>CM077654.1:8495947-9095947 GCA_039707465.1 Rhabdophis nuchalis
AACCACTTTTATTGACCGTAGTCCACATTTCATGCACAGGGGAGAAAATGACCTTTAAATGCATGCAGTCCTCCTAATGAGTCACTACCACATCCTTTGGTTCAGAAGGTGTGATGATCCCTTTGCACCCTAGAAATGGAAGGGAGAGAGTATCACCTTAAATGTGATCTTACGTGGCCAAATATCTCAGGACAGTTTAAGTGGCCATCAATAGCAAAAGAACTAGTGCTGGGATGGGTGGTCATTGTGAGAATAATCATGTTTCAGAAAAGAAGTTAATAATCCCTCCCATTCATTGGCCAGCATCCCTAGGAGGACATTAACAGTGGAACATCAGAGAGAAGTTACAATACAATAGCAGAGTTGGATGGGACCTTGGAGGTCTTCTAGTCCCACCCTTGCCTAGGCAGGAAACCCTATACCATTTCAGACAGTTAGTGGAGGTAAAATTTGTCTCAGCATTTTTCATTGTCTGATCAAGTGATTCCTTGATAACTTTTGCTTTCCATCAAAGAGGTTGGGTTGGGTTGGGTTGGGTTGGAGAAGAGGAACGGGGTAGTCTCTTGCCATTTCTTGCAAGAATCCTTTCTCCCACTTTCATCAGATTAGAAGCTCCGTGGTATTTCAACACTAAGATATGTTTAAGCAATATATATTAATGATTTTTTTTAAAATGGCAGAGATGATGGAGGCTTTCAACATTCTTGATGTGGCAGAAACCCAACAGACAAAGCTTATTGACCCAACCCCCTCCTCCCTTTGTGGAGAGTTAGTCCTTCCGTTGGTGGTAAAAGCTTAACATGGTTATACAATTTTCAGACAGCAGCACTTTCTTTTTCATCTACAATGCCTTTCAGAATGCATAGAATTTTTTTCCTCAGTATTTCGCCATGATCCATATTTAAATCTTCTACTAAGGTCTCGATTTTGGTTTCTGATTCATCTCCTTCAGCTTTTCAACTATTTCTCTTCCGATCCATTTTTCTCATTGGAGAGTTTGACTGTGCATGACAGAGAAGACCAGGACAAGGAGTTGCCAGGACATTCCTCACCCTTGGGGCAATCTCCAGGTTGCAACCCCCAAAGAGACTTTGCAACATGAAACCGTCCAACGAATATCTCCCTCTGACGTTTCTCCTAGGTAAGTTATGTAATAAAGCCTCAGCACAAAGTAGTCTTCTGGATTGGGCTGCTGGGGAACATAAGTGG
The DNA here is from genome assembly GCA_039707465.1 of Rhabdophis nuchalis. NCBI lineage: Eukaryota > Metazoa > Chordata > Lepidosauria > Squamata > Natricidae > Rhabdophis > Rhabdophis nuchalis. Next base: position 8,497,157 of record CM077654.1, read on the forward strand.
CCATCCTGGTTAGGTCCTGCATAAACATTGACTATTGTGTCCACTGAATGGTGGAGTAGACAGATGTTTGATCTGGTCCAGGAGGATGCTTCCTTTACCATGCATCCCAACTTCCCCAACTTGTCTAGAATCAGGAGAACTAAGATACATCACAATTGGTTCCCTTCAGATGATGAGGGCTGTTCTCCAAGGGCCATGGGGTATCTTAGCTCCAGTTGAAGCCCCTCTCCTTTTTTAAACCTCCCCTTCCCAACTTTTCTCCAGTTCTCTTTGACAGCCCTGTCTCTGCAACCTGGAGCTCCATCCTGCCCAGCTCCATCCAAGCCTTAAAAGGATCCTGTGTGGTCATCCCGTGCTCCTTCACCTTCCCAGATTCATGGGATTCTTGGGACAGCAGTGTGGCTTGGTACCAGTATCATTTCTGGAGCTACCCTGAAATCTACAACAGCAAAACGCTAAGCAATGTCCTTCCAGCCTACCAGGGACGAACGGAAGTGGTGGGAAATCTGCAAAAGGGCAACTGTACTCTCAGCATCAATCCAGTAGAGATGGAGGATGCCATGAGATATTACGTCTGGATCAACCCTGGCACAGTCAGTCACCCCTTCCATGATGTCACTGTCCAGGTAGAGGTAAAAGGTTAGTGCACCTTTGGCTCAAGATCTCCTCTGAGGATGGAAATCTTTTCCTGGTTGGGATGTTAGATAAATAGCTGGATTTTGCTCCTATTAATTTGAGGAGCAGGTAGAAGCTGTCACTAGGGAGACCTTTGCAGAAGTTTAACCTGTGTTCCAATTGCATTTGTTCCTTGCCTTGGTCATTTTGTCGGTGGCTGTTGCAATTTTCTATAATGCAATACAATACAATAGCAGAGTTGGAAGGGACCTTGGAGGTCATCGAGTCCAATGAGCTGTTTTTGAAAAGCATTCAAAAGTGTCCCCTCTCATCCTCCTCATTTGCTCTCTTTTGGTGCCATCTCAGATGTCCCTAACCAGCTGGAGTTGAATGATCTGGGACTAGTGACCGAAGGCGATCCCACCCAAGTGTCTTGTTCAGTCCTGCACACCTGTCCTTTGTCTCCACCGATCCTCACCTGGAACCTTGACGGAAACAAGGCTGTCACCATCCAAGAATATTTGACAGGTGGATCCTGGCGGACGGAATCAACTTTTAACTACATCCCTTCCCACAAAGACCACGGCAGATACTTGCGATGCACTGCAACGTTTCCAAACAAGCAACAGATTAACCGTGGGATCAACCTGAATATTCAGTGTAAGTGTCCCAGCTCAGCGGTGAACGTGGCACCTGAGCTGGTCTATTTTTTTCTGAAATGCCTGTGATATGTATCAACAGATTTATTTTCCAGAAGCTTGGAAGCTGTAGGGCAGTGTTTCTCAACCTTGGCAACTTGAAGATGTGCAGACTTCAGCTCCCAGAATTCCCCAGCCAGCGACATCTTCAAGTTGCCAAGGTTGAGAAACACTGATGTAGGGGAATTCAAGAGTTTGCAGTTCAGAATGTTAGTGTTGCCCCTGCCAATGCTGTTGATTGGGTCTAACATCTGTTAGGTCTTTATGGAGATTCTCAGTCAAAGTCTCGCCTCTGTTACGTTTGTCTTGGGGAGGAACAATCAGAACAAAGATAGAATAGAATAGAATAGAATAGAATAGAATAGAATAGAATAGAATAGTTGGAAGGGACCTTGGAGGTCTTCTACTCCAACCCCCTGCCTAGGCAGGAAGCCCTATACCGTTTCAGACAAATGGCTATCCAACATCTTCTTGAAGACTTGCAGTGTTGGGGCATTCACAACTTCTTGAGGCAAGCTATTCCACTGATTAATTGTTCTAACTGTCAGGAAATTCTGGGTTATTAACATAACAATGACAGCGATTCGCTTAACAGACAAATGGCTATCCAACATCTTCTTAAAGATGTTGTGAATGCCCAGTGTTGGGGCATTCACAACTTCTGGAGGCAAGCTGTTCCACTGATTAATTGTTTTAATTTATCCTCAGTTCTAAGTTGCTCCTCTCCTTGATTAGTTTCCACCCATTGCTTCTTGTTCTACCCTCAGGTGCTTTGGAGAACAGTTTGACTCCCTCTTCTTTGTGTCAGCCCCTGAGATATTGGAACACTGCTATCATTTCTCCCCTAGTCCTTTTTTTTCATTAAACTAGACATACCCAGTTCTTGCAACCATTCCTCATATGTTTTAGCCATATTTAGAATAGATTTAGCCTGAATAGAATAGAATAGAATAGAATAGAATAGAATAGAATTCTTTATTGGCCAAGTGTGATTGGACACACAAGGAATTTGTCTTTGGTGCATAAGCTCTCAGTGTACACAAAAGATATAAATGATCCTAGTCATCATTAATACATTTATCATGAATCATAAAATACAACACTTAGTGATAGTCATAGGATACTAAATAAGCAATGAAAATCATACTAGGAAACTAAATATATCCATATAAGTCATAAAGATCCAAGCAACAAGGTTATAGCCGTAATTAGAAAAGGAGATAGGTAATAGGAACGATGAGAAGAAGAATACTAATGCAGTCTTAGTAAATAGTTACTAGTAAAAATAGTAATAGTAAATAGTAAAATATATATTTGATATTGCCCACAAACTTATGGTTTTGATGATTTCCCTGGCTTTCCCAAGCAGCTTATCATTTCTGATTTTGTCAACCCAACCAGTGGTGGGATTCAGCCAGTTCACACCTATTCAGGAGAACCAGTTGTTAACTTTCGAAGTAGTTCGGACAACCGGTAATTGGAAGAAATCTCTTTTATTTCCTGCTTTACAAGGCTAATCCTGTAAGGAAGGCAGGAGGGAAACCCTCTGGTGTTGTTTCTAGCCTCATCTTTATTGCCCTGCTTACCGAAACTGCCTCTCCGGTTAACCCTTATTCCATTGTCACAGCTGAGACAAAGCACCCATCGACGTGAATGACGTTGGGTGGGGAACGCCCCCCCCAGTCACATGACCACTGAGTCCCGCCTAATCAGCTCATCATTAGAGCAGGGAACCAGTTGTTTAAATTATTTGAATCCCACCACTGAACCCAACTTAAACATAAATCCACATTTCAAATGCTTCTAGTCTCTTCCAGTGGCTTTTTGCCACAGACCAACTCTCCGCTCTGCAGAGCAGGATAGAAAAGATCCCACACGATTGCAGGGATCTTAATGAGGTTTTGCAAAGGGTCCACTTCTGTCTGCGTGTCTCCTTATCGATCTCGTAATATATAGGGGAAAACCAAGTCCACGGATAGCATACCACAACTCTCAATCTTGATTGGCCACACCAGCTGCTGGGAGGTCAACCGCATCGAGAAGGCGATGCGTTGGTTGACCTTCGAATCCTGGTTTTGATCTGGGGGCAGGGGAAGAGAGGAAGAAGATGGCAACGTTTGGAGGTGCGATGAGCCCAGCCTGTACAAACCTCCTTGCCTTCTGATTTTCTCTCCCAGATCCTCCCAAAAATGCAACTGTCTTGGTCATTGGGAACCAAAGGCTAAAAGAAGGAGACGATGCCACTCTGAGATGCGAGAGCCGCGGCAACCCGCCACCCATTGCCTACCACTGGTTCTTTGGGCCACAAAAGGCACCCCTGAAGGTAGCAGGTAGTGGACCCGAGGTGAAGCTGAAGGACATCCGGAGAGACTTGGAGCCCTACCATTGTGCGGCAGAAAATGATGTCGGCATGGGGGAGGACTCGCCACCTACTTACCTAAGTGTGGAGTGTGAGAGGACAATTTCATGTTTTCTCTTTCCAGGGCTTCTGTGTTTCTCATCTAGCCTCTTCTGAGGCTGGGCTGGGCCATGGCTCTGTGCGCCACCTGTGGCACATGTGCAATAGGTTCACCATCACGGTTCTAAGCTCTATTACAGGGGTCTCCAACCTTTGCAACTTTAAGTCTGAAGGACTTCAGCTCCCAGAATTCACTACTGAAAAGGCTTGATTTAAATAAACTTGTTTTAAATCATAATTTTTAAAGAGCAGCTGTCGTCTCTGTACCTCCTCTGACCTGCTGTCGACTCACCAACAGTCCTGATCCTGCAGAATACACAGCCTCATGCTACATCAGGGGTCTCCAACCTTTGCAACTTTAAGTCCACCGACCGATTCGCTCCCACAGACCGATTCGCTCCCACAGAGAGGGCCTTCTCAGGGTGCCGACTGCCGGTCAATGCCGGCTGGCGACGCCCAGGAACAGGGCCTTCTCTGTGGCAGGGCCCGCCCTCTGGAACGACCTCCCCCCCCGAACTTCGCACCATCACGGACCTTCCCCTCTTCCGCCGCTCACTTAAGACACTTCTTTTTCAGCAAGCTGGACTGGCGTAGAACTTGCATTTTAGAATAATAGAGCTTCAGCCAAGTTAGATAGGTTTTTTAATGGGAATTTTAGCACAGGTTTTCTATTCAATTTCTTTTTAATTCTTGTATATTGTTATTTATTGTAAATTTTAATGTCCTGTGCACTGCCCAGAGTCCGTCTCGACGGAGATTGGTGCGGTTAACAAATCAAATCAAATAAAATAAAATAAATAAAAATAAGTCTGAAGGACTTCAGCTCCCAGAATTCTCCAGCCAGCTTTGCTGGCTGGAGAATTCTGGGAGCTGAAGTCCTTCAGACTTAAAGTTGCAAAGGTTGGAGACCCCTGCTCTATTAGACACTTCTCTATATAGATGTTTGACTTGAAGGGAACACATATTTCGTTCCTTTTTCTTCCTGTCTGCTGCCCTTCTTCCCTTAGTAGTGGTAACAGGCACATATTTGTGTAGTCTGACCTCTTGTTTCCACCCCTCACCCCCCTATAGATACTAAGATAAGCTGCATTTTTAAGCTAACTAGATCTAAATCTGCTTACCTTTAGTTATTTATTTTTTAAGAAGAGCCAACATTGGCTTGGTGCTGCCACCTACTGTGGCTTTTGGTAAAAGGAGTAGAATTAAGGGCATATTTCCCCCTGTTGGAGAGGTGTATGTACTCTGAATCAAATTAATGTCACGTGTAACCTTTAATATGCAGTAAAAAAAAAAAAAACCTACTGGTAAATGCATAACCAGTCTGGGATACGCATGGGGGAAATGCTAGGAGGGGTAGAGATGTGGAGGATTTCACAGGCAAAGCGTTTCACAGGCTGACAAGCTACGTCCGGACACATTTTTAATTGACAGTCTATTTTCAGGGATGGCTAACTTCCAATTTGCCCGTAGGGCTGTTTTTTGCCTTCTCCAGGCATCAAGAAAACTTCCGGAGCCAGGAGAGGGTGAAAAATTGCCCAACCGGAAGTTCATTCCCAAACTTCCAGTTGGGCCATTGGGCCATTTTTCGCCCTCCCCAGGCTCCAGGGGCTTTCCTGAAGCCTGAGGAGGGTGAAAATGGCCTGCCCTGGCCCTTTGGGAGGCCAAAAATCAGCTGGCCAGCACCGGAGCTGAGGGTTGCCATGCCAGCAAATATGGCTGCGTGTGCAACCTGTGGCACGTGAGTCATAGGATCACCATGACAGGTCAATTTTGTACCCATGATTAAGGAATGCTTAATACGTTCAGCATAAAAACTTTGCAAGCTCAACCCATGACATACACATGCCATGGCAGAATATTGCATAGAGGTTGTCCTTGACTTACAACTGTAAGACCATTCCAAGTTATGGTGGACGTATCTGGGGGGACTTTTGGGTTCAAAATGTCATTATCACAACTACACACTTCAAGCGCTCGGCAACCAGGCTGCCTTGAGAGCCATTTGTAGCATCAGATTCCTGCAGCCATAGTCAAGCCCCAGTGAAATCAGGAGATTCAGGCAGTTCAAATGACTGTAAAGATTTATTGCAATCTTAAGCTCTCTACATGAATCTGAACTACTAACAGTTAAGGGAAATTAGCGGGAGATAAGAAAGGCATTCAAAGTGGGCTGGGCTTAGATTTCTTGCAGGCTCGCAGGAACTCGTGACTGATGGCACCTTTGACTCCTCCTGAGGGCGTAGCCTGCTCATCTCCTACAGCCACGTGACTGCGTTTTATGACCGTTTACTTCCAGTTTTGGGCAAAAGCGTCCCAGAGCAAACCATGGGCTTGCTTTTAATGACCACAGCTTTCACTTAACAGCCACAATGTTCACTTAACAATTGCTACAAAAAAGGTTGTGAAATATTTTTAAAAATCCTTAATGAGGCTTGGGCCACAAAGTTGCTTCTTTATGCCTATTCTGTGGTGGGTTTTTTGCTGTGCTCATGAGCGCTCTCTATAGGGCAACGCGAGGAACATCACAACAGGATAACTTGGAGATTGTTGGAGCTATGGCTCAAATCCAAGTGACACCAGCCTAGCGTGATGCTTTCTCCTTTCTTTGCAACAAATCCTTCTGTGTATTTTTTTTTAAAGACAAGCCAGTGATTTCGCCTGAAAGCAACTGTACTATCTCAAGAACCGAAGAGATTATCACCTGTTACTGTGTGGCAGAGGGAAACCCCCCTCCGAGAATTGAATGGAATCTTCTAAACCTGACCATTCCTGGAGAATTCAATAGCTCCGAACTGCAAGCAGACTTGAACTCTTGGGAACAAACCATTGTTGGCATCCTGAGGGTGCCCGGATCTAACGTTACCCAGATATCTTGCAAGGCCACCAATCAGCATGGGAATAGCTACATCACCTTGCCCACCATCAAGGCAGGTAAGGATAAGGCAGGTTAAACCAGAGATACCTGTGGAGATGGTAGAGATGGACTAGAAAGCAATGGGCAACAGTTTCCCTACTGTTCCAAAGAAAACTATATGGACATATAAGTGAAGAGCCTGAGTAGTATAGTGGTTAAGATGATGGACTAGGAGCAGCTTCAAGCTTCCCCTCCCTCTCTCTTCCTCTCCCCCCTCCCCCCCTCTCTCCCTCTCTCTCTCTCCTTCTCTCTCTCTCCTTCTCTCTCTCTCCTTCACCCAACCAGCATCTCCTCCTCAGATAGTGATTGGGTAGAAGACCTCAGAAGGTATAACTACAATTTGAATATTGAAATGAAGAAATTTGTGGGAATCTTTTTTTATCAAGAAATATCTCTTTTTCTTTTTCTTCTTCTTTTCTTCTTCCTTTCTTCCTCCTCCTCCTCCTCTTCTTCTTCTTCTTCTTCTTCTTCTTCTTCTTCTTCTTCTTCTTCTTCTTCTTCTTCTTCTTCTTCTTCTTCTTCCTTCTACTTCTTCTTCCTTCTTCTTCTTTCTTCTTCTTCTCTTCCTATTTGTAATGCTGCCTTGGAAAATACTCATAACTGGCTTCACAAGGATAGAGCAGTGTTTCTCAACCTTGGCAACTTTTAAGACTTCAACTCCCAGAATTTCCTAGCTAGTATGTCTGGTAGTTGAAAATTCATATGTCTTAAAGTTGCCAAGGTTGAGAAATACTAGGCTAGAGGATCTGCACAGGCATTCAAGGATGCCACATGGTGATGCCATTGTTGGTGGCTCTACCAAGAAGTCTGCAGCCCAACCCACTGTGGCATAGGTAGGCACTGACTCATGGGGAAAAAACATAATTTCTGGTTGTTTAAGATAGGGGTCTCCAACCGTGGCAACTTTAAGCCTGGAGAACTTCAACTCCCAGAATTCCTCCAGGCTTAAAGTTGCCAAGGCTGGAGACCCCTGGTTTAAGGTACGTCTGATTCACACTGCCTGTTTCAACCATTTCCTTGCCAGTGTCTCTCTTTTTTGCAGGGAACCTCACCCTTTTGCTCATCGGATTGGGGGGAGCTGTTGCAGGGCTTGCCCTTTTCACCTTGCTGGGAATGTTGGTTTACAAAGTGACAGTAAGCAGGTAAGAAGGACCAGTCAGATCTCTCGATGAAGATTCTCAGCCCTTCAGTCTGAAGGTTGAATCACAGCAACTGGGCCAATTCTTGTTAGTTGAGACGTTGCACTGCTCATCCAAGCAGCTTGACCAGACAAAGTAAGCTAGTCTTTGGAACAGTGGTGGGTTTCTGCAGGCTCGCATCTACTCGCGAGAGCCGGTTGGTGAAATTTAAAGAACCGGTGAGAGGGGGTTCCACTGGCGTACTTGGAAGTTAATCTGGCCCGCCGCTGCCAGTGACCCAATGGGAAGGAAAGGAAAGGAAAGGAAAGGAAAGAAAAGGAGGAAGGAAGGAAGGAAGGAAGGAAGGAAAGAAAGAAAGAAAGAAAGAAAGAAAGAAAGAAAGAAAGAAAGAAAGAAAGAAAGAAAGAAAGAAAGAAAGAAAGAAAGAAAGAAAGAAAGAATTTATCATCACAATTGAGTCCAAAATTTTGGTTGCTAAGCAAGAGCGTTGTTAAATGAGTTTCACCACATTTTAAAAGGTGGCCACTCCCACCCTGTCACATGACTGCCAAGCCAAAATAGGCCACACCTACAGAGTAGGTTCTAAAATAATTTGAAACCCACCACTGCTTTGGAATGTGCCGACTCCCTCCCGACAACCAAACTCAGGGCTTCTCCTCCCCCAAAATCAGTCAGACCCAACTACAGTCCTGCAGCTCAGAGGGTGTGTCCTCAGTAGCATTATCCAAACATCACCATACCAAAATAACAGTCAAGGAGCAGGCTTTACGGCCCTTCACTCAAGGCTGGGCCAGAGCTGTCTGCAGCAACTGATGCTTTCATCAAAATGAGAAAAGTGGTGTCATCCTGTAGCATAATTAGCTCCACACTATTGTAAAGCAAACCTCTACCCATTCATGGTGATGGTCCGTAGATATTCTCAGTCATCCAGGTCACGGTTGTCCCAGAGGTGCTTTTTCAGGAAGCAACTGGACTTTCTTCGTTTTTTTTCTTTTGGAAGATGTTTCGCATCTCATCTTAATATAAAGCCTTCCATTCCTCACTATCCTGTCCGAGCTGAAGAAGCTTCTTGGATGAGAAGCAAAACATCTTCCAAAAGAAAAAAAACAGGACAGTCCAGTTGCTTCCTGAAAAAGCACCTTTCATGGTGATAATGATGATATTATCCGTTCAATTGTGTCCAACTTGGTGGTTCTATGAGCCAGGTCTCTCCATGATCCTGCACTACTTCTTTGAGTTGATCTATGCTCTGGCTGGTGTCAGCTTCGATGGTGTCCAGCCACTATATTCTTTGATGGGCTGGTTTCCTTGTTACCATTAACTCTTTCACACCTAATTGCTTTCACCAGGGAATTCCCCTGCACGACTGTGCGTGATGTCATGTCACGTGTACAGAAATGACAGAGCTGCTTTCATAACTCACCTCGCCCTGACATGACTCCCCAGGACTGGGTGACGCTATGAAGATAGCATTCAAGGAGAAAGTCAACCTGGAACTAAGGAGAAATTTCCTAACAGTTAGAACAATTAATCAGTGGGACAACTTGCCTCTAGAAGTTGTGAATGCTCCAACACTGGAAGTTTTTAAGAAGTGATTGGACAACCATTGGTCTGAAATTGTACTTGAGCAGGGAGTTGGACTAGAATAGTGATGGCAAACTTTTTCGGCATTGAATGCCCAAACCAGAATTTGTGTGCGTGCACTGGAGTGCCGGAAACCCAAAGACCAGCTGGCTGGTGCACACGCACCATGCCAGAAACCCAAAGACCAGCTAGCCGGTGCGCACATGTGCACCGGCCAGCTGGTCTTTGGGTTTCCGGCATTCCAGTGCATGCAAAGATCAGCTGACTGGCACGCATGTGCATGCAGGAAACCAGAAGAGTAGCTGTCAACAGCACTCATGCCCACAGAGAGGACTCTGTGTGCCACCTCTGGTACACATGCCATAGGTTCACCATCATGGGATTAGAAGGTCTCCATGATCTCTTACCAACTCTGATAGTCTGTTTTGTTACAAAATGCTGTAAGTCACTAATGGAGAAACGGCCTCAATCAAACCAACCCAAAGTTGCTTTTGATTTATCTAGATTGTGCCTTCAAATTTTAAGATAATTTTCCATCTTTTTCACTGGCCTTTCCGCCTGTACTTTTGCTCCTGATCCTCTCAGGTATGCTTTACCTGCCCTACTTGGCTAGATATTTTTTTCCTTCGTTGTCTTTTATCTTATTCCCCCATGGTCATTTCCTTCTTTTATTTTTATGACATTTCTTTGGCCAGTCGGAAAAAGGAGAAGAAAGAAGGGGAGCAAGAGGAAGAGCGAGTGGAAACCCCCAGGACACATGGCAGCGGAGAAGAAATGATTTACCTTAACACAAAAAAGCCCTCTAAAGACAACGAGGAGGAGGAGCAACAACTCAACACGTACAACAAACCCAATGTTCCAGGAAGCCAAGCGGCTGATAATGTATGAAGCAATCTTGGGGCAACTGAAAATAGCAGCATTCTCCTGTGACACAAGGGCTTACATAACACTTGCTAGATGCATGGGGGACCACTGACCCACTTACAAATATCCCTGAACTACAACCCCCAGAAGCCCAACCATCACAGCCCTAGGTTAGAGTTGCAGGGAGGTACAATCCAACAACATCTAGGTGGTCATGGATTCTCCTGGGAAGTCCCCACCCACACCTATTAAGTTCACCCAATGGTATCCAGATATGTGGACTTTCAGTTCCCGGAACACCAAAACAATGATGCCAATGATGAATGATGATTTGAGTTGTAGTTCAGAAACATCTGCAGGGATTCAAGTTGCCAACTCTTGGTGAATTGATCCAGTGGTTCCCGTCCTTTTTCTTCATGTAGATCTATGGGTTTTTTTCTCAAATTTGGGAACATAAAGATGTGCAGGTTTCAACTCCCAGAATTTTGCTAACTTTTGAGAGAGGGAGATGGGCAGTTCTTAAATTATCATCATCATATGGGGGTCCCATAATCCAGTGTTTCTCAACCTTGGCAACTTGAAGACGTCCGAACTTCAACTCCCAGAATTCCCCAGCCAGCAATGCTGGCTGGGGAATTCTGGGAGTTGAAGTCCGGACGTCTTCAAGTTGCCAAGGTTGAGAAACACTGCCATAATCCCTTGCAGGGTGGAGTCTGGGCAAATGAAGCTAGTAGAGCGTTTTAATGGCCCGATGTCCTTCCTGTTGCCAATGTGGAGTTTTGTTCAGCAGATACACTCTAGGTGTGCCCAGAGAGAGAAATATCTGCCTGGATCTAGGATCGAATTCACAGCCTCCTGATTGTGAGGCGAGAGTTCCACCTCTAGGCCACCACACCACTCTATGGGCAGTTCTTAAATATGACAAACGAAATAAGTAAATTTGGGGTATTAAGGTCCGCACATCTTAATGTTGCCAGTTTTGAAGGATACTTATGGAGTCTATTACATCCTTGTCAATACATAATCTGAGATCAGTAAAACGGTGCTCTTAAGCAGGATGGTGCACAACATGACTTTTGCCAAAACCTAAAATTAAATCAAAAGTATGCCAACAGTCTAGAGAGATTTGTTAATGTGACAATATGTGACCCAAATCATTTGTTTTGTTTTGGCGTTTACTTCGTGGACCAATCCTAGTATCATCACAACGGATGGCTTGAAACTATTAAGTTTTTACAGCTAAGTTGTACGCTAATAATATTTACTCGAAGAATAAATGTTGGCTGGTCCCTCTTCCATAGAAGTCTGGTACAATGATACAAAAATGAGGACAGATTTGCATCATGTCACAACATCATGATGCAAATCTTGTCCTTTTATATTGGGATCCAAGTCTTATGGTATAATGTCATGACAATATTTCACAATTTGCCATCATTCCCTCCTGCAGGCCCCTCCAGATAGTCTAAAGCCCTTAAAACATAAAGTTTAACCATTTTTATTAAGTCGTTTGAACTCAAGACTTTCCTCTGGTTTCTTCTACATTTTTAAAGGAATTAAGCACCAGCAAGGACTATGAGAATATGGAGATGCCAGAAGATTATGAGAATATATCAACAGAAAAGACCACCGGATATTTTGGGATAAGCGACTGGCAGTTTCCTTTTGGCTCTGATCAACTCTACTCCAACGTCTGATCCAACATGGGCAAAAGATCTTGAGAGCTCTTGTGCAACAAGTGCTCATATAACACTTGCTAGATGCATGGGGGACCTCTGGCCCTTTCACAAATACCTCTGAACTACAACTCCCAGCAGTCTAACCAACATGGCCATAGGTTAGAATTGCAGGGAGGTAAAACCCAACAACATCTAGCTGGTCGTGGACTCTCCTGGCAAACCCCCACTCACACCTGTAGGTTCACCCAACCAACATCTCCTCCCCAGACAGTGATTGGGTAGAAGACCTCGGGAGTTACAACTGCAATTAGAATATTGAAATGAAGACATTTGTGGGAATCCTTTTATCAAGGAATATCTCTCCAAAGTCCCTGGGGAGTATCATTACTGTAAACTCTCCCTGCTCCTAGGAACCTTCCTGCTAGAAGTAGTTCTCACTAATGACTCCTTCAGGGACCATGTGAAGTTACAACAGCACTGAATAAGTGGGACTAGTGACTGGTCCTTTTAAGTTCCGGTCTTCGCAAAGTGCCCACGGTTACACGCAAATCAATTGGGAAGCCAGCGGGAAATCAGTGGCGACCACATGACATTGCACAAAATAACCATATGGAAGTCACTTAACCATAGCAATGGGTGCTAATTGCTATTGTTGTTACCATAACCATCATTACGTGTCCCTAGTAAGGCTGTTAAGTGAAGACTAAGGAAAGGCATGTTGCCTGATTAGGGCTGAATTCCCAAGGCTTTAATGGAAATATTGATAATATTAGCTCCCTTCCTGTCATATTCCTGGGGGAAATATTATTGATCACCCAAAGTAGCTACCAGGTCTACTTGTTGAAACTTAGGAAATTATAACTCTTTTACCACCACAACTATCGTCTTTTTTTCTTCTGAAACTCAAAGTGTTCCTTCTGTTCTGAGCCCAATGAATGAGTGAATTTGGCTCTCAGGCGTTCAAATTATAAATTTTTGTACTTAACCTGCATTCCTGATGCTTTATCAGTCTGGATTTGGAGATGGTGGGGGAAATCCTCTGGAGATTTTTATGGATGATTGCGTAATTATTCCACTTTTTAAAAATGCCGATCTTCGTTGATCATCATCACCTCATGGGGTTCCTGTGTCTTGAAGAGCTAATTGACCCTACACCAGGGGTCTCCAACCTTTGCAACTTTAAGTCTGAAGGACTTCAGCTCCTAGAATTCTTCAGCCAGCAAAGCCCACGTTCACCACCTAAGGCAGGGGGCTCCGACCTTTGCAACTTTAAGTCTGGAGGACTTCAGCTCCCAGAAAGCTGGCTGGAGAATTCTGGGAGCTGAAGTCCTTCAGACTTAAAGTTGCAAAGGTTGGAGACCCCTGTCCTACACCACACATAAAATCTGCACCACATTTGCCTTCCATGCAGATGTTTAAAGCAGAGATGCAGAACAAAAAGGAATGGGTAAGGAAGAGGGCCGGGGTGAAATTCAGCAGGTTCTGACAGGTTCTGGAGAACCGATAGCGGAAATTTTGAGTCATTCAGAGAACTGGCAAATACCAGCTCTGGCTGGCCCCAGAGTGGGGTGAGAACGAAGATTTTGCAATATTCTTCCCCCAGGAGTGGGGAGGCAATGGAGATTTTGCAGTATCCTTCCCCTACCATGCTCACCAAGCCATGCCCACCAAGCCACACCATGCCCACCAAACCACGCCCACAGAACTGGTAGATTAAAATTCGAATTACACCACTGAAGAGGGCCTATAATATCCTTGTTGGCTGAGTAGATTCCATGGTTTGATTCAAAATTATATGGTTTTTTTAAATACATTTCTGTTGAGTCATTCCAACCTTTAAGATCAGGCTAATCAGGTGATTTGTGGTTTGCCCTTTTTTGGGATGGCCAGACCTTAGGCAGGAAAATATCACCCAGAGATAGAGAATCACAAATCCATAACAGCACATCTGAGATAAAAATACGTTTAATTCTCAAGAACTGACAAGAACATCAAGCAAGACAAAAACACCACAAACTGTCAAACTAATAAATAAGGAGAATGTGTCAGGAGACCTGGAGATCAGTGGGAGGAGGTGTTTTTTGGGAGGTGGTCATTTCTACAAGGGAGAAGGGCATCTCCATAGCAGAGTTGTCATCTCTCATGGACTTTATTCTCTTCATGTCCGACAGCAGTAGCCAAAACCCTTGTTCCCACAACAGTCCCAGCAATATCTGCAGATAGCAATGTGGCTGACGTGACGCTTGGGTCTTCCTAGCAATGCCTGTGGGGAAAAATAAAAAGGATTTACTCTCTGGGGGTGCACAAGTTTGGATTTCAGAATGAGGATTTACAATTTAGGCCAGAGGCAATACACCTAGAGCATTTAATTAGCTACCAGTAGCTGTGGCAATGGCTGCCAGGAGATCCCTTTTAACAGATTAATAGAGTTGGAAGGGACCTTGCCAGTCATCTAGTCCAACCCCCCCTGCCCAAGCAGGAGACCCTACATCTGCCTCTACCTAGGATTGAACTCACCACCTCCTGATTGGGAGGCGAGAGCTCCACCTCGAGGCCACAGCAGCAGATATTTTGTTCTTGTTTAACTTTTCATGACATCTGATTTGAACATGTTTAATCAAAGCTTTGTGATGTGGTGTATCAGTGGCTAAGATGCTGAGCTTGTCGATCAGAAAGGTCGGCAGTTTGGCGGTTCAAATCCCTAGCGCTGCATAATGGAGTGAGCTTCTGTTACTTGTCCTAGCTTCTGCCAACCTAGCAGTCCCAAAGCACATACAAAATGCAAGTAGAAAAATAGGAACCACCTTTGATGGGAAGGTAACAGCGCTCCTCAAAGATTGAGGGCAAAAGAAAAAGGGGGCGGGAGAGAATAAGGTGGCTGGATGGAGTCACCGAAGCAGTCGGCGTGAGCTTCAATGGACTCCAGAGGATGGTAGAGGACAGGAAGGCCTGGAGGAACATTGTCCATGTGGTCATGATGGGTTGGACCTGACTTCGCAGCTAACAACAACAACAACACAGTTGCAAAGTTCAGACCTGACTTGATAAGACTTGACCTGATAAGACTGTGAATTTGTATTTTGAATGAATTGCACACGGAGCTATGTCGCCTTCATTCTGCTCACTCATGGAATATTACAAGCATTACTCAGATTCTGGTCTCACCTGCAGTCCTGTGGTTTCTGTTTTGTAGGTATCCACACTGGCCAAGTCTTTCTGGACATCTCTCTGCAATGAAGAGGAAACAAAAATATTTCCTTCAAGTCTTCTGTTTTCAAAGAGGAAATAAAAATATTTCAAAAGTAACCTACATTCACAGAATGTCGGTTAGACTCATTTAAAATGAAGTTGGCTACCTTGTGGTTCAGCTTCCTGTGGGAGAACCAGCCACTATCTTTAGGTTATGAGCTTAAGGTTCGGTTTGTTCAGACACTGTATGCCATGTGATTTTGTCAAGAATTTTGAGTTGAAGGTTAAGCAAGGTGTGTGAGTTCAGCTTTCTGGGCATTAGGTGCCTAAATCTTTAAAATTAGAGAACAGGGGTATAATTCTCTCAAGGCAGGGGTGGGCTGCTACAGGTTCACCTGGGTTTGGGAGAACCCATAGCTAATGTTATGGCTGGTTCTGAGAACTTCCAAATCCCCACACTGGCTGGCCCTGCCCTCCCCACTCCACCCTGCCCCAGCCACCCCCAAATCATCTGATGAGCTCCACAATCAAGTGAGGCCATAAAAATTCACATTGCTCTATTCTGGCCCAATATTCCAACTCCAAAGCTCCTTTAGCAGTCACTAGGACTAGCTGTATTTTCATCTACCACTCTCTGCTATCCTGCTTTTGAAAAGCTTAAAAGTCCATTAATTATGAGACTGGAGAATCGTGCTGGAGAAGACTCCTGCGAATCCCTCGGACTGATAACCGATCAAACTGGTCAGTCCTAGAGGAGATCAACCCTGGCTGCTCTTTAGAAGGCCAGATCCTGAAGAGGAGACTCAAAGACTTTGGCCACCTGATGAGAAGGAAGGACTCCCTGGAGAAGAGCCTAATGCTGGGAAAGATGGAGGGCAAAAGAAGAAGGGGACGGCAGAGAATGAAGTGGCTGGATGGAGTCACTGAAGCAGTAGGCATGTACTTAAATGGACTCCAGGGGATAGTAAAAGACAGGAAGGCCTGGAGGAACATTGTCCATGTGGTCGCGATGGGTCAGACACGACTTTGCAACTAGCAACAACAATTATGAAACAGCCGAGAGGTACGAACATCCTAACTTTCATAACAACAATCTTCTCTCCAGCAGCCTCCTGGCTTCTTATATAAATACTAGAGGAAGATTTCCAGGAATATTGCTTTCCATGGGTTTTCTCAGACCAGGAAGCAAGGACTTCCAGTAAGTTTACAGAAGGATGGAAAGACGGAGAAAAGTGGAGAACCGGAAAACAAAGCTTCATTGGCTAAAATGAAGCTGAAGCCCAGTTAAAGAAGCTCAAGGATTTGATGGGAAGATATTAAAACTAAAGCAACAGTGAAGGGGGGAAAACAGCAGCTACTTCAGCAGAGAAAGAAAATGTCCAAGAAATTGGAAAGCACGTTTTTGCTTAATATGAATAATTTTGTTCTTACCTGAATGGTGAAGGCGCAGAGGTTTTTGGTAGACACACTAAGTAAAACGAAGAGCACGCAGATAACCTGAAGTTTCATCTTCCTTTCTTGAGTAAGGCTGTGTTCTTAGATTTTTTTTAAAAAATAAAATCTTCTCTTACTCGTTCTCTCTCTGGGATAAACCAAGATTGCTCTGTAGGCAAGTGAACAGAGGAGCCACTTTTAAGGATCACAGAATCCCTCCCCTAGTTGGGATCAACCAATGATCGGTGTTCCAAGAAAGTCCACACGTGGGCAAGATAATGGCCAGCAAACAGGTCAATAGAAGTTATCACATTTGAACAGTCGCGCACATCCCTCAGACCTACTGGAAAAGGAGACAAATTTCCCAACTGACGTAACATGTCAGGGTCAGTTCCATCCACATGTGCAAAAAAAAATAATAGACCAAAGCTGGTGTTAAGAAACTATGAGTATATTCTGTTCCAGCTTTCATCCTTTCTGGGATTTTCCTAACCATTGCAGTAGATTTACTGTAATTTTCTTCGCTGAGATTCAAAAATAAAACAGTCAAATCAGCAAACGTCCAAAATAGGGAAATCAAGGTTTGGAACAAGCCATTCAATCCACCACGTTGTGCAAGAGGTCTTCTGCCAGCCAGCGAAGCAGACGTGAAGACCTCGTGAAGAAACAAATCAAGAAACATCAGCAGAGAAAGAGATGGATGTCCCAATTTTGGGAAGGAAGAATGCCTGGAAAAATTTGCAGATCTACATCTGGTCTGGAAGTTTACGCTTCCACAGGTTCTAATTCTCAATCTGACCTCAATAGATCAGAACGTGCCTTTAAAAAAAAAAAAATCAAAGATATACCAGAGTTGGATTAAGTCAGATGCAATTATTTAAATATGGGTTGATCAGGCAATGAATTAACTGATCTTTTTTTTAAAAAAGTGCATCACATTTCTTGATTGCTGTAGATCACAGATCATTTTAGTAGCTGCACAGACCACAATATATATATAGACAGACACAATATATATATAGACAGACAGGCAGACAGACAGACAGACATAAAACTGGGCTTTTTGGAGCGGGAGGAAAGGAAGAGATTTGTGAAGAAGGATTACCTAAAAGATCCATTAGAAGAAATACAACACAGAAATGAAGAATTAGTTAACTCATACCTGCGAGTCTCACTTTCTGTTTAATCCATAAGTAAATACATGGTATTAATGCTTCTACTTAATGCTGCTTCGTAATAAAACCTGCTTTTGCTTGTTCTTTTTTGCTATATTTTGGTAAACAGTAGAAATTTCTAGGGAGTTAAAAAGTTCCTACTGGTATGGAGGTATTGTCAGTTTTGGTCTTAGAGTTCCATTGATAGTATTCTTCTTAGTAGAGATTGGCCACTTTGCCCAAATTACAATAAATGTTTGAGTGGATAATTATAAAGAATTAGATCAGATTTACATATAGATTGAATTTCAATTTAGACTGAAAAGTAGCTTAGTTGCGATGAAGTTAAATTTCACAATCACCATAGTTTTAAAATTCTTATGCAGTTCTACATTTTCTTGGAAAAAAGGTTCTGAATAACTATGTGGACATTCATACTGTATAATTTCCAGCTCGTTTTTGAATTTATTTTCTGAATTACATTCTTCAAAGGAGTGCTTTCTTCTCTGGAGGTCATGAAAAACTCCAACATAAAACTTTCATTTATTTGCTAGGCAAAAATAAAAGTTCAGTGGTTGAAAAATTACTCTTGCAAGCATTCATCACATATTTTGAGCAGACTAGAGAAAGTTAGGGGAAGTCTTTAACAACCACAAATTCTAATGAATAAATATCAAATGGTCAATACGTAAAATAAACTAGAGTACATACAGTATATTGTCCCAAAATTATCTAAAATACAATTTTTACAATTACTATCACTATTGTGAACTCCATTATTTTCAGTGTACTTGTGTAACTAAATCTAGAACTGACGTCTTTCTAGAATTCTTAAAGAGAGACAAACAGACAGACAGACCAGTTTTGCTTAGTAAAGCGGGCTTTGGGACACCCAGTTCCCCTTTTCCACATGTAAATATTTTTGAAATTGCAATTCATTTAAAAGACAAATAAGACTTCCTGTCTCTGACCCATTTAGCAAGAAATCCGTGCAAAAGGTAAATACTTGAGTGTACTGAAATTGCAAATACAAGAATTGTGCATGTATATATAGATAAAAAGAAAATAATTAAAGACTGAAATTAAATTAAAGAGAAAAGTCAATACAACATTTAATGTATTTTTACAGAGCTTTGAAGCAACCAAAGTGGAATGGAGGAATTCTCTCACAGTTTGAAAGTTATCTGTAATACAGCACAAACAAGTAGCTTATTAATATTACTATTATTACTACTGCTGTACTAGGAATTCTTTCGAATTTTGAAAGTCTTCATATCACTTAGCTATTATCAGTTATTGTTATTGAATGCAATAATGTTAATAGTCCCAATGTGGTCAATATTTAGAATTTTCAATTACCAGAATTTAGAAGTGTTTTTTTTTAAAGTCAGATGAAAAATCTGATTTCAAACAGATTTTAAATCAAAGCCTATCGAGGAGTTTCTTCAAAAAGTTATAGTTGTTAAAGAGATTAAAAGAAAACACATTTAAACTTTAACATTGTTCATTAAATTTGGCTTTAAAAAGTATTCTTGATCAATTCTCTTAAATGGCTATGAAAAGACTTAGAAATGTAGGAAAATAAAACCAGGAAAAACCCTCCTTTTTTGTCATTTCTAAGATTTTTTATACAAATGCTTTTACAGTAGTTTAACACTCATTTAGTTTTTATCCAACTGAATACTTTCCTTGTATTATTTTCTTAAATAAAAGGAAAACTATTAAATTTTGGATTCTGTGAATTGTTCTTCTACAGACTTTGAATATGTGGGGTGCCCTAATGTAAACATGATTTTTAAACAATAAACTAAGATTTTATCTCCCCCCCCCCACTTCATATATGCCCAACTCACAGTTGATCAACATGTTCTTTTTCTAAAATATGGATTAAAGTTTTAAAAGGTTGTTGACTTCCCTTTCGTGTTCCAGAGAATCAAGACTAATTTCTGACAGTACACATATTTCTGAAAGCTTGGTGTCAGAAAATAGAAAACCTCCAAGGATCTCAATCTATTGTGTTGTGTAAAGAGAATCAGACAATTGTCAAAAGCAAGAGTAAAACGATAAACATCTCATTGAGATTTGATGGTACTAATTAAAGGTTTTATTGGTGAAACTCCTTAGTTAATGTTAAACAAATGTAAATTCAAGACCCCCCAAAGAACCAGTTGCTTATTTATAATTCTGGAAGACAATATTACATGTAACTTACAATGTTTGCAAATCTTTCACACAAAAATCCTCTTATTCGCTTGTAGTTTATCCTTCACCACTGAACCCCTACAAATAGAGATATTCTGTTGTTGAAAATAAGAGCTAAAAATGCCTATCAATTCTCCCAGTAGACCAAATATTTTTTTACCATTAAAAAAGGCTTTATTTTATATTTGCCTAAATCTATTATTGGGACATGGTAACTGAGTGGCTGAGATTTTGAGCTTGTCGATCAGAAAGGTTGGCAGTTCAGTGGTTAAAATCCCTAGTGCCGCATAATGCGGTCCAGTTACTGATCCCAGCTTCTGCCAACCTAGCAGTTCGAAGGTGTATAAAAATGCAAGTGGAAAAATAGGAACCCTCTTTGGTGGGAAGGTAACAGCGTTCCATGCATTTAGTCATGCTGGCCACATGACCATGGAGACGTCTTCGGACAGTGCTGGCTCTTCGGCTTTGAAACGGAGATGAGCTCCGCCCCCTAGAGTCGGGAACGACTAGCACATACATGCGAGGGGAACCTTTGCCTTTACCTTAAACCCATTATCTTTCTGTTATATCAGAATGATGCCATTTGGGCTACATCCACCACATCCAAAATGAGAGGGTTTTAATATGTAAAGTAGGAACACATTGAATACACAATCGTGGTAGATGTAAGCATTGAGTATGAGTCTCAAAAGTGAGTATGAGTCCCAAAAATCCCGTGGATTACTTTAGTCATAACTGGCTGGATTACAACTAGTCATAACTGGCTGGATTTTCAGAGCATATGGACATTAATGTGTTATAGTGATTAAGTGCTGGAAAAGCTGGGCTAAAATCCACCCTTTGCAGTGAAAATTCACTAGGTGTCTTTTTGTCTAGGAGGCCACCCTTATTCTTTTGACCTGACAGGATATAGGGAGAAATTGAAGCCTCTCTGAGAATCTGGACAAAAAGTAGACTATCTATCTATCTATCTATCTATCTATCTATCTATCTATCTATCTATCTATCTATCTATCTATCTATCTATCTATCTATCTATCTATCTATCTATCTATCTATCTATCTATCTATCTCTTTCTATCTTCTATGTATCTGTCATCTATGTATATATTTATGATCAATCTTCTTTCATCTATCTATCTATCTATCTATCTATCTATCTATCTATCTATCTATCTATCTATCTATCTATCTATCTATCTATCTCATCTATATATGTATCTATTTGCTATCAATCTTCTTTCATATATATCTCATCAATATATATATTTCATCAATGTCTTTCTCTTCTACCTATCTCTCATCAAAAGAACAACCTTCATAGTCTCAAGCATCAACCATACTCCTCAAATTGAATACTGGTTGAATTCAATTCTTTCCAAGCAGGGAATCCATATTTTGCTTGCATGAACCTAGCTAGTGGGTATATTACCGGGGGTTGGGGGGGACACCCCCCCCTTTTTTTCTGATATCTGAGTGATGTGAGAAGCCCCCTTTCCAGTCAGTTGTCTTCTGCTAACAAGATTTCCCCTTTTCGGAGAATCTATTTGTTCAGAGCACCAAGCAAATCTGTTTGTTTGCTGTTTCTCCATTCTGCTTGCATCCCTGATGGGATTTGGCTGGCTTCCAGCAGACCCATGGCTCCTCTCTGGCGGCCAAGCACAGACCCACAGGCGCCAGGCAGGACACCTTTCCTTCCATGCCCTCTGTCCAGGATCAGTGACCTTGGATGCATCAGTTCCAGGCAGCCCTCTCCTCTGAGGACAATCCAGTATGATTCGAGTTTCCGGGATGATGGAACCAGTTCCACCTCTAAATTGTGCCCATTCTTTATTGACTTATCAGTGATGTATTGAAAAAAGATCTATGTTTCTCCCTGATCCCCAGAAATACAATAATTCATTACTATAAAAATTCAGGAATCCAACCTCTGAAGTTCTAAACAATTTAGAAGGACATCACAATCACCCAAGCCAACAATCACCGGAAAGAAAGACACCCACACAAGCCCAAATACCCACTAGGGGAGGGAGATAAGCTGCCTTTTTCTTCCACCTTCTTTCTAAAAATGTAAAACCAAAAACCTGCAAAATATAAAATTCCAATCTAGACTTCTGAAAGCAAGAGGTCCATGATGATCAAGGCAGCCACCGAGATCTGTCTCAAAGATCTCACCACCTCCAGCAAAAGGAGTTCAGAGCATAGCCTCTTGGCTTAAATGCCAGAACTGTGGCATTTACATGATAGACAAAGTGTGGGCATGATGAGAATAACAGAATAACAGACTTGGAAGGCACCTTGGAGGTCTTCTAGTCCAACCCCTTGCTCAAGCAGGAAACCCTGTACCATTTCAGGCAAATGGTTGTCCAATCTCTTCTAATAAACCTCCAGTGTTGGAGCACCTACAACTTCCGGAGGCAAGTCGTTCCACTGGTTAATTGTTCTCTCACTGTTGGAAAATATCTCCTTAGTTCTAGGTTGCTTCTCTCCTTGATTAGAGACTTCGAGAGGAAACTTCAGTGCACAAGGGCCTCTCTCAAATCAGCAGCCCATTATTTTCAGATTTCAGTGCAGCTGTGAAGGTGAAGATCCTTGAAGTTCAATGTATGATGCCAAAAAAGGAGAAGGTAGGTACCCCTTCCCTCCAAAGGTGTCAGAAATACTTCTTTTCAGAATGCCTGGACAGAGTTGAGCAATCAAGGAAGGGAGACACATAGAATGAAGAATATGATTCTAAATCCAGGATAATATTTGGATTATTATTAGCCCCCAGTGGAAATGGGAGATGTCCCTTTGCATGCAGGCAGTCCTCAAATTACGCCACCGTAATTGAGTCCAAAATTTCGATTGTGAAGGGAGACGTTGTTTAAATCAGCTTGGTCCTGTTTTAGGACCTTTCTTGCCACAGTTGTTAAGTAAATCACTGCAGCTGATCACCCGGGTGGTTAGGTGAATCTGGCTTCCCCATTTGCTTGTCAGAAGTTCACCAAAGGGGACCACATGATCCTTGGACACAGCAATGGTCATAAATAGGAACCAGCTGCCAAGCATCTGAATTTTGATGGGGTGACTGTGGGGATGCTGCAGAGGTTGTAACTGTGAAAAAGGTCCATCGCTCACATTTTTCAGGGCTGTTGTAACTTTTAACAGTCACTAAACAAACTGTTGCAAGTACTACCTGTACTTTGTATTAGGAGTGGCAAGCTTGTTAAAATTATTATTGCTTCATTGCCTCAGCCGAGAGGAAAGATGGGTGAGTTTAACCATTTAAATATGAGCCAGCAGTGTGCAACAGCTGCCAAAAAAGCCAACACAGTTCTAGGCTACATAAACAGAGGGATAGAATCTAGATCACGTGAAGTGTTAATGCCACTGTATGGTGCCTTGGTAAGGCCACATTTGGAATACTGCATACAGTTTTGGTCGCCACGATGTAGAAAAGACGTGGAGACTCTGGAAAGAGTGCAGAGAAGAGCAACCAAGATGATTAGGGAACTGGAGACTAAAACATATGAAGACTGGTTGCAGGAGCTGGGTATGTCTAGTTTGATGAAGAGAAGGACCAGGGGAGACATGATAGCAGTGTTCCGATATCTCAGAGGGTGCCACAAAGAAGAGGGAGTCAAACTATTCTCCAAGGCACCTGGGGGCAGGACAAGAAGCAATGGGTGGAAACTAATCAAGGAGAGAAGCAACTTAGAACTAAGGAGAAATTTCCTGACAGTTAGAACAATTAATCAGTGGAACAGAAGTTGCCTCCAGAAGTTATGAATGCCCCAACCCTGGATGTCTTTAAAAAGATGTTAGATAGCCATTTGTCTGAAATGGTATAAGGTTCCTGCCCACGCAGGGGGTTGGACTAGAAGACCTACAAGGTCCCTTCCAACTCTGCTATTGTATTATTGTATAGAGAAGGCAGGAGTGGACTTTTAGCAATGGGTTCTCTGCCTAGCTGTTGGATAGGTGTGGCCAAGGTGGGCATGGCCTAGTCAGCCTCCCTTGCGCCATGCTCCGGGGGGGGGAGTTTTCGCCCACCCCGGGCTTCGGAGGCTTTCCTTGAACCTCCAGGAGGGGGAAAACAGCGTCTCCCAGGCTCCGGAGGCTCCCTGGAGGCTGGAAACGGGTCCATTTCTGGCCTTCCGGACCCTCTGGGAGCTCCTCCCCGAGCCTCCGGGAGGGCCCTACACTTATCCAGCATCCAAAATGGGCTGCGTGGAGACTCCTGGGAGGGCCAGGGCCAGCCAGGAGTGGGATTTGGGGGTTTGCTGACCCACACAGAATCTTCTCTAGAGGATTACCCCGAACCTGGGTGATGCTAGAACAGCCCACCCCTGAGACAATGTGCAGCCAAACATGAATAGGAACATACTCTAGTGCAGGGGTCTCCAACCTTTGCAACTTTAAATCTGAAGGACTTCAGCTCCCAGACTTCTCCAGCCAGCAAAGCTGGCTGGAGAAGTCTGGGAACTGAAATCCTTCTGACTTAAAGTTGCAAAGGTTGGAAACCCCTGCTGTAGTGGCGTTGAGACAACACATAGACAGGGCAGTTGCAAACCTGGCAGCCCCATTTGCTCAATGTGCTAAATCAGGTTAGGTGTTTTTTTTTATGGTGTAGCACCATTTGTGTGAATTCCATCTGGGTAGAACTTTTATTCAGATTGTGCCGGCATTGTAAGTAAAGCTTTGAAACCCGATTTCAACATTGGTGTTTCCATTCTCTTTAGCAAGTCGCGTGTTTTAGGAAGGGACACTGTTGCCTCTTAAGACAAAGTAAGATGAGAGAGCGGTACCTTGAGCTTGAACCAGGAGTGTCAAAGTCAAGGCCCGGGGCCCGAATCCAGCCCATGGGGTGCTTAGATCTGGCCCACGGCCCACCATGGGAACAGTGAAGAACCGGCCTGCGGTGCCTCTGCCAGCGAAAACATAGCTTGCGAGCGATGTGGGTGGCTCTCTGGAGCTCTGTTTTTGCTGGCAGAGGGCTGCAGGAGGCTGTCCCAGCCAAAAACGGAACTCGGAAGCCTGTTTTTGCCAGAAAAGTACTCAGGCCACCGCAGTCACTGACGTGAGTGACATTGAGCTGACCACACCCACCCTGGCCAGGCCCACCCCAGTCCCCAGAGGTCAAGCACAAGTCTGATGTGCCGCTCAATAAAATCGAGTTTGACACCCCTGTACTAAACGAATGACCCATTGGGATCCCCCATATCAAAGCAGCTTACCTTATGTGCAGGCTAGAATCTGAAAACGACGTTTAAAACAGCCCAGTATTGAGCAAAATGGTTCGGTTGAGATCAACGTATGTGGGACTGATTAGGGAAGATTGTAGGGGCGATAACAAAATATCATTTTAGCATATTTTATTTATCTGTACATTGAACCATTGCTTTTTTAATTCCAATTTCATTGTAAACTGTATTTTATTCCAATTTCATTGTAAACTGTATTTTATTTCAATTTCATTTTAAACATTTTTTTTTAAATCAGATTTTAGCAATCATTTGTGTCTGGAATTCCGCACTTTGATATGGCCCAAGAGCTAATCAGTAAACTAACTAACTATCTTAAGAGAAGTATGATTTCTTCCACGCAAGCTTTGGAATTAAAGCTGGTTTATCATCCACCTTTTGTGATCTTCTAAGGATAAGTCCGGGAGTTGAGTTCGCACAATTCAGGAGGCTGAAATGCAGCTGCTTAGCTTGTAACTTAGTTGCTGAATAATTGACTTAATCATTCGTGCAAGCTTTTCCGAGTCAGCTTTTCTACAAAAAAAGAAACTCAGTTGACAATTTTTTTTTAAAAAAAAAAGCAGCTTAAAATAATGCAATGTCTGCCTTTCAATCAGGAGGTTTAATTTGTTTAAGTAAAGGTAAAACAGATAAAGAAAAGCAACCACCTGTAGGTCAGCCCAGCAAACATATTATTATTATTATTATTATTATTATTATTATTATTATTATTATTATTATTATTATTATTATTATTATTATTATTATTATTATTATTATTATTATTATTATTATTATGTGAGATTCGCAGCCTTTGTGGTTGGTTGGTAGCTCAACAGCTCGAGTCCTAACCAAGGACCTAGGAACTGTTAAGTTAATGTCAGAGGATATAAGCTGTTCCAAGTAGGGTGATTTTTTGTAGAATCAGAATGTTCAAGTCCGGTAAATTTAGAATTTCTCAATAGCGAGGTAGCCCTTTAGGTATTGCTCCAAGGGCTCCAATTACAATCAGGACAACACACAATTTCTTTTTCCACAGTTGCTCAACTTCCATTTGTAAGTCCCGGTATTTTGTGATTTTTTTCTTGCTGTTTATCTTCAATTCGTGCATCACCAGGTATTGCAAATGTCAATCAACCATACTTTTTTTTCTTTTCAACTATTGTTAGGTCAGGTGTGTTGTAGGCCAAGTCAGTCTGGATTCTGAAGTCCCACAAGATCTTGACTTTCTCATTCTCTAAAACTTTCTCAATCTATTGTTCCCAGTGGTTTTTGCTATACTCAAATTTATTATTATTCTGTGGTTAATCTTTGGTGAGATTCACAGCCTTTGGGGCTGGTTGGTAGCTCAACAGCTCGAGTCCTAACCAAGGACCTAGGAACTGTCAAGGTAACATCGGAGGATATAAGCTCTTCCAAGTAGGGTGGCCCTTTGTAGAGTCAGAATGCTCCAGAGTTTGTACCAAATGATTTTCAGGAGGCAGTCAAATAATAAGGCTACCCTGTGGGAGAAATAGGTTATCAATAAATCCATGGAGGTTGTAGCCTTCCCCAAACCAGGGTAGATTTAAAAAAATGATGGTTTTTTAATTATTATTTTTAATCAGATTTTTTAAAATTTAAATTGGATTTTTTTATTTAAATCAGATTTTTTTTTGGTTTTTTAAATCAATTTTATTTTAATAAAATGCTTTTGGAGAAAAATCTATCTAAAGATAGTTTTCTACTTAAGATACATTAATAATTTAATGTATTCAGCATGAAATGGAGCTTAAGTTATGTAGCACAGGGGTCTCCAACCTTTGCAACTTTAAGTCTGAAGGACTTCAGCTCCCAGAATTCTCCAGCCAGGAAAGCTGGCTGGAGAATTCTGGGAGCTGAAGTCCTTCAGACTTAAAATTGCAAAGGTTAGAGACCCCTGATGTAGCAGGAGTCTGTGTATTCTGCAGGATCAGGACTGTTGGTGAGTCAACAGCAGGTCAGAAGAGGTACAGAGACCACAGCTGCTCTTTACAAATTATGATTTAAATCAAGTTTATTTAAATCAAGCCTTTTCAGTAGTGATTTCAATCGTGATTTCAATCGACTTGATTTAAATCAAATCCACCCTGCCCCAAACGAAGTCAATCCTCTTTCTTCTTTGTTGCACTGGCTTTAGCAGCTGATTTTCGCACACTTTCATAATTTCACCAAAGTTTTCATATTGGTGCCATCGTTTGCCTTGCTCCATGGTTGTGGGCAACTCTTGATGCAGCATTATCTGCAGGAATACCACCAAGGCGCTAAAGAATTCTATTGCAACATTTACAACCGTATCCAAGTGACCCAAAACCCAGTTATTGACTGAAGTCATTTACTAACCCAAAGATGCTTTTTTTGTTCAAATGTCAATTGAACTTTGCTTTTCCTTGATGTTTTGCTTTCCACCCAAGAAGCTTCTTCAGCTCTTCTTCTTGGCGGAGAAGCTAAACGTCTTCAAGGAAAAACAAAGGAAGTCCAGTTGCTTTTTGGGACAACTGTGACCTGGATGATTGAGAATCTCCATAGTCATTGACCAACCTATTTCTTCTCAACTTGTTTCCATTGTGAGGAAGTCTTCTTCCAGGTAGATATGCACACATCTTCTTGATCTGAACTTCTTGGCAATTCCTAGTTTGTACAAGAGCCTCTTTTGGTCCAAAATACAGATCAGAGGACGCAATAACTGTGGAGCTCCATCCACAAACAATCCAGCAACTTTGCAATCTCACCTTCTTTAACCTCTCGGTGTGTATCTCTCTCTCTCTCTCTCTCTCTCTTGCTCGTCTCTTGCTCCCTCCCCAACAGGAGGCACAGTTAGGGACAGCCAAGATCACAGATTACTGGTGGCGCCGAGCACAAAAACGAACAGGCGACAGGCAGGCTAGCCAAGGCGCCTCCCAGCGCCACCGTTCGTTTAGGCAACTGGTACCACTGGTGTCCTTGTCTGGGTGGGGAGGTGAGGCAGGCATGGTCACCTTGTGTTCAGAGTAGCTCAAGGACAACATTACTACAGGCAAAACACGACGTTTACCTCCACTCCCTCCCAATTCTGGCCATGCTGCTGTCAATGTGTCAGCAAGTTCCCAGTGGTGGTGTTTTCAAGAAAGCACAAAACATTTTTGCAAGTGATCAAGGAAAGCCATGTCCACAAAGCTGTGATAACACAGCACCTCTCAGGATGTAAGCAATGCTTTAGATGTTTCTTCATAAGTGCTTTTCGTGCCACTTCAATCAAAAGAACAAAGCAGCTTACACACAATTAAGCCCTTCATTATAGTGTGCAGCCACTGGAGGAAGACATGCACTCCGAATTTCAATTGTTCAAGGCCTTCAAGGGCAAATGTACCACAATTTAAATTGATGCTACATTGGGCTGGGATCGTCTGCAAAGAAGGGGTAATCGTAATCAAGATGGTGGATGGAATGTTGGGTTGTAAGCCCCACCCCTTTGGAATGTCCACGTTCAAAAGGGCTGTCATCTTGACCTTCATTCCCCCATCTTGACCTTCATTCCTCCATGGCACGGGACCTAGTTATCTGCGAGACCGCATCCTACCCCATAAATCCCTTCGGCCGATTCGCTCCCACAGAGAGGGACTTCTCCGGGTGCCGTCCACTAGGCAATGCCAGCGGGTGACGCCCAGAGGAAGGGCCTTCTCTGTGGTGGGCCCAACCCTCTAGAACGACCTACCCCCTGACCTTAGAACAACTACGGACCTCCGTGCCTTCAACCAGAAATTAAAGACTCTCTTGTTTCATCAGGCCGGTTTGGTCTAAGCTATTTACCTAGCCTACAGTCTGTACCTTAAATTGTTTTAATTGGGTTTTAGATGGGGTTAATGTTTTAATACTTTTAAATTTTTAGCACAGGGATAATTTATTTAATTCAGTTTTAATTATTTTTATTTGTGATATTATGTGGTTTTTAATTTCCTGTGCACCGCCCCAGGTCCCTTTGGGGAGAGGGTGCGGTTATATAAATCCAACTAATAAAATAAATAAAATAAAATAAATCTTGTTTATGGAGATTCTCAAGTCAATCCAGGTGACGGTTGTCCGAAAGGTGCTTTTTCCAGAGGCAACTGGACTTTCTTTGAAGATATATTTCGCTTCTCTTCCAAGAAGCTTCTTCAGCTGTCTTCCTTCTTCGTCGAGAAGCGAAACGCCTTCAAAGAAAAACCAGGAAAGTCGAGTTGCCACTCGAAAAAGCATCTTTGGGGCTTCCACCAACTTGCCAATTTCATCCCCCTTCAATGGACATACTCAAGGCCAGGTGCTGGATTTCTAGCACACTGATTTTCCTGAAATGCTTGGATCCTTATCAACATTTCCACTATACCCATAAATTACACAGCAAGCAAAAAACAACACCAAATACACAGGTTGAGCACGGTGTACGTGCAACCTGAAAGGGGAGGATGGGCAAATTTTGTCCATCTGGACCGATAGTAGCATTAAACTTAGTTGGGCAGCTGCCAGGATCAAAGCAATGAACGTGGGAACTAAGGCATTGTATTAAGCACCCTTAGGAAGCCATTCCGCGAACAATTCCCCTTCTCTCTTTAAGAGTGAAGCTCCAGTTTACTTTACATCTTGTCAGTCTTCTTCGGATACTCCCAACAGCTTTTCCCCCCGATATTGAAGGATGCCCCAAAGCAACGCTAAATGAACTGATATAGAAGCCAAGGTACTGGACTGACACAAGACAAACTCATGCTCCAGCCTAATAACCACATCCATTCACTGGGTGATTTTGGGACCAATTCTTCTCTTTTACTCCCAAGAATTTGGGTGAGGTTGTGGTGAAGATGCTGGACTAAGTTTGAGGAGACCCAGGTTGTAGTCCTCTCCCAATCACAGCAGTCCAGCTGGGTGATTGTAGATCAGTTCCTCTCTCTAAGTCCAAGGCCCAGTGTGGCGTAATGGTAACAATATTGAACTGGAAAACTAGTATTCCATCTTCAGCCACCCAAAGTGATTGGTATTACAGTTGTGGTGGGGAAAACAGGTGAGATGGTTATATACATCAGCTTGAGCTCTGAATGAAAGGGAAAATATAAACTTAATGCCGATTCTAATGAATCTAATCTATCTATCTATAAAAACAGCTGTGTGTGTATGTATATGTTCCAGCATAACTCTGGAACGCCTTGAGCAATTTCAATCAAATTTGGTACACAGATGACTTACCGTATTTTTCAGAATATAAGACGCACCTTTTTTCCTCTAAAGAGGCTGAAAATCTGGGTGCGTCTTATACATTGAATACAGCATGTTTTGCCTCCTGAAACCCCGCCCCCTTCACCAAAATGGCCACGCACATACCCTTGAGGCTTCCAGAGAGCTCCTGGGGGCTGGGGAGGGCAGAATTGAGCAAAAAACAGGGCGTTTTTGCCCCCCCCGAGGGCCCCAGCAGCACTCTATAAGCCTCCATAAAACAAAACAAACGGGCCATTTTTCCTCATTTTGGCTCCCCCCACCTCCCCAGGAGCACACTGCAAGCCCCCCCCAAGGCTATTCATATTTGAAAAAAAAAACGGGCCTATTTTCACGAAAAACGGGCCGTTTGGGGGAGGTTTGCACAGTGCAAAAAGGGGTTTTATGTCCCTTTTGGAAAGCTGTTTAGCGTGATGAGAATTACGTTGGTCAAGTACTGTGCCTACAGAAACAAAGATTTGTTCCAAAGGTGGTCAGTGATTTCCTTCTCCAGCACATGGGTAAATACACCTGGAAACATCTACCTACCTACTCTCTCTCTACTGTATTTCTCTATTTTTCTCTCTCCATCCCTCTACCTGCTTACCTATCTACACTCTCTCCCTACCTACCTACCTACTGTATTTCTCTCTCCTCTACCTACTCTCTCTCCCCCTACCTATCTAGTGTATTTCTCTATTTCTCTCTATCCTTATACCTACTTATCTATCTACACTCTCTCCCTACTTACCTACTTTATTTCTCTCTCCCTCCCTATCCCTTTATCTACCTAACTACAGACTCCCTCCCTTTTTCTCTCTCTCCCCCCTACCTACCTCCTCTCTCTCTCTCCCTACCTACTGTATTTCTCTCTTTCTCTCCCTCTCTATCCCTCTATCTACCTGCCTACTTTTTAAAAAAAAATTGCCTCTTCAAAACTTGGGTCCATCTTATACTCCGGTGCGTCTTATACTCTGAAAAATACGGTAATCTCTTAAGGCAAATACTGTGGGGGTAAGACACCCCTAACACTCCTGGGGTGTGTGTGTTCTGTTAAGATGCAGCCTGTTGTGCCTTTAAATGGCTTCTACTGTACTGCCATAAAATTGATTCTACTGTACAGCGCAGTAGAGTTGCCATGGTAACAGCTTCACAGTACTCCACAAGAGGGCTCCCTCCGGTAAGGGGGAAAAGCCAACATTAAAAATTACATTTGGTACGGACATTTCCACCCTATAAATAAATACCTGGGCAATGCCAGGTTATCAGCTAGTAAATAATAATAATAATAAGTGCTTCATTGCTGTACTGGTGATGTTCCACCTCCATCTATAGGGTTATACCAAATGCAGCTGTCTTGTTTGGCCATAAAGATACTCCTCAATTTACAAACATCTGTTAATGACTATTCAAAGTTACAGCACCGAAAGAAGTGATTTGTGACCAATTTTTGTGCTTACGACTGTTTATATTATTCTGATCATGTGATCAGAATTTGGATAGTTGGCAACCAGTTCATATTGGCGACAGTTGTGCTGTCCGGAGTCACGCGATCCCCTTTTGCGACCTTCTGACAAAAGCAAAGTCAATGGGGAAGCCAGATTCACTTAGCAACCGTGTTAACCGAGTTTCGCCCCATTTAATAACCTTTCTTGCCACCGCCGCTAAGTGAATCCTTGCGGTCGTTTCATTCCACCCTCGCACCCCACCCCAAGGAAATGCTGAACCACAAAATGATCCGATAGCAGTTCATTTTTTTTTCCGTCCAGGATTTTTCTTCTTTATATATAAACAGAATTATTTCCTACTTTGCAACAAACTCTGCAAGCCAACTCCTTAATATTTTTTTAAAATATATATATATATATATATGTTAAGTTTTTTTTTTAAGGGCTGATTAATAAATAAGAGACCAGGATGGATCCATTTCGGGCTTATTAGCCTTCTTCAGCTGACCATACTTCCTCCACTGGGGTTTGAACCGGCACTCTCCAGCATATCAAGCAAGGCTCTCTATGCTTTGAGCTATCCAGCTTCCCGATTACATCAGCCTATATTTATATACTGTATACCATATGCTTTTTTCCTCCTGCTTGATTTGGCTTTGTTTTTCCCCCTCGTCCTATTGAACGGAGATGTACACAGGATCAAAGAGTAAAAATTGGGACCCCAAATTCAGTTGCAACTTTAAGGTATTTCCCTCCCCCTTTTTTTTCTTAAGGGGAAGGGTGGGTGATTGGTATATATACATATCTTCTTTTTTTTTTTTTTTTTTAATCAGGTCTACCTTACTTGTTGTTACGATAGTATTTTACCATTTTAGGAACCATTTGCTGTTTCTTTGTTTTTTGTTTTTATTTTAAAAAAAATTCTGTTTAGAAGTGGGTCGAAGGGGAAGGACACAAAATAGAGATTTCCTTTTTTTTTCTTTAAAAAAAAAAAAAACCTCATCTCCTGATTTTTTTTTTCCGTTTTGTTTTAAACCTGAAATCCTAAAACACTGCTGAAGTTTTAATTAAAAAATTATATAATATCAAAAAACACGCACACACACGCACACACGCACACAAAAGCAAACCCTGTTTGTCATTCGACCCACCACGATTGCCTTTCCTAACGACCTGGGTTTCAGCTATCATACAAACACCGTACCTCTATACAAACGCGCGTTTTAAACTAATAAAATAAAGATTACTTACAAGAAAGAGAAGAGGGGGGTGGGAGGAAGAGGGAGAGACAGAGACAAGGGTGGGAAAGGAAGCTGAACTGATTCGAAGAACTGTCGGGACTCGAGTTACGAGGACGGAGCAAAAAATAAAATAAAATAAAATGAAATAGGCAGAAATTCGGCACCAGGCTCCTTCTCTCCGTGGCAAAATATGCAGCTAAAAATCCAGTGGGTTTGATTTGCAAATCTCCCAGAAAGTGAGATTGAATTCTGTTCGGGATAATGGGGAAATATATATATATATATATAAAATAGCACGCACGTTGCCCGCAAATGCAAAAGTTTTCTTCTTTTTTTTCCTTTTCCAACCTCGTCGTGAAACGGTGCGCAACTCCCTCTTCTGCAGGCCGGCGGTGTTCAAACAAACTGGCTAATTTGTGCGCGGAGCGTGTGTGCGATTGTGTGTGTGTCAACCTGACCCGCTGTTATTTTCTTCCCTTTCCACCAGATGCGTACCTGGGATGCTGCGTCCCGGGGGTGGGGTGGGGGAGCTGTGGTTGCCCGCCCAAACAGAACATCCCCTACTCCCCCCCTGGAAGCAAGATGCCGAAAACATGCAGAAGAGACGAGAAAGAAAGAAGGAAAGAAAGAAAGAAAGAAAGAAAGAAAGAAAATCTAGCAGTTCTTTCCCCCACTTCCTTTTAAAACAGCCAGGAAGAGTGTGTGCTTCCCCCCCCACCCCACCAACCCCACCCCACCCGACTCCCCATCCAGGAAAAGGGTGACAGAAGTCAGTGAACCCGTGTTAAAAACCTAGTGTAAAAAAAAAAATATGCAGGAATTTTTGCCTGTTGGATCTTAATACATCCTGGGAGGGAAAGACAGAAAGGGAGGGGGGGAGAGAGAGGGGGGGGGAGATAAAGATGCACCTGGTGGGAAGGAAGCCAGAGGACACCTTTTAGGGCAGTAGCAAGATATGGGGTAGAAAAGCCCCCCCCCGCCCACCCCACCCCCCCAAGTCTCCTCTGTACCTCCTCCCTCCTGCCCCCTCCCCACACATCCCTCCCCCATTCCCTCCCTCCCGGTCCTCAAACGCAAAGCAAGGAGGCAAGGTTCATCCAGAGGCCACAGTTTGGTGGAACCGGGGAGGCTGAGCTTCGGCATGTAGGCAGAGGCGAAGGAAAGGGCTGGGGGTGGGGGGGCTACTGCCCCGGGGTGTCGCCCACCATTTCGATTCCGTGTTGTTGAAGCTGTGCTCTCAAAAGGGTGTTTTCATTCTTCATCTGTTCAATCTGGGGAAGCCGGGTGGGGGCGGGAAATAAGAGCGAGGAAGAAAAAGGGAGAGGTTACCAACCTGGGGGGAGCGGGGGGGTGGGGGAAGCGAGAGTCGAGAAATGCAACTGGGGTTACTGCGGAAAAAGTTACGGGCAGACCATGATTGATGACCTTAGGGCAGGGATGGCTAACCTTTTTTTGGCTTGCGTGCCAAAAGCAGGGGGAGCAGGTTTGCGTGGACGTGCCACACCCATAATGCTATGTGCGCGACCCCCTGCATTTGGTTTATTTTATTTATTTTTTTATTTTAATCATATTTATACCCCGCCCTTCTCCAGAGGACCCAGGGCGGCGCACAGGAATTTAAAAAGCATACAAAAGAATAAATACATAATTTAAAAACCATATTAAATTATTCTAGTCCTATGCTAAAACCAATTTTAAAACCCCCAATTTAAAACTCTCTAAAATAGTCCCCACGGGAGGTTAGGCTAGGCCGGCTTGCTGAAAAAGATGTGTCTTTAGACACTGGCGGAAGAGGCGGAGGTTGATGATGGTACGCAATTCAGGGGGTAGGTCGTTCCAAAGGGCAGGGCCCGCCACAGAGAAAGCTCTTCCCCTGGGTGTCGCTAGACGGCATTGCCCGGCCGACGGTACCGAGAAGACCCTCTCTGTGGGAGCGGATCGGCTGAAGGGATGTATGGGGCAGGAGGCGGTCTCGCATATAACTAGGCCCCTTTTTTTGGTGCCTTTTTTACGCCCTCCTCAGGCTCCAGAGGCTTTCTAGGAGCCTGGGGAGGGGGAAAACAGCCTCCCCTCCCCCCCTCCAGAGCTCCTGAAGCCTCCAGAGGGTGAAAAACGTCCCCCAAAATGTCTAAATTAGCTGGCCAGCGCGCACATGCGCGCTGGAGCTGACAGGGCAATGCCTCGCATGCCCTAAGAAACGGTTCCACCTGCCACCTCTGGCACCCATGCCTTAGGTTCGCCATCACGGCCTTAGGAGAACCTGGGAATTTCCGTCGTTGTACGTCATGACAGTTATTAAGTTGGGGGACTCATGGAACCAAGTCAGAATAACAGACTTGGAAGGGACCTTGGAGGCCTTCTAGTCCCAACCCCTTGCTCAAACAGGAGAACCCCCATACCATTCCAGACAAATGGTTGCCCAGTCTTGGGTTAAAAACCTCCAGTGATGGAACATCTCACAACTTCTGGTGGCAAGCTGTTCCACTGGTTAATTGTTCTCTCACGGTCAGGAAATTTCTCTTCAGTTCTAAATTGCTTCTCTCCTTGATTACTGTATTTTTCGGAGTATAAGACGCACCAAGGTTTTGAAGAGGCAAATTAAAAAACAACAACAACAGTTTTTGCAAACCTCCCCAAAACAGCTCGTTTTTCGCAAAAACGCCCCCCTTCCCCCCCCCGAAAAGGGCATGAATAGCTCTTAGGATTGTAGAGCAGGGGTCTCCAACCTTTGCAACTTTAAGTCTGAAGGACTTCAGCTTCCAGAAGTCTAGGAGCTGAAGTCCTTCAGACTTAAAGTTGCAAAGGTTGGAGACCCCTGTTGTAGAGTGTTCCTGTGGGGATGAAGAGGGTGCAAAGCGAGCAAAAATCGGCCCGTTTTCATGGAAAACGGGCCGTTGTCAAAAAACGGGCATTAGGAAGCTTATAGAGTGCTCCTGGGGGCTGGGGGGCAAAATTGAGCAAAAAACGACCCATTGTTTGCTCATTTCTGCTCTCCCCAGCCCCCAGGAGCTCTCTGAAAGCCTCCTACAAGCTATGCACGGCCATTTTGGTGAAGGGGGTGGGGTTTCAGGAGGCAAAAATATATATGCTGTATTCAGTGTATAAGACGCACCCAGATTTTCAGTCTCTTTTTAGAGGGAAAAAGGCACATCTTATACTCCAAAAAATACGGTAGTTTCCACCCACTGCTTCTTGTCCTGCCCTCAGGTGCTTTGGAGAATGGCCCCTCCCATAGGGAAAAAAAGAGGAGCAAAAGAGGAGTGGAGCTTGCAGGAGACAATTCGCTCATTCCTGTATCGCAGCATCTGAAAGTTATCAGCCTGGCCGATATCTCCAAGCCTGATAAAGGTCGGTAATTGTGAACCGTCTTGAAAGACTGTGGGAGAGGAAAGACTTTGCTGGAGAGGAATTCACTGTAAATTAAATAAAAGGAGCATCCAGCCACAAAGCCCAGTACAGGCAGTCCTTGACCTACACAACCACGACAGAGGCCTCAGTTTCTGTCGTTAAGTGAAACATGGGTTTACAACTTGGAAGGGACCTTGTAGGTCATTACAGCTTTGCAACTTTAAGTCTGAAGGACTTCAGCTCCCAGACTTCTCCAGTCAGCAAAGCTGAAAGGTCGCGAAATGGGGCACAGCTGTAAACCCATGTTTCACTTAACGACAGAAAGTGAGGCCTCCGTCATGGTTGTGTAGGTCAGGGACTGCCTGTACTGGGCTTTGTGGCTGGATACCATCTCAAACCCTGTTCCAAAGCGAGGGAGGGCTGAGAATGTGGGCTGGGCTACCTGTTGCCGTAGGAGGTCATTGTCCATCTGAAGCCTCTCGGCTTCCTTGAACGTCTCCTGCATCCGCTGGTTCGTCTGGCGCAGCTCCCGGATGTAGTCGCAGGCTTTGGAGAGGATGCCCCCTTTGCTCTGGAAGAGAAAGAAACAAAGGACCAGCTCCACCACTGAGCTTCTTGCTCTGCCCCAACCTTGGATGGTGGGAAGGATCGTCCAAAATCACCAGATTTCTCTCAGGTCCTTCCTTCTTTGAAGGTTCCCCTTGGACATGCATGCTAGTCATTGGGGCGGTGCTCATCTCTGTTTCATAGCCGGAGAGCCAGCGCCGTCCGAAGACGTTTTCTGTGGTCATGTGGATGGAAGGCTGAGTCAACCTTGAGCCTGGTGAGATTCGAACTCCCAAATTGCAGGCAGCAGAAGTAGCCTGCAGTACTGCATTCTAACCACTGAGCCACCGAGGCTCAATAATCTATTAATAATATTAGTATTCTATAATCTGTTAATAATATTAATACATATTTATGTGGGATAAGTGCAAACTTGCCTTCTCTCTCATGTAAGCATATACATACAGGTAAAAGGTAAAGGTTCCCCTTGCACATATGTGCTAGTTGTTCCCGACTCTAGGGGGCGGTGCTCATCTCCGTTTCAAAGCCGAAGAGCCAGCGCTGTCCGAAGACGTCTCCATGGTCATGTGGCTGGCATGACTCAATGCCGAAGGTGCACGGAACGCTGTTCCCTTCCCAGCAAAAGTGGTCCCTATTTTTCTGCTTGCATTTTTTACCTGCTTTCGAACTGCTAGGTTGGCAGAAGCTGGGACAAGTAAGGGGAGCTCACTCCGTTACATGGCACTAGGGATTCAAACTGCTGACTTAGCCACTGAGCCACCATGTTCCTTCTTTCTTTCTCCTTTACATTCCTCCAAACTTTTAGTTGGCTCTGTTTTTAGGATGGGACTTCTTTATTTATTTGTGGCTGGCTAACAGATGGATTCATCTCAGTTATTTATTTATTTATTTATTTATTTATTTATTTATTTATTTATTTATTTATTTATTTAAATTTGTATCCCGCCCTTCTCCACAGAGGACTCCACAGAGGACCCAGTTCATAAGAGTTTGCCCGTCATAGTCAAAAAGTAAGCATTGAGTGTGGTTTTCTATCTGCTTCGAGTCAACCCCTCTATGCCTATTTATTTATTTATTTATTTATTTATTTATTTATTTATTTATTTATTTATTTATTTATTTATTTATTTATTTATTTATTTATTTCGATTTCTAGACTGCCCCCTCTCCCCAAAGGGACTCGGGGCGGTGTACAGGTATAAATTAAAATTATCAAAACCATAACAATACATATAACTAAAATCAGATTAAACAATCCTCTGTACAAATTTATAAAAATTAAAACTAAACCCATAAAACCAGATAAATAATTTAAAATTACAGACTGGGGCGGGAAGTCTGGAATTAGGCCAGGCCGGCTAAACGAAACAGGTGGGTTTTGAGTTTCTGGTGGAAGGAGCGGAGGTCCGTGGTCGTTCTGATATCAGGGGGGAGATCATTCCAAAGGGTCGGGCCCATCACAGAGAAGGCCCTTCCCCTGGGCGTCGCCCACTGGCATTGCCTAGTGAACGGCACCCGGAGAAGTCCCTCTCTGTGAGAGCGAATTGGCCGAAGGGATGTATGGGGCAGGATACGATCCCGCAAATAACTAGGTCCTGTGCCATGGAGCACTTTAAAGATGATAACCAACACCTTGAAACGCACCCGAAAGGCCACAGGCAGCCAGTGCAGCCTGCGCAGGAGCGGTGTTACGTGGGAGAATCTGGTAACTCCCAGAACTGCCCGCACGGCCGCATTTTGGACCAGCTGCAGCCTTCGGGTGCATCTCAAGGGGAGCCCCATGTAGAGAGTGTTAAAGTAGCGATGTCTTTGCCTCTTTCTTGAAAACAACAAAGGCATCGTTCAGGGCAGACTTCCCCCACCAACCCCCAAGATGGTTGAAATTGTTTCCACCACCCCCTGACTTCCTGGAGCTTCATTTATGAACCTGGTAGCTTCCCGTTTGAATATTAATGAGGTCCGAGCCGCTTAATTTCTTGAGTTTAGGCCAAGCTGTCCCAACTAAAATTTTAGCACAGGGTGATAATTCTTTAATCTGGTTTTATATATTTATAAATTGTTATGGTATATGTTTTTTTAACTTCCTGTGCACCGCCCCGAGTCCCTCTGGGGAAAGGGAGCGGTTTATAAATCCAAATAAATAAATAAATAAATAATGGCAGGTTCAGGATTTCTCGAGTGGAAAAAAGAGGTTTCCGTGTGAGGGTCTCCTCAGCTAAGGAGAAATCACTAGGAACTAGGTGTCTGCAAAGCTATGGAACTCTTCCAGGAAGGAATTCTCAATTATGAGAATTGGGCAGGTGATGCAAATTTATTTTATTTTATTACATTTATACCCCGCACTTCTCCTACAAAAGGACCCAGGGCGGGGGAAAAAATGTAGGGAAAAAACCAGCTCATTTGCATTATTCCCCCTTCTCTTTGTGTTGGATGAAATGATCTATCCCTCCATCAGATCCTCAACAGAGATGGATACAGATTAACAGACTTGATTTGTAATTTGGCTAAACGGGACACCATTGAACGGGGGGGGGGGGGCGGCCCTGCTGAAGCGACGAAGGGTTTCCAGCGAGGCCCGGCAGCCGCCGCTTTCCCAGTCCGCCACTCCCATCGCCGGCTACTGGGCCTCGCTGGAGTCAATTCCAAAAGCGCGTTTAGCGCTTGAAGGATCTGAGGCATCTTGGGAAATGCAGTTCCCTACAACAAATCGGGACTGTCCTGCCAAACTTGGGACTGTCCTGCCAAAAGTGGAACATCTGGTCACCCTACTTGTAGGTCATGTAATCCAACACACCCACACACACACACCCTGCCCAAGCAAGAGACCGTACACCAGTGATGGTTAATCTTTTTTGTCACTGCTTGCTGACCTGCATGCCGAAAATGGCACACAAAACCATCCTGCGAGGAACGCGCGGCCCTGCTGGCCTTCGCATGCACGCGAATGCCAAAACCCG
The DNA here is from genome assembly GCA_039707465.1 of Rhabdophis nuchalis. Taxonomy (NCBI): domain Eukaryota; kingdom Metazoa; phylum Chordata; class Lepidosauria; order Squamata; family Natricidae; genus Rhabdophis; species Rhabdophis nuchalis. The sequence goes on from CM077654.1 coordinate 8,537,090, forward strand.
GAAGAGCAACGTTCTATCGCGCATGCACCCGAATTTCCGATTTCCTGTGTGGTTGCGCACTTGACAAACAGCTGGCTGTTGCCCATGTGCGCAACGGAAACCTGGAAGTTCGGGTACTGGTGTGCGCATGCACGCCGGAAGGCTCTTCTTCCGGGTTTCGGCAAAGCAAAACATTGTTCCTTCGGTGGTAGCCCTCCCCTCCCCCCACCAGTAACCGCCCTCACCGCCCCTGTCTTGGTGTTGTCTGTATTGCAGTCTGGAATGATTTTTGACAGCTGTACGATCCAATTGTTGATCTTGTCCCGCCTCCTCCGTTCAACTTTAAAAAGAGAGAGGGGGGGGGGGAGAGAGAGAGAGAGAGAGAGAGAAAGGGGAACAAAGTAAGACGCTGATCAAACATGGCAACCTGACCATGACATGTGAAGGGACATTAGAGTGACTGGCTTTAGGGGAAATGAAACAGAAACCCACCCGCAGGCCTATTACACAGCTCTACAGATCACAAAATGGAAGGTTCAATCTAAACTGGGCAACCTTGTGTTCCCTCCGACGTTGCTGAACTACAATTCCCAGCATTCTTCTCCAATAGGTGGGATGTCTAGAGCCAATAGGTACTGGAGTTCACTCTCTGGAGCATTTTCTTCCTTTCCCAATTTGGAAGATTAGCAACGGCCCGTAGGTTTATATACTATTTTCTAGTGCTTTATAGCAATCTCTCAGCCAGGGGTGTCAAACTCAATTTCATTGAGGGAAGCATTGAGGTTGTGTATGACCTCGGGGCCGGGGGGGTCACTTGTGTGTGGGACACCTATGGTGGCCCTGGTGGCCTACCCCAGGCTCTGTTTTCGGCTGGGAGGGCCTCCTGCAGCGCTCTGCCAGCAAAAATGGGTGCATCCCCCCAAGCTCTGTTTTTGCTGGCAGAGGGCTGCAGAAGCCTGGCACCGGAGAGGGGTGGGGGTGGGGCATGGCTGAGCTCCGTTTTCACTGGTAGAGACACAAAGGGCCGGTCCACTGTTTCCAGGTGGGCCCCATAAGCCAGATCTAAGTGTCAACTCGTAAAGCATTCCTGGCCTGCTCTGGAGTTGCCATAGGCAGGAGAGTGGGGAGGAAGGGGGAGGGAGAGAACTGACACAGCAATTCAGCAGCCATTCCACGCATACCTTTCTCAAGGTTGGATCTCAGGTTACCAGAGCCAGCCTGACAGCATGTTTTCTACAGCCCACAAAAGTGCTTTGTTGGCGGATGTGATTTATGACACACCCTGGGAGGACGGGGTAAATAGGGTCATAGTTGAGCCGTAAATTATATGGGACAGAGCTGACTTCACTCAGGTAGGTACTGACATGTTGCTCCTAATAAATAACTGGATTTCTTTTGAAACTTGGCTCAAGGCTCACGAGTTAATTAGGGCATCAGTTGGAACCCTGATGCTGACGTTAAGCACCCCATGGGCTGGATCTGGCCCGCGGGCCTTGAGTTTGACACCTCTGCTCTAAGCAGTTTAGAGTCAGCGTATTGCTGGGTCCTCATTTTACCAACCTTGAAAGGATGGAAAGCTGAGTCAACCTTGAGCCAGTCAGGATCAAACTCCCAGCAGTGGGCAGAATTAGCCTGCAGTATTGCATTCTAACCACTGTGCCATCAGGGTGCTTTCCAAGAATTGGAAAAAGGGAAATACATTGGTCTTGCTCAATCACGTTTCAGAGCAACGCAGTCCTTCCTCATCCGATAAGAGGCACAACTTCCTCATCCGATAAGGGACACAACTTTGAAGACAGGGGAGAGCCAGCTTGGCTGTTCTGCTCACCTTCGTTGTGTTGAGCTCTTCGCCTCTCATCTCGGGGCGTCCGTGTCCCGTCCATTTTCCTAGAATTTGAAGGAAGTGAGATGGACGAATCAGAAGCACAAGAATTCCAGGAGTCATATTTATTAGGATCAGGTAGGATAACAGTCTCAAGCAGAAGTTTTATGGTTAGTCACCCATGTTGCAAGAATCTTTCCAGGCTGGTTGCATTCCCTTGCGAACGGTCGCATAAGGCTTCAGGGATTCTGGGGAGATCAGGCCTGTGCTGCTTTCTGCAGTGCGAAGACTCTAATCTAGGTCCTTTCTTCACCCTTCTTACCAGCCTCGCTGGAGATTCCACAGCACATTGTCCCCCAATATTGGTCCAAGCCAAAACTTCCTTAGCTACATTCTGGCACACCAATTTGCCTGTTTTCTCTTCCTCCCCGACTCCAGAATTACCTGGCTTGTGGTCCCACCTGTTCTGCCCTCCTCCAGCTCGCCTCCCTCCCTTTTTCCGCCCCAACCACATTGCCAAATGTCTAGAACTACCCCCACCCCCACGGCAAGACCCAGATTGAAACTTCCAAGTTTGTGTCCGAAAAGCGGTACCTACGGGGAGTAGGGGTGGGTGCGGGGAGCTATGGTACGTTGCGTTCCGGTCTGCAACACGTCTTGGGGGGTCATCATCACGTAGAACTGACCTGAAGGAGCAACGTGGAGAAGGTGTTACTTCACCAGGTAAAGGACTAACGACTGGGGGGGGGGGGGGGGAAGCACTACCGAATGCTTGCACGAAAAGACTTTTTCATGCCTTTTGTTCCTCTGCCCACTCCTTCCCCCACATCCTCCCATCTGACCCCCGTTCCCCATTTTCCTCCTTCTCACAATAAATCTGCAGTTTGGCTTTTGAGCATGGTCTGCCCCCACTGGGCTATTCCTTTATTCTCTTTTACTCTCCCCCCCCAAATAAAATAAAATAAAATAAAGGAATGGACAGACTTGCCACATACCCTGTGTGTGGCAATGCTAAGCATATAGCAATAGCACTTAAGACTTATATACCACTTTTGCAGCCTTCTCTAAGTGGTTTAAGGAGTCTGCCTCTTTCCCCCAACAATCTGGGTCCTCATTTTACCGACCTCAGAAGGACAGAAGGCTGAGTCAACCTTGAGCCTGGTGAGATTCGAACGGCCAAACTGCAGGCATCCAGCAGAAGTATCCTGCAGTTCTGCATTCTAACTCATATGATGTCTCTCTCTATAGATTACCACTGGTTGTTTTTATATGTATATATAAACAATTATAGACCATTTCTTCAGACAGAATCTCCACTGATTTGCCAATGTAAATCAGCTTTACTTGGGCAGTTTACAATGTATTGACTTGTGGGACAGACCCACAATCTTAACATGTGGTGTCCATTAGATCAGGTCAGATGGTTTGTCTGTCTGGGCCTGTCATGTAAACAAAGTTACTGTTTTATCCATCAGAGTTTTAACCTGATGGCACCGTGATCAACACAGTTTTGATTCCTTTTACGTACAATATAACTATGGACACCTGTAGTAACACTGAACTAGTCTGGGCTAATCTGAGCTTCATGTTCAATGATCGGGGATGGTAGGGATGGTAGCTCAAGAGACGTGGAGGCCACCAAAGCCACCTCCAACAGCTTTCCGGTGTCCCCGATTCCCTACCTCCAGCTTGTGTCAGCGACTGATCGGTCGTTTGTACGGAAACTGCCGTGGCATCCCCCACCGTGGAGGCAGGGAAGTATGCAAAACGGGCTTCGCCGCTGACCGCATCGGTGGCTGGACTCCCACCGTTACTGAAAGGGTTCTGAATCACCGCCTGGAAACAGAAGGAGACGCATTCGTGGGTCCGTGACAGCCAACCACCCAAAGCGAGATAAATAATGGATACCCGAAAGAGGCTTAAATAATGGATAAAGAGCACAGGAAGGCTTGAGTCCGCTACTACACTGGAAGAAAATAAAACCCTGGCTTTTCGTTCGTAACTGGCCAAGGGTGATGCGAGGGGCAGGCAGGCCGACAGCTGGGGCTGAACATTAGGAGAAGTCAATTAAATCAAAGACTTGGCGCAGGCTAGGAAATCAATACACAGGCCAGGAACGGATTTACAGAAACCGAGGAAAGTGAGACGAGCAGATCTGTTGATGAACTGAAGGTCGGCACTGCCCTCTTGTGTTTAAGAGCAGGTAACAGATTGAAAAGAGCCAGTTTGGCGTGGTGATAAGGTACCAGTTCTCGGCTGCATCAACAGAGGGAGAGAATCAAGATCATGTGAAGTGTTGATACCACTTTATAAGGCCTTGGGAAGGCCACACTTGGAATACGGCATCCAGTTTTGGTCACCACGATGTAGAAAAGATGTGGAGGCTCTAGAAAGAGTGCAGAGAAGAGCAACAAAGAGGATTAGGGGACTGGAGACTAAAACATATGAAGAACGGTTGCAGAAACTGGGTATGTCTAGTTTAATGAAAAGGAGGACTAGGGGAGACATGATAGCAGCGTTCCAGTATCTCAGGGGCTGACACAAAGAAGAGGGAGTCAAGCTATTCACCAAAGCACCTGAGGGTGCTTATGCTTCACCAAAGAACAAGAAGCAATGGGTGGAAACTAAGCAAGGAAAGAAGTAACTTAGAACTAAGGAAAAATTTCCTGACAGTTAGAACAATTAATCTGTGGAACAACTTGCCTCCAGGAGTTGTGAATGCTCCAACACTGGAAGTTTTTAAGAAGAGATTGGATAGCCATTTGTCTGAAGTGGTGTAGGGTTTCCTGCCTATGCAGGGGGATGGACTAGAAGACCTTCAAGGTCCCTTCCAACTCTGTTATTCTATTCCACTCCACTCCTATTCTATTCCTATTTCAATTCAATTCAATTCAAATTCTTATTCTATTTCTATTCTATACCAGGCTAGAAAGTGGGAGGTTGTGAGTTCTAGTCCCGCCTTAGGCACAAAGCCACCCAGCTGATTTTGTGCCAGTCACTTTCTCTCAGCCCCAGGAAACAGGCAACGGCAAACCACTTCTGAAAAATCTTGCCGAGAAATTTGCATGCCTACCATCTGTCTACAAGCGAGAACTGCTGGAACCACATAACAGACAAAAGTCATCGAAAATGAAGAAGGCAAAGTGCTCTGGGACTTTAGAATTCAACAGACAAGTGCCTGCCACACAAGTGCCTGCCACAACAACGCCCCAGACTTAACAACTCGATCAGAAGAGAAAGAACTGGAGAAAAATCAGAAAATGCGAAGGCCTGCAAAACAGAAGTAGAACAACTGTGGCAAACTGTGGCAAAAACAATTAACCTCTGGAACAGCTTGCCTCCAGAAGTTGTGAATGCCCCAACACTGCAAGTCTTTAAGAAGATGTTGGATAGCCATTTGTCTGAAATGGTATAAGGTTCCTGCCCACGCAGGGGGTTGGACTAGAAGTCCTACAAGGTCCCTTCCAACTCTGCTATTGTATTATTATATTAAGTATGCAAAGGCAGTACCAAAAGCCAATGGGTGTGTAACACCAACATTATTGGAGCGCCATTGGAACGCGACTGGCATTGACAAACTCACCACTAGTCATTTGCAAAAGGCAGCTTTGTTCAGAACAAGCTTACATCCTCGGACGCCATCAAACAACATCATCAAACATCATCAATGTCAGTTAGAACAATTAATCAGTGGAACAGAAGTTGCCTCCAGAAGTTGTGAATGCCCCAACACTGCAAGTCTTTAAGAAGATGCTGGATAGCCATTTGTTTGAAATGTATAGGGCTTCCTGCCTAGGCAGGGGGTTGGACTAGATGACTAGGGGACTGGAGGCTAAAACATATGAAGAACGGTTGCAGGAACTGGGTATGTCTAGTTTGATGAAGAGAAGGACTAGGGGAGACATGATAGCAGTGTTCCGATATCTCAGAGGGTGCCCCAAAGAAGAGGGAGTCAACCACAAGGTTCAACCACAAGGGTGCCACAAAGAAGAGGGAGTCAAACTATTCTCCAAGGCACCTGGGGGCAGGACAAGAAGCAATGGGTGGAAACTAATCAAGGAGAGAAGCAACTTAGAACTAAGGAGAAATTTCCTGACAGTAAGAACAATTAACCTCTGGAACAGCTTGCCTCCAGAAGTTGTGAATGCCCCAACCCTGGAAGTCTTTAAGACGATGTTAGATAGCCATTTGTCTGAAATGGTATAAGGTTCCTGCCCACGCAGGGGGTTGGACTAGAAGACCTACAAGGTCCCTTCCAACTCTGCTATTGTATTGTATTATCTGTCTATCCCAGGGCCTTTGGAAGGATGTGACAGGTGGATCAAAACAGCAACTCCCATCCTAAACGTCTGATTGACCGTGCGACCAACCGTTACTATACTACTAATAGTGGGGTTAGCCAGAAAACCATTTCTCACCTGAGCAACTGCTTGCTGGCCACTGGTGAAAGCAGCGGTCGAGACCACGCTAACGGCCCCCGTTGCATCCGTCTGTCCATCCAGCTGACTGTCCGTCACCTGAACGACTCTGTATGTCACCTGGGGAGAAACAGCAGAAGCCACATCATTCCTCTGGCCGAAGTGGGATTTAGAGGGACGAGGTGACGCCCAGCCCTCTTCAAGGTCTCAAACAATCAAACTCCGCTACGGGATGATTTCCGCGAGGAAAAATACTCTTTTTCTTTTGGAATGCAAGGAAATGAGTCAGAAATGGGAGTGGATTCCCTTAATAGAGGCGTTCGCCTGCTGCATCCCATCGTCTTCCAACTGCAAAGGAAGTCTTTCGTTGCTGGAGCTCCATCCGAAGTCCATAAATCCAACCTTCCCCACATGAGCATTACCTGTCCTCCATTGTTCTCTGTTCGAAACTGATACTGGATATTATGGTCTGCGAAGGCTGCTTGCTGGACACTGGCAATGGCCACTGCTGTCTGCTCGTCTGCATTTGTGCCGTCCCCTGACAGAGAAAGGAAAGAGATTTCAATTGATAGCTTTAGGACCAACAGAAAGCTTAACAACACCCAGTGGATTTTAGAGCAGGGGGTCACCAACCTTTCGGACCTTAGGGACCACTCAATTCATAATTTTAAATCCCGCGGACCACTCATACGATCTGCCTAATGACCGGCTGGGTGGGTGGGTGTGGCTAGAGGGTCATGTGACTGGGTGGGGCGTAGCCAACTCGATGTCACTCACGTCGAGGGGCGCCTTGCCGGCCTCTACCCACCATTCCTCGCCCGCTCACCCGCCTGGGGGCTCCTTAGGGCCCCAACAGGAAGCAGTTGCTGGAGCTAAGCAGCCAGCAGGAGAAAGAGTTGGCAAAACAGCTCGGGTTCAAATTGGATCTCACCGAGGACTAGGAGCATAGCCTTTCCAAGCTGAGGGAAGACGTGCGGGAGTGCAAGGCCAGGTACCAGCGCTTGGAGGCTCAGCGGGCTGAGATGGTCAGCCAGTTCCAGCCCACGATGCAGTCCCACTGGAACGAGGCCCTCTGGCTCTTCGCCACCAGCAGCGCTTCCCTCCAGCTTTCTCCCAAAGCCCCACACCAGGAGGCTGAAGCAGACCCCAAGTCGGAATTTTTGCCCCCCTTCGACCCGCACAAAATGACCCAGAAGGGGGAGACTCTCTGCAGCAACACAAACATTCATGGCACATATCCATCCCAGGGGCCGTAGTTTGAGGACCCCTGCTTTAGTGCGACATAAAAAATGCAAATACTTTTTCTGCGAACTACCAGTGGTCCATGGGTCACCAGTTAGCGACCACTAGTATTATTTTTTTTCAAATTACATCTTCTTCTATGGATGGTTCCTCATTTTTCCAGTGTTATGCATATACAATTCTTGCAGCCGTCAAGACATGCAGTATTAAATATATATACGCTCCCGTTTTGATACCCCTGGCTGCAGAAATGCCATCCAACCATCCATGTAACGTCTTTGGGGCATTTCTGGACCCAGCCCAGGCGTTCTCCTTACCTTCTCGTAGCTCAATTCCATCTTCACTTTCTTGATCTTTCTCGTGGCTAAAACACAGAAGGAAGAAGAAGAAAAAAAAAAAAAAGAATTCAGCTCGATTTCCTTCCTGCTAGATATGGGGAAGGGAAGGAACTCAATCATTAAACATAGAGGTGGTTTCTTTTTGACTGTCGTAGGACCAAAATGAGCCGGATGAAAAGCTTTAAGCAGTATATCGAACCTCTCCCCACCTCCCGCCCCCCCAAATGACTGCCTCCTTTTCAAAGCGTTTCGCAATCAACTGCAAAGATAAAAGCAACTCAGAAGCTGCACAAAAGCTTTGGTTTTGCTGCCCTGTTTTATAGGAATAGAGCATAGAGCGCTTCAAATGTTAGCCTCCAGCTCTCCGGTGTTCACTCGCCCAGAAAGATATCAGAAGCCAAAGATGGAACACTTGGAACATAACACAGACGTTGTATGGGCCAGGGTCACAATTCATGATAAATAAGCTTCTGGTCTCAGGGGGCCCAATGTTCTGACCTAGGCTTCACCAAATCACGAAGCAGATTCCTTTTTATGAAGCTAATGCACTGGCTGTCGTCTTTCGGGTGCACTTCAAGATGTTGGTTATCATCTTCAAAGCGCTCCATGGCACGGGACGTAGCTATCTGCGGGATCGCATCCTGCCCCACACATCCCTGCGGCCAATTCGCTCCCACAGAGAGGGACTTCTTCGGGTGCCGTCCACTAGGCTATGCCAGCGGGCGACGCCCAGGGGAAGGGCCTTCCCTGTGGCGGGCCCGACCCTCTGGAACAACCTTCCCCCCGAAATTAGAACAACTACGGACCTCCGCTCCTTCCGTCAAAAATTGAAAACACACTTTTTCTGCTTGGCCGGCCTAGGGTAATTAACTATTTAGGGTTTTTAGGGGGTTTAGTTTTAGTTTTAATACGGGATTTTAGCACAGGGTTTTAGTTTAATTTATTTTAACATTGTATTATGTTTATGGTTTTATATGTATTTTTAAATTCCCTGTGCCCCGCCTCGAGTCCCTTCGGGGAGAGAGAGCGGGTTATAAATTAAAATTATTATTATTATTATTATTATTCACATCCAGCAAAGCAGTCTTTCAAGGGTGAATTTGCAGAGCTGGGAGAGGATTCGGACAGTGAGGAGGTTGGGGAGGAACCTGGGCCAGTCCTGGAGTCTGGGGAAGGCTCTGAGGAGGGCTCTGTGTCGGAGGCAGAGAGGAGGCCAGGGCCGTCTGACAAGTCATCAGCTGCCTTCAGACATCAGTGAGGCAGACGAACAGCTGGAGCCTGTTCCCAGTGTGTGCATACACAGAGTTGCCAGACAAAGGGAACAGCTAAGGAACAAGGGTCGACTCAGGAGTAAAGCCACAGGTGGACGGTGAATGTCCCCTCCCAGAAGGAATAAAAGAGGAGCGAAAGGGGAGTGGAGTTTGCAGGAGACAATTAGTTCATTCCTGCATTCCTGCCAAGGATTGCGGCGTCCGAAAGATATCGGCCTGGCCACTCTCCAAGCCTGATCAAGGTCGGTAATTGTGAACTATCTTGAAAGTCTGTGAGGAGGGACTTTGCTGGAGAGGAATTCCCTGTAAATTAAATAAAAAGGGGTTTATCGGGACGAGGACTCGGCTTCGTGCGGCTGGGGAAGCCTAGGTCAGAACACCTGGATGACTGAGAATCTCCATAGATGTTGACTTACAGATTTCCCATCCATTCAATGCAGAATTCAAAGGGCCCACGCTGGGCATCTTAATTGTCCATGGTGTTCTCTGAGCTGGGCTGTTGGCTTGCAGATGCGATGGGACTGATGATGTTACCTAGCGGGGTAATGAAACGTCTGCGTCCAAACAACCAAACTCAAGAGAGCACTAAGGACACCACGGTTCAACCTTTAGTTAGAGCAGGGGTCTGCAAAGTTGACTCTTTTAAGACTGGAGGACTTCAACTCCCAGAATTCCCCAGCCAGCTTAGCTGGCTGGGGAATTCTGGGAGTTGAAGTCCACCAGTCTTAAAAGAGCCAACTTTGCAGACCCCTGAGCTAGAGAGATTCTTCTCTGTTAATTCTGGACCGGGCTGCCCTTCGCACAGTCACTCAGGCCCTCGTGACATCCCGACTCGACTACTGCAATGTTCTCTACATGGGGCTTCCCTTGAGGTGCACTCGAAAGCTACAGTTAGTGCAGAACGCAGCCACGCGGGTGATTACGGGAGCCTCTAGATGCTCCCATATAACACCGATCCTGCGCGAGCTGCACTGGCTTCCTGTGGTCTTTCGGGTGCGCTTCAAGGTCTTGACGACCATCTTCAAAGCGCTCCATGGCTCGGGACCTAGTTATATGCGAGACCGTCTCCTGCCCCATACATCCCTTAGACCGATACGCTCCCACAGAGAGGGCCTTCTCAGGGTGCCGTCGGCCGGACAATGCCGACTGGCGACACCCAGGGGAAGGGCTTTCTCTGTGGCGGGCCCCGCCCTGTGGAACGACCTACCCCCGGAACTCCGTACCATCACTGACCTCCGCCTCTTCCGCCAGTGATTAAAAACACATCTCTTTCATCAAGCTGGCCTAACATAACCTCCGCTGTGACTAGTATAGATTAATTGGGGATTTTAAATTGGTTTTAGCGCAGGACTTGGTATTTAATAGGTTTTTAAATTTTTGTATTATTTATATGTTATTTTAAATTCCTGTGTGCCGCCCTGGGTCCTTTTGGAGAAGGGCGGGATATAAATCAAATAAAACTCTAAAACTCTAAAATTCCTTCTTGCCCAGAATGTCTCCTACTGATGGAAGAGGTTCCTTTGAAGAATAGAATAGAATAGAAGTCTTTATTGGCCAAGTGTGATTGGACACACAAGGAATTGGTCTTTGGTGCAGATGCTCTCAGCGTGCATAAAAAGACAGGATACATTCATCAAGAATCATAAGGTAGAACATTGAATGATAGTCTTAGGGTACAAATAAGCAATGGTGCGACAAACCCACTTTTGCTGGTTGTGCGCAGGCCCAAACAAACCCTCACCTCTGTAGGGCCACAGCTGCAGATTTCAACTTTCTCCCGAAATCCACGGATCCCAATATTCCACCCTCACCGTTTTGAAAACAGGAATTGCATGGACTAATATCAACCCCCACCTAAGTTCAACTTTCCCTTTCAAGAGACTGGAAGGAGAAACAGCTTTACGGTCCTGGAAAGCAGCTATCTTAATCCTTCACTCTCGGCGGAGACTGATAAGGATAGCCAGTAGATACAGACCAGGCTGAAAGCACACGGCAGAGCACCAAAAGGTGTCCAGAAGGAAGGTATGGCAGTTACCGTATATATTTGTGGATAAGCCCATCCGGATAAGCCAACCCTCCATTATTATTATTTTTTAACCAACATACCATGAACAAATATGCTGCTGGTGGATAAGTGGTTATGTTGGTGAAAAAACTGGAAGGTCAGCTTATCTGCACACACATGTACAGGATATACGAGTACTTTTGATAAAGTGTTGTTATATACACTACTTGCAGACAAGCCCGTTCGTGGAGGAGCCAAGCCAAAATTTGGGGGTGGGGTGAATTTTGGCATCTAAAATTCTCAGCTTATTTGCAAGTAAGCAAGAGCCAATTAAACAGGCTTAGAAGAACCCTTTCTCCTTCCGGGGAGGGGGGGTCATATTCCCCAAGGTGTGTGTGTGTGTGGGGGGGGGGGTAATAAGGACCTCTGACATAACGGGTGGGTAATGGGTTTATTTTTTTTACTTCTGCTTCCCTTCCTGTTAAATGTTCACTTTTCCTGCCTGCATAATTTGAGCCAAGGCCCACAGGTAGCCTCCCCCCAAAAGGCGTATTCTTTATATTTTTACTAGCCATTCCTGGCCACGCGTTGCTCTGGCCCAGTCTGGTTAAATGGCCGACCAATCTGTGTGTAGATTTACACCTCCACTCACAAACACATACACACAACCACTGTATAACCCCCAACCTACCTATCTACTCCTTTTCTCCCTCTACCTACCTACCTACTGTATTTCTCCCTCTCCCTCTATCTACCTACCTACCTACCTACCTACCGTATTTCTCCTTGAATCTTATGGACAGAGTATTTTATGTCATAAAGGATGACATAATACCTGTGCCCCACTGCTTTCTCTGTATCCATCTACCTACCTTTTTTTTACAATTTTTTACATTTCCGTTGCTTGTACCTGGCACAGGTGTGACAGCTACACAATCTATATATATATATCATTGGTGCCGTACTTCAAAGGGAGATTGTGTGAAAATTTGGAAGCGATCGGTGCAGTACTTTCGGAGATTAGCGGCTTTGAACAAACTCTTGTTACATTTTTATTTATGTAGATCAGGGATGTCCAAACTTGGGAACTTTAAGACTTGTGGACTTCAACTCCCAGAATTCCCCAGCCAGCATAGCTCTAATTCTGGGAGTTGAAGTCCACAAGTCTTAAAGTTTCCAAGTTTGGACATCCCTGATGTAGATGTCATCAGTTTATGCAGCTGCCTATCTCCCAGTGGGAATTTGGAGTGGGGGTATCTACACAGGATCAAAAACGGGAGTTTTAGGCTATTTGAGGGACGGTGCCTCTCAAAACACTTCTGCCCATCCTACCTGAATTAGACGTTCTCCGTTAAGCAGTGGCATCTTGCCAGACTCAACAGTAGCCGTGCCGCCTCTGTTGCAGGTCATAATTGCTGAATGGTCCCAACTACGTTAGTCTTCCGTGAGGTTTTAAAGAGCTGGCTATTCCCTAGATCAGCATTGGCGAACCTTTTCAGCACAAAATGGGAGCGCACCCCAGAAACCAGAAGAGAAACTGCCCAGGTGCATGCGCACGCCAGGAAGATGATCTTCCGGGTTCCTGCGCGCATATGCGCACTGGCCGCCTGGTCTTCCAGTTCCTGGTGTGCATGCACGCACAATGACCAGCTGGCTGGTGCACGTGCCAGGAACCGTAAGATTATCTTCCTGGTGCGCGTATGCACCCTGGGCGGCTGGTCTTCTGGTTTTGGCACTCTTGCGCATGTGAAGACCAGCTGGCCGGTGTGCCGGAACCTGGAAGAGGAACAGGCGACCGCTTACGTGCCCAGAGAGATGGCCCTGCGTGCCACTTCCAGCACATGTGCTGTAGGTTCGCCATTACGGCCTTAAGACTTTTGAATTTGGAGGCAGAACAAGCTCGAATGGCTAATTGGCTCCTTGTACTTTTCTTTGTAAAATTGGAATTATTTTTTGCAATCTCAGAATATTTATTATTTCAGATTGTTTGGTTTATTTATTTTTATTTTATTTTATTCAATTTATATCCCGCCCTTCTCCAAAAAGGACCCAGGGCGACACACAGGAATTTAAAAACAATATACAAAATAATACAAAACATATAATTTAAAATCTATTAAACAACGAAACCTGTGCTAAAACCAATTAAAATCCCCCAATTAAAACTATCTAAAATTGGTCACAGCAGAGGCTATGCAAGGCCGGCTTGATGGAGTAAGTGTGTTTTTAAACACTGGGGGAAGAGGCGGAGGTCGGTGATGGTGCGGAGTTCAGGGGGTAGGTCGTTCCACAGGGTAGGGCCCGCCACAGAGAAGGCCCTTCCCCTGGGTGTCGCCAGCCGGCATTGTCCGGCCGACGGCACCCTGATATAACTAGGTCCCGAGCCATGGAGCACTTTGAAGATGGTCGTCAAGACCTTGAAGCGCACCCGAAAGACCACAGGAAGCCAGTGCAGCTCGCGCAGGATCGGTGTTATGTGGGAGCATCTAGGGCCTCCCGTAATCACCCGCGCGGTTGCTATCGTTGGATGTAGTTACTTCTATGAGATGGGCAGGTATGGACGTCACTTGAGTGAACACCACTTAAAAATGCAAAGAAAAATAATCAATAAAGAAATACGGGGAATCCTTGCTTAACGACCAGTCAACATTATTTTATTTATTTTATTTTATTTTATTAAATTTATACCCCGCCCTTCTCCTTGTTAGGACCCAGGGCGGCGCACAGGCACTATCAAAACCACAAAATACAATAAATATCAATTTAAAATATATTAAATTAGTTAACCCGTGCTAAAACCCATGTTAAAAACCTTCCCAAATTATAATTTATTTTTAAAAAGTCAGAAACGGGGGGCTATCCTAGGCCGGCTTGTTGAAATAAATACGTCTTAAGACGTTGGCTGAATTATGACGGTGCTGAATGAGTGGTACTTCAGTCCTTGAAGTTCTGCCTCTCCTCCCCCCCTTCCCAAAGGGGTCGTCATCCTACCCTTGCTTTCCTAACAATTTTGACTGTATTTGGAAATCCCCGTGTTTATTTATTTGCAAATCCGTGTATCACTTTTGCAAAACAATAGAAGCTACCCAAGGAATTTCCCTAGTGCAAGAATGGTTTAGAAACCTCCTTTGATGGAACAAAAACAGTGACGCAGCATCTCTCATGCATAAACACTTCATTTTTAGCAGTGGTGTATATATGTGTGGATAAAAAAAGAGGGCTGTGAAAATATTTACAGACCCCCTCACATCCTGGAGATAAATTGCTTCAACTGTTACCCTCAAAATGACGCTATAGGGCACTGCACACCAGAACAATAGATGTAAGGGCAGTTTTTCCCCGAATGCCATCATTCTGCTAAACAAATAATTCCCACAGCACTGTCAAACCATTCACTAAGGCTGCATTATTATTGCTATTAGTCTTCTCATCCTTCCTATCATCCATCTCCTCCCACTTATGGCTGCAGGACTGTAGCTTTGTTGCTTGTATCATGATTTATATTGATATTGTTTCCTGATTGTTTATTTGTACCCTGTGACTATCATTGTGTTGTACCTTATGATTCCTGACTAAAGTATCTTGTCTTTTTATGTACACTGAGAGCCTCTGCACCAAAGACAAATTCCTTGTGTGTCCAATCACACTTGGTCAATAAAGAATTCTATTCTATTCTATTCTATTCTATTCTATTCTATTCTATTCTACTCTACTCTACGTGTCTTTTCTTATTTTGGCTGCACTTCCTAAACATTTTGTAGCTTCAACACCCACAATTCACTGCAGAGAGAAAGGGGGCTCTGTAGTGAGAAAGGGGCACCCCAAAACGTCAGAATTGGTGAGGTTCGTTCACTGTCATTTTTTGTCACCTAAACCTAAATTTATTGAGACTTTCCTATTTCAATTCCCAATGGCCGTTTTTAAATGCAGAGCCAGTTCAGCGCCCCACCCCAGCATTAGAGTACCTGCTGAGTAGCAAGTACTAATAATAGACGGCCTTTCCTGATTTCTCCCTGTTCTACTTTTTGTCAAATCAGGTTGGTTTGGGTTATTTTTTGGGGGGGAGGGAGGGGGAAGAAGGGGAACCGTTCCCCCACCCACCCAATATTGTACATCAATAGGGACGGAGGAATGAGAAGCTGCAGGAATAGCCTCGGGTTAAGTCCAACCAGGAACAAGGGAAATATGATAAATAATTAAAGGACAAATAGGGGAGGGAGGGAGAAGCAGAATGAATGAGAGTCAAAAGGGGAGGAAAAAAGGAAAAAAACGATGGAAAAGAAGCATCAAATTGGATGGGATTTGGGGAGTTAAAAAAGACCAGGATAGATCTATTTCGAGCTTATTAGCTATTAGAGCTAATAAGCTCGAAATAGATCTATCCTGGTCTCTTCTAATTTAATTTATTGATCAGCTCATAAAACTAACACACATATCTAAAATATTATACAACGTAATTCTTGGCTTGCTGTTTGGATGGTCTCTAGCGATGAGCCGATGGGCAGTAAGGGAAACAGTGTGTCTCCTCCCTGAATTGGGGCCTAATAATAACAGGTTGTTTGGAAACAATTACATATATATATATATATATATATATTTCTCAATCTGGACTACTCCAACTTTGCTGGGCCAATTAACATAACTGCAAAATTCCAGAAGGGTCCGTAGAGAAAGCATGGGGTTTCCAGCGGTGGGCTGCTGGGGATTTGCAAGGGTCCGGGAGAACCTCTAGCTAAGATTGTGTGCAGTTCAGAGAACCCCCAAATCCCACTCCTGGCTGACCCTGCCCCGCCCCTCCCAAGGGTCCCCACGCAGCCCATTTGAATGCAGGTAAGTTCAGGGCATGCATGGAAGCTTGGGGAAGGGCCTACCGGAAGTACGTGATGGCCAGAAACTGCCCATGTCCATCCTCCACAGGGCCTCCAGCGCCTGGGGAGGCTATTCTCACCCTCCCAGGAGACTCAAGGGAAGCCTCTGGAGCCAGGGGAGGGCAAAAACACACCCCACACCATGGTGCAGAAGGCTGACTAGGCCATGCCCCCCCATGGCCACCCTGCAGCCAGGCAGAGAACCACTTGCTAAAATTTTTGAAGCTCAGCCATGTTGGTCCCCCACGTTACTAGCCAGAAAAATTCTTTACTGGTCCCTGTGAGGGGTGTCTATCAGAAGTCTATGACACACACACACACAAATATTTATATATTAAGTGTTTTCTTAAAGCACCTGGTATACCCAAATATGGGAGGGAGCATACTGCTTCCCTTTTGCCTTTCAGCCCCACTCCAGGAACCTTCCAGGCAGAAAAACCATTATCAGCAAAATTGCAACGCAAATATCTATATCTATCTATCTATCTATCTATCTATCTATCTATCTATCTATCTATCTATCTATCTATCTATCTATCTATCTATCATCTATCTATCTATCATCTATCTATCTATCTATCTATCTATCTATCTATCTATCTATCTATCTATCTATCTATCTATCTATCTATCTATCTAATCTATCTATCTATCATCTATCTATCATCTATCTATCTATCTATCTATCTATCTATCTATCTATCTATCTATCTATCTATCTATCTATCTATCTATCTATCTATCTATCTATCTATCTATCTATCTATCTATCTCCTTCCATTCCCCACTATGCTGTCAAAGCTGAAGAAGCTTCTTGGATGAGAAGCGAAACATCTTCAAAAGAAAAACCAAGAAAGTCCAATTGCCTGCTGAAAGAGTTTTGGACTAACCATGACTTGGGTGACTGAGAATCTCTACCGGCTGTCGGAAAAAGACTGAGCCACACACTGGCTCACCTTCCTGCCATTTCTAACCGCTTTAATGATGAAGCAAGTCTATAAAATATCAAGGCTGAATTATTTAGCATTTCAAGCATACTCATTCCCCTCCAAGGAATTTTGAACAGCCTGCCCGATTCTGGCACAATCACTTTATTCTGCTTCGGCACGATATAGTAGTGGCTGAAAAAAGGCAGTGGGGTGTAGTAGTTGAAGTACTGGATTAGGTGAAGAAGAGATCCAAGGTCCAGCCACGGTCTCAACCCAGCCAACCACATGGAGTTGCTGTTGTTTAGTTTAGTGTATTGTCATTGCACTTCAAGGACAGTGTATTGTCATTGCACTCTCAGTGCACTCAGTGTACATTGTAGCTATAAAACTAAAACACACACACACACACACACACATCCTTCACATTCTAGACAGTTGAATTGAAACCCCCCTGATATTGCATTAATTTTGCACTATGCAGTAGAATTCAATATAGTTACTGCTCTTAGATAGAAGCTGTTTTTCAGCCTATTTGTCCTTGTTTTTATTGTCCGGTACCGTCTGCCAGATGGTAATAGTTAAAAAAAAAAAGGGGGTACCCAGGATGAGATGGATCTTTAAGGATGTTTTGAACTTTCTTAAGGCAGTGGGAGCTATAAAACTCTTCCAAGGAGGGGAGAGGGCAACCCATGATCCTCTGGGCAATGACGTTGACCCTCTGGAGCGCTCTCCTATCTGCCTCTCTGCAATTGGCAAACCACACACAGGTGCAGTAAGTTAAGATACTGGTTATGGTGCAGCGGTAGAAGGTCACCAACAGTTTTCCATTCAGTTGCTGCTTCCTGAGAAGTCTCAGGTAGTGTAATCCCTGCTGGGCCCTTTTGACCAGGGCTGCAATGTGAGCGCCCCAGATCAAGTCCTCTTTTATGACAACATCCCGGAATGTTAAGGATAGTGGGTTGGGGGCGGGGGGGCAGGGAGGAGGAAAAATAGATGAAAACACTATTTATTTTATTTTATTTATTTTATTAAATTTATACCCCGCCCTTCTCCTAAAAAAGGACCCAGGGCGGCGCACAGGCATCATTAAAATCATACAAAAATATAAAAGTCCAAAATTGTTAAAAAGCTAATTAAATATTCCCTGTGCTAAAATTAATAATACTCTAAAAATTTAAAAATTATCCCTATAAAAGTCAGAAACGGGGGCTCTGCTAGGCCGGCTTGTTGGAATAGGTAGGTTTTAAGACGTTGGCGGAAAAGGCGGAGGTCCACGATGGTGCGTAGATCGGCGGGAAGGTCGTTCCAGAGGGCAGGGCCCGCCACAGAGAAGGCTCTCCCCCCTGGGCACCGCCAACCGGCATTGCCCGGCCGACGGTACCCGGAGAAGGCCCTCTCTGTGGGAGCGGATCGGTCGAAGGGATGTATGGGGCAGGAGGCGGTCGCGAATATACACAGGTTCTTTGAGCTGCTGAGTAAAAAGCAGAATATAAATCTAAGAATATACCTGCTGCTGTGGCCTAGAGGTGGAGCTCTCCCCTCACAATCAGAAGGTTGTGAGTTCGATCCTAGGTAGAGGCAGATGTAGGGTCTCCTGTTTGGGCGGGGCGGACTAGATGACCTGCAAGGTCCCTTCCAACTCTGTTAATCTGTTAAAAGTGTGGTTGTTTGCCGGAAAGGCACGTCACCTGGCCTGCTCACTGCTTTGTCAGCACTGCTGTAGCGATGTGAGAATTATTCTCTGTCCCAGATCTGGGTGAATGATCTGAACCAAAACTAAGATTAAGTGTATTGTGCAATCCAGCCAGGCTGCATTTTGACGCTTAAGAAGACACCCAGGGAGAAAAGCACCGCTTCAAACTGCTTGATCCGCACTCAGCCCACATCCCACCCCCTCCCTATTCAGAGTTTCAGGCTGCTTTCCTACCCCCCCCCCTCTGGTTTCCTTCCTCACCCCCCGGGCCGCCTGCCTTTCTGCAACCACTGGCCCTTACTGACAAACATGGAGTAGATCTGCCTAACAGCCCCACAAGGTAGGCCAGATGGAAATCATTGATAGCGCCAAAGTGCTTTTCCAGGAGGCAACTGGACTTTAATGTGTTCTTTTTTCTTTTGAAGACGTTTTGCTTCTCATCCAAGAAGCTTCCTCAGCTCTGACAGGAATATAAATCTTTCCATTCCCCACTATCCCATCAGAGCTGAGGAAGCTTCTTGGATGAGAAGCGAAATGTCATCAAAAGAAGGGAAAAAAAATAGGTGGTCACTTGCATCCTTTTGGAGGGCCCTTGAAGCAGGTGGAGCTTTATCTGTGTCTGCTCAGGGTCTCCTGGTTCAACCATCCTCTAAAAGCAGTGTTTTTCAACCTTGGTGACTTGAAGTCCTGTGAACTTCAACTCCCAGAATCCCACAGCCAGCATAGCTGGCTGGGGAATTCTGGGAGTTGAAGTCCACAGGACTTCAAGTCACCAAGGTTGAGAAGCACTGCTCTAAAAGGATGCAAATGTCCATCTGCCTGCAAGGAATATAAACCCTTCCATTGCCCACCACCATCCAGTCAGAGCTGAAGAAGCTTCTTGGATGGGAAGCAAAAGGTCTTCAAAAGAAAAGAAAAAACCAAGAAAGTCCAGTTCCTGAAAAAAAGCACCTTTGGGACAACCATGATCTGGATGGCCGAGAAACCCCCCCTCCCCCCACAGACATGATAGCACAAGGTCAGCCGGAGAGAACTTGAATCCCTGATCCGAGTCTAGAACCCAGGTGTGTTTTAAAGCAGGGGTCCCCAACCTTTCGGAGCTCAGGAATCCCTGAATTCATAATTTTAAATCCTGTGGCCCTCTAATATGCTTTAAAAAAAATAATGATAATGATAATAATGATAATGATGATAATGATGATGATGATGATGATGATGATGATGATAATAATAATAATAATAATAATAATAATAATAATAATAATAATAATAATAATAATGATAAATCCTATTTAGTGCAATATAAAAACGCAACTAAATTTTCTGCACAATTTTCTCACCAACTGGGGCCCCGGTATGATGCCCCAGTTGGTGACCACTGTTTTAAAGGCCCCTCCAAGGTCCGGTGGTCGCTTCCCCTCCACCCTGAGGACTTCCCATCCCTGTTTGACAGCAGGGATGTGGATGTGTGGGGCTGTCCTTCCGCACACCTCCTCCCACCCTCTTTGACGCCAGCCAACCAATCTCTGCCGGGCTGCCCTTTTCCAGTGTGACAGCCAACACTGGACACCCAAACCTACAACGTCTGCCTTCCCCACCCCTCTTCTTCCTTTCCGGATCGCCCCAGACATTTCCTATCTGGGGACCTACGGGTGTGTGGGGGGGGGGGGGAGAAGAAGGGAAATCCCACCCGCGTCCTCCCCCCCAGTCTTTTCCGAGCTGACCCTTTGGCCAACGCAGAGCCCCAGCCCTCCCAAGCCAGCCACTGGGAAGGATGGGAGTTGTAGTCCGTCCAAGCCCCCTCCCCCCCAAGCTCCCACCACCCCCAGGAAACCTAAGAGGCATGCATAAGTGCCCCAGGGTGCCTACCGTCCCTGTCCTACCCTCCCCATTTCCTTGAACCCATTTCCTGGGTTCTTAACTCCTGGTTCTTCCTATCACTGTCATCTTGCACCTTGAGTGACAAACTAAAGAAATAGAAATGCCATCAAGCAATCCCACCCCGGCGAGCATAAGTTGAAACCCCCGCCCCGCCCCAGCGTTAAAGAGACCCCGTTTGGTTCCCCCCCTACCTCTCACGACCCCCGGAGAGCCCCCCCCCCTTTCGCCAAAAGCGCCCCTTTCCTCTCCCCCAGGGCCAGAAAGGGAGCACCGGCTGCCGTATCGTCCATTTTGTTCTCCCCACCCTCCCCGATCGCCGCCGCCGCCGCCGCCACCTCCTCCTCCACCGCAGAAGCAGGCGAGGCGGTGGATCGTCGCTGGATCTCCCTTCTCTCTGTCTCCCTCCCCTCCCCGCCATCTCTCCGTAGGCCCCAGAGGCCGGAAAGCCCGCGATCCCCCGCAGAAGACAAGGAACCCACCCGGGGACATGGAGGGGGGGGGGCTTCTCTTGCCCTTACCTGGAAGCAGCGGAGGCGGTGGCTGTATCCAGACCGGGTTCCAGCATGTCCATGGAGGGGGGAGAGAGGGAGAGGGAGAGGGGAAGGGGAAGGGGGGGGAAGAGGGGAAGGGAGGGGGAGCCCCCGAAAGGGACGGGTGGGGGGGGGGGGAAGCAGGGAGAAGGAAGGGACGGAGTTTTTAAATCTCACGCCGGATGGAGGTAGAGGGGACGCGGAGGAGACACGGGAGCCGAGGCGCTGATCACGGGGACAAACACTCGGGTCATGTGAGAAGGAAAGAGCGAGCAGCCAGAGCGCTTCCCTCTCTCTCTCTCTCTCTCTTTCTCCCTCCCTCCTTCCTTCTTTCCCCAGCTGGGAGCCCGGGACACGTGAGGGGGGGGGGGGCGGGAGGGAAGCGTGGGAAAGCCGCGGCCGGGAGGAAGAGGAGGAGGACGAGGAAGGACGGCGAAGAAGGCGACGGCGGGCTCGGCACGGCGCAGCTCGCTCGCTCTCCCCGCCCGATGGAACGTCCGCGGCCTGCTTTGGAACGTCGGCGGGCGGCGGGTGGAACGTTGCAACAACAACGGAGCGGGAGGGGGAGGGGATAGAACGTTGCGACGATCCGGGGCGGGGCGGGCGGGAGGTGTGGGGGGGGGAATGGAACGTTGCGGCCTCGCTGGATGGAACGCGGCGGGGTTCGATCGAACGTTGCGGCAACAAGGTTGCGCCGCGGGGGGCCTTGCTGCGCCTGTGTTGGATTTTTTTTATATGTGTGCGTGTGTGTGTGCTTTTTTTTTCTCCCTCTCTCTTTTACATCGCGGGGAAAGAAAAGAGCGGAGGAAACTGAACTGGGCTGCCCGAAGAAAAGGAGAGCCGAGGGAGGGAAGGGAGGGGGGGGGGAGAAGGGAAGGAGTAGCCGAGCCCGCTCGGCTTTTGCGCTCGTTTTTTTTTTCTCTTCTTCCCCTCCCCTTCTCGCTTCCTCCTTCCTGGTCATTCTCCAGGACGCATGCGCGGGTGCTCAAGGGCATGGGCTCCTAAAGGGATATGTAGTCGGGGAGGTTGAGCTCACGGGAAGCGGGAGTCTCCCGTTCGCCCTTCTATAGAGAGAGAGTGGGGGGGGGGGTGCCTCCAACCTTGGCAACTTTTAAGACTCGGGACACTAAAACTGTACAAGGAGATAATTGACTCGAGGATGAAGGATGGGACCTTAGATTTCACTAAGGAAATCGGAACGAGAAAATAGGTGCAAATGGTAGCTGATAGGAAATAGTGGGGGATAATAATCATCATCCTATATTAATAGGTTTAAGATAGACAAAAGGACGGAAAGATGGTTCAGAAATGAAAGGCGATGATAGGTGTGTATAAATAATATCAAACAATAGAAGTGAAATGTAGTATTTAGGAAGAATAAAACTATGTTGACGTGTACTGAAATGTGTGTTACCCAGTGACAACATTCACGCATCTATATTTATAAAGAATATTTTAAAATTGTGATTTAAAAAAAAAGAAAAGACTAGTGGACTTCATCTCCCAGAATTCTTCAAGCCCGCTTAGCTGGCTTGAGGAATTCTGGGAGTTGAAGTCCACAAGTCTTAACGTTGCCAAGGTTAGAGACCCCTGCTCCCTATATATAGGAAGGCCTTGGGGTGTTTATTGTTCAGCCCGTTTGCAAACAGTTTTTGTACTTCATGCAGTTGCAACACAATAGCACTTGGGCGCGCAACCTCAGAGTCGAAAAGTCATCTCCTCTTAAGGAGTTGTGACATTTGCAACCGGGCGTACGCGGGGCATTGCCGAACTGAGACCGGGGGGGGGGGGGGGAGCGTCGGCAGGGGGGGCTGGGTTCGGGCGAGTGGCCGAGCCGCGGCTAAAAAAACAACAACCAACCACCCGAAACGACCCTAAAGGGAATGAAAGCGAATTAAGTCTTTGCAAGGTGGCGCGAACTGGGGGAAAGGGAGCGAAGCTCTCTTGTGCGAGTCTCTTGTCCGGTCGTGCAAATTCGATGAGAAGAAAAAAAAAGCGAGCAAAATGTAAGGCGGAAATAAGTGGAATTGTGTGTTTTGTGTGTGTGTGTCTGTGAGAGAGAGAGAAGAGAGAAAGAGGGAAGGAGAGGAAAGGGTTAGTTAGGTGAGAGAAGGAGAGAAAGGGAAAGAGAGACAATATGGATGCACTGTATAATTTTGGCAAAAAAGGTGGAATTGTGTTTTGTGAGAGAGAGAGGAGAGAGAGGAGAGGAAGGGGAAGGAGAGTGAAAAGGAGAGAATATATGAATGTACACTGTATAATTTTGGCAAAAAAGGAATTGTGAGAGAGGAGAAAGAAAGAGGGAAGGAGAGAAAGGGAGAAGAAAAGAGGAGAGAAAGGGAAGGAGAGAGAGAGAATATGAATGTGCACTGTATAATTTGACAAAAAGGTGGCATTGTGTTTTGTGTACGTGAGAGAGAAGGAAAGAGAAAGAGGGGAGGAGAGAAAGAGGGGAAGGAGAGAATGTGAAGGAAGGAGACAGAAGGAGAGACGGGGAAGGAGAGAGTTGTACGAATGTGCAATGTATAATTTTGAAGGCTGAACGCCAAAGAATGGAGGCCTTGGAACTCTGGTGCTGGAGAAGACTCCTGCATTGAGTCCCTTGGACTGCAAGGCCATCCAACCGGTCAGTCCTAGAGGAGGTCAACCCTGGCTGCTCTTTAGAAGGCCAGATCCTGAAGAGGAAACTCAGACTTTGGCCACCTAATGAGAAGGAAGGACTCACTGGAGAAGAGCCTCATGCTGGGAACGATGGAGGGCAAAAGAAGAAGAAAGGGACGACAGAGAAGGAGGTGGCTGGATGGAGTCCCTGAAGCAGTCGGCGTGAGCTTAAATGGACTCCAGAGGATGGTAGAGGACAGGAAGTCCTGGAGGAAGGTTGTCCATGGGGTTGCGATGGGTCGGACATGATTCTCAACTAACAACAACAACAAATGTATTAGTACCAGGGTTCCAAGAAACGCCCCCAACGAAATAAAACTCCAGGGCTTGAGAAAGGATGGCTTGCAGGCCTGACAATTAGTGCAGATGGCAGTCGTTGGAAACAACAATTGAGGGTTTTTTTTGTTATTGTGGCTAAACAGAGTTAAACAGGGTATTATTTATTATTATTGTTATTATTTTAACACAGGTTAAATTTATTTAATTTAATTTTAAATTTATCTATTGACTGTATTTATATGTATTTTATCCTTTATTATTCCTGTGCACCGCCCTGAGTCCCTACGGGAGAGAGGGTGGTATACAAATCAAAATAATAATAATAACAACAACAACAACAACACATATGTGTTGAGTATTGGGTCTGAACCCTGATCTCTTCAATTGATAAATGTCTATGGAGATTCTCAGTCATCCAGGTCATGGTTGTCCCAAAAGTGCTTTTTTCAAGAGGCTTCTGGACTTTCTGGTTCTTTTTTGAAGAAGCTTCTTCAGCTTAAAGAAGAAGCGAAAGTTCTTCAAAAGAAAAACCAGAACGTCCAGTGGCCTCTTGAAAAACCTTTGGGTCTTAAATTGGTATTTCTGCCAAGAATGGGTGTGTGTGTTGTGTTTTGCAGCCCTCGGCTTGAGAGAGAAGGTGAGTTTCCCTTACATCCCTGGAGGCATTTTGGTCACATCTGTCCAGATCGGGGGACCGCAGCCATATGAAGGGAGCACCGTTGCACCCCCCCACAAAAATATATATATGAGGCTTTGATCGCTGCAGGCTACTTCTGTTGACTGCCGGCTGCCTGCAGCTTGGCAGTTCAAATCTCACCAGGCTCAAGGTTGACTCAGCCGTCTTCCGTCCTTCCCAGGTCATTAAAATGCGGACCCAGATTGTTGGGGGCAACGTGCTGACTTTATGAACCACTTAGGGAGGGCTGTAAAGCACTGTGAAGCGGCATATAAATCTAAGTGCTATTGCCATTCCTGAGATCCTGACCCACAGAATATTTAGGCAATCTAGTCTAACAAAACTGGGTTATTATTTTTGTGAAACTGGGCAAGATTGTTGGATCACGTGAGCAAGAGATAGATTGTGATTTACTGATAAATACTGTTGATCAACCAGCGCGTCCTCATTTACAACCCACATCCAGAGATAAACTCGCCCTTCTAGATTAACTTCTAGATTATCTGATGGGAAGAACCAAAAACTTTAGTGAGAAAGGTTAAAAAAAACAAAATAGGCTGGCTGGGGAATCCACAAGTTCTAAAGTTGCCAAATTTGGAGACCCTGATTTAGAAAGAGATAGTGAAAGGGGCCCACTTTCATCTTCTTTTAATGACCCAGTAATCCCTTGCAGGGTGGAGCCTGGGCAACGGGATGAAGCTGAGTGTTTACTGCCCTTCCTGTCACCAATGTGGAGTTTTTTTCAGCCGAAATATTCACCTTGTGCCCAGAGAGAAATATCTGCCTCTATGTAGGATTGAACTCACAGCCTCGTAAGGCGAGATCTCCCCCTCTGGGCCACGGCACCACTCTGAAGGCGACCCACTTATCCCAAAAGCTTCACTGCTTAATACAGTAGCAGAGTTGGAGGTCTTCTAGTCCACCCCCCCCCCCCAAGGCAGGAAACCCGATACTGTTTCAGACAAATGGCTATCCAACATCTTAAAGACTTGCAGTGTTGGGGCATCCACAACTTCTGGAGGCAACTTCTGTTCCACTGATTAACTGTTCTGTCAGGAAATTTCTCCTCAGTTCTAAGTTGCTTCTCTCCTTGATTAGTTTCCACCCATTGCTTCTTGTTCTGCCCGCCAGTGCCCTGGGGAATAGTTTGACTCCCTCTTCTTTGTGGCAACCCCTGAGATATATAGGGAGACTGCTATCACGTCTCCCCTGGTCCTTCTTTTCATTAAACTAGACATACCCAGTTCCTGCAATCGTTCTTCATATGTTTTAGCCTGCACTCTTTCCAGAGTCTCCACATCTTTTTTACATCATGGTGACCAAAACTGAATGCAAATATTCCAAGTGTGGCCTTCCCAAGGCCTTATAAAGTGGTATTAACCCTTCACGTGATCTTGAGTTTATCCCTCTGTTTATGCAGCCTAGAACTGTGTTGGCTTTTTTGGCAGCTGCTGCACACTGCTGGCTCATACTTAAATGGTTGTCTACTAAGACTCCAAGATCCCTTTCACAGTTACTACTATTGACCAAGGTACCACCTATATTGTACCTGCGCATTTCATTTTTCTTGCCTAAATGTAGAACCTGACTCTTTTTCACTATTGAAAGCAGTCTTTTTATTATTCCAAATACTGGGATATAGATTGCAAGATCAAGATTTGTTCTCTTTGCTCAAACATTTGGTAGTACAAACGGGTTGATATTAAGCTTTTGGCTTTCAACCCCACCCCCACCCCACTCCAAAAATCAGAGTTGATCTTGGTGCCCCAGCAGTTATGGAGAATATTTCTCAAAAAACAATCATTCTCTGTTGTACAAAATAAAATGTAAACAAAATCCACTTGTTAAGTATGACACACTGGACGTAGGGATGCTAAAATGCTCCGTGTTGCGTAGAGTTCATAAACTGAAGGCTGATGGGCTGCATTGCAGCTGAATTGGGGAGACCGATGGGGGCAGGTTGGATGGTCTGGTGCCCTTTGCTGTCCTGCAGGAGGAAAGACGGCTCGGCAGGGGTGGCCATGCACGGCACGCTGGTGATCACCATGATATCTGGCCGCAACGGGGAGCTGGTTTCTTGTGGGGCCGGTAGCCCCGCCGCACCAGTGAGGGAGGCTTTGCTGGCATAGCTGAGCGCCAGCTGCTCCAGCCGTCTCTTCTTGAAGAACGCCTGGGTGGTGGCATGCAGCGGTTGGAGAAGACGAGGGATGGGTTGTCCCGGGTGTAAGAAGAAATCGAAGCCGGAGCAATCGGCAGGGTCGTAGGCCAACTGGCGGGACCCTTCGGCCTCACCTGGCCAGGTGAAAGGAAAAGGCAGCGTAAAATCTTCTGTGAGTACCCGGATGGCAAAGTCATCCTCCTTCCCAAATTCCTTGTAGGCCCTTTGGATGCTGTGGAAATGCTCTTCCCATTTTTTCATGTCTCCATCGTAGATATCCGGGAAGGAGCCCGGGAGAGTCTGAAAGAGCCGGGAGAGGGTGGGGCCGGCTGGCGAACCGGACAAGCTGTAGATGACTCCGGTTGGGGTGCTGGCCGAAGTTGTCTGGTTGAAGATGGGCGTCGGCTGGAGAGAGGTCAGCGATGGGGGAAGCAGGAACTCTTGTGAGCCGCTTCCGAGTTCTCCTCCAGACTTGGATCCGCTCCCTGCAGTGGGAAGGGGCTTGCCCTGTTGCAGGGAAGCCAGGGGGCCTGGAATCCCTTCATCACCTAAGGGGGACACACATAAGAGAAAGAGAAGCAAAGGTAGGGCTAAATTTCAGCAAGCCCACTTGCTAGGGAGACGTTCTCTGGGGCTCTTCGAAGAAGACAATAGTGATAGCGTTTAGACTTATATACCGCTTCACAGTGCTTTTACAGCCCTCTAAGCGGTTGACAGAGTCAGCCTATTGCCTCCCAACAATCTAAATCAGTGGTAGTCAACCTGGTCCCTACCGCCCACTAGTGGGCGTTCCAGCTTTCATGGTGGGCGGTAGGGGCTTTGTCCGATCCTGAAGCACTTTCCTGTTTTAAATTTAATTGACTTCCCTACTTTATAAATCGCCATTTCTGTGGAATCAATACAATAGCAGAGTTGGAAGGGACCTTGTAGGTCTTCTAGTCCAACCCCCTGCGTGGGCAGGAACCTTATACCATTTCAGACAAATGGATATCTAACATCTTTTTAAAGACTTCCAGGGTTGGGGCATTCACAACTTCTGGAGGCAAGCTGTTCCAGAGGTTAATTGTTCTAACTGTTAGGAAATTTCTCCTTAGTTCTAAGTTGCTTCTCTCCTTGATTAGTTTCCACCCATTGCTTCTTGTCCTGCCCCCAGGTGCCTTGGAGAATAGTTTGACTCCCTCTTCTTTGTGGCACCCTCTGAGATATCGGAACACTGCTATCATGTCTCTGCTATCATATCAGTGGGCAGTTAGAAAATTTTACTACTAACAGACATGCAAATGTGGGCGGTAGGTATAAAAAGGTTGACTACCCCTGATCTAAATCCTCATTTTACTGACCATGGAAGGATGGGTCAAACTTGAGCCTGGTGAGATCCAATCTGCCAAATTGCAGACAGCCGGCAGTCAGCAGAAGTCGCCTGCAGTATTGCCAGAGGTGGCATTCAGGCAGTTCGGACCAGTTCACCTGAATTGATAGCGGAAATCGCGGCTAGCAGAAATCGCGGGTGGGCCTGAACACCCACCTTGACTCTGTGCCATCTTATTTAAGCACGTTTTTGAGTCCGGGTGCGTGGAAGGCCAGGCACAGGTGTGGAAGGAGTGCATGCGTGCGTGCGGCAAACCAGTGGTAACAAAATGTGAAACCCACCGCTGACTACTGCACTGCGCCACCACGGCTCACCACAGTAAATACCCCCTCCCAAATATTTCTCTTGCGATACAATAAAGGCACTACAAGGCACTACAGAGAGTGATCAATTCGGCACAAGAAACCATCGGTTGCCCTCTGACATCACTGGATAACATCGCCAGATCTCGCTGCTTTAGCAGAGCAAGGAAGATTCTCAAAAGATGATTCACACCCTGGTTGGTATCTCTTTGCCCTTCTACCATCAGGCAGAAGATATCAAAGTATAGCCAGCCGAATGAACAGGTTTAAAGGTAGCTTCTATCCTTGGGCTGTGAGACTTTTGAATTCAACCGCAATCCCTCCATGCACATGCTAGTTTTTTTTCTTTTTTCTTTTCTCTCTTTTTTGTTTCTGTTATAATTTTGCACCAGTGAAGTTAAAACCAATTTCATTGTAATTTTTACAATGACAATAAAGATTATTATTATTATTATTATTATTATTATTATTATTATTATTATTATTATTATTATTATTATTATTATTATTATTATTATTATTATTATTATTAAATGGCAGAAAATGTCAAGTAGCAAATGAGTTTTGTTGCATGAATTTGTTGGCACTTATAAATGAGGACTGGCATGGAACTATCCCTAAAACTTGTGGATTTTTAGTTAGATATGAGTGGTTGCAGGACAGCAAAAGAAGAATCTTGATTAACTGAAGAAGACCTATCAAAACGAAGGGTGGCTAAGACACTGAGCTTGTTGATCAGAAAGGTCAGCAGTTCGGCGGTTTGAATCCCTAGTGCCGCGTAACGGAGTGAGCTCCTGTTTCTTGTCCCAGCTTCTGCCAACCTAGCCGCTTGAAAGCATGTAATGGAACAGAGTTATTGATAGCAGTAGCACTTAGATTTATATACCTCTTTACAGTGCGTTACAGCCCTTTCTAAATGGTTTATAGAGTCAGCCTATTGGCCCCAAAAATTTGGGCTCCTCATTTTAACCGACCTCAGAAGGCTGGAAGGCTTGAGTCTACCTTGAGCCTGGTGAGATTCGAACTGCCAAATTGCAGGCTGCAGAAGTAGCCTGCAGTACTCCACACTAGCCACTGCGCCACCGAGGTTCAATAGTTCCTAGTTAACATCCCATTCAGTACTTGGCCTTGTTCTCTAATTGACACTGCCAAGAACTCTAGCTGTCACACTCAATTTTGACTTGCAATTGGACATCAGATGGGCCAACTTATAAGGGTGAGATTTGGTCTTGCATCAGCCAGTTGCTAAGACCTATGCTATGTTCGCCATGTAGCCTACTCTAAGGCCTGTTGAATCTTTCCTCTCTTAGTCCCTGCAAAACTCTTCACCTGGAGGATGGGATGGGCTATCCAAAGTCTCTGCCCCCAAAGAAGCCATGGTCACGCCTGGGCAGCTGATATGAAAGGGGTGGAGGGCCCATTGTTGACTGCCGTTTCCTAGGAAACTACAATGGCTTTCCGATGACATCACAGCCGATCAAAGGGGAAATGACAATGTGGTGCAAATAATCAGAACCGAATGGGGCACTGGATATTTTCTCTCTCTCAATGGAGAACATCCATTGGGAAACAGATCAGTGGTCCTGTTTCTACAACCTCTTAATCCTGGATATCCAAATCACATTGTCTCATGTTGTATGCAAGGCGTGGAACCCTACCAACCAGGTTTGCAAATGCAAAGGTTCCCCTCGTGCTAGTATTTCCTGACTCTAGGGGGCGGTGCTCATCTCTGTTTCAAAGCCGAAGAGCGAACGCTGTCCGAAGACGTCTCCACATGGTGATGTGGCCGGCATGACTAAATGCCAAAGGCACAGGGAACGCTGTTCTCTTCCCACCAAAGGTGGTTCCTATTTTTCTACTTGCATTTTTACATGCTTTCAAGCCGCTAGGTTGGCAGAAGCTGGGACAAGTTACGGGAGCTCACTCTGTTATGTGGCGCTAGGGATTTGAGATAATTATACACAATGCTTTACTGTGACACACATTCCCCCCCCCCCCAAAATAGCCTGTTGCCCTGGGTTAACCTCATTCTCCTTGGCTCGATGTAGAATAGTCTGGCCCAGGCCTTAATGGCTCATTAACAAAGGAGGGGGCCCTGACTTTCTGAATCCCTCTTAGGGGAAATGTTCTGCCCTTTTAATATTACCTAAAATATTTCATTTTCCTTGGAGAGGGGTGGCTGCTAACTTCCTACAGGTCACTAAATGAACTGTTGTAAGCCGAGGACTACCTGCACGGCAACTTCGCCCAACACTGAGGGCTTTCCAGATGTGCCAATTTCCCAGAGTTCTTCCACCAGCATGGCCGTCGCAGAAGAGTTTCCAAGTCTGAAATCTGCAAATCTGGAAGAAAGGGTGGGAATAGCCGAGCTAGAAATTAAAGGGGAGAGCAGTCCCAGCCATCAGATTTCTTCGAGGTCAACTTAAGGAGCTCAACAATAATTACCGAGGTCTTTTAACAATTGTGGTGGTGAGAACCCACAAAATGTTTGGTTGAGTGTTTTTGCAGTCTTTTGCTTTGTCCACTAGGCGGCAGCAAAGCCCCATAGTTTGCCTTCACCAAAATTCTAAGTGAATTCTGTAGTTGAATTCTTTGCAATACTTTGAGCAAAAGAGACAGATCCTTCAGCTAGTATTTGTAAATAAAAGGCAAACCCACTTCCTTCTGACTCTGGTTTCCTTACTAATGTAAAGGCTGATAGCATTGTACTCAGGGGTGGGATTCAGCCCATTCGGACCGGTTCGGGCAAACTGGATTGCTAATTTTACATCTGGTTCCCCGAAGCGGTAGTTGAAAGGACTGGCTGGCCCTGCCCACCCTGCCCCTCCCATGTGGCCTGTTTTGGATGCCAGGTAAGTGCAGGGCCCATACAGAGACTCTTGGGGTGGGGGGCAAAAATCCAAGAAATTCCAGAAGTCCAGAAATGAGCCCATTTCCAGGCTCCGGAGCCCAGGGGAGGCTATTTTTGCCCTCTCAGAGGCTCAAAGACAGCCTACGGAGCCTGGGAGGGCATACATCCCTTCGACCGATCTGCTCCCACAGAGAGGGCCTACTTCAGGTACCGTCGGCCGGGCAATGCCGGTTGGCAACGCCCAGGGGAAGAGCCTTCTCTGTGGCGGGCCCAGCCCTCTGGAACGACCTACCCCCCCTGATCTACTCATCATCGGGGACCTCTGCCTTTTCCGCCAATGTCTTAAAACTTATTTATTCCAACAAGCCGGCCTAGCATAACCCCCGTTTCTGACTTTTATAGGGAAAGTTTCAAATTGTAGAGTTTTATTAGTTTTAGCACAGGGATAGTTTAATAGTTTTTAATAATTATGTATTTTTGTATGGTTTTAATAACGCCTGTGCGCCGCCCTGGGTCCTTTTTTAGGAGAAGGGCGGGGTATAAATTTAAATAAATAAATAAATAAATAAATAAAAACCAGGTCTCCCAGAAGTCTTGGGAGTCTGAAAACAGGCCCTTTCAGGTCTCGGGAGCCTGGGGAAGGCAAACTCCCCCCACCCTTTGTTACAGGATGCTGCGTAGGCCACGCCCGCTACGCCTGGCAACCGGGCACTGAACCGGTTGCTAAAAAATGTAATTCCATTCTTGATTGTGCTATATAATAATATATACAATTATATAATAATAAAACGAGTGGAACATATAAATATTTGTTTAATGATCTCAAGCTCCACAATAACACCTGTCTGTGCCATTGGACTGAATCACGCGAGGGTAGCTGAAAGTTAAGTGTTTGCCCCATCAGTCACTCCATAAGATGTGTGGGTGTAACCTAATTAACTGATTTTTATCCTGGATTGACTCCTAAAGGTGGTTCCAGATATTGGCTACGTCCAAGAGGCTACACTGCCAAAACCAGGCACACAAGTTGAAAATATGCTGAATGGAGCTCACGCAGCAAAACAAGTCACCAAACCTTTAACTGTCGTGTGAATGCAACTGAGGCTTGTCTATGGAATCACAAGGGCTCATTTAGGGGGCTGGAGGCCAAAACGTATGAAGAACAGTTGCAGAAACTGGGTATATCTACTTTAATGAAAAGAAGGGGAGACATGATAGCAATGTTCCAATATCTCAGGGGTTGCCAGAAAGAAGAGGGAGTCAAGCTATTCTCCAAAGCACCTGAGGGCAGAACAAGAAGAAACGGGTGGAAACTCATCAAGGAGAGAAGCAACTTAGAACTGAGGAGAAATTTCCTGACAATTAGAACAATGCAATGGAGGCTTGTCTATGGAATCACAAGGGCTCATTTAGGGGGCTGGAGGCCAAAACATATGAAGAACAGTTGCAGAAACTGGGTGTATCTACTTTAATGAAAGGAAGGACCAGGGGAGACATGATAGCAGTGTTCCAATATCTCGGGAGTTGCCAGAAAGAAGAGGGAGTCAAGCTATTCTCCAAAGCACCTGAGTGCAGAACAAGAAGAAACGGGTGGAAGCTCATCAAGGAGAGAAGCAACTTAGAACTGAGGAGAAATTTCCTGACAATTAGAACAATTAATCAGAGGAACAACTTGCCTCCAGGAGTTGTGAATGCTCCAACACTGGAAGTTTTTAAGATGCTGGATAACCATTTGTCTGAAGTGGTGTAGGGTTCCCTGCTTAAGTAGGGGGTTGGACTAGAAGACCTCAAAGGTCCCTTCAAACTCTGTTATTCTATTCTATTCTATTTTCTGCTCCCTGAAATAGTTTTCTGAAATAAAGACCCATGGCAGTTGCCGGCTTGTCTGTGGACTGCTTGTCAATTGTCCTGGATTTCCAATCATTGTCCTTACTAAGATAATATTTGGTGCTTTGTGTCACTCAGATTCCAAACAAGATCCGGGCAAAAGAGAATTTCTGATCTTGCTTTTCTCTTTACAATTTTTTAAAAAAAATTCCACAGGACACATCACATCTCTATTTGGTTTGTTATATAATACAATACAATAATAATACAATAGCAGAGTTGGAAGGGACCTTGTAGGTCTTCTAGTCCAACCCCCTGCGTGGGCAGGAACCTTATACCATTTCAGACAAGTGGCTATCCAACATCTTCTTAAAGACTTCCAGGGTTGGGGCATTCACAACTTCTGGAGGCAAGCTGTTCCAGAGGTTAATTGTTCTGACTGTCAGGAAATTTCTCCTTAGTTCTAAGTTGCTTCTCTCCTTGATTAGTTTCCACCCATTGCTTCTTGTCCTGCCCCCAGGTGCCTTGGAGAATAGTTTGACTCCCTCTTCTTTGGGGCACCCTCTGAGATATCGGAACACTGCTATCATGTCTCCCCTGGTCCTTCTCTTCATCAAACTAGACCTACCCAGCTCCTGCAGCCGTTCTTCATATGTTTTAGCCTCCAGTCCCCTAATCATCTTGGTTGCTCTTCTCTGCACTCTTTCCCGAGTCTCCACGTCTTTTCTACATCGTGGCGACCAAAACTGTATGCAGTATTCCAGGTGTGGCCTTACCAAGGCACTATACAGTGGCATTAACACTTCACGTGATCTATGGAGCACATCACCATCAACGGCCCAAAGGGAATCACAAAACAAACACTGGATAAAAATAATTACCTGCTGTAGTCAAAACCAAGATGAGAACGTGAATGAGTGAGAGAGATGTGTAGTTCAGAAATCCCCTTTCAAGGAAATCATCTTAAAAGGCCATAGTTCTAAACTCCTGCACTAATTCCTGTAAAATTGAACAAGTTTCTCCTTCTGAGAGCCATCTAATTTTTCTTTAAAATGCATCCATTTTTAATTGTTTTTTTTTAGATAGTCATTTATTTAGCTATCCATGTTGAATCCATGGAACACAACGGGAGATTATGTGAAAATATTTGGCGTGTGTGTGTGTGTGGGAGATTGAATAGATTCTGGAGTTGTGAAAAGCAGTCCAGGTGATTTGATGCATTCCGATTCCTTTGGGGTAAAAGCAGAGGTGGCCAATCTTGGCAGCTTTTCATATTTGTGGACTTCAATTTCCAAAATTCTCCAGCCAGCAAGCCAGACAGGGTGGGGAATTCTGGGACTTGAACTCCACATATCTTAAAAGTTGCCAGCCTGGGATACCCCTTGGAATAAAGTGACAATAATGTGACCCCAACATGAGGATAGAATTCTTGCCTTCTGAATACTTGTGGTTTTTTAAAAAAATAAATGTTTTTCTTTTACATTTTACATTTATTCTACATCACAATTTCAGTTTTGCAACACCGGTATAACTGGTTGTATCAAGTCCTTTTTGACTATATACATGGTGTTATACACCCTAATTGTAACCCTTATTCTCTTAATCATAGAGTATAACTTCTTTTTAAATATATGATATTCTACAACATAGTTATGTCCATTATTTCCATAGTTTCCCATAACACTCTATACCTTTATCACTTTTTCATTTTAATCTATTTTCGGGTACAGTCCAATAATACTATTGCTTACAAAATATGTATAGTTGTATATTTTAATATGTATATTTTTTAATATATGTAATATGTATATTTTTATACCTGTATTTGTTTCTAATTTGTTAATCTTCTTTCATTGTTGATTTTATCTGGATACCTGTATCACCACAGTTACAAAAAGCATTTTCAATGGGAAACACTCTTGTTTATAACACTATTTCTAATCCAGTTTGCCTGTCCCAACCCATGGTGGAGAGTTTTGTCCATTTTATTAAATTTTCTTGCCTGGGATGCCTTGGTTCATCTTGTCACTAAAAGTCGATTGTTCATTTTCACCTCTTATTTATTTTGCCATTCAGATTATTATTGTCTTCTGTTATCTGTATTGCTGGCCAGATATGGGAGAGACCTTTAAAACTTGGCTAAAGAGCTTCCCAACCCTCATTCCTGTGCGAAAGAAAAATAATTAAAAGGTATTAAGATAATCAAAAGGTGGGAGAACACCATGCTTGGTTTGTCATCAGATAAATTAGAGCATGACGTCATCTATATTCTTTTAAAAGTCAGGTTCACCTTCAGAAAAATGAAGCACGCATTAATGTAATATATTTTTGTTCAGGTGAATTAATAATAAGAAGGGAACCTAGACTTTTAATGATGACAATTTTGAATATGTTTGAATAAAATGATGATGGCTTTAAACATAACATATAGAAATATTGAATAAGCAAAAGATTGAAGAGTATAATTTAATATAAATATGTATGTAAGAGATACAATACAATCACAGAGTTGGAAGGGACCTTGTAGGTCTTCTAGTCCAACCCCCTGCGTAGGCAGGAACCTTATACCATTTCAGACAAATGGCAATCCAACATCTTCTGAAAGACTTCCAGTGTTGGGGCATTCACAACTTCTGGAGGCAAGCTGTTCCACTGATTAATTGTCCTAACTGTCAGGAAATTTCTCCTTAGTTCTAAGTTGCTTCTCTCCTTGATTAGTTTCCACCCATTGCTTCTTGTTCTGCCCTCAGGTGCTTTGGAGAATAGTTTGACTCCCTCTTCTTTGGGGCAGCCCCTGAGATATCAACAATAATAACATGTCTCCCCTAGTCCTTCTTTTCATTAAACTAGACATACCCAGTTCCTGCAACCGTTCTTCATATGTTTTAGCCTCCAGTCCCCTATATTATTAGTATAACCATATATGTTAAAATGTAACAAATATGACCATCAACATTGTTTTATTTGTACTAAAATGTAACTCTGCTTCCACACTGTTAACACAATGCGTTTGTAGAAAAATTAAAAAAAAACTTTTTCAAAAGAAAAATGAAGCACACAGTCAAGAGGAAAATAGCCTTTGATTCCTTTTGCACATACATCTCCTGATAATAATAAATAATCCACCCTTCTGTCAATGTTTTCCAAGAACTGGACAACTGGACCGGAGATAACCATACACAATGCTTTATTGTGCCACACACTTCCCCCCAAATAGCCTGCTGCCCTGGGTTAACCTCATTCTCCTTGGCTTGATGTAGCCACCAAATGATGTCTTCCATGCTCAGTCGTTAAAAAAATAATAAAAGTCTGAAAAGTTTGTCAAGTGCCATTCGGCCTTTCCCTGCCTCCCAAGAGGTCCTACACTGGTTGGGATGATGTGCTGGCCTTGGTGTTGGTTGTCTTCTTCTGGTCCTCAAGCTCCAGCTTCTGCTTCACCAATTGTACAATACAACACACCATTAACAACATTTGGACATTTATCCATTGCTGGGAGAAATAGCCATCTGGTTGAGTTCCAAGCCGGGAGAAAGACACTGGAAACATGGAGGCTGATTGGAAAGATGGTTTATTGATGTAGCAGAACCACCAACCCCATGTGATCCTGGGCAGCTGAACAAAATGGAGATGAGATTGAGTGGGTTTTTATACCTCCTTTTGTGCTTTGTGCTTGAGCTTCCTGTTCCTGTGCAAAAACATGTCCTTTAATATTCTATTGGCTGTTGTCAGATTCCTATGGGGTCATGTAGGGGTCATAGCTGGCTCTATAGGCAAGAGAGGAAATGCAAATCCTAGGTGCCTAATCTGGTCAGCCCCTGGCTTATTGTTTCTCTGAGCTCCCAGGTGAAGTTGGGACTGTTCTAGGGGTGGCACAATGAAGGGGCTTTGGGCTGCTCGGGGCTGTTTCTAACCCTACCATTCTGCCTTTGTTTCAAAATATCCTGTCTTGAATGGATTACCAAGACTCCATTGCTGAAAGGTGGCCTCCTCAGTTTCTGCTTGGGGGCAGGGAGACTGGGACTGGTTTCTGAATAGGCTGGCCCAATCTTTCTTAATGGGCACACAATATCTGCTGGGGGCTATTAAGAAAGACTGAGTCTGCTTCCTGCCTCTAAAACAACCTCTCATGCTTCTCCATTTCTCATTTAGGGAAATATAATATTCTGCCCTTTTAAATATTCCTTTAAATATTTCATTTTTCTAGAAAGGGCGGGGTGACTTCCCACACTATTCATTAGTCATCATAACCCTCTACTTTATTACCTTATAAAGTAAAGGTTCCCCTCGCACATATGTGCTAGTCATTCCTGACTCTAGGAGGTGGTGCTCATCTCCATGGTCATGTAGCCAGCATGACTAAATGCCGAAGGCACATGGAACAGTTACCTTCCTGTTTTTCTACTTGCATTTTTACATGCTTTCGAACTGCTAGGTTGGCAGAAGCTGGGACAAGTAACAGGAGCTCACTCCGTTATGGGGCGCTAGGGATTCGAACCGCTGAACTGCCGACCTTCTGATTGACGAGCTCAGCATCTTAGCCACTGAGCCACCTTTATTACATTATACATATTCCTATTTGTCTTTTGAACTGTTATCCTCAGTTGTTATTCTGTTACATAGAAAGATGTATCCAATGGTCCTATTGTCCACTTCATTGATTCTGGCCATCTGGCTGTCATAAATAATTTATTTTAATTTGACCAAAACCAGGATGAGGGATTTAAACCAGAAAAACCCTCTCAAAAATCTCCATTTGGCTTGTCATCGGATAAATTAGACAAATATAAATATATAAAATCAAATTAAACAATTTATCCCTGCGCTAAAAAACCTAAAATCTTAAAAACTAAACCCCTTAAAAACCCAATTAAAACAATTTAGATGTACAGACTAAAAAGGCTGGAAGGTAGGTTAGGCCAGGCCGGCCTGTTGGATGGGTGTAGAGCCTTCTTGGAACTGCTGGAAGGACTGTGGTGTAGACTGAAGATGGGTGGGTGGGTGTCCTATCCCTCCCTCTTCTGTTGATGGTCAGGTTCACTCTCAGAAGAATGATGCAGCGGGTGGGAGAGGAAAAACTTTGAGCTTATCTGCAGAAAACATTTCCTCGGAGTAAGAAAAACACCCAAGTTTAACTTGGCACTAGATCCTTTCTTGTGATGAATTAATCCTTCTGACCTTTTGATAAGATAATTTGAAGGGAGCATCAATCTCTCCTTTCTGTTTGGGCAGTCTGGCTTGTGCAGACACATCAATAAAAATCCATCCTCAACCCACCCGTCCATGCCTACTTTCGCCTCTTGGGAAGGAAACCTCAAGTCGAGAAAAATGAAGCTCTCCATCGCGTGTGTAGCTTTGTTGATTTCTGTGCTCTGCACTCTTGCTCAGGTGAGAGGAGCCCTGAATTGTAAGAAAGGCAACTTAGGGGATGGGGGAAGACACCCTTGTATATCAAAAGAGCATGATTTCTAGAAAAGACTTCCAGGGTTGGGGCATTCACAACTTCTGGAGGCAAGCTGTTCCAGTTAGAACAATTAACCTCTGGAACAGCTTGCCTCCAGAAGTTGTGAATGCCCCAACCCTGGAACTCTTTAAAATATGTTAGATAGCCGTTTGTCTGAAATGGTATAAGGTTCCTGCCTACGCAGGGGGTTGGACTAGAAGACCTACAAGGTCCCTTCCAACTCTGCTATTGTATTGTATTATAAAATAAGACAGGGTCTTATTTTCTTTTAACCCTCCCCCCCAAATAAGCACCTGGCCTTATTTTCAGGGAGGCCCTAGTATTTTTGAGGTGCAGGAGGCAGCATGCTCACCTCATGGCTGCTGCTGTGTTGTAATATTTTCAGGGAGGGCTTATTTTCAGAGAAGGGCTTATTTTAATGCTTAAAAGCCCAACTGGGTTTATTACCCAGGGAGGTTTTATTTTCAGGGAAACAGGGTACTGTGGGTTAAACCCAGAACAAATTCATCCCTTTCAGGTTCTTGAGAAAACTGAGATACAACCAACCAGGTTTTGTAAAACCCCACCAAGATTCAGTCTGAACGCTATTCTCTAAATGGAATCATCATTTTGAACCGAATTGGGCGATCCAACTGGATGCTGCAATTTTTCAAAACAATTTGAAATATTCATTGGGATTGAAGTTCACCAAATCAGTAATTCTATTGGGATCAGAAGGATTTTGGCACATCCTTTAATAACAACCTTGAGTTTATTGTTGATTGGAACAATAAGGCATTAGGGCCACAGGTTGTCTTAAATTGTGCCTTACTTGGTTTAGAGTTTGTATCGAATGGGAAGCTAAGCCATGATTTCCAGCAATGGGTTTTAGTGACTCATTGGTTGCATCCTTTGGCTTCCCACCATTAATAGCTTTGTTTCCACCATGGTTTATTGTATATTGGGAAGTGGTGCAGCATAGCTTTTTTTGAGAGACGTCTGAGAAGCTATCTGACCCATAACTTCATAAGTTTTCATTCAGTCCTGTTCCCAAGTCAGTGTATGCAATAATGTAATGTAATGCAATGTGTAGTGTAATGGAATGGAATTAAAATAATAATAATAATAATAATAATAATAATAATAATAATAATAATAATAATAATAATAATAATAATAATAATAATAATAATAATAATAATAATAATAATAATAATAATAATAATAATGCACAACACACCAGATATCACGGTTGTAGAGGGCCGAAGTGATATCATTGATATCGCTGTTCCTGGAGATGCCAGAGTCGAAGAAAAAGAACTATAAAAAATCATGAAATATCGCGACCTGGCCATCGAAACCACACGGCTATGGATGAAGCATGTCACAGTGATACCCATTGTCATCGGGGCACTTGGCACCATGTCCAAGAATTTTAATAAATATCTCAGCAAATTGCAGCTTCCTGCAATAACACCAGCGGAACTGCAAAAAACGGCGCTACTTGGCACATGTTATATTCTACGAAGATACTTGGTTGATACCTAGGATGCTGGCAGCAAACTGTATCAACAATTAGCACCAGTCAATAGTATTTGTAATATGCATTTTTAACTGTTCGGTTGGCTGAGTTATATGATGATGATAATAATAATAATAATAATAATAATAATAATAATAATAATAATAATAATAATAATAATAATAATTAATAATTAATAATTAATAATTAATAATTAATAATTAATAATTAATAATTAATAATTAATAATTAATAATTAATAATTAATAATTAATAATTAATAATTAATAATTAATAATTAATAATTAATAATTAATAATTAATAATTAATAATTAATAATTAATAATTAATAATTAATAATTAATAATTAATAATTAATAATTAATAATAATAATAATAATAATAATAATAATAATAATAATAATAATAATAATAATAATAATAATAATAATAATAATAATCATCATCATCATCTTTATTGTCGTGGTAAAATTACAATGAAATTGGTTATTATAATATAATAATATAATATAATAATGTAATGTAATGTAATGTAATGTAATGTAATGTAATGTAATAATATAATATAATATAATATAATATAATATAATATAATATAATATAATATAGTATAGTATAGTATAGTATAGTATAGTATAGTATAGTATAGTATAATATAATATAATATAATATAATATAATATAATATAATATAATATAATATAATATAATATAATATAATATAATATAATATAATATAATTAATATAATAATATAATATAATATAATATAATATAATATAATATAATATTATAATATAATATAATATAATATAATATAATATTATAATATAATATAATATAATATAATATAATATAATATAATATAATATAATATAATATAATATAATATAATATAATATAATATAATATAATAATATAATATAATATAATATAATATAATATAATATAATATAATTAATATAATATAATATAATATAATATAATATAATATAATATAATATAATATAATATAATATAATATAATATAATATAATATAATATAATATAATATAATATAATATAATATAATATAATATAATATAATGATATGATATGATATGATATGATATGATATGATATGATATGATATGATATGATATGATATAGAGTGCAGTACTGCAGGCTACTTCTGCTGACTGCTGGCTGCCTGTAATTTAACAGTTCAAATCTCACTAGGCTCAAGGTGGACTCAGCCTTCCATCCTTCCGAGGTTGGTAAAATGAGGATATTGGGGGCAATATGATCACTCTGGAAGAGTGTGTGTGAGAGAGAGAGAAGTGGGGGGAGGGGGGAGAGAGGAGTGGGGAGAGAGTCAGAGCCAGAGAATGCATCCATGGGGGCAATGAAGGGACATGGAGCTTCATTGGGACAGAGAAGGAAGTGTAGATATGGGAAGACCATGCCAAGGTACCAAAAATATGCCCAGCTCTCAGAGAAGCTTTCAGAGTAACAGACTCACAAAATAATAGAGATGGAAGGGACTTTCTAGTCCAGGCCCCTGCTCAAGCAGGAGACCCTAATGCAAATAGGAGCTTAGAGTAGCTGAGATGTTTCTCTGCAGAGCCATGCTGGGGAGAAAGCAACATTACGCAGAGCCCTGGTGATACAGTGGTTAGAATGCAGTGTGGCAGGCAAACTCAGCCTTGTATCCTTCCAAGATCAGTAAAATGTGGACCCCAATCATTGGGGGAAATAGGCTGAGGTTGTATATAAGTCTATGTGCTATTGCTATAATTATTACTCTGTTTTCATTTCTACCCTTGTGCTCCTGATGC
Organism: Rhabdophis nuchalis; assembly: GCA_039707465.1. Taxonomy (NCBI): domain Eukaryota; kingdom Metazoa; phylum Chordata; class Lepidosauria; order Squamata; family Natricidae; genus Rhabdophis; species Rhabdophis nuchalis. Next base: position 8,578,988 of record CM077654.1, read on the forward strand.
TGTGCATCTTGCAATTATCATCTTTATAGTTGCCATTGCCAATCTCTTCCTGAATGATGCATTGATAAAGTTTCAGGTTCCACGTTAATTTTAATTTTTTATGTGTAGGGAATGTATATTGATCTTCTCTCTTTTTCCCCCCTGCTCTTTTTGTTGCTATAGCATGGCCATGCTCATCCACGCGGTGGTTGCCGGCCTCAATACAGAGTGAGTAGGATACCTTTTATTTACCAGCTTTAGATGTTTTCCTCCTTGCTTCCAATTGTTCTGGAATCTCAAATGTACCCCATGATGAAAGAAAAAGTTTAAAGGAGTAGAAGAAGCTGAACCCGCAAACTTTCTTGGACTGTTCTGACATTCATGTGTGATGCTATTGCAACTTCCGTTTGGCAGTTTGGTGGTTCGAATCCCTAGTGTAACGGAGTGAGCTCCCGTTACTTGTCCTAGCTTCTGTCTACCTAACAGTTCGAAAGCATGTAAAAAATGCAAGTAGAAAAATAGGAGCCACCTTTGGTAGGAAGGTAACAGTACTCCATGAGCCACATGACCATGGAGATGTCTTTGGACAGTGCTGGCTCTTCAGCTTTGAAACAGAGATGAGCACCACCCTCAGGAACGACTAGCATATATGTGCAACAGAAACCTTAAGTTTTACCTATTTATTTGGATTACCCAGCTCCCCACTTAGTAATTTCCACTAATATGACTATTTTATTTTTATTTATTTTTTTGATTTCTAGACCGTCCCCTCTCCCCGAAGGGACTCGGGGCGGTGTACAGGTAAAAATTTAAACTACTAAAATCAAAACAATACAAACAAAGTTAAAATCGAATTAAATAATCCCCTGTACAAATTTATAAAAGTTAAAAACTAACCCCATAAAACCGAATAAAATCATTTAAAATCACAGACTGGGGCGAGCAGCATGAAATTAGGCCAAGCCGGCTAGATGGAACAAGTGCGTCTTGAATTTCTGGCGGAAGGAGCGGAGGTCCGTGGTCGTTCTGATATCAGGGGGAAGGTCGTTCCAAAGGGTCGGGCCCATCACAGAGAAGGCCCTTCCCCTGGGCGTCGCCCGCTGGCATTGCCTGGTGGACGGCACCCGGAGAAGTCCCTCTCTGTGGGAGCGAATCTTCTTCATTGAGCCAAATACTGGAGTGGTCTGTAGGATCTATAACAGGGGTATCAAACTCACAGCCCGCAGGCTGAATGAGTCACCCCACCCCAGTTTAGCTAAGGGGGAAAAAGTCCCGATAAGTCCTGTGATGATGACGTGACAACATGTGTTTGACTCCCCTGATCTAGAACCACAGTTGTCCCCTTTAGCTGATCACTTATAATAATGCAGTGGAATTTTCTTTCAGTGCAGGAAAGTTGGAAGTGTCTACTTGCTGGCAGATACTTGGGGGAGGCTGGAGGTTCATATCTGTTTCTTTCAGCAGCCTCCCAAATAAGGGGTGAAAGCAACTTACCTTCATTACTGGTTCACAAATGTGAGCTCACGCACCACCTCCGCGCATGCGCAGAGTGTCAAAAATGGGATGTGATGACGTCCAGGTGGATGAGCAGACCCTCCTGTCACCCCCCATGCTACTGGTTCACCTGAGCTGGATAGAACCAGCTGAAATCCACCATTGCCCCAAATACAAACCCTCTCAGCGGATTTAATTTCCCAACATTTTCTATGTTCTAGGCTCCTCATGCTGAAATTACCGTATTTTTCGGCGTATAAGACGCACCCTTTTCCCTCAAAAAAGAGGCTGAACATTTGGGTGCATCTTATACACTGAATACAGCATGTTTTGCCTCCCTTCACCAAAATAGTCGTGTATTACCTTTAGGAGGCTTGTAGAGTGCCCCTGGGGCTCGGGAGCGCAGAAATGAGCAAAAAAGCAGGCTGGTTTTTTTGCTCAGTTTTGCCTCACTCCCAGTCCCCAGGAGCACTCTACAAGCCTCATAAAGTCTATTCATTGATACTAACAGTGATACTAACTCCTCTATAATAATAATAATAATAATAATAATAATTTAATAATAATAATTTATTGCTTATAAACCGCACCCTCTCCCCACAGGGACTCGGGGCGGTTCACAGGAGGAATAAGAACAATAACTATATACATATTTCACTAAAAATTGATTAAATTAAGTAACCTGTGCTAAAATACCCATTAAAACTATCTAACTAAAAATCCCCGATAGACCCTAAAAACAGAGGAGTAGCTATCCCAGGCCGGCAAGGCAGAAAAAGTGTGTTTTCAATTTAAGACGGAAGGAGCGGAGGTCCGTGGTGGTCCTAATATCGGGGGGGAGGTCGTTCCAGAGGGCTGGGCCCGCCACAGAGAGAGCCCTTCCCCTGGGTGTCGCCCACTGACAAAGTCTAGTGGACGGCACCCGGAGAAGTCCCTCTCTGTGGGAGCGAATCGGTCGTGAGGATGTATGAGGCAGGATCCGATCCCGCAAGTAGCTAGGTCCCGAGCCATGGAGCGCTTTAAAGATGATAATTAATACCTTGAAGCGCACCCGGAAGACGACAAGCAGCCAGTGCAGCTCGCGCAAGAGCGATGTTACATGGGTGTACCTTGTGGTACCCATAATTGCTCGCGCGGCTGCATTCTGGACTAGCTGAATTCTCCGGGTGCACCTCAAGGGAAGCCCCATGTAGAGAGAGTTGCAATAGTCCAGTCGGGATGTCACGAGGGCATGAGTGACTGTGCGAAGGGCGTCCCGATCCAATAGGGGGCGCAATTGGCGTACCAGGCGAACCTGGTAAAACGCCCTCCTGGCCACGGCTGTCACCTGATCTTCCATTGACAGCCGGGTATCCAGGAGGACACCCAAATTGCGCGCCCCATCCACAGGGGCAAGATGTTCGCCCCCTATGGCCAGCGATGGAGTAAGCTGGTTGAATCGGGCCGCCGGAAACCACAGCCACTCGGTCTCTAACATTAAATAGTCCTTCACCAAACACAGAGTTATCTTACAGTAATTCAAAACGATGATACTTCTTCCGTCTTCAGTTTCTTCCTCAGTGGCAATCAGTAAGCAAAGGAAAGCAAAAGGGATGAACTGTGTTTCCAGCTGCCTTTTATGGTTGAGCTGGGAAGCACAGCCAATCAGATTCCACATAGTCCTTAAAGTTACATGTGCTCTTTAAGAATCCTGGCTTATATATATTGTCAACCCAACATCAGGATAATTATCCTAACAGTATCTTGCTACAGTTCCGTTTCTTTAAAAAAACGGGCCCATTTTCATGAAAGATGGGCCGTTTTCTGACATGAACTACCCAACACCGAACTGGCTTTTAGTTGAATAAAGTTTTAATTTGGGGTTTTTAATTATGTTTTAGCGCAGGGTTGGGTTTAATATAGTTTTAATGAGTTTTTGTGTTTTGTATATTTGTATTTTTGTATTTTTAATCTTCCTGTGCGCCGCCCCGGGTCCCTTTGTGGGAGATGGGCGCGGGATCTAAATTTGAAAAATAAACTAAAATAAATAAATAAATAAATAAATAAATAAATAAATAAATGTCTGCAGAGTACAATTTTTTTTTTTACTTTGCCTCTTCAAAATCTTGGTGTGTCTTATACTTCCAAAAATATGGTAATTCAGGTCCATCCGGTTTGGCACTATACTAAATCTGTCACTCTTTAAAATTACACTTAGTGGGTTTATTGTTGACCGGAACCCAGCTGGGAACCGGGAACAATCCCAGCTCTTAAAATATGCTGTGGAAGGTAAATGTTTGGGGCACAAGATCCAGGCAGGTCCAGGATGTAACAATGGTGGGAACTGTCATCCATTAAAATAGGCGGGGAGAAAGAGACGATGTCCTAGGACAGAGGGAAACTCATGTCACCCATCTCTTCAGGACAGCTATTGGGAGGAGACACAGCCATGGGCTTCAGTATGGTTGATGGGTTTTCTTTAATGGCGATTGTTGGAAAATAATTGAGATTACTGACTCCGCTTTGTTTTTGTTTTTGTTCTGATGGTTTAATTCTACAGCCGCCTCGTCCGCACCACCACCACCACCATCATCAGCAGCATGACAGCTATGCTTCTTCACAACCCTCCTACCCTCCTGCACAACCCTACCACCCTCCTGCACAACAATACTACCCTCCTGCACAACCCTACTACCCTCCTGCACAACCCTACTATCCTCCTCCTCAACAAGGCTACCCTCCTCAACAAGTCTACGCTGCTCCTCAACAAGGCTACCCTCCTCAACAAGTCTACACTCCTCCTCAACAAAGCAACATTGTTGCAGGTACCGCTCAACAACCTTTGCCTTTCTCTGCTCAATCATCTGGGCCTGCTGTCCCACCTGCATCTGGCACAGTGAGTATGGACGTGTGACAGGTTCCCTCGAAGGCCTATCCATCTGGAGATGGGAGACGCTTCTGCTGGCCCCAAATATCAAAAATAGTCAAATAGCAACGGTCATAAAGCAAATGCCACGTTCATTTCGCAAACACTGTGGTCCTTAAGAGAACCACCATTGTTTGTAATGGACCTTTTTTCTTTTTGCCAGAAACTTGAAATAAAATCCGTTTTGGGCAAAACTGTTGCTGAGCAAACGTGACTGTTGATCGGGGGAGGCGGTTTAAAGTGTCTTCAGAACTTTAAATCCAAGTCCTAAGTATCTTTCTGGATGTTTGCTGTTGCTTACTGGTCGTAAATTGAGGACTATCTGTAGAGAAAAGTTTGTTTGTTGGTCTGTATCTGTTAGGGGTAAAAAACACCCCCATTGGAAAATAAATAGGCGGAATAGTGCAATACACCGGACAACAAGAGATACGTTGCTTTAACCACACACAAACTCTAAAACACTGATAGTAGAAAAAATAAATAGTCTTTACTTTTGTAGTAACTAAAATACTTCTTCCAAACAGTGATACTAACTCCTCTAACATTAAACAGTCCTTCATCAAACACAGAGTTATCTTACAGTAATTCAAAACGATGATACTTCTTCCGTCTTCAGTTTCTTCCTCAGTGGCAATCAGTAAGCAAAGGAAAACAAAGGGATGAACTGTGTTTCCAGCTGCCTTTTATGGTTGAGCTGGGAAGCACAGCCAATCAGATTCCACATAGTCCTTAAAGTTACATATACTCTTGAAGAATCCTGGCTTATATATATTGTCAACCCAACATCAGGATAATTATCCTAACAGTATCTTGCTACAGTTCCACATACCATTTCCCCCGAAAATATGACCTACTCAGAAAGTAAGTCCTAACTTGATTTTTACATGAGTGGCCAATATAAGCCCTACCCCCAAATAAGCCCTAATTAAGACCAGGTAAAAATTAAGCTTGGGTGGGATGGGGGTGGGTGTAATTGCCTTACTACTTGCCTTTGGACAGTTGCAGCCAGGCCTTGCACACCTTGGCCAATTTCTTCTGCAGTTGATAAGTCTTTCTTAGTAGCCTCTACAGCTGATAACAGAGCTCCAGATCGATCCAGAGCTCTGTTATCGGCTAGAGAGGCCTTCAGGAAAGCCTTGCTGGCTTTGTTCGACGAAGAAGTTCCTGAAGGCCTCTGAGGGTGAAAAGGAGGCTGGGGGCAACGTGCACAATTGAGATGAGTCAGTGACATCCCCCCCCCCCAAATAAGACCTGGTGCCTTTTTTTGGTGGCAGAAATATAAGGCAGGGTCTTATTTTGGGGAAAATATGGTAGCTCTGGAGTCACAATGGCATCTTCTCTTTAAAAAATATGCTCCTGTTTTATGGCCTTAACTCTCCAAATATTTTATTCTGGGCTGTGGTGGCTCAGTGGCTAAGATGCTGAGCTTGTCAATCAGAAAGGTTGGCAGTTCGGCAGTTCCCAGTAGCACTCTGAAAGCCTCCTAAAGGCTATGCATGGCCATTTTGGTGAAGGAGGAGGAATTTCTGGAGGCAAAAAAAAAAGTATGTATTCAGTGTATAAGATGCTCTCAGATTTTCAGCCTCTTTTTCTAGAGAAAAAGGTGTGTCTTATATGGTAGCTGTGCTTGGCTAAATAAGATTTGGGAACTAGCTTTCTATTAATGAGAAGGTGATAAGGAAAATATTAGAATGTGCAGAAATGAACAGATTAACGTTAGCAATTAAGGAGAAAAAGCAAATGGAATATTATATGTAATTTGGAAAGTATTTTACCAAAAGGCCATGCATAGCCTTTAGGAGGCTTTCAGAGTGCTTCTGGGGGCTGGGGAGGGCAGAAATGAGTGAAAGATGGGTTGTTTTTTGCTCAGTTTTGCCCCCCCCCCAGCCCCCAGGAATACTCTATAGGCCTCCTAAAGGCTATGCATGCCATTGGGGGGGGGGGGGTGAACAGGCCTGTTTTCATGAAAAAATGGGCCATTTTTGGGAGGTCTGCAGAGTGCAAAAACTTTTTTTTTTAATTGCCTCTTCAAAATCTTGGTGCGTCTTATTCTCAGGTGCGCCATATACACCAAAAAGTAAGGTAATCATTTATAAGAGCTTTTCCTGCCAGAGCAGGGAGTCTGGAAACATCTGTTGGCTGGAAAGAAGTTGGCGAAGCTGGAGATGCAGCTCTGTCTGCCTTGACAGCACCAAATCCAAAATTCTTGCAGAAGACTAAATTTCCCAATATTTTCTATGTCTTCAACTTCCTGCAATGGATTCAAGTCCTTCAGAGTTAGTGTTGTGATAAGCCTGTCCCTCTTTAAGGCTACACTTCATGGTTTGCTATTTACAGGAGCCCAGATGGAATCATTTGGGGATAATCCTAACTCTTAGAATATGCTGTGGAAGTCAGTTGTACTAATTAAATGTTAGGGAATGCAAGCAGAGGCGTAGCGTGGGGGGTGCAGGGGGGGCCGGCCGCACCGGGCGCAACATCTGGGGGGGCGCCGTCGGATCTTCCTGCACCCCTCCTCTCCCCCCTTCCCGTTTCTCGCTTCCCCGCCGCTCCGCATGCTGCGCCCTCCCCGTCTTCGATGCCGCTGCTTCCCCCCGGGGGAGGGCTAGAAAGGCGCCGAGAAGGATGAGCGAAGGGGTCGCCTCGCTGCCGGGCGCCGCAGCCGCTGCCGAGGAGGGGGCGGCGGCGGGCGGGGGCCCTGCGGCGGGTGATGGAGGGCCCGAGGCAGCGGGGCAGGAGGTGCTCTGCGGCGACTGCCTAGTGTGGAACTGACAGCAGACGTGGCTCTGCGTCGTGCCCCTCTTCATCGGCTTCGTGGGCCTGGGGCTCAGCCTGATGCTGCTCAAGTGGATCGTGGTGGGGTCCGTGCAAGAGTACCTGCCCATCGAGCTCATGGATTCCAAAGGCATCGAGCAGGACCCCTTCTTCCTTTCCAAGCAGCCCACCATGCCGCCCAAGAGCGGGGAGCTCACCGCCTCACCCGGCACGGCCGCCGCCGCCGCTGCCGCCGCTTCTCAGACGCCCAACCAGATCAGTACCCAGCTCACCACCATGACCAAGGCGCCTACCCGCTTCCCAGCCACCCGGGGCCCCGTCCGGGTTGTCCCGCCGCGCTCCACCAGGGGGCGCAAATTACTTGCCTTGCCCCGGGTGCTGACAACCCACGCTACGCCACTGAATGCAAGTTCCAGGCAACTCCAGGAAATAATGCGGGTGGGAACTGTAATCTACCACAGTAGGAGGGCAGAATGAGTCAATTCCTGGGACAGAGGAAAAATCATGTAACTCATCTCTGCTGGACAGCCACTGGAGAGAGATGCATCCACTGGCTTCAGTATAGATAAGGACATAAGAACATAAGAATAGCCTTGCTGGAACAGGCCACAGCCCATCCAGTCCAGCATTCTGTCTCCCACAGTGGCTCCCCATTTGCTTCAGGGTCTTCCCAAGCAGATGTCTTCACCTGCTTATGATTCCCTGCAAATGGCATTGGGAAACATCCTGCCTATCTCTCCAACCCGGAGGGTGTCCTTAGGCATCCATCATGATGGTGGTGTTTGTGTGACTACACCTTCAATTTTTCTTCTATTTTTTTTCTGTTCTGCAGCCAGGGCCTAACAATGGGAATCCATCTAATTATGTCGCCTATACTTCACCTGCTTCAGTTCCCCAAGCACCTTACACTGCACAACCTTTGTCTGCTGCCCAAGTACAAGCTGGGCCTGTTTATAGTCCTCAATATCCTGCTCAACCTGCTCCCTTAGTACAAGTTCCCTCTGCTCCTCCTGCACAACCTGTTTATAGTCCTCAATATCCTGCTCAACCTGCTCCCTTAGCACAAGTTGCCTCTGCTCCCTCTGCTCAACCTGCTCCCTTAGCACAAGTTCTCTCTGCTCCCCCTGCACAACCTGCTTATAGTCCTCAATATTCTGCTCAACCTGCTCCCTTAGCACAAGTTCTCTCTGCTCCCCCTGCACAACCTGCTTATAGTCCTCAATATTCTGCTCAACCTGCTCCCTTAGCACAAGTTGCCTCTGCTCCCTCTGCACAACCTGCTCCCTTAGCACAAGTTCTCTCTGCTCCCCCTGCACAACCTGCTTATAGTCCTCAATATCCTGCTCAACTTGCTCCCTTAGCACAAGTTGCCTCTGCTCCCTCTGCACAACCTGCTCCCTTAGCACAAGTTCTCTCTGCTCCCCCTGCACAACCTGCTTATAGTCCTCAATATCCTGCTCAACTTGCTCCCTTAGCACAAGTTGCCTCTGCTCCCTCTGCACAACCTGCTCCCTTAGCACAAGTTCTCTCTGCTCCCCCTGCACAACCTGCTTATAGTCCTCAATATCCTGCTCAACTTGCTCCCTTAGCACAAGTTGCCTCTGCTCCCTCTGCACAACCTGCTCCCTTAGCACAAGTTCTCTCTGCTCCCCCTGCACAACCTGCTTATAGTCCTCAATATTCTGCTCAACCTGCTCCCTTAGCACAAGTTGCCTCTGCTCCCTCTGCACAACCTGCTCCCTTAGCACAAGTTCTCTCTGCTCCCCCTGCACAACCTGCTTATAGTCCTCAATATTCTGCTCAACCTGCTCCCTTAGCACAAGTTCTCTCTGCTGCCCCTGCACAACCTGCTTATAGTCCTCAATATTCTGCTCAACCTGCTCCCTTAGCACAAGTTGCCTCTGCTCCCTCTGCTCAACCTGCTCCCTTATTACAAGTTGCCTCTGCTCCCCCTGCACAACCTGCTCCCTTATTACAAGTTGCCTCTGCTCCCCCTGCACAACCTGCTCCCTTAGCACAAGTTGCCTCTGCTCCCCCTGCACAACCTGCTTATAGTCCTCAATATTCTGCTCAACCTGCTCCCTTATTACAAGTTGCCTCTGCTCCCTCTGCTCAACCTGCTCCCTTATTACAAGTTGCCTCTGCTCCCCCTGCACAACCTGCTCCCTTAGCACAAGTTGCCTCTGCTCCCCCGGCACAACCTGCTCCCTTATTACAAGTTGCCTCTGCTCCCCCTGCACAACCTGCTCCCTTAGCACAAGTTGCCTCTGCTCCCCCTGCACAACCTGCTCCCTTATTACAAGTTGCCTCTGCTCCCCCTGCACAACCTCCCCTTGGTTCCTCTGCACAAAAGCCTGCGACCCTAGCTTTATCCGGTGGTCAAAAATCTGGTACATCTGGATTGACTCTATCTACTGCATCTGGAAAACCTGCTTCCACTGCACCATCCGCCCCTGCGACCCTAGCTTTATCCGGTGGTCAAAAATCTGGTACATCTGGATTGACTCTATCTACTGCACCTGGAACATCTAGCAAAAATCCTCCGCTTCTAAAGGTCAAGTAAGTATGAAAGTATATGTTTTAGCCTATCCATTGCTCCATGCAGAAAAATAACAACTTTTGGAGGAAGTCCTTCAAAGAACCTCACTATTGATAAGCTGTCCACGTCAAGGTCCCGACTGATGAACCCAACCAAGCCCACAAGACGAGACGCCCAGATCTCTTTTAAGCACAACTTTATTGAGTACACCATTTCGGCACGCGTGAAGCAAAACCAACTCTAGTCAGTTTCCGCAGTTTTCATCTAATTCAAAAATGAATTCTTTCCTCCCCCTCCTTCGACCAGGTCACACCGTCCAGTTAGGTGTTCTGATGTCCGATTGGTAAAGTGAGGACCCAAATTGCTGGGGGCAATATACTGGCACTGTAAACTGCTTAGAGAGGGCTGTAAAGCACTAGGAAGTGGTATACAAGTCTAAGTGCTATTGCTATTCCCATGCTCTGAAAATTTCACTCAGCTTTCCTTTAGGAATTATTACTCAGAATGACTTTGCCAGTCTACGACTTTCAAATAACACAGAGATGCTTTGTTCTTAAGGAGTTAAATGCCAAGACATCAATACATAATTCCTATCAGGGCTGCAATTGCAGAGGATGGAAGAGTCATATAATCTGTGCATTGCCTCATTTATATATCTTGCCTCTTTTGGAATCGTTCAAAGGCTGCCCTGCAGGATATTTTCGAGATGAATCAATTCAGCCAATATTGGAATACAATTACAATTATTCCCCATCATTGTGTTTTGTAGCAATTAAACATTACTAATTCCTTCTAACGCCCATCACTGGCCCCTTACTGGACCGGGGTGCCTTACGCACAGTCACTCAAGCGCTCGTCACCTCTCGACTCGACTACTGTAATGCTCTCTTCATGGGGCTTCCCTTGAGGTGCACCCGAAAGCTGCAGCTAGTCCAGAATGCAGCCGCGCGGGTGATTACGGGAGCGCCTAGACACTCCCACATAACACCTATCCTGCGCGAGCTGCACTGGCTTCCTGTGGTCTTTCGGGTGCGCTTCAAGGTTCTAACGACCATCTTTAAAGCGCTCTATGGCTCGGGGCCTAGTTACATGTGAGACCGCCTCCTGCCCCATACATCCCTCAGACCGATATGCTCCCACAGAGAGGGCCTCCTCAGGGTGCCGTCGGCTGGACAATGCCAACTGGCAACACCCAGGGGAAGAGCCTTCTCTGTGGCGGGCCCAGCCCTTTGGAACGACCTACCCCCTGAACTCCGCACCATCTCCGACCTCCGCCTCTTCCGCAAGTGTCTGAAGACACATCTATTCCATCTAGCCGGCCTAGCGTAACCTCCATACTGACTTCTAGATAGTTTTAAATTTGGGAATTTTAATTCGGTTTTAGCATAGGATTTTACTAGAATAAGTTTTTTTAAATTTTATTATGTTTTGTATGTATTTTAACATTCCTGTGCACCGCTCTGGGTCCGCTTGGAGAAGGGCAGGGTATAAATATAATAAATATAAATATATACATATATCATAGAATGAACACTCCAATGCTTAAGCGCTGAATTACTTTTCTGTTTTTATTTTTCCAGATAATATAAATCAAAGCATCTCAGTATGAAGATGTATGCCAGTGAGTATGACAGATATGCTTTGATTTAATAAAAAATGTACAGGGTGCAGATTTCTCCTGGGACTTTAAAACAGCTTGCTTTCAAATATGTAGATCAGGGGTCCCCAACACTTGAGCTCTGGACCAGCAGTGGTCCATAACTGTTCTGACCTAGGCTTCCCCCAAAAGTAGGAAGCAGATTCCTGGTCCCAATAAAACCTCTTTTATTAAATGAATTTGAATTCCTCCCACTCACATCCAGCAATGGCCTGGTAAACAGTCTTTCAAAAGTGAATTGATGACCACAGACCTTATCTGTCTTGGAAAGCTGCCATATAAATATTTTTCAAACGCGGTGCTGTGCAAGGAAAGACTGGGCACAGAGTCTCTGAGATTCACGGACAGATCTTCATACTCCTGAAACGAATGAACGGGTTGTTTCCTACAAAAGCCCACTCTCCTTTCACTCCTCTTTTATTTCCTATAGGAGGGACCATTCACTGTTCACCTATGGCTTTACTCCCATATGGACCCTGGTTTCTTAGCTGTTCTTTTCTTCTGGCAGCCCTGTGCATGCGCACACTGGGAACAGGCTACAGCTGTTCCTCTGCCATGCTGCTGTCTAGCTCTGAAGGCAGCTGAGAACTGCCAGATGGCCTTGGCCCCATCTCTGCCTCCAACGCAGAGCCCTCCTCAGAGGATTCCCCAGATTCCAGGATTGGCCCATGTTCCTCCCCAACCTTCTCACTGTCCGACTGGTCGCTGGCGGGCCACAACAACGACCCTCCAGGAACTCTCATGCATGTGGAAAAATTGCCCTCCATAGAACTGGTCCCAAATGTTTGGGGGGACACTGATGTAGAGTATTGGGATCATTGTTGTTGTGGGTAAGGGGAGGTTAGAGGCAAAAGTCTGAAAAATGAATTGCATTGTGCATACGCTAATTATGCACATTTTTCACCTTCGCTCCTGTTTTCTTTTTATAGATTCACCAATGCATTTTCAAGAATAAAATCTACATCCCCCTCCAACACTTTCTCTTTCTGACTTCCATAATTTCTTCCTAACATTAGACCAGAGGGGAAATGCTACCTTCTTCTGAAAATGGCTCCAGCAATATTTCTTTTTGTTGATTTGAGGACACTTTCTCTTCATTGTGAATACTGGCTACCACTGGTTTTCTCTATTAGAAAAAATTGCAAATAAATATGTTCAGCATTATAATGGAATGTTGTCTTTATACTTTACTGTATTGTCATTGTACGTATATACACAGTTTACACATACAACGAAATTCACATAACACCCAGAGACCAGGCCCAACACCCATAACAATCCCCAAAACACACACCCCACCCACCAAAAAATCCCTGCCTCTAAACCACCCAAACATCCACACAACAGACCAAGTAGTGTTGTCCAATAGCTCACTGATGGTGACCCTTGAGTTCATTGTTGAGTGCCATTATAGCTCTGGGATAAAAGCCATTCAGAAGATGTGTGGTCCTAGTTTTAATTGTTCTGTATCTTCTGCTAGAAGGCAACAGTCTAAAAAGATTGTAAGCAGGATGGGAAGAGTCTCTGAGAACGTTATGCAACTTCCTCAAACAGTGAGATGTGAAGACGTCATCCAGGATTGGCAGCTGGAGCCCGATGATATATATGATAAAACTAGGCAGTTTTAATGTCTTCTTAGATCTCAGAAATGAATAATTACATGCTTATTTGACGTCCAGGAGATAGTTGCTCATTCTTGATTCATAGGTCAAGAAAAAGCTATGTACCTTATCAGTCATAGGAGAAGAAGAAATGCTTTGAGTTTAATAGTCTTCCCTTTTCTTGAATAGCAATAATTCAGTGTTTAATGATCTGACTCCAGTTTTCATGGAAATGTAGCCCCACCTTTGCAGATACTTGTGACACTTTCAGATATTTCAAAAAGCCTTCCATCCGTCCATCCATGATCCAAAACACCGGGGATATTGGTGAGTCCTCATGGGACTTTGAAATAAGATTTGGCAATCTTGGAAGATTAAAAATGTTTATTGATTTGGCGCCCATCCCATTGCTCCAAAATGCAGTCAATCCATACCGTGAAGTATGTGGGTGTGAGTTTGAAAGACTGATGGGATACAATAACAAAAGTAATAGCAATAACAATATCTCTTAGTCATATATATGCTTCCCCATAGCAACAGCACTTAGACTTATATACCACTTCAAAGTGATTTACAGCCCTCTCTAAGCAATTTACAGAGTCGGCCTATTTCCCCCAACAATCTGGGTCCTCATTTGACCCATCTCTGAATGATGGAAGGCTGAGTCAACCTTGAGCCTGGTGAGGTTCGAACAGCGAAATTGCAGGCAGCCAGCAGCCAGCAGAACTACAGTACGGCATTCTAACCACTATGCCACCACGGCTCATAATACTTCAAAGCATTCTCAGGCTGGTTTTCAGCCTATTGCCCCCAATAATCTGGGTCCTCATTTTACTGACCTTGGAAGGATAAAAGTCTGAGTCAACCTTGAACCGCGTAAGGATTAAACTCCAGGCAAAGTGGCTCCAATACTGCCTTTAACCACAATAAGATTGATTTGGACTCTGCGTTAAGTCATAAAGATGTGCCACAGATATGCCCAACACTCTAAGGCATAGCTGGCTGGGGAATTCTGGGAGTTGAAGTCCACCAGTCTTAAAAGAGCCGACTTTGCAGACCCCTGCTCTAAGGAACAAAATAAAAGACCTGAAGCATACTGACACACTCAGAATCTGTTGGCGATGTCCATTTTGCTGTACAAGTTCAAGGGGAGCTAATCCTAACCCTAAGTGGTTTTTTCCCCCCAATGTATTTTATCAGGAAACTTGGATAAGGCAGGCAGGAAAAGTCAATGCCCTCCTAAGCATCCCAACGTGCTCCAAATCTGTTGGCGATGTCCATTTTGCTGTACAAGTTCATGGGGAGCTAACCCTAACCCAGGTGGGTTTTCCCCCCAATGGGATTTTACCAAGAAACGTGGATAAGGCAGGGAGGAAAAGTCAGTGCCTTCCTAAGCATACTGATGAGCTTCAAATGTATTGGCAATGTCCATTTTGCTGTTTGAGCTCATGGGGAGCTAACCTTAACCTTAAGTGGGTTTTCCCCCCAATGGGATTTTCCCATGTATTTTACCAGGAAACCTGGATACGGCAGGCTGGAAAAGCCAGTGCCCTGCTAAGCATACCCACAGGCTTCCTGCCGCATTGAAGGTTTCAAGGGTCAGTCCTGGAGAAAGTCTTACCTATGTGGCTACTAAATGTTGACACTAGTGTCAGGGTTCCAAGTAGCATCCAAAATTAAATCAGAGTCTTAGGCAAAACATTCCTCAAAGTTCCAGTTTATTAAGAGAGCCATGTTGGCACAGTTGGGAAAATCTGAATCGGAAAGCTTTGCAGTTTTCCCCACCCAGTTGAAAGTTCAAGATCTTGCTCCCATACTCACAAGTCACGGTTCAATTTTCCTTTGCAATGCTGGCAGTTCCACTCATCCAGTTCTTGTCAGGTGCAAAGGTTCAAATACAAAGGATGACCTTAGCTTTCTAGAAAGAATTTTGTTATGGCTACATATCATCTAACTCCGTACAATCCTTCCTCCCATTTCCCCACAATAGAAAATACATAGTAGAATAATAGAAAGTATGGCAGGCCATAGATCCAAAAGAAAAGATGGCTGCAGGCCCGACAACTGGCTTGATAGCAAATAATTAATCAACCAATTAGAGCTCTGAATCTGGCTTTTAAAGCAGTCCAGGTAGTGGCTTCATATCCCTTTTTTAAAGGGTTTGAATTTCCTCAAATTAGTTGCCCATTCTACAAAACAGATAGTTAAAAGAAGCGCATGAAAACTGGCAAATGAATCTCTCTCCCCCATCAAACACCCGCTCCCATCCAAGAATGAAAATAAAGCACAGGGACTAAGATAAGACAATCAAAAGATGGGATAAAGATAAGATAACTGAAGGGTAAAACAAACCAGGAAAAAGGTTTTGAAAGGTCACAAATGCCCTTTCAGAATCTCTTCATTGTGCCTTATCAGATAAATTAGTGGGTGACATGGCATCAATATTTTCTTCCAAGTCAAGGTCATTCTCAAAAAATAATAATGTAGAGGGTGGAGGAATGTTTCAGTTGGCACCAGATCTTTTCTTGTGAATGAACCCTTCTAACCTTTCTCAACAGGTAATTCAAAGGCATCATTAATTGCTTCTTTCAGTTTGGACAGTCTGGCTTGGGCTGATACATCATTAAAGATTCATCCTCAATCCACCCATTCATGTTTAGGACATTTTCCTATTTGGGGAAGGAGACCTCAAGTTGAGAAAAATGAAGCTCTTCTTCGTGGGTGCTGCTTTGTTGATTTCTGTGCTCAGCACAGATGCCCAGGTGAGAGGATACCTGCGTGTTAGGAAAGATAATTTGTAGGATGACAGAGGAACCCCCGTGGTTCAATTCTATGAGTTAATCCCAGACTAAACAGATCACTCTCAGTTCCAACTGAAATCTTAGACTTATGTAGGGATTTGGTAAAGTTTCACCAAGGAGATCCAGTTTACCCTATCGAATGCATATGCAATTGGATAAATCCATTAGATCCCAAAATTTTTCAAAGGGATTTCAAATATTTAACTAGACTGACGATCTGCCTCAAATCAATTATTCTATTATGACCAGCTTTTTTTTTTTTGCACAATTTCATAATGAAGTTGAGTTGTGTAAGTGTGTAAATAGCAACAAAAATTATTTGGAGTCATATATCGAGCTGAAATATGTTTGGTTTGGGTTGGGCTTCTTATCAACTGGAATGCCAGAGCATAATTTCCATTAAAGTTTAGGTTTAGGTTTTATTCAAATTTGTATACCGCCCTATCTCCCTTACGGGACTCATGGCGTAATTAATTAATTAATTAATAATTAAATAATTCCATTAATTAATTTTCTAGCCTTTTTTGTTATGTCTAGCCAGATTAAATACTTGCATCCTTTGCTCCCTTCCATCCAATCATTTATTGCTTTCACTACTTTTTATAACCACGTGTATCAAACTAAAACAAGATAATGTAATGGGTGATTATTGTCCCCCCCCCCCCGCAGCATTATATTTCAGATCTTCCAGCTGCAGTAAGTAAAACAGTTTCTTGTTAATACTGTATTTTGATATTTTGACTGCTGTCAGAACTCATCTGGACAAGCTGGGAAATGAGATCCCACAGTCACAAAAGAGCTGCTGGTGTGTCAAATTCTGAACGCCTTCCAATGTGGCACAATCAAGCTTCATATAGAGTTCCTGCTTAGGCAGGGAGTTGGATTAGATGACCTCGAAGGTCCCTTCCAACTCTGCTATTGTATTGTATTGTGTTGTATTGTATATCACTCAAAGGTCCATCACGCTCAGAACTGAACCCCAGAGCAATCATTAACTTTTATACAAAGGGACACTAAGGGAACCTGGACCTGGACATACCTGTACCTGGACATACCATTTGTAACCCACCACTGCTGTAAACCTCATCTAGGAAGGAGATTAAGG
This sequence comes from Rhabdophis nuchalis, assembly GCA_039707465.1. Taxonomy (NCBI): domain Eukaryota; kingdom Metazoa; phylum Chordata; class Lepidosauria; order Squamata; family Natricidae; genus Rhabdophis; species Rhabdophis nuchalis. The sequence goes on from CM077654.1 coordinate 8,595,844, forward strand.
TCATTCATATGTGTGGATTTAGTTGTGGGTTTCCATAGAATCCCCTCCCAGACTCTTCCTTGTCTTTGTTGCTGAAAGAACTGATCTGTAATGTATCTTTCAATTCCTGTAGGGGAACCCTGGCTTCAGGGATGATGCTTATGTTGGAGACTCTATTCTGTGGCACCCTCCATTTGTAAGTATGATCATCATCATGGCCGTCTATTTTTTTTGCCTCTGTCGGGGAATAGACTCCCTGCTTATAATCAGAGGTTCCCAAATTCTGTTTCAATTACTTCCTACCTAGAAATGTTAGCGGTTAAGATAACTGTTGTGTATTGAATGTATATAGTTGTGTTAACTGTGCTAAAGTGAAACTAACCTTTAGATGACCCCGACTGTTAACTGTGCTAAAGTGAAACTAACCTTTAGATGACCCCAACTGTTTTGGAGGGAAAATTAGAACATTTATAATTGGGCGAGCTTTTTCTAGTTGTATGATTGGTTAAGATCCTGTGGGCCTAGAGCAGGGGTCTCCAACCTTGGCAACTTTAAGGCTTGTGGACTTCAACTCCCAGAGTTCCTCAGCCAGATTTGCTGGCTGATGAATTCTGGGAATTGAAGTCCACAAGCCTTAAAGTTGCTAAGGTTGGAGACCCCTGGTCTAGAGTATAAATCACGGGCATTTGCCTGCAGTTCCTCAGTTCCATTTTTGAGTCAATAAATACTGCTGCAGCAATGCTGGTCTGGTTCTTGCCTACTAAAGTCCACTACACAATAGCTGTTGAGAGTTTTGTGACTATCAAGAGTATCCACAAGGCATCTGAAGAAAAATCATCAACAGACATAAAATAATGGATGGAGCTTTCATCCCTCTAGCCGCCATCTTGATTTCTTGATCGTACACTGAGGTTAGCTTTGCTCACAATTCACTTCATTGCATCCAAAACAATTGGGGGTTCAGATGGACAGAATACTGCTTTCATCCATTTTGATGTCACTTCTTTTGGTTTTGACGACCATCTTCAAAGCGTTCCATGGCTTGGGGCCTAGTTATATGTGAGACCGTCTCCTGCCCCATACAGCCCTTCGTCCGATCCGCTCCCACAGAGAGGGCCTTCTCAGGGTGCCGTCAGCCGGCCAATGCCGGTTGGCGACACCCAGGGGAAGGGCCTTCTCTGTGGCGGGCCCTACCCTTTGGAATGACTTACCCCCTGAACTACGTACCATCTCAGACCTCCGCCTCTTCCGCCAGTGTCTGAAGACACACCTTTTCCATCAAGCCGGCCTAGTGTAACCTCCCGTTGTGACCGCTCTTAGATAGTTTTAATTTAGGGGATTTTATTCGATTTTAGCACAGGGTGGGGATTTAATAGTTTTTAAAATTTTGTATTTTGTTATATTTGTTATGTTTTTAAATTTCCTGTGCACTGCCCTGGGTCCTTTTTGGAGAAGGTGCGGGGTATAAATTTGAATAAAATAAAATAAATAAATAAAAAATAAACTTCTCCATATTTATTTACTTAAAAACGATATTTAGTTACGTGGTGCATTTATTTACTTATTCATTTATAAAGACATTATACTGTACTGTATTTTGAAACAAAGCAGTGTCTTTTGAGAAGATGTTGCTCTTTTAAAACTTGAACATTTTGGCGCTTTTTAAAAATTTTCTTTAGCTTTTCCTTACTTGATATTGGGTTGGTTTTTTTGTGTGATCAAGTATGCTTTTAGGGCTGATGGCCTTGTTTAGCATTTTAAAAAAATCCTGCTCGGCTCTGTATACATTTTGCTATTTTTACTCTCCGTTTTTCTAAACGTGCAGAATTATTTGTGAAAATCTGATGTATTTTGTTTGTCGTTCTTTGTCTCTAACGTTAGCCCTAAAAACAACTCTGGTTTACTGAAATATAAGAAAGATTGTGTGGCATAAATATTATGGTGATATGCCCATGTGTATGTATATTCTTATAAGAGAGAAGGAGGGAGGGAAGGAGGAAGAGAGAGAAAGAGAGTCTGAGAGAGAGAGGGAGAGAGAGGGAGAGAGATTGCAATTTTCCATTTTATACCATTTAAATGTCTATTAATATTATTTCGCTAAGAAAGGAATCCATGTTTTTCTTCTTCCTGCAGTGGTTTCCTAGGCACTTTGGCTCATCAGTGAGTATAGCTTTTGACTGTTCTTACTATACCCCTTAAAGAGAAACCCTTCGCTCTCCCAATAAGTGGCTCTGCAAATCCTAGGATCCCATTTAGTCCTACTCCCAAATCTAGGGAAGAAGTACAGTGAGGCATCTTTATCTCTTTTACATTTGGGCCTAAATATAGATAGATAGATAGATAGATAGATAGATAGATAGATAGATAGATAGATAGATAGATAGATAGATAGATAGATAGATAGATAGAAATGCTGGCAGTACTTGCTTCGGGGATTTTCCCGTGTATATAGCATGGAGATGTTATTGCAACGTTTCGACAAGATCTCACTTGTCATCATCAGGCAGGCTTCTGTCTGTGACTGTGACTGCGGAGGCATCGCCCCTCTTTAAATCTTGGTGGGGGGGGGGGTTTGGAGTGCTGACTATTGTTGTGAGTGGGTTGATTGGCTGTGCAGCTGCATCATGACTGGTAGATTGATGCTGATTGGTCTCAATCAGCATCAATAATAATAATAATAATAATAATAATAATAATAATAATAATAATAATAATAATAATAATAACAACAACAACAACAACAACAACAACAACAACAACAACAACTATCCTGGTCTCTTAATTATTAAATCAGCCCTTAAATATATATATATATAATTTTATTTATGTAATTTATAAGCTGCCCATCTCACACTTAAAAATAACTACAAGCTTATGTAGCTTATTATCTAGCTCAAATGCAAAAAAAGATCTGAGCACCTAAATAATTATGCACACACACTTGTGTGTACTATATAGTCTTACATGAGAGAGAGAGAGAATGGATATTTGCTTTTTATATATTTAAACGTCTATTAAAACTATTTCACCAAGAAAGAAATCCATGTTTTTTCTTCTTTCTGCAGTGGCCTTTTAGACACTTTGACTCAGCAGTGAGTATAACCTTTTATATATAACCCATTCATATTATACACATTTCAGAGAATCCCCCAAACTATCTGGCCTTGAAAATCGTAGGGTCCCATTCTGGAGTAGGTCCTCCCAAATCTGGAGTAGGTGAACAGTTACGCCTATCTTTTGGGGTGAAGAGGATGGGTGGAGACAGAAACCTCTCCAAGACAGGGAAGAAAGGCTGAGAGATGTGACAACTCTGCAGGACTTCCTGTTAGGATATTTATCCTTATGTTGGGTTGACAATATATATAAGCCAGTATAAGCCAGGTTATGTCCCGGTGCTTGGAAGCCGTACGGATCTGGATGGGTGGTAACAAACTCAAGCTCAACCCGTCCAAGACTGAGTGGCTGTGGCTTCCGGCGCCCCGGTTCAGCCAGATTATTCCAACTCTGGCCATTGGGGGCGAAACACTGGCCCTTTCTCAAATTAGAGGATTATAAAATGCTGTTTGCAGGCTTTTTCACTTTTTATGGAAAAATGGACAGAAAGAAAAATATTTTCCCCCTCACTCTACGTCTTTGTGTGTGTGGTGTTTGTCCATAGGATCACTTTAGGACTGAAAAGTTGGTAAGTATCATCTTGTTTTTTACCAGTGTTAGATGCTTGTCCCCTTTGCCTCTGGTTGCTCTGGAACAGGGATGACAAGTTCAATTTCCTTGAGGAAATCAAAGTTGTGTTTGATCCCGGGGGGCTGGGGGTGGGCATGGCTGGGGTGGGCATAGGCAGCTCAACATCATTCATGTTAGGGACGCCTGTGGTGGCCCAAGCGCTCTGCCAGCGAAAATGGGCTCCCAAGCTCTGTTTTCGGCTGCAATGGCCTCCTGCAACCCTCTGCCAGCAAAAACGGAGCTCTGCTTTCTGCACATCTGCGTGTCGGGCACTGGACCCAGGTGTTCCTCCTCTTCCTCATCAGCCACCTCCGGACCTGGGGGCTGGAGGTGACGGTGGGCGATAAGCCACAACACATTTATGCAGGTTCCATGAAAGAGTCTCTGGTGCTTTCACTTCTGTTCTTCCATCTTTTCTTCTATGTATAAAACAACATTTTAAGAAGGGTGGCATTTTATTTTACATTATTAGGAGCTCTCTTTCTGGAACCAGCCACCATCTGGGATCACCCAGCTGCTTGCATTTGTATTGTTTTCACACTTGGTAATGTCCGTCCATCGTATTTGAATAGGACCTTGACATCTGGGATGCCAAGACTTGAATTTTCACAATAGGAAAGCGAAGGCAATATTGTAAGCATAGTTGTGGCTATGTGATTTTGCAATTAGTGACCGCATCACTTAGCAACTGAGTTGCTGGTCCAAATTATGTTCACTAAATAAGAATTCCCAAAACAGAAATGTGAAATGTGTTAAAAAGACTGGGAATGTCTCTAAAAAGTTGTTTCCAACATGTAGCAAGCCGAAATGCAATTAAACTAGAGTGAAAGATCCTTTCTAAATATTGTCTTTTTTTTTTTTGTTAGATCCATTTGATGGGTGTAAGTATATAGAAATATTTATTATAATTTACAATAGCAAGATATTAAGCTAAGCAGTGTGGGACCTGGTTAAAATTTGAATGGGTGAAGACCAGAGAACATCAGAGAGATATTTTAGACAGGGAAGCCACCTGCCTAATACTGCCAAACAAACCCTGTGGTTCTTCCCCTGAACTCAATGGGAGCATCATTTGACCTAAGAACAACTTTCATTTTTACTGGTTCCTGGAAACATGAGGGAGTCTTAGGTAATAGAAATAATGGCTTCGTTTCTCCAATTTGAAGGACGGGTGAAGGAAAATGCAATTCAAAGTAACTCTTGATATATTTTAACCCTTCTTTATATTAGAAACTGGTTGACGTCTGCAAAAATATCTTTGACCAGAAGAGGCCATGGGTAAGCTTTGGGGGGCGGGTGTGTGTGTGTGTGAATATATTCTGAAGGTTGGTTTAGTCAGAGGAACTTTTTTTTAAGTGAAGAACAATTAGCAGCTACATTAATAAACTTGGAAACCATGGGCAGCATCTTGCTGCAGGCCTTGAGTGTGACACCTCTAGTAAAGATAAACACAGTTTTATCGCCACAGAATATGAGATGCATGATTTACCTCTTTCCTTCTTCCCTTATTTAGTAATTTCAACCATTGATGGATTTTTTTCATTGGACCAGAGCTACGGTTCTCAATAGGTTCTAGAACCACAGCCATTCTGGGCTGTCACTCTTATTTAGCCAAACACAGCTCATAACAATCTTTTCTGTCAGTGCAGGAAAATTTGGAGTATCTGTTTGTTGGAAAGTAGTTGGGGAAGGCTGGAGGTCCATATCTGTTTCCCTCAAACTCTTGCTGTGGATTTAATGTCTCAGCTTTTTCTATGCCGTCAGCTCCCTGTTCTGTGCACAGGTCCATCCAGGTTAGCTCGGTTTGTCATTTTTTTTAAAGTTTACACTTAGGTGTTTATTATTTACAGGAGCCCAGAAGGACTCATTTGAGAATAATCTCGACTCTTAAAGTATGCTGTGGAAATTCTTTGAACTTGGTAAATATTAGTAAATTTGTAAATATTTGGGATGCAGGTTCCAGGTAGTTCCAGGATGTGATGCTGCTGGGAATTGTATAGAAAGAGACATGTCTTGGGACAGAGGGAAACTCATGTCACCTGTCTCTGCAGGACAGCCTCTGGCAGGAGATACATTCATGGGCTTCAGAATGGTTGATGGGATTTTTTTTTTAAATGATCATGGTTGGAAACAATTGAGATTAGTGACTCTGTTTTGGTTGTTCTCTTTCGATTGTTTCATTTTGCAGCATCGTCGACCTTACCGACCCACCAATGGCTATCTTGGTTTTCCACAAGGCTACCCTTTTTATCCCCAAGGCTACCCTAGTTACCCTCAAGACTATTCTGATGTAGACAGTGCTGAACAATTGTTACCTGTTGCCACACAACCTTTTGCACCTGTTGTCCCTCATGACTCTCCATCCTCTTCTATTTATCCTGGAATAGCTTCACCTGACTATCCTGGCCCAGTGAGTATGCAAGTGTGACAGGTTCTCTGGAAAGCTTTTTTTTTTTTAATTTGGAGATGGGAGAAGTTTCACATATCCCTAAATATCAAAAATATCCTTTCTCTGAACTCAAAGAGGGCAAAACGTGGAATTGTTGCTTTTCCACCAAAATTGTTATAGTTGTGTCCTGATCTATGGTGACCAGGAAAGTAAGGAAAGCTTTGTTACTTGGTCTGCATCTTGCTTAAGTTTCTAAGAGTCCCTGTGTCATGGACATCACTCTCCAATTTATCCTGTTTTGAATTTTCGGATACGCAGATACGAGCCGTGCAATTGAGAGGGATGTTGTTGCTCTAAGATAGCAATACTCAACCTGGACAATTTTAAGATAGGTGGACTTTAAGATATGTGGGATTCCCCAGTTACAAGGGAAATTATACAGCTCCCCTCTTCTCTAGTAATTACAACCATTTTTTGATTTCCTCACTAAATCCCAGCTATGGTTCTCCATAGGATTTCGAACCACAGTCATATGTGATCCCGATCCTTGCTTAGCCAAGTACATCTAATCACTTATAACAATTTTTCCTGCCAGAGCAGGGAGGTTGGAAATATTTCTTTGCTGGAAGGAAGGACAGCCACTGGAAGGAGACATATTCACAAGCTTCAATATGGCTGGTGGATTTTTTGAATGAGGTTTTTAGGAAACAATTGAGATCGATGACTATATCTTGGGGTTTTGTTCCATTCATTTCTGTTCTGCAGCAAGAGTCTAAACATTGGAATTCACCTGTCATGGAGAACTATCATCGTTCACGTCCCCAAGAACCTTTCCTTACACAACCTCTGCCTGTTGCCCAACTACAAACTGGGTCTATTTCCCTTGCTCTTCATAGACCTCAATATTCTGCTGGTCCTGCATTGGCTCTCCCTCCTCAATCTGTCCCTCCTGCTTTTGCACAAAGTCCCCATGGTCTCTTTGCACGGCGTGTCACTGGTGCCTCGATAAAATGTATCCATGGTGCTTTTGGAAAACATGTTGGTTCTACTGTTGTCTCTGCACAACATGCCCATTCAGCTTTTGGACATTCAGACCCTGCTGTCTCTGTGCAACCTAAGGCTTCTGCCTCTGCACAACCTGAGCCTGTTGCCACTGTACAATCTAACCTTGCTGCCTCTATACAATCTGACACTGCTGCTGCTGCTGTACAACCGAACCTGGCAGCTTCTACACAATCTGAACCTGCTACCACTGCACACTCTAATACTACTGCCTCTGCACGACCTGCTTCTGCTGACTCAGCGCAACCTACCACTGCTCCCTTCGTAGCAAAACGTACCCATGTTTCTGAGGTACAACGTAACCAGGATGCCAAGACACAACGTACCAATGCTGCCTCTAGACGACGTGTCTCTCCCACCTCTGCACAAAGTGTCCGTCCTGCCTCTGCACACCCTGTCCCCACTGCTGCTATACAATCTAATCTGGCTTCCTCCATACAACCTGACACTGCTGCCTTGGCAAAACATTCCCCTTCTGCCAGGGTACAACATACCCGTGTTTCTGTGGCACAGCGTGCCAGTGCTGCTAGGACACAACGTACCCGTGTTGCCTCTAGGCGACGTGTCACTCCCACCTCTGCAAAAAGTGTCCGTCCTGCCTCTGCACAACCTGCCCCCATTGTTGCTGTACAACCCAATGTGACTGCGTCCACACAATCTGACACTGCTGCTTTGACACAACATGCTTCTGCTTCCTTGGCAAAACCTACCCCTGCTCCCTTAGCAAAATACGCCCCTGCTGCTTCTGCACAACATGACACTGCTTCCTTGACACAACATGCCTCTTCTGCCTCAGTACAATCTACCCCTGCTCCCTTGACAAAACGTCCACCTGCTGCCCTGGCAAGGCAAAAACCTGCTGCCAGAGTACAATGTACTCGTGTTTCTACAGCACAACGTGCCAGCGCTGCCAGGACACAAAGTACCCGTGCTGCCTCTAGGCGACGTGTCCCTCCTACCTCTGCACAGAGTGTCCGTCCTGTCTCTGCACAACCTGCCCCTGCTGCTTCTGTGCAACCTAACGTGGCTGCCTCCACACAACCTGCCCCCCCTGCCTTGATACAACCTACCCCTGCTCCCTCAGCAAAACACACCCCTGCTGCCTTGGCGCAACCTGTCACTGCTGACTCACCACAACCTACACCTGCTCCTTCAGCAAAACATACTCCTGCTCCCTCAGTACAATCTGACATTGCTGCCTCGGCACAACCTACCCCTGCTCCCTCAGCAAAACACACCCCTGCTCCCTCAGCAAAACACACCCCTGCTGCCTCAGCACAACCTACCCCTGCTCCCTCGGCAAGACACACTCCTGCTCCCTCAGCAAAACACACTCCTGCTCCCTCAGCAAAACACACACCTGCTGCCTTGGCACAACCTGTCACTGCTGCCTCAGCACAACCTACACCTGCTCCCTTGGCAAAGTATACTCCTGCTCCCTCAGTACAATCTGACACTGCTGCCTCAGCACAACCTACCCCTGCTCCCTCGGCAAAACACACCCCTGCTGCCTTGGCACAACCTGTCACTGCTGACTCACCACAACCTACACCTGCGCCTTCAGCAAAACATACTCCTGCTCCCTCAGTACAATCTGACATTGCTGCCTCAGCACAACCTACCCCTGCTCCCTCAGCAAAACACACCCCTGCTCCCTCAGCAAAACACACCCCTGCTGCCTCAGCACAACCTACCCCTGCTCCCTCGGCAAAACACACTCCTGCTCCCTCAGCAAAACACACTCCTGCTCCCTCAGCAAAACACACTCCTGCTCCCTCAGCAAAACACACTCCTGCTCCCTCAACAAAACACACTCCTGCTCCCTCAGCAAAACACACCCCTGCTGCCTTGGCACAACCTGTCACTGCTGCCTCAGCACAACCTACACCTGCTCCCTTGGCAAAACATACTCCTGCTCCCTCAGTACAATCTGACACTGCTGTCTCAGCACAACCTACCCCTGCTCCCTCGGCAAAACACACCCCTACTGCCTCTGCACAACCTGTCACTGCTGACTCACCACAACCTACACCTGCTCCTTCAGCAAAACATACAGCAAAACACACCCCTGCTGCCTTGGCACAACCTGTCACTGCTGCCTCAGCACAACCTACACCTGCTCCCTTGGCAAAACATACTCCTGCTCCCTCAGTACAATCTGACATTGCTGGCTCAGCACAACCTACCCCTGCTCCCTCAGCAAAACACACCCCTGCTCCCTCAGCAAAACACACCCCTGCTGCCTTGGCACAACCTGTCACTGCTGGCTCAGCACAACCTACCCCTGCTCCCTCAGCAAAACACACTCCTGCTCCCTCAGCAAAACACACCCCTGCTGCCTTGGCACAACCTGTCACTGCTGCCTCAGCACAACCTACCCCTGCTCCCTCAGCAAAACACATCCCTGCTGCCTCAGCACAACCTACACCTGCTCCCTTGGCAAAACATACTCCTGCTCCCTCAGTACAATCTGACACTGCTGCCTCAGCACAACCTACCCCTGCTCCCTCAGCAAAACACACCCCTGCTGCCTCAGCACAACCTACCCCTGCTCCCTCAGCAAAACACACCCCTGCTGCCTCAGCACAACCTACCCCTGCTCCCTCAGCAAAACACACCCCTGCTGCCTCAGCACAACCTACCCCTGCTCCCTCAGCAAAACACACCCCTGCTGCCTCAGCACAACCTACCCCTGCTCCCTCAGCAAAACACACCCCTGCTGCCTCAGCACAACCTACCCCTGCTCCCTCAGCAAAACACACCCCTGCTGCCTCATCACAACCTACCCCTGCTCCCTCAGCAAAACACACCCCTGCTGCCTCAGCACAACCTACCCCTGCTCCCTCAGCAAAACCCACCCCTGCTGCCTCAGCACAACCTACCCCTGCTCCCTCGGCAAAACATACTCCTGCTCCCTTGGCCCAGCCTGACACTGTTTCATCTGCTACTCAATCTCCTAATACATCCACATTGCCTGCCTCCGGACAACCTGACTCTGCTTCCTCTGGAACAACTGGTAACTCTGACAAAAAGACTTCTGCCTCCAAAGTTCAGGTAAATATGTTAATGTGGCAATTCTGGGCTTTATTGCTGAGGTCTATTCTTAGCCGTCCCATGCACAATTTTAGACTTCTACAACAAATTATATCTGACGGAAAGATCTTTCCAAGTATATTGGTATACAGGTAACTTCTTTTTGTTTCCCAAAACGTTTTTTATTTTTTCATTTTCCTAACATATAATCACATGTATACTATTACATAGCCAATATCATATTGTATTATTAAATGTTTACATCAATTCATCTTACCATCAACTCCCCAAAACAATTGTTGGCTCTTCTGCTCTCCATACACTATATTTGTACCTTATCCATCACTTTCTTCTCCCTCCCTCCCTCCTCCCCCTCCCTCCCTCCTTTCTTCCCTCTGTCGTCCCTTCTCTACTTCCCCTTCCTCTCTCCTTCTCCTCTCTTCCCTTTCCACTCCTCATTTTTCTCCTCCTCTTCCACACACCCCCTTTCCCTCTCTCCTATCCCTCTCTTCTTCCCTTACCTCTCTCCTTCTCTTCCCACTCTTCATCTCATTTACTTGGTGTATTTCAACTTCTGAGCAAGCTCCATTTGGTATACAGGTAACTTCTGTTCATCTTTTAGTCTCCTAAAGATACAACTGAGCTAGTGAGTAATTTCACTTCTATTCCCAGTGAAATATCTTAGGGCTAGTGTAGTTGAACAATCGATATATGGCATGTGTGCAGGTAGAGAGCCAGGCTTCTTTGCCGAATATTCTAGGAATGAATCAATTCAGCAAGTATTGGAATCTAATTACTATCATATCGCCTTTTATGTGCTGAATTTCTTTTCTATTTTAATTTTTCCAGGAAGCCTGAATCAAAGGATCCCCTACAAAAATGTACACCGGTGAGTATGGAAGTACTCTTACTTTTAGTAGAGCTACATTGTGCAGATTTCTCCCAGGATTTATAATTATTTGCTTTCGGATATGTAGATGGTTTGGGGCCATTGTCATTGAGAGGAAGGAGATGTTGAAGGCAAAGTTCTAAAATATTAGCCGCCTGCTATGATGGATGGGTAAAAGTCAGTGGTAGTATTCAGCCAGTTCGGACCGGTTTGAGTGAACTGGTAGTGCCATCCTATTTAGCTATGTTTTCTAAGCTGCACACATGCGTGCAAGTCACGTGTGAGAGCAAACTGGTGGTAAAATTATGTGAAACTCACCTCTGGTAAAAGTCAATCGCATATTTTCATTTGGCCAAATATTTCACTTTCACATATATATTTTTCCTCCTAGATCTACCAACTACATTTGTGAGAAGGAAACCCAGAGCCCCCTCCCACACTTTCTCTTTCCAGCTTTCGTAATTTCTTCCTAACCAAGGTTCAGACAGGGAACTGCAGATTTCTCCAAAGGGTTCCGGCAATTATACTTCTTCCTGTTGATTTGAGGACACTTTCCCTTAATTGTGAACACTGGTTACTCTATCATAATAAACATTTAGAAATAAATATGTGCAGCATTACCACAGAGTGTCGTCTTTATCATTGTGCTCTGAATAGTATCAGTTTTCCCGTATTATATGATGTCCAGCCTTGGTTGATTCTGATAAATGAAAACATGATTACAAATCCAACATTCAAATGTACTTTGAGCTTAATGCCACAAACATATTTATCCACATTTTTGCTACTTTTCTGCAGAGCTGAAGTCCACACATCTTCAAGTCCACACATCTTTTTAATTTCCTGTGCACCGCCCCCGAGTTCCTTTGGGGAGAGGGAGCGGTCTACAAATTAAACTTGACTTGACTTCAAGGGTTGAGAAACTTTGATTTATAGGCCCTTATTGTTTTAAAGGGAGAATCAATTCCTTTAAATGTAGCATTCTTTAACCCTCTTTTTAATTTTAATTTAACTGCAGCTCCCTTCCGCCGCAGTGCCACCCCCACCCCCCGCCCCCCAGCACAGCATCAGAAGGTGGACAGGTGTAGTGAACTGGGAAATAGCGTTGATCAGATCAACTCCCTCGGATAATGCCAGCTTGGGAAAGGGGGGGAAGAAGGGGGAGGAAGGGGGAGGGGGCAGATAAAGAAAAAGGTTAGAGTGGAATTTAGTTACACCTAATCTATACCAAAATATAGAGATAGGGGTGCCGGAAAAGCAGAGGCTATGGTAATTTCTAGAGTGCTAACTCAAGAAAGCCAGCCTTATGACTGACCATGAACATCGTGAAATGAAGGATAGTCTCTGTGCCTTATGACCATTAATCAACAGTACATGATGAACAAGCATTGAAGATATCTAACATAACCTAGTACTTGGTATCAGTGGTGGGTTTCTACAGGTTCGCACCTACTCGCGAGAGCCGGTTGGTGAAATTTAGAGAACCGGTGAGAGGGGGTTCCACCGGCGTACCTTGAAGTAAATCTGGCCCGCCGCTGCCAGTGACCCAACGGGAAGGAAAGGAAAGTAAAGGAAGGAAGGAAGGAAGGAAGGAGAGAGAGAGAGAGAGAGAGAGAGAGAGAGAGAGAGAGAGAGAGAGAGAGAGAGAGAGAGAGAGAGAGAGAGAGAGAGAGAAAGAATTTATCATCACAATTGAGTTCAAAATTTTGGTTGCTAAGCAAGAGCGTTAAATGAGTTCACATTTTAAAGGGTGGCCACTCCCACTCTGTCACATGACTGCCAAGACATGCCCACAAAATAGGCCACACCTACAGAGTAGGTTCTAAAAAAATTTGAAACCTACCACTGCTTGGTATGGAATCAGCAAAGGCCATTGAATAGATACATGCGTCTATCTTGACCAAGATCAGATTAGTGCAAGAAATGGCATTTCCTGTGACACTCTCTGGAAGGAAGGGGAAAAATGGACTTTGGAGAAGCGGAATGAAATGAGTCTTGGCACTTTTGAGCTTTGGTGTTGGAAAAACTAAGACGATTATAGGCCCATGATGGCGAACCAATGGCACGCGTGCAAGAGGTTGCACACTGAGCCCTCTCTGTGGGCACATGTGCTGTTGCTAGCTGGACCTCTGGTTTCTAGTGCGCGCATGTGCGCCAGCCAGCTGGTCTTTGGGGTTTTGGTGTTCCAGCACGCACACGTGTACACATGTTCCCGTATGGGCACTCGGTGCCAAAAAGGTTCGCCATCACTGCTATAGGCAGCCCAGAAGATTCAACAAAAATGAACAGATTATCCCTAAAATAATAAGCCAGAGTTCTCACTTGAGGCACAGATGACTAGGATCAAATTCTCCCACTTGGGACACATGTTAAGACCTTTCTCAATTGATAGGAATTGGGGTGATGAGTGCCACATTGTAAGATTTCGAGGACCAGGTTGGGGACAATTGACCTGGAGAAAGTCTACCTATATGGCTACTTAAGGTTGACGCTGACTTCATGACACATAATCATACGATAATTCAGATCATTAAAACAGGTGCAAGAAAATTGGCAAAATAATCTCCCGCCTCCTCAAATCTTCTCCCCACTGAGAATGAAAATAAATCATTTCATTTATTTACATTTATATCCCGCCCTTCTCCACAAAGGACCCAGGGCGGTGCACAGGAAATTTAAAAATATACAAAAGTACAAGAATAAATACATAATTTAAAATAAATATTAAATTATCCCGATCCTATGCTAAAAACCAAATTGTTAAAATACCCAATTTAAAACTTTCTAAAAGTCCCCGTGGGAGGTTAGGCTAGGCCAGCTTGTTGGAAAAGGTATGTCTTTAGACATTGGCGGAAGAGGCGGAGGTCGGTGATGGTGCGTAATTCAGGGGTAGGTCGTTCCAAAGGGCAGGGCCTGCCACAGAGAAGGCTTTTCCCCTGGGTGTCGCCAGTCGGCATTGTCAGGCCGACGGCACCCTGAGAAGGCCCTCTCTGTGGGAGCGTATCGGTCTAAGGGATGTATGGGGCAGGAGGCGGTCTCGCATATAACTAGGCCCCGAGCCATGGAGCGCTTTAAAGATGGTCGTCAGAACCTTGAAGCGCACCCGAAAGGCCACAGGAAGCCAATGCAGCTCGCGCAGGATCGGTGTTATATGGGAGCATCTGGTGGCTCCCGTAATTACCCGCGCGGCTGCGTTTTGGACTAGCTGTAGCTTTCGGGTGCACCTCAGGGGAAGCCCCATGTAGAGAGCATCACAGGCACTAATATAATATAAGCAAAAGATAGGACTAAGATAAGATAAAGGCTAAGGTCAACCAGGAGAAAAGGTTTTAAACCACCCAATGGCCTTTCAGAAATTTGTCCACTTTGGGTGTCATCAGATAAATTAGAAGGTGACCTTTCATCAATATTTTCCTGCCAGTCAAATTCATTATCAGAAAAATAATATAAAGGGTAGACAAATGTTTCAGTTGGCACTAGATGCTTCCATTGATAAATTAATCCTTCTGACCTTTCTCAGCTGATAAGATAATTTGAAGGCATCATCAATTGCTGCTTTCAGTTTGGGCAGTCTGGCTTGTGCTGATATATCAATAAAGATCCCCCCTCAACCCACCCATTCCTACTTAGGACACTTTCTCAGCTGGGGAGTGAAACCTCCAGCTGAGAAAAATGAAGATCTTCTTCGTGGGTGCAGCCTTGCTGATTTCTGTGCTCAGCACAGATGCTCAGGTGAGACGAAACCTGCATTTTAGGAAAGGTGACATGAGGGAGGGCAGAGAAACCTCTGTGGGTTAATCCCAGACTAAACAGGTCACTCTCGGGTCCCACTGAAATCCTAGACGTAACAAATATAGTTGTGTAATGCTATATAGAGAAGAAAGGGACACGGTGGCTCAGTGGCTAAGACGCTGAGCTTGTCGATAACAAAAGGTTGGCAGTTCGGCGGTTCGAATCCTGAGTGCCGCATAACGGAGTGAGCTCCTGTTACTTGTCCCAACTTCTGCCAGTTTGAAAGTATGTAAAAATGCAAGTAGAAAAATAGGGACCACTTTGGTGGGAAGGTAACAGTGTTCCATGCGCCTTTGCCATTTAGTCATATCGGCTATATGACCACAGAGACGTCTTCGGACAGCACTGGCTCTTTGGCTTTGAAGCAGAGATGAGCACTGTCCCCTAGGGTCGGGAATGACTAGCACCTACGTGTGAGGGGAACCTTTACCTTATACAGAGGAGATCTTGTTTGAACCCTATGCAAAAGGGAATTGCATGCAACTGCAAGTAGATCAATAGGTACCACTTTGTTGGGAAGCTAACAGCAATTCAGTGCACCTCAGTATATTGTCATGCTAGCCACAGAAGTATTTTTGGACAACACTGGCTCCTTCAGCTAAGAAACAGAGATGGGCACTGGCCTTTAGAGTTGAACACGACTGGGCAAGGGAAACCTTTATCTTTACCTTATTACTTTTTATAATGGTTTTAGTGTTACCAGGCTAAAGCAAGATAACATAACAGGTGATTATTATCTTTCCCTTGCAGCATTATAGTTCAGATCTTCCACCTCCAGTAAGTAAAATGCTTTCTTGTTTTAATATATTTTGATACTTCTGATGGCTCTCAGAACCCAAGCTGGCAAATGAGATCACAAAATCACAAAGGGGAAGCCATTTGGTCAAAGCCTATCTGTCTTCCAACACGACATAGCCAAGTTTCACACCTTGCTCACCCAAAGGCCGATCATGGTCAGAACTGATCCCAAGGGAAATAATTAGTTTCAGAACTTTAATTTCCCGCACAAATGACATTAAAGACAAGCATATGAAGGTTCCTCTAAACCTCCTCACAGAAACTTCATTTTCTTTGTTGGAGAAAGAACAGGTTTATTAATGTATTTCTGAATTTCTGTAGGGTACCTTGAGTCCCAGGGCTATAGTGTTTCTGCAAACTATGATCAACACCACTCTGAACCTGTAGGTTGGCAGTTTGGCGGTTCGAATTCCTAGCGCCGCAAAACAGAGTGAGCTCCCATTACTTGTCCCAGCTTCTGCTAACTTAGCAATTCGAAAGCATGTAAAAATGCAAGTAGAAAAATAGGGACCATATTTGGTGTGAAGGCAACAGCGTTCCATACGCCTTTGGCATTTAGTTATGCTGGCCCCATGACCGTGGAGACGTCTTCGGGCAGCGCTGGCTTTGAAACGGAGATGAGCATCGCCCCCTAGAGTCAGGAACGACTAGCACATATGTGCGAGGGGAACCTTTACCTCTTCACCTTGGGTCCCATGGCTACAGCATTTCTGTAAACTATGATTCACACTACCCTGAACCCGTACATAGAGTGTGATCAAAGCTTCCCTTCTTTTTACATGCATTGTTTGTGCAACACACATTAAAAAAAAATAGATGGAACTTTGAACACCATACCCAAAATCTGGACATACCTTGAAGATACAGTCTCCGTGCTAACAATTCACTCCAATGCATTCAAAACAGCCCCACAATCCAAAAGAATGTTTTCATCCATTTCAAAGTCAATTGTTCATATATTTTTTTAAACTTAGAAACTATATACTTGATGCTTTTACTTACTCACTTATTAAGAAACTAATAAATGAAATAAATCAACATCTTTGAAAAAGATCCTTCTCTTTTAAAGCTTGAACATTTTCCTTTTTCCTTTTTTCCTTTCTTTTGTCTTCTTCGTTGCTTAGTATTGTTTTTTAAATGAGAAATTAACCTCTGAGACCTGGAAGTCTTGGTTACCGCTTTATAAAATACCTGCCTGGTTCTGTGTGTATTTCACTGTCTCTGCTCTCCATTTTTCTAAATATTGTAGCTGTTTATGGAAAATCATTGATTTAGGTTAAAGCAGGGGTCTCCAACCTTTGCAACTTTAAGTCTGAAGGATTTCAGCTCCCAGACTTCTCCAGCCAGCAAAGCTGGCTGGAGAAGTCTGGGAGCTGAAGTCCTTCAGACCTAAAGTTGCAAAGGTTGGAGACCCCTGGGTTAAAATACTTCAACTCCCTATATGCTTATTTAATATTTCATTTTATTTATGTAAGTGATGCATCTACTACCCATCACATACTTAAAAGAAACTCTCGATTGTATAAATTACCATGCAACAGAAATATAACAAAAGACATAAATATAATGCACACAGATCCATGTGTATGTATATGCCTATATGAGAAATAATTTCGATTTTATACTTAACTATCACTTAAAACTATTTCACCAAGAAAGAAATCCATGTTTTTTTTCTTTTTTCTGTAGTGGATTCTGAGGTCCTTTGGCTCAGGAGTGAGTATAACCTTTGCCTCTTCAGATTATACCTATTTGAGAGAACTCACCAAATGGTATTTAGGGCCTCCAAGGTCCCTTCCAACTCTTATTCTATTCTATTTATTATTGTACTGATTAATTTTACATGCAGCCCAATGTCCTTCTCACACTTATGAAGCAACCCTTGGCTTCTATAGTTTATTACAGAATTAAAATATGAAAAAGATCCGAAGTCCTTAATATTATGCACACTCACCAATGTCTATGTATAGATTTATATATAGGAAAGAGAATATTGTATACATTTAAATCTCTATTAACACCATTTCACCAAGAAAGAAATCTTTTCCTTTTTTCTGCAGTGGTCTTTTAAAAACTTTGGCTCAGCAGTGAGTATAAACTTTGCCTGCTTATATTTATACCCTTTGTTTGGAAGAAACACACACGCACATCCAAAACAAATTGTGGGGTTCCATTTAGGGGTAGGTGATCCCGAACCTGAGGAAGATCTGCTTCAGGGCGATTGCTGTGAAGTGGAAGACCCATACGAGAAATTCTGAAAGATCTTATAACCAACATAACCAAGGCCCACTTTTACATGAACAAGAGTAATGTAAAAACTAGTGCAGGTAGTTCTCATTTAATGACTGTAATTGGAACCAGCAAGCAAACTGATTGCTAAGTGAAATTATATGCCTGGGACTATGCTTAGGATTTGAAATATGACAATGTGTATTAACCACAACTAATGGCGAACATGTGACCAAGAAAAACATGCGAGGAAGATCGTTAATACGGATGACGGTCACAAAGCTACATTTCATCCTTGTTGTAACTCACTGTCCAATGAAGGCACTAAATGAGGACTACCTGTAGCAATGTGTAAGGATACAATCGGGCAAGATCCCAGGTGTATGCTGCTTATTTCTTTCAGAGGCAATGCAGAATTATTTATTAGCATCTGGGATCGTTAAGAGTCTCGCCTAGGAAGGATACCAAGGTCCTTCCTGTGTGTGTGTGTGTGTGTGTGTGCGTGTGTGTGTGCGTGTGTGTGTATGTGTGTATTTAGTGGGTCTCCTTAGAATCCCCTCCCAGATTCTGGCTTCTCTTTGCTGCAGAAAAGATTGGTTGGTAATATAACTTTGAATTTCTGTAGGAGAACCCTGGCTTCAAGGATGATGTTCTTTTCGGAGACTCCATTCCACAAATCTCTCCGTCTGTGAGTATGATCTTCTGCATGAAAGCAACTCTCAGCATGTATAAGTTATTGCATAACATAAGAAAGATTTGAGGGTCTATGTATATGTTTGAATTAGAGAGAATGCAACTTTCAATCTTGTACTTTAAATGCCAATGAAAACTATTTCTCTAAGAAAAAACCCCATATTTTCCTTATTTCTGCAGAGGCTTTTTAGACGCTTTGACTCAGACGTGAGTATAACTTTTGCCTAATCATATTATACTCATTTGAGAGAAATTATCTGACCCTGAAAATTGTAGGCTCCCATTTCTTCTTGTTCCCAAATCATGGGCAGATGTACTGCGAGAAGTAGCCTGTGTCTGTATATATACAGTAGATGTTAATATTTTATTTATTTTCCTCAAATCTCATGCTTAAGAGCAAACCTCCGTTTATATAACATTATATAACTGAAATATAAGAAAAAATTGAAGGCATAAACATTATCCACACAAATATCACCCACATTTAAGGATGTGCTTATATGAGAGAGAATGCAAGGTTGCATTTATACCAATTAAAACTATTAAAACATTTTAAAAAATCCATATTTGTCTTCTTTCTGCAGTGGCCTTCTAGACGGTTTGGCTCAGAAGTGAGTATAACTTTTGCCTGCTTGTATTGATGTTTTGGGATCTTCTTGTCTTTATGTTTGGGTCTCTATATATGCCTTATTTCTTATGTTATTCATTCAATTCATATCTCACTCATATCATCCTTAAAAGCAACTCTCAGCATGTATAAGTTATTGTATAACTGAAATATAAGAAAGATTTGAGGGTGTAAATACACACACACGTCTTTGTGTATGTTTGAATGAGAGCCAATGCAACTTTCAATTTCGTACTTTAAATGCCTATGAAAACTATTTCTCTAAGAAAGAAAACCATATTTTCCTTCTTTCTGCAGAGGCCTTTTAGACGCTATGACTCAGAAGTGAGTAAAACTTTTCCCTACTCGTATTATACTCATTTGAGAGAAACTATCTGACCCTGAACATTGTAGGCTCCCGTTTCTTCTTGTTCCCAAACCATAGGGAGGTGTACTGTGAGTAGTAGCCTGTGTCTATATATAAATGTTTAATATTTTATTTTGGCTTGGCTTAACCTTGGCTTATGTTACGTATTATATAACTGAAATGTAAGAAAAAATTGAAGGCATAAATATTATCCACGCAAATCAGGGGTGGGTCGCTGTCGGTGTAACTACCGGCTCCCCACCGGCGTGCAACACATGCTCGCATGCGCACTGTTCAATGTCACACATGCGCGGAACAATTTACAATGAACTGCGCATGCGCATTCACTAAGCAACAAAATGGCGGCAGCTCAGCGAAAGCGAGGGAACCGGTTCAGGGCGTGGCAGGTCTGGTTTGCTGCCGGTTCTGCAACCCAGGCCTGAATTTCACCACCAGTTTAGCCAAACAGGACCAAACCAAGAGCAACCCACCTCTGAAGCAAATGCACGAATCTCTCATCCCTGCAAATATTATCTATATCTATGGATATCCTTATAGGAGAGAGAATGCAAGGTTTCATTTATACCAATTAAAATTGTTCAAAAGATTAGAACTTATTTCTCCAAGAAAGAAAACCATATTTGTCTTCTTTCTGCAGTGGCCTTCTAGACGGTTTGGCTCAGAAGTGAGTATAACTTTTCCCTGCTTGTATTGAAGTTTGGGGATCTTGATGTCTTTACCTTTGGGTCTCTATATATGGCTTATTTCTTATGTTATTTATTCAATTTATACCCCGCCATATCATTTTTAAAAGCAACTTTCAGAGTGTATAAGTTATGGTACAACTGAAATATTAGAAAGATTTGAGGGTGTAAATACCCCCCCCCCCAATGTCTACTTATATGTTTGAATGTTTGAAGAGAGAATTCAGTTTTATACTTTGCCTATTAAAATTCCTTGTTTCTGCAGAAGTCTTTTAGACGCTTTGACTCAGAAGTGAGTATAACTTTTGCTTGCTTGTATTATATTCATTTGAGAGAACACCCCAAATTAAGCGGCCCTTAAAATCCTAAGGCCCCATTCAAAGGTAGATGCTCCCAAAACTGGGGTAGGTGCAGTCTAAATAAACTTTGGGAATCTTCTTGTCTTTACTTTGCGATCTTTGAATTTATATTCCACCCATATCACACTTAAAAGCAATGTATAAGTTATGGTATAACTGAAATATAAGAAAGATTTGAGGGTGTAAATATATACCTTCTCCCCATGGCTAGGTATATGTCTGGACGAATTCAATTTTAGACTTTAAATGCCTATTTAAACTATTGATCTGAAAAAAATCCTTACTTTCCTTCTTTTTGCAGAGGCCTTTTAGACCGTTTGACTTAGAAGTGAGTAAAACATTTGCCTGCTCATAATATACTCATTTCTGGGGACCCCCAAAACTAACTGGCCCTGAAAATCCTAGGATCCCATTCAGGGGTAGATGCTACAAAATCTGGGGTAGGTGCACTCTAGAACAGGGGTCCCAACCCCCGGTCCGCAGACCGGTGCCGGTCCGTGGCTTGATAGGAACCAGGCCGCAGTGAGCGCCGCAACTCTTAGAAAGGGTCGGAGAGAAGGAGGAAGGAGGAAGGGGCAGCTCCCCGGGCAGAGCGCGCACCAGGGGTGGGAGAGCACAGGCGCGGCTGCTCACGCCGTTGGGGGCCTGAGAGGGGTGAGTGAGCCGACTCACACACACCCACGCATGCGGTGCCTGTTCCCCCTTCCCCCCTGCTCCCCCTCTACGCCGGCCAAGCCATGGCCACCGGTCCGCGGAATTCTTTTAACATGAAACCGGTCCCTGGTGCCAAAAAGGTTGGGGACCCCTGCTCTAGAATGTAGCCTTTGGGATCTTCTTGTCTTTATGTTTGGGTCTCGATATATGGCTATTTTTTATGTTATTTATTCAATTCATATCCTGCCCATATCGCCCTTAAAAGCAACTCTCAGCATGTATAAGTTATAGCATAACTGAATTATAAGAAAGATTTGAGGGCTTATGTATATGTTTGAATTAGAGAGAATGCAGCTTTCAATCTTGTACTTTAAATGCCAATGAAAACTATTTCTGTAAGAAAAAAACTCATATTTTCCTTATTTCTGCAGAGGCTTTTGAGACGCTTTGACTTAGACGTGAGTATAACTTTTGCCTACTCGTATTATACTCATTTGAGAGAAATTATCTGACCCTGAAAATTGTAGGCTCCCATTTCTTCTTGTTCCCAAATCATGGGTAGATGTACTGTGAGTAGTAGCCTATGTCTGTCTATATACAGTAGATGTTAATATTTTATTTATTTTCCTCAAATCGCATGCTTAAGAGCAAACCTCAGTTTATATAATATTATATAACTGAAATATAAGAAAAAACTGAAGGCATAAACATTATCCACACAAATATCACCCACATCTAAGGATATGCTTATATGAGAGAGAATGCAAGGTTGCATGTATACCAATTAAAACTATTAAAACATTTTAAAAAATCCTTATTTTTCTTCTTTCTGCAATGGCTTTTTAGACGGGTTGGCTCAGATGTGAGTAAAACCGTTGTTTACTCATATTATACACGTTTCTGGGAAACCCCAAAACCAACGGGCATTGAATATCCTAGGGTCCCATTCAGGGGTAGTTGCACTCTGAAGTGTAATCTTTGAGGATCTTCTTGTGTTTAGTTTGAAGTTTATATGTGGCTGTTTTTAATTATATATTTAATTTATATCCCACCCATATCTGACTTAAAAGCAACTCTCAACGTGTATAAGTTATTGTATAACTGAATTATAAGAAAGATTTGAGGGTGTAAATATATATGCACCCCCATATCTATGTATATACAGTACTTGAATGAGAGCCAATGCAACTTTCAATTTTATACTTTAAATGCCTATGAAAACTATTTCTCTAAGAAAAAAACCCATATTTTCCTTCTTTCTGCAGAGGCCTTTTAGACGCTATGGCTCAGAAGTGAGTATAACTTTTGTCTACTCATATTATACTCATTTGAGAGAAACTATCTGACCCTGAACACTGTAGCCTCACATTTATTCTTGTTCCCAAATCATTAATAGGTATACTGTGAGCAGTAGCCTATGTCTGCCTATAAGTGTTTAATATTTTATTTATATGCCTCAAATCTCATGCTTAATAACAAACCTCCACTTATATAACTTATTATATATAGTGGTGAAATATAAGAAAAAATTAAAGGCATAAATACTATAGGAACAGGAATAACACTTAGACTTATATATCACTTCATAGTGCTTTCCAGCCCTCTCTAAGTGGTTTATCAGACCACCCAGATTGTTTTGCCCCCAACAATCTGGGTCCTCATTTGACCCACCTCGGAAGGATGGAAGGCTGAGTCAACCTTGAGCCTGGTGAGATTCGATCTGCCAAACTGCTGCAGCTTGTGATCAGCAGAAGTAACCTACAGTACTGCACTCTAACTACTGCACTACCATTATCCATGCAAACACAGAAATATCTTATTCACACACATATTTTCCACATCTACGGATAGGCTTATATGAGAGAGAATGCAAGTTTCAAATGTATACTCTAAATGCCTATTAAAACTATTTCTCTAAGAAAAAAAAATCTGTATTTTCCTTCTTTCTGCAGAGACCTTTCAGACGCTATGACTCAGAAGTGAGTATCGCTTTTCCCTACTCGTATTATACTCATTTGAGAGAAACTATCTGACCCTGAACATTGTAGGCTCCCATTTCTTCTTGTTCCCAAAACATAGGGAGGTGTACTGTGAGTAGTAGCCTGTGTTTATATATAGATGTTTAATATTTTATTTTGGCTTGGCTTAACCTTGTCTTATGTTACTTATTATATAAATTAAATGTAAGAAAAAATTGAAGGCCTAAACATTATCTATGTAAATCAGGGGTGGGTTGCTGCCGGTTTAATTACCGGCTTGCCACCGGCATGCAATGCATGCACATATGTGCACTATTCAATGTCACACATGCGCAGAACAATTTACAATGAACTGTGCATGCGCATTCCCTAAAAACAAAATGGCGGCAGCCGAGCGACAGTGAGGAAGCAGGGGTGGCAGGTCTGGTTTCTCGCCGTTCTGCAACCCAGGCCTGAATTCCACTACCGGTTTGGCCGAATAGGGTCAAACCAGGAGCAACCCACCTCTGACACAAATGCACAAATATCTCATCCATACAAATATTATCTACATCTATGGATATCCTTATAGGAGAGAGAATGCAAGGTTGCATTCATACCAATTAAAAGCATTAAAAACATTAGAACTTTTTCTCCAAGAAAGAAAACCATATTTGTCTTCTTTCTGCAGTGGCCTTCTAGACGGTTTGGCTCAGAAGTGAGTATAACTTTTGCCTGCTTGTATTGAAGTTTGGGGATCTTCACGTCTTTACTTTTAGGTCTCTACATATGGCTTATTTCTATGTTATTTATTTAATTTATACCCTGCCCATATCATATTTAAAAGCAAACCCAGTTATTGGATAACTGAAATATGAGAGAGATTTGAGGGTGTAAATACATACATACACACCCATGTCAATGCTTAAATAAAGAGAATGCAAGTTTCAATTTTATACTTTACATGCTTATTAAAACTCTTTCTCTAAGGAAAAAAAAAATCCGTATTTTCCTTCTTTCTGCAGAGGTCTTTTAGACGCTTTGACTCAGACGTGAGTATAACTTTTGCCTAATCATATTATACTCATTTGAGAGAAATTATCTGACCCTGAAAATTGTAGGCTCCCATTTCTTCTTGTTCCCAAATCATGGGTAGATGTACTGTGAATAGTAGCCTATGTCTGCCTATATACAGTAGATGTTTATATTTTATTTATTTTCCTCAAATCTCATGCTTAAGAGCTAACCTCAGTTTATATAACATTATATAACGGAAATATAAGAAAAAATTGAAGGCATAAACATTATCCACACAAATATCACCCACATCTAAGGATATGCTTATATGAGAGAGAATGCAAGGTTGCATGTATACCAATTAAAACTATTAAAACATTTTTTAAAAATCCATATTTGTCTTCTTTCTGCAGTGGCCTTTTAGACGCTCTGGCTCAGAAGTGAGTAAAACCTTTGCTTGCTCATATTATACACGTTTCTGGGAAACTCCAAAACCAATGGGCATTGAAAATCCTAGGGTCCCATTCAGGGGTAGTTGCACTCTGAAGAGCACGTCTACAGATATGCTTATATGAGAGAGAATTCAACTTTCAAATGTATACTTTAAATGCCTATTAAACCTCTTTCTCTAAGAAGAAAAAATCCGTATTTTCCTTCTTTCTGCAGAGGTCTTTTAGACGCTATGGCTCAGACGTGAGTATAACTTTTGCCTGCTCTTATTGTACTCATTTGAGAGAGTCCAAAATTAACTAGTCTTAAAAGCCCTAGGGTCCCATACAGTGGTAGATGCTCCCAAATCTGGGGGTAGGTGCACTCTAAGTAATCTATATCTATGTTTGTGTGTATGTGTGTATTTTCACAGACCATGCCGACAGAAAGCTATTTAGTTAGCTATTAAGTTATGTTTATTATTGAATTTTTAGCTGGGTTTTTAAATTAAGTATTATCACGGGTCAAATTCATTTAATTTAATTTTAAACTTACTTGTTGTCTGTTTATTTATATTTTATTTTTATTCCTGTTCACCGCCCTGAGTCCCATTTGGGATAGAGGGCGGTATAAAAGTGTGAATAAAGTAAAGTAAAGTATTTGTTTCGTTGCCTTTTTTTACATTTGTGTTGCGCTTGTGCTGATAAATAAATAAACAAGGTTGTTTATTTATTTATGAGCACAAACAACATTATATATATATAGCCCATATCAGACTTAAAAGAACTCTCAGCATATATAAGTTATTGTATAACTGAAATATAAGAAAGATTTGAGGGTATAAATATATATCCCCCTTCCCGTGTCTATGTATATGCTTAAGTGAGAGAGAATGCAAGTTTCAATTATATACTTTAAATGCCTGTTAAAACTATTTCTGTAAGGAAAAATAAAATCCATATTTTCCTTCTTTCCCAGTGGCCTTTTAGACGCTCTGGCTCAGAAGTGAGTATAACTTTTGCCTTTTCGTATTAAACTCATTTGAGAGAAACTATCTGGCCCTCAAAATTGTAGGCTCCCATTTCTTCTTTTTCCCCAAATTATGGGTAACTCATTATATAACTGAAATATAAGAAACATTTGAAGGCATACATATTATCCACATCTAGCTTATATGAGAGCGAATGCAAGGTTGCATTTACACCCATGAAAACGATTTCTCCAAGAAAAAAAATCCCAATTTTTTCTCTTTTCTGTAGTGGCCTTTTAGACACTTTGGCTCAGAAGTGGGTATTGAAGGCATAAATATTATGCACACAAGTGCACACAAACACATCCCCATTTGTGTACGCAAGAGAGAGAATGCAAGCTTGCATTTATAACAATTAAAACTATTAAAAATATTAGAACTCTTTTATCAAGAACAAAATCTTTGTTTTCCTTCTTTTTGCAGTGGCCGTTTAGACGACACTTTGGCTCAGAAGTGAGTATAACTTTTGCCTGCTCGTATTGTACTCATTTGAGAGAATCTCCAAAACTAACTGACCCTGAAAATCCTAGGGTCCCATTAAGGGGGTAGATGTTCCCAAATCTGGGGTAGGTGTTTTGTGAAGTGTAGCCTTGGGGGATTGAGTTGAAAGGGGGAGACAAGAATTCCTTGAGGACAGAGAAGGAAGGCAGACATCTGGATTATCCCTACTTCATTTCTTGCTGCTGAAGAACCTTACAATCAAAGACACTTAAAAAAAATCATATTAACAACGTGAAAATCCATACAAGTAACCCTCATTGGTGGTCCTCGTTTAGTGACTGTAACTGGGAGCAGCAAGAAACTGATTGTTACATGAAAAATGACACGAATGTGCTCACAACAATGCTCATTCACTGACTGTAATCTGAACCTGTGAAAAATGTTTCCAAAGTTGTAAATGAGGGCCTTGGTTGAAAACTGTTTTTAAATCACTGTCATAATTCATTGTATGTGGCAGTCGCTAAACGAGGGCTACCTGTCGCATCTTTCCTCACAGTTGTTGTAAGGATAAAATTATGCAAGACCTCTGTATGTACCATTTACAGCTTTCAGAGAAAATTCAGACCGTAAACATTTATTTATTAGTATTATTTGGGATGCTGTAAGTCTTATTTAGGATGGATTTTAAGTTCCTACATGTGTTCGGATTCAATTGTGGGTCTCTTTAGAATCTCCTTCCGGACTCTTCCTTCTCTTTGTTGTCAGGGTCCCAAGTAACACCCCCAACCAAGGAAGACCCCGAGGCCAAACTCCACTTTATTAGTGATGTCATATTGGCACATCTGGGAAAACCCAAATCTGAAGTCCTTCGGTTTTCCCTGCCCAGACAAAAATCAAAATTCCTCTTCTGACCTTGGCTTCCCCAGCAGCACGAAGCCAAGTCCTCATCCTGATAAATCCCTTTTATTTAATTTACAGTGAATTCCTCTCCAGCAAAGTCTTTCCTCTCCCACAGTCTTTCAAGATAGTTCACAATTATTGACCTTGGAGAGCGGCCAGGCTGAGATCTTCCAGATGCCACAATACTTGGCAAGAATGTGGGAATGAACTAATTGTCTCCTGAAAACTCCACTCCCCTTTTGCTCCTCTTTTATTCCCTCTGGGAGGGGCCATTCACTGTCCGCCTATGGCCTTACTCCCAAGTCGACTCTTGTTCCTTAGCTGTTCCCTTCATCTGGCAACACTGGGAATAGGTTCCAGCTGTTCGTCTGCTTCACTGACGTCTGATTCTGAAGGCAGCTAATAACTGACAGATGGCCCTGGCCACCTCTCTGCCTCCAACACAGAGCCATCATCCAAGCCTTCCCCAGACTGCAGGACTGGCCCATGTTCCTCCTCAACCTCCTCACTGCCCAAAACTGCTGTCAGCTACTCTGGCCACTGGTGGGCCACAGCAGTTCCTTCAATTTGTCCATCACATGGTCCAATCAATCCACCGTTTCAACTGGAGACATTTCCCAATCATGCCTCTCCCGGTGCTGGTTGAATGTCCTTGACTCTCAAGGAAAAGAATGTTGTTGTGGCTATATATAACCCCCCCCCCCGCTCCATGCAACCCCCTCCTGTTTTCCCACAGCACTAAGCGTGGCAGCCCTGAAAATCCAAAAAGGAAGATGGCTTCCAGGGCTGACATTTGTTGTTAAAAGAAATAGTTTTTAATTTGTTTCTTGAATTTCTGTAGAAGTCCAGCTTCAGGGACGACACCTACTTGTTAAAATCTATTCTACGGCAGTCTCTACTTGTGAGTATGATCTTGTCTTTGGTCTTCTTATCTCCTTTGCCTTTGTTGAGGAATCGGCTCCCTGATTACAGTCTGAAATCCCTAAATTCTGCTTCAATTACTCCCCTTCTAGAAGGGTTGTGGTTGTGCATCAAGGAAACTGCTAGGAAAACTATGGAGAGGTTGATCGCTACCAGGAACATTCACAAGTCAGTCAAAAAAGAAAAGTCAAGATGGAGGCCGTGAGCTTTGCCTGCTTTTTACGTGATTATTTTGTTCAACACCCATAAAAAGGGATGGAACTTTGATCTCTTTTGCCACCATCTTGACTTTTTGAACTTATACCCTGAGGATACATTTGCTCATAATTCACTCCATTGAATCCAAAACAGTTGGGGTTCAAGCCAACAACTCAAAATAATGTTTTCACTATATACTGTGTTTCCCCCAAAAGAAAACAGGGTCTTGGCCTTATTTTTGAGGAGGTCTTATCATTTTTGTGATGCAGGAGGCAGCGAGCATGGTTACCTCATGGCTGCTGCTGTGTTGCAATATTTTCAGGGAGGGGTTATTTTAGCACATGCGCTCAAAAGCCTGATTGGGCGTATTACCTGGGGAGGTTTTGTTTTAGCGGAAACAGTGTGTGTGTGTGTGTGTGTGTGTGTGTGTGTGTGTGTGTATGAGAGAAATCACCTCACACAAACCAATTTTGTTGTATACATGATATACAATGAAAATAAAGACTATTTAAAGCAACTCTGGGCTTGTATGTATTATTATATAATTGTATACTTGTGTTACAATCAATTATTATATAATTGATTATATATATGCTTGTGTACGGGGATGGCTAGCTGATGAGAGCTAAAAAGCTCGAAATAGATCTATCCTAGTCTCCCTGATTTATCAGCTCAAAAAACCTAACACACACATATATATATGCTTACATGAGAGAGAATGCAAGCTTGCATTTTATATATTTAAATGTCCATGAAAGATTAAAGAATCCACATTTTTTTTTTCCAGAGGCTTTTTAGACCCTTGGGCTTAGCAGTGAGTATTAACTTTGCCTGCTCATATTATACGCATTGGAGAGAACCCCAAAAACTAACAAGCCCTGAAAATCATTGAGTCAGATTCAGGAATAGGTACTCCCAAATCTGATAGATGCATTGTGACGTGTAGCCCTGGGGGATTGCAGTGAAGGTTGGGGGGGGGGAGTCAGAGGGTCTTTGAGGACAGGGAAAGAAGGCAGATATCAGGGCTATTCCCACTTCATTCCTTGATGATGCAGGATCTTATAATTTAATAATAATAATAATTTATTATATTTATAAACCGCCCCCTCTCCCCGAAGGGACTCGGGGCGGTGAACAAGGGACTCTTTAAAACATTAATAATAATGTGAAAACTTGTACAGGTAGTCCTCATTTAGGGACCCCCAATTCTGGCCAGCAAGCAAAGTGATTGCTAAGTAAAAAATTACCTGCTGATGGTTTATAACAGAGGTGTCAAACTCAAGAGCCAGGGGACAGATCCAGTCCAGGGGTACTTAGATCTGGCCCACGGAAACAGCAAAGGACTGGCCTGTGATGCCTCTGCCAGTGAAAATAGAGCTCCCAAGGGCCATAGCAGGTCCTCCTGAACTTCATTTCCTCTGGCAGAGGGTTGCAGGAGGCCATCCCAGCCGAAAACGGAGCTGAGGAGCCCGTTTTCGCTGGCAGAGTGATGGAGCCACCACAGGTTCCCCCAACATGAGTGATGTCAAGGTGGCCCCACCCTCCGTAAGTCAAACAACATGCTGATGCGGCCCTCAAAGAAATCAACACCCCTGATTTATAATGTTTATGCTTATAATTTGAAACAGGGGAATCCGTAATTAATGACTGTAATTTTGAATATGTGACCGAGACAAAGATGTTGTGAAAGGGGAATATGTGGGTCAAGGTTGCAAATCTACGTTTTTATTACCATTCTAACTCGCTGTCTATGGCGGTTGCTAAACGAGGACCACTTGTAGGATCTTTCCTTACAGATGTTGCAAGGATAAAATTAGCAAGACTGCAGTGTATGCGGCTTACATCTTTCAGAGGCCGTGTTGAATATAAACATTATTTATTAAGTATATCCTGGAGGGCCTTCCCTACAAAGAACATGGAGATCCTTCATCAGCATGGAGGAAGTTGTGGGTCTCCTTAGAACCCCTTCCCGGACTCTTCCTCCCAACTTTTGTTGTAAAATGGCCTGGTTTGTAATATATGTTTCCATTTCTATAGAGGAATCCTGGCTTCTTGGGTGATGTTTCTTTTAGAAATTCCATTCCAGGGCGCCTTCCATTTGTAAGTATGAGCTTCCCCATCCATCACCTTCTCTATTTAGACACAAATACACACATACATATATGAGAGAGAAGTTTGCACTTATAGGATTTAGGATTTATTAAATTTTTAGACCACCCTTCTCCCTTGCAGGACTCAGGGCGGTGTACAGGCAATAAAATACAATTAAAAATACAATTAAAAATATATTAAATAGATTGACCTGATCTAAACCCTGTTAAAAAACCCTTACTGAAACAATTTAAAAACTAAAACAATTTAAAAAACTATGCCAGGCTGGCCGCACGAAACAGATAGGTCTTTAAGGCCCGACGGAACTGGCGCAGGTCCGTGGTTGTCCGTAGATCAGGGGGTAGGTCATTCCAGAGGGCAGGAGCTGCCACAGAGAAGGCTCTCCCCCTGGGGGTCGCCAACCGGCATTGCCTGGCCGATGGCACGCTGAGGAGGCCCTCTCTGTGGGAGCGGACTGGTCGGTGGGAGGTGTTTGGTAGCAGGAGGCGGTCTTGCAGATAGCCAGGTCCCTTGCCATGGAGCGCTTTGAAGATGGTTACTAATACCTTTGAAGATGGTTACTAATACCATTGAGATGGCTACTATCCAGAAAGTAATCTATGTTTTTCTTCATTCCACAGTGGTTTCCTAGATCCTTTGGCTCAGCAGTGAGTATCTTCTTTGCCTGCTCATACTATACCCATTTGAGACAATCCGCACCTCCCTCAAACTATTTTGTCCTGAAGATTTTAGGATCCCATTTAGTCCCAAATCTGGGGTAAAAGATTAGCCCTGAAGGATCTTTATCTCTTCCCATTTGGGTCTATAGATGGCTGTTTATTGTTTCATTGATTAAATTCATCTCACGCTTAAAAGCACCTCGGCTTATATGACATATTATATAGCTGAAATATAAAAAAAAGATCTGAGGGTCTCAATATTATGCACACCCACCTGTGTGTATGCATAGGCTTATATGGGAAAGTGAATGCAAATTTGGACTTTATACATTTAAGTGTTGATTAAAACCATTTCACCAAGAAAGCTATTTTGTTCGTTTTGCAGTGGCCTTTTAGACACTTTGGCTCGTCAGTGAGTACTGTATTACTTTTACTTATTGCCTATTATACCCAATTAGAGAGAACCCCCCAAAATGTCTAGTTCTGAAAATCACAGAGTTTTTGTTGTTTGTTGTTAGTTGCAAAGTCATGTCCGACCCATCACAACCCCATGGACAACATTCCTCTAGACTTTCCTGTCTGCTGCCATCCTCTGGAGTCCATTGAAGCTCATGCTGATTGCTTTGGTGACTCCATCCAGCCACCTCCTTCTCTGTCATCCCCTTCTTCTTTTGCTCTCAATCTTTCCCAGCATGAGGCTCCTCTCCAACGACTCCTTCCTTTTCATTAGGTGGCCAAAATATTTGAGTTTCATCTTCAGGATCTGGCCTTCTAAAGAGCAGTCAGGGTGGATCTCTTCTAGGACTGACTGGTTTGATCGTCTTGCAGTCCAAGGGACTCGCAGAAGTCTTCTCCAGCACCGTAGTTCAAAGGCCTCAATTCTTTGGTGCTCAGCCTTCTTTTATGGTCCAACTTTCACAGCCATACATTGCAACTAGGAAAACCCTATGCAGGGTTAGGTGCTCCCAAATCTGGAGTAGATGCATTTGTGAAGCATAGCCTTATGGATTGGAGTGAGTGCCCAGGGTGGGTGGGTAGAAAGAGATTACTGCAAGGCAGGGAAGGAAGACAGAGAGAGATGTGACAACTCTGCATTAACGAAAATGCTACTTGCATTTCTTCCAATGCAAGTAGCAACATTGGGGAGAAGGCATAGTTTTCTGCAGCATCTATTTAAGAGGGGAAGAATGTTTCTCTCCATCTGTTCTTGATGCTGTGCAGGCTGCAACTGACCATTCGTTTTTAGCTGCCCTTTCCCTGATTAGAGTATTGTAAGATGCTCTTTGCAAGCTTTTTCACATTTTTTTGAAAAATGGTAAGACAGGAAAGTATTTGTCCCCTCACTCTATGTCTTTTGTGCGTGTGGTATTTGTCCACAGGATCGCTTTAGATCTGAAAAGCTGGTGAGTATCTTATCTTATGTTTTTAACCTGTTTTAGATGCTGGTTCCCTTTGCAATCCCTTTTCAATTATATGCAAGATAGATGATAGTTCAAGGTTCTGGTAGAATATTTAAGGATAGGTTTCAAGGCAGAAAGAGAAGATAAAAATTGAATAGTGTAACTGTATGGCTAGTGTTGTATTTATATGTGTGTGTGTGTGTGTGTGTGTGTGTGTGTGTGTGTGTGTGTGTGTTAGTTTTATGAGCTGATCAATAAATTAAATTAGAGAGAGACCATGATAGATCTATTTCGAGCTTATTAGCTCTCATCAGCTGGCCATACCCCTTACTGGGATTCGAAACAGTATGTCTCCTCCCTTAATTGGGGCCTAATAATAGGTTGCTGATAAACAATTACATATATATATATATGTAATTGTTTCACAACAACCTGTTATTATTATCAGCTCCTAAAACTAACATATATATATATATGTGTGTGTGTGTGTGTGTGTGTGTGTGTTAGTTTTATGAGCTGTATATATACAACCAAATTCAAATAATTCAAATGGAAAATTAAAAGGGTTATTATAAGCATACAATACTACATTGCTACATTATTTTAAAAAGTGTAAGAAAAAATAGACAACCAAACAGGCAGTAAAAATAATATTAAAAAAAATAAAATGTAAAGGTATCGCAGATGAAGCAAGTAACATACTAAGAAGATCCAAGAATAAAGGCCCTTTCTAAATATTGTGTCTTTTTTTTTTTTACTAGGTCCATATGTTGGGTGTAAGTATCTGGAAATATTTATTATCATTTACTGCTTTCAATACTTGACAAAAAAGATTGGTGCAGACAGATCCACTGCAGATCTCCAATTAGTGTCAAACATCTTCTTTCCTCTGGTAGCCAAGCCCACTTGAGAAAGTGGCTTTCATTTGTGTATTAAACAGCTTTGGTTTTTGAAATAAAGTAATTGAAGTAATTAGTTACTTCTACATGACTAGGATGTCTCCCTTTTGTCAACATATAGAAACTAAACGCAGTTAAATTCTGTTTTGTGATATATGAAAACCAGTGGTGACTTTCACATTTTGTTACCACCGGTTCAGCACGTGTGTCCCCCTGCTCGCTTCACACATTCGCCTGGCCTTCCACGCATGTGGTTTGCTCACGTGTGCTCCTCCCATGTATGCACCCAGCCTCAAAAACATGCCTAAATAGGACGGCATAGAGCCAGGGTGGGTGGGTGTGATTTCCACTTCCGATTTCCGCTACCGGTTTGACTGAACCGGTCCGAGCCGGCTGAATACCACCTCTGAGGAAAACTAAATTAAGACTTTGCAACAGTTTTAATACTGTTGTATTTATTCTATAATGTTTTCATTTATTAACTCGTTCATTCATTCCCCTCCCCCCTCCCCCCCCACTCATTCATTCCAGCAGAATGGATAGAGGAACAGATGAAATAGAACAGGGAGATTCTTGTTCAGATGTGAATAATATTTTTTGTTCTCATTATCCTATTTTACCAAAAACAAATACAGGTGGAACATTTGAAATGATGCATTCCTGAACAGAAGCATTAAGCTTAATTCCCACCCCCAGCTCAAGTTGAAGAAATATCTAACAGTTTCCCAATGAAGCATTAAAGCAGCTGATGTGAAATATGACAACCACACTTTGGCTTTGTATAATAGACAGTGGTGGGATTCAGCCAGTTCACACCACTTTGGGAGAACCAGTTGTTAGGTTTCTGAGCATTTTGGTAAACTGGCTTTTGGAAGAAATCATTATGGCAGAGAACCGGTTGTTAAATTATTTGAATCCCACCACCGATTATAAACATATAAAACTCTCCATGATTTAAAATAATAATGACTTGATATTAAGCTCAGCAGTGTTGGACCTGGTTAGATTTTGGATGAGTGAAGACAGGGGGAACATCAGAGATGTATGTTAGACTGGGAAGTCACTCACCTAACTCTGCCAAACAGACTCGGTAGTTCTTCCCCTGAAGTCAATGGGAGCGTCACTTGATCCAAGAACAGCTTTAATTTTTATTAATTCCTGGAGGCAAAAGGGAGATAGTAGAAATAATGGATTTCATTTCTTCAATTTGAAGGACAGGTGAAGGAAAATGCAGTGCAAAGTAACTCTTAATGATGTTTTTCCTTCTTTCTCTTAGAAATTAATTGAAATCTGCAAAAAAATATTCGACGGGAACAGGCCTTGGGTAAGCTTCATGAGGAAAAAATGTGAATATATTCCGAGAGTTGGTTCGGCTAGAGAAACATTGAAGAGCTTTTCAGTGAACAAAAATTAGCAGCTGTAAGCTTGGAAGACGTGTGGCAATTTTTTTTATTTCAGTAAGGGGGGGAAAAAAAGGCACACAGTTCTGGGAACTACCAACATATGGAGATAAGAGAAACTTTAGAGCAGGGGCGTCAAATTTGATTTCACTGAGGACCCCATGAGGGTTGTGTTTGACCTCGGGGGGGGGATTGGGTTGGGCTTTGTCAGGGTGTGGCCAGCTTGACCACATTCATGTTGGGGCACCTGTGGTGGCCTGAGTGCTTCTGCCAGCGAAAATGGGCTCCCGAGCTCCGTTTTCAGCTGCGATGGCCTCCTGCAACCCTTTGCCAGTGAAAATGGAGCTTGGGCAGGCTGCCCGCAGCTCTCGTGAACTCCATTTTTCCTGGCAGAGGCATCTCGGGCCAGTCCTTCACTGTTTACAGGGCGGCCCCATGGGCCAGATCTAAGCACTCCATCTGGCCCTCAGGCCTTGAGTTTGACACCCTGGCTTTAGAGTATTCATTCAGGAATATCCATGGGCAAGATTGTAGAGATGGCACCATAGTTTCCCTTGTTCTTCATGTCCGTCCCTCCCAACACCTTTTTATTTGCCACTTACTATCAGGAAGGAAGTTGGCACGGCCCCTGTTAAGATAAAGGCGCCTCATTGAAGGGGGTGAGTCAGGGAAAGCAGAGTATGGGCAGCAATCCCAATCACCCTCCTGCCTCCTGGAAGTGCTTCTTCACTTTGTCAAAGCTCTCTAAGCCAAACAGTTAAATGCAATTTTCATTGCCCTAAGAAGACCTCAGACACCAGAATTATACTATGTCCCCTCTTCTCATATCCATTTTGCTTGACTTCTTCAACAGACCCCAACTACGGTTTTCCATAGGTTCTAGAACTAGAGGCGTTCTGGATCACGAACCTTATTTAACCAAACAAATAATCACTGCAGTGAAATTTTCTGTTGGTGCAGGGAGGTTGGAAGTATCTGTTTGCTGGAGGGAGACAGATTTGTTGGGGAAGGCTGGAGGTCCATATCGGTTTCCCTCAACAGCCCTCAAATCCAAACTCTTCCAGAGGGTTTAATTTCTCAACATCTTCTATGCAGTCAGATCCCTGCTCTGCGCACAAGTCCACCCAGGTTGGCTTTGTGATAAGTCTGTCACCTTTTAAGATTAGCTGTTTGTTGTTTACAGGAACCCAGAGGGAGTCCGTTGAAAATAATCCCAAGTGTTAAAGTATCCTGCGGAAATCGTGTGAACACGGTAAATAGCTCAGATGCAAGTTTCAGGCAGCTCCAGGACGTAAGGCTGCTGGGAACTGTAATCCACTACGGTAGGAGGGCAGAAAAAGTCACGTCCTGGGACAGGGTGAAAACTCTTGTCACCCATCCCTGGAGGACAGCTTCTGGGAGGAGATACAGCCATGACTTCAGTATGGTTGATGTGTTTGTTTGTTTTTAAAAAATGATGATAGTTGGAAACAATTGAGATTACTGACTCTATTTTGTTTTTTTTTTCTGATTGTTTCATTCAGAGGCGTCGTCGACCTCGCCTGCCCCCCTATGGCTATTTTGGTTTCCCACAAGGCAACCCATTTTATCCCCAAGGCTTCCCATTTTATCCCCAAGGCTACCCTAGATTTCCTCAAGGCTACCCTGAAGTAGGCACTGCTCTACCATCTTCACCAGCTGCCATGCAACCATTTGGTTCTGCTTTCCCTCCTTACCACCCACCATCTTTTTATCCTGGAGTAGCTTCACCTGACTATCTTGGCATGGTGAGTATGAAAGTCCTTTTGAAGGCTTACTTGTTGCAAGGTGGAAGAAGTTATCCTTTCCCTATACCCATAAAGATGATAAAAAGTGATATATATATATATATCTGCGGGATCGGATCCTGCCTCATACATCCTCACGGCCGATTCGCTCCCACAGAGAGGGACTTCTCCGGGTGCCGTCCACTAGACTTTGTCAGCGGGCGACGCCCAGGGGGAGGGCTCTCTCTGTGGCGGGCCCGGCCCTCTGGAACGACCTTCCCCCCGATATTAGAACGACCACGGACCTCCGCTCCTTCCGTCTTAAATTAAAAACTCACTTTTTCTGTCTGGCCGGCCTGGGATAGTCTCCCTGTCTTGGGGTTTTTATTGGGTAGCTTTTAGTATAGTTAGTTTTATGGGAATTTTAGCACAGGTTAAGTTTAATTTGGTTTTAGAACTGTTTGTATATTTTTTATTGTTTTTATTCTACCTGTGCACCGCCCCGAGTCCCCATGGGGAGAGGGAGCGGTTTATAAGTATTAAAATTATTTATATATATATATATATATATATATATATATATATATATATATATATATATATATATATATATATATATATATATATATATTCTGAATAGTTAAACTTGTCTCCTGGCAATAATGACCAGGAAACTAAGGAAAGCTTTCTTCATTGGTCTACATCTTCCATTTAAGTTTTAAATGGGCATAACTCTCCAATTTATCGTATTTTGAATTTTGTGTAAGTAGATATGAACGGTATAATTGAAAGAAATTTTGCTGCTCTAGAACAGCAATTCTCAGCCTTGGCAATTTTAAGATGTACGGACGTCAACTCCCAGAATTCTCCAGCTGCAAAGCCAGCTGGGGAATTCTCGGAATTGAGAGCCACATATCTTAACAGTTGTCAAAGTGAGAAACATAGCTCTGGAAAGATCCTAGATATGAAAGTTACAGTGATTTGGATTACCCAGATCCCCTCTTCTCTTATTTAGTAATTACAACCATTTTTGGACTTCTTCATTGGACCACAGCTGCATAGGATCTAGAACCACAGATTCCTGGGAGGGGACGGGTGGGGTGGGAAGAGCCAGCCAGAGGTGGCATTTGTGGGTTTGCCAAACCGGATATAATCCTAGCTAGAGGATTGCCTGAACCCTTGCAAACCCCCAGCAGCTCACCCCTGCAGTTAGCTCCAGGAAATAATGCTGGTGGGAGCTGTAGTATAGCAGGGCAGAAAGCAAGGTTTCCTGGAAGAGAGGAAAACTCACTACACTCATCTCTGCAGGACAGACTCTGGGAGGAGATACATCCATGGTCTTCAATAGGGTTTTTAAAGAATATAGAGTAGAGTAGAGTAGAGTAGAATAGAATAGAATAGAATAGAATAGAATAGAATACAATAGAATACAATACAATAGAATACAATACAATACAATACAATACTTTATCTGGCCAGGTCTACCTAGATACACAAGTGTCCAATCCAGTGGTAGTCAACCTGGTTCCTACCGCCCACTAGTGGGCATTCCAGCTTTCACGGTGGGCTGTAGGGGTTTTGTCCAATACTGAATCACTTTCCTTTTTAAAATTTAATTGACTCCCCTACTTTACAAACCATCATTACTGTGGAACCGGTGGGCGGTTAGAAAATTTTACTACTAACAGAGATACAGAAGTGGGTGGTAGGTATAAAAAGGTTGACTACCCCTAGTCTAATCTGTTTTAATGAGGATTATAGGAAACCAAGGACAGCAGTGACTATATCTTGGGTTTTCTGTTCCATTTTCTTCTCTTCTGCAGCAACAGCCTAACTATTGGAATCCACCTAATCCTGCCCTGAACAGATACCCTGGTTTGGTTCCCCCAGAACCTTTCCCTGCACAACCTTTGCCTCCTGCCCAACCACAAAGTGGATATGTTCCCTCGGTTCTTTATAGTCCTCAGAAATCCGCAGGTGCTGCATTGTTTCCTCCTCCACAATATGCCCTTCCTCCCTTGGCACAACGTGCCCCTTATGCCTTCGCAAACCGTGCCAGTCCTGCCCCTCCACCACGTACCCGTCCTGCCTCTTCCCTACGTTACCTTCCTGGCCCTCCACCACGTGCCCGTCCTGCCCCTCCACCACTTGCCCGTCCTGCCCCTCCACCACTTGCCCGTCCTGCCCCTCCCCTACGTTCCCGTTCAGCCTTGACACGTGCCACTTCATCCGTTGCTCAGTCTCCTGATACATCTGCATTGACTGACTTTGAGTTTCCTGAATCTGATGCCTCTGAAGCACTTGGCAGCCTTGACAGGAAGAGTTCCACCTTGAAAGGAAAGGCAAGTATGAAAATGTGCCAATTATTGAAGGGCTAGTTCTTTGGAGGTGGGGGAAAAAGGTCCCACAGACCTTACATCACATTGTGATGGAATGCTCCAGGAGTGGGTTCCGGCTGCGGCTACTGCCAGTTTGCTCAGGGATGCACCGTGCGCGTGTATGCGCAGTACTAAAAAAAATGCTTCTGCGAATGCACAGAAGCCAAAAACAAGTGAAGAACATACAAATAGGTGTACAGGCATTCTCTAAAAGGGAAGAAGTCCCTGTATGTTTTCCTTCAAAATTGAGACAAAAAATATTCCAGGATCATTCCAGATTTATTATTTAAATTTATTCCAAATTATGAATATTTATTTCCTTTTAACCAATCTTTACCAACATTTTTATTACTTTGATCCTGGAATAATTACTTCCTTTTCTTATTCTGATTCCTCAGGGAAAGCCAGCATAGGAATCTTGGAGACATATTCCTTTCATACAAATAGCTCTAAACATTTTCGTTTTATTCAAAAACACTTTTTAATAGTGTTTTTACATTAACTTGAATACAATACAATAGCAGAGTTGGGAGGGACCTTGGAGGTCTTCTAGTCCAATCCCTTGCCTAGGCAGAAAACCTTATACCATTTCAGACAAATGGCTATCCAACATCTTCTTAAAGACTTCCAGTGTTGGAGCATTCACAACTTCTGGAGGCAAGCTGTTCCACCGATTAATTGTTCTAACTGTCAGATAACTCACATTCCAGTTGCTTTTAATTCAGCCCCGGTAATTCAGGTCACACAGGAAATCCTCCATTGTTTCGGCTCCTTCAGCGAAAGGGAATACTCCCCCCGCACTCCGTCCTTCGACTCCTGGGGTGCAGCGGGCCAACCCCCCCGACCGCTGTCAAGGTGGGGGCTTCTCCACAACTGCCCTTATGGAGGGGGGGGGGGTTCCGTGCCCCCCCTGCTCCCGAAGGTGCCTGTCGAAGGAGCACCGCGGCGGACGTGTAGAAAACATGTCCGTCGCGTCTGAACCCGGAAACGCTCTCCTCTATCCAACATCTTCTTAAAGACTTCCAGTGTTGGAGCATTCACAACTTCTGGAGGCAATACTAATTCTGAATACTAATGAGAATTTTTTTTTTTTTTTTTTTTTTGCAGACATCTCAGAAATCTCCATGGAACAAACCCCGGGTGAGGATTCTTTTTGTACACTTTTTGCATGTTTTATTACTGTAGTATATGAGTAGCATCTCATTTTTTCCCCTTTCTGGTCTTCAAATGCCAATCCAAAAGCTCCATTTGTTAGTTTGTCTTTTACAAACATTTTTAATACAGACTTTTAAATAGATGTTGATAGCATCTCTTCTCCTTCTTCTTTTAGACTACTAAAGACGAAACTGAGCTGGTGAGTAATTTTACTTTTTATTTCCAGGGAAATATCTTTGGGTTAGTCTAGTTCGGAAGGGTCAAACGGAAGGGCACGGGCCAGGTCAGGCTCGCAAGGTGCTTAGATCTGGCCTGTAGGGGCCACCCAGGAAACAGCGAAGTACCAACCTATGGTGCCACCACCAACAAAAACAGAGCTCTGGAGTGCCGCACACAGCCCACATGTTTCATTTTATCTGGCAGAGGGTTGCAGGAGGACATCACAGCTAAGCATGGAGCACGGGAGCCTATTTTTGCTGGTAGAACACTCGGGCCATCACAGGAGTCCCTGACATGAGTGACATTGAGCTGGCCATGCCCATCCAGGCCACAACCCCAGTCCCCCTGAGGTCAAACACAACCCTGATGTGGCCGTCAATGAAATTGAGTTCGACACCCTTGGTCTAGTTGATCAAAAGGGATCCATATATAGGTGGAGAGCCAGTTTGGTGCAGTGGTTAGAGTACCGGGCTAGAAACCTGGAGAACGTAGTCATTTAGCCAGTTTGTATTCATGGGCAAAATAACCAGCTGGGTGATTTTGAGCCAGTCCCTCTCTCTCTCTCTCAGCCCCAGGAAGTAAATCACTTCTGGAAAAAAACCTTGCCAAGAAAACCACAGGGCTTAGTACAGGCAATTTCCAGAAATCAAAACCCAAAGGCAGAAAACGACAGGTAGCCATATTTCATGTCCACTCGCTCAGTGATTGTTTGAAGGTCCATCTGGCTGCAACTATTGGTGCGTCCTGCAGTCACGTGCTCACCATTTTGTGGTCTTTGTTGCCGACTTCTGACGAGCAAAGTCCGTGGGGAAACCAAACCATTGATAGGCGAATCTCGCAGAATTGCAAATGGCAATCACATGATGTGTAGGGCGCTGCGACTTTACGGTAGTTGCGCTGAACAGCTGGAACTGCCGTTGGTGTGCCTTACACCGCATCATTTAGTGAGAGTTTCTAGTTCCAATTACTGTTGAGAAGTGAGGACCACCTCACTTTGCTGCTGCTTTGATTCAAATGCTCTGAAAATGTCCTTCGGTTTCCTTTAGGAATTACTAGCTAGATCTTCCAAATAATGTAAGGATATATTTATTAAGGAATTAAACGCTGATACCCATATGATTTTTCCATATGCATGGATCAGCATGGCTGCAACTGCGGAAGATGGAACAGTCATGTAGACTGTACATTGCTTCATTTCTATCTCTTATCCCTTTTGGAATTGCCCAAAGACTGCACTGCAGGATATTCTAGGGATGAATTAATTCAACAAGAAATAGAATGGAGTCGTTTCACCATCTCATCTATTGTGTTTAAACAATACACTTTTCCAATTGCTGCCCTCGATAGAACGAACACTCCTTTTAATTAGCATGTGCTGAATTACTTTTATTTTTTTATTTTTTTAGGATTTCTAAATCAGAGCATCTCCTATGAAAATGTACGACAGTGAGTATGGCAGATACACTTCGCTTTAGGTTCGCAGACCTCTCCCAGTATTTTACAAAAAATCAACTTTCATTGAGGGTAAGGGGAGGTTGAAGCAAAAAAATAAATAAATCTGAAATAGTAGCCTTTTATTATAGATTGGTAAAACTGATCTGCAAAGGGACGCCGTGGCTCAGTGGCTAAGACACTGAGCTTGTTATTCAGAAAGGTCGGCAGTTTAGCGGTTCGAATCCCTAGTGCTTACCCACAGGTAAGAGCCCATTTACGGACTTACATTGTGGCGCTGAGGGTGGCCAAACGTCATCATTGTGCCACTCTCATAGCATCCGCAGAAAACCGCCCTGCCGCCCTGTTTAGGGTGACCCGCTCCCTCCTTCAACAGAGGGAACGGGAAGCCCCGCTACAGGGTAGAGCAGAGGAATTTGTGATTTTTCTGCAGGAGAAAACCGCCCAGATACAGAGTGAGCTAACCCCCATTCATGGCCCAGTGGGATGCCACGAGAGAGATCTTGTTTGGGAGGAGTTTGACTCCGTTACTTCCGAGGATATGGACAGGCTACGTGGGCGACTGCGAGCCACCACATGTTTATTGGACCCGTGCCCCTCCTGGCTTGTACTGGCATCCTGGGAGGTGACACGAGGCTGGCTCCAAGAGGTTGTCAACGCATCCTTGAGTGAGGGTTCCTTGCCTGCCTCCCTAAAAGAGGCCAT
Organism: Rhabdophis nuchalis; assembly: GCA_039707465.1. Classification (NCBI taxonomy): domain Eukaryota; kingdom Metazoa; phylum Chordata; class Lepidosauria; order Squamata; family Natricidae; genus Rhabdophis; species Rhabdophis nuchalis. The sequence goes on from CM077654.1 coordinate 8,638,140, forward strand.
GGTGAGTCCCCTCCTCAAGAAGCCCTCTTTGGACCCAGCTCTTTTGAACAACTACCGTCCAGTCTCCAACCTTCCCTTTTTGGCGAAGGTTGTTGAGAGTGTGGTGGCACAACAGTTTCCCCGTCACCTGGAGGAAGTTGACTATCTAGATCCGCGCCAGTCCGGCTTTCGGCCCGGGCATAGCACCGAGACGGCATTGGTCGCGTTGGTAGATGATCTCTGGAGGGCCAGAGATGGGGGATGTTCCTCCATCCTGGTCCTATTAGACCTCTCGGCGGCTTTCGATACCATCGACCATGGTATCCTATTGCATCGGCTGGGGGGGTTGGGGGTGGGAGGCACCGTTTTACGGTGGTTCTCCTCCTACCTCTCTGGCCGATCGCAATTTGTGCGGGCAGGAGAGCAGAGGTCGACCCCGAGACCCCTCACATGCGGGGTGCCTCAGGGGTCGGTCCTCTCGCCTCTCCTGTTTAACGCATACATGAAGCCGCTGGGCGAGATCATCCGTGGTTTTGGGGTAGAGTACCACCTGTACGCTGATGACACCCAGCTGTACATATCTACCCCAAACCACCCCAACGATGCCGTAGCGGTGATGTGCCAGTGCCTGGAAGCCGTGCGGATCTGGATGGGAAGTAACGGACTTAGGCTCAACCCGACCAAGACCGAGTGGCTGTGGTTTCCGGCTGCCCGATTCAACCAGCTCTCTCCAACGCTGGCCATAGGGGGCGAACATCTTGCCCCTGTGGATGGGGCGCGCAACTTGGGTGTCCTCCTGGATACCCGGCTGTCCATGGAAGATCAAGTGACAGCCGTGGCCAGGAGGGCGTTTTACCAGGTTCGCCTGGTACGCCAGTTGCGCCCCCTATTGGATCGGGACGCCCTTCGCACAGTCACTCATGCTCTCGTGACATCCCGACTGGATTATTGCAACTCTCTCTACATGGGGCTCCCCTTGAGGTGTACCCGGAGGCTTCAGTTGGTCCAGAATGCAGCCGCGCGAGCAATTATGGGCACCTCTAGGTTTGCCCATGTAACACCGCTGTTGCGCGAGCTGCACTGGCTACCTGTCGTCTTCCGGGTGCGCTTCAAGGTGTTAATTACCATCTTCAAAGCGCTCCATGGCTCGGGACCTAGCTACCTGCGGGATCGGATCCTGCCCCATACATCCTCACGGCCGATTCGCTCCCACAGAGAGGGACTTCTCCGGGTGCCGTCCACTAGACTTTGTCAGCGGGCGACGCCCAGGGGAAGGGCCTTCTCTGTGGCGGGCCCAGCCCTCTGGAATGACCTTCCCCCCGATATCAGGACAACCACGGACCTCCGCTCCTTCCGCTTAAAATTAAAGACGCACTTTTTCCGTCTGGCCGGCCTTGGGTAGTCTCTTTTTAGGTTAGGGTTTTTTAGGGGTAATTTTTAGTTTAGTTTATGGGTTTTAGCGCAGGATCTATTTAATCTATTTTTAACTTTGTATTTTGTATTTGTTTGTGGTTTATTTGTATTTTTAATTGCCTGTGCCCCGCCTCGAGTCCCCTTGGGGAGAGAGAGCGGGATATAAATTAAAATTATTATTATTATTATTATTATTATTAGTGCTGCATAACGGAAGGAGCTCCCATTATTTGTTCCAGCTTCTGCCAACCTAGCAGTTCGAAAGCATGTAAAAATGCAAATAGCAAAATTGAATATTGAATATTGAATATTTATTTTGTATAACCGCGTCCTCTCCCCTAGGGGACTCGGAGCGGTGGTGGGAAGGTAATAGTGTTCCATATGCCTTTGCCGTTTAGTCATGCGGGCCACATGGCCACAGAGATCATGTGGCTCTTTGGCTTTGAAACGGAGATGAGTCAGGAACAGCTAGCACATATGTGCGAGGGGAACCTTTATCTTTACGTAAAACTGATCTGCATACAATTTTCATCCTAATATTTCACATTCAATCTTGTGTTTTTTTTAGATCTGCCAACTGCATTTGCTGACAATAGAATCCAGATCCCCCCTCCCACACTTTCTCTTTCCAGCTTTCCTAATCTCTTCGTAATCAAGGATCAAAGGGGAACTGCAACTTTCTTCTAACAAGGACTCCAGCAATCATATTTCTTTCTATTGGTTGGGGGGCATTCTCTCTTAATTGTGAACTCTGGTTAGTCTACAAGAATAAACATTGACAAATAAATACGTGCAGCATTATCACACAGTGTGATCTTCATCATTGTGCTTTAAAAATTATCCTTTTTCCAATATGAAAGTGAAGTTCAAGTCACGTCGATGCTTGGTTGATTCTGATAACTGAAAGTGTGACTACAAGCGCATCCTTTAATGTCAGAATGTGCACAGTGTGACTATGTGAGATAGCCCAGCAGCAAATACAGTAAACAGGATTGTAATAATAAATAGCGGTTTCTCTACAAAGTATATACATACACATACTAGGCAAAGGTCAAACAATCAATCAGCAATTACAGCATGGAAGCACACACGGAGAGAGAGAGAGATGCCCCAACAGGACCTTTCTTATATTGCAGACTCTTAAAGTGGTAACAGTCAAATAGCTCTGCTGACTCATTGCCATTGCATCATCATTACAGCATTACAATATTACAGCAGCTGATCAGCCATTAAATCATCGTTATCCTGACTTTTAAACAAATGTTGATCTTAATGCCTCAACCATATTTGTTGCTGTTAGTTGCGAAGTTGTGTCCGACCCATGGACAATGTTCCTCTTCCAAGCCTTCCTGTCCTCTACCATCCTCTGGAGTCCATTTAAGCTCATCAACCATATTTATCCCTTCCCATTTATCCCAACTTTCTGCAGACCACAGTCTCTTATAGGGGTAATGGATTTTTAGCATTGTTCCCAACTGTGAAGGGATGGGTTTGCTGCAAAATAGCCAGAAGCTGAGCTACTGGTGCCTTGTCCCTTTAAGATGTCTCGTTAGTCAACTTAGTCAAAACCTGGACATCCACATTTTGCTAACAATCCCAAGCAAATCAGACCTTTGAGACTTCTCAAAGGTCTTCTTTATTGTGTATGTCATATTGGCACAGCTTCGATGGAAAAACCAATTCTAAATACAATACAATAGCAGAGTTGGAAGGGACCTTGGAGGTCATCTAGTCCAATTCCCTGCCTAGGCAGGAAGCCCTATGCCATTTCAGACCAATCTTTCTCACAGTTTCTGTATAATTAAAGGTAACAGTGTTCCATGCACCTTTGGCATTTATTCATGCTGGCCACATGACCACGGAGACGTCATTGGACAGCACTGGCTCTTCGGCTTTGAAATGGAGATGAGCACTGCCGCCCGGAGATGGGAACAACTAGCACATATGTGCAAGAGGAACATTTACCTTTACCTTTGCCTTTGAGTACGTTGGGTTGTTGCCTAGAGGGCTATGTAGTTGTAGCTGGTTCCCTGTGCTGGGTATACAGAAAAGAATCTATGATTAAGTGGCGGAATGACCAAAAGTTGGAATGTCATTGAACAGATATCTATGGGATATCCAACTCAAGAGAGCAACCACACAAGTGGAAGTAGCTTAAATTCAAGCAGTAAAAATGAACTGTACACTCTGTAAAAATGAACACAGGCTTGGTTAAAACACAGGCTGTAAAAGAAAAGGAGTTTGGCTCTCACAAACTTTGCCAAAACTAGTTGACATTCTGGCTAGGAAACCAGACCTTGTACTAGAGCTACACCAAAACACATACACACCTAATATGGAAAGCAGAAGGGATAGGTTCTCATTCAGAAGAGGCTTCCACCTTGGTAGAAACAGGTGTTCAGCCTAGACCTGTGGTAAAGCCAAAGACAAAAAATGCTGAAGGAGGGGGACTTGCAACTGAGGTTGCGGCTGTTGTAATGTTCCCATCCTCCCATGATTGGAATTGGGGTCAACTGGCAATGGGCTCATATTTATGGTTGCAATGTCCTATGGCCACACTGACTGCCATTTTCAACCATTCCCAAAGTAAAGTCAATGTAAGAGCCAGCAAGAGGTCACAAGACACTCTTGCAAGTTGGGTCTGCTCCTGCCTCTTTTTCATCTTCTGCCTTGCTCAACCCATGGCGTTCACCAGGCTTCACAATGTGTCCATCCTCGAAACCAGGCATATCAAACTGGTGGCCCATGGTCCGGACATGCCCACACCGGCTATTCCCGTGATGGCGAACCTATGGCATGGGTGTCACAGGTGGCACGCGGAATTGTTAGGGCATGTGAGGCGTTGCCCTGTCAGCTCCAGCGTGCATGTCCAGCTGACTTCAGCCTTCTTTTGAGACCATTTTTCACCCTCCGGAGGCTTCCCTGAAGGCTCCTCTCTGCGCTCCTCCCGCTTTTGACACGCGAGCCAAAAATGGTTCACCATCACTGGGCTATTCCCATCTCAGCTCCGCTAAGGCAAAAAATATCCTGATGCATCACAGTATGGCCTGTGATGAGATCGGGTTTGGCACGGCTGCTCCAAGCAGTCACATTTCAAATCTTTGGTCTATAGCCATGATGGCGAACCTATGACACGTGGAGCCATCTCTGTGGGCACATGAGCCGTCACCCAGGTCAGTTCCACTGCGCATGTGTACGCGCCTTCCACCCGCCAGCTGATTTTGGGGTCTCTGCTAGGAGACATTTGCACATGCGTGATGGTAGGGGAATGTCACACATGCATGGGGGTGGGAGGGATACAGCACCTCCCTGCACCCCGTCTTTTGTTCCAGGAGGCTTCAGGGAAGTCTGCTAGCACCAAAATGGGGGGGGGGTGAAGGTGCAGTGTGCCTCCCACCTCTGTTTTGGTGCTAGCAGGCCTCCCTGAAGCCTCCTGGGACCATAAACAGGAGGTGGTGCAACCCTCCCATTTTCTGTTCCAGGAGGCTTCAGGGAGGCCTGCTAGCACCAAAACTGGGGTCACATGTGCATAAGGTGGGGAAGTATGTGGGGGGGGGGTCACACATGCATGCACAGGGGTTGGGACCTGTGGGAGAGCATTGGATTATGGGTTTTGGCACGTGCGCACATGCTATCTCTCTTGCACACACTTTTGGCACCCGAGGGAAAAGGGGTTCACCATCATTGGTCTGTAGCCGTGATGACGAACCTATAGCATGTGTGCAAACAGAGTCATATTTGATATTTCAACCTTCTGGAGGGCCAAAGGAAGCCGTTTTTGCCCTTCCCAGGCTTCAGAAAAACCTCCAGAGGCTGGGCAGGGCAAAGAAGGCCCCAATTCCCAACGAACGTCATCAGATAAATGAGAGGGTGTCATTTCAGTAATATTTTCCTGCAACTCAAGTTCATTCTCAGAATAATTGATACCGACCGAAGAGCAATGTTTCCATTGGCATCAGAGTCTTCTTTGTGATGAATGAATCCTTCCAACCTTTCTCAACTGATAAGATTATTCGAAGGCATCCTCAATTGCTGCTTTCAGTTTGGGCAGTCTGGCTTGTGCTGATACATTAATAGAGATGCATCTTCAATCCACCCATTCAGATTTAGGACACTTTCTCATCTGGTGACGGCAACCTCAGGTTTAGAAAAATGAAGCTCTCCTTCGTGGGTGCTGCTTTGCTGATTTCTGTGCTCAGCACAGATGCCCAGGTGAGAGGAAACCTGCATTTTAGGAAAGGTTATTTGTGGGATGGCAGAGACAACTCGGTGGCTCAAACTCTATGGGTTAATCCCAAAGTAAATTGGTCACTCTTGTGTCCTATTTGTTAGGAGTAGACTCCTAGAGTTGGGTAGGCAATATATAATACCATGATAACAAATGGTCATTGTTGCTTTAAGATGTGTGAATGCAATTAGAAGAAACTGTAATTATCTTGGCAATAAGAGGAAGTCAGCAGAGCGCATTCTCTCTCTGCTCGATCTCTTTACTGATTGCTATCTGCACGTTTGCCGTGACTGACTGAAGGAAGAAGGAAGAATTGTTAATTGTGACTGTAAGCAATTGTTTGTTTGTTAAGGACTTTGTTTGACTAACTATCTACAATCACTGCTTGTGAAGCAGTAGTTTAGTTTTACAACACCAGTAAAGCTAATTGTTTTTTACAACAGTGTCTGAAATACTATTTGTGTGTTTTACTAGCAACATTTCTTTAGCTGCACATTCCGCTGCACAACTTTTCTGTCTCCCAACGGAGATATCCTCAACACTACTGAAATCTTAACCTTAAAATAAAAACAACCCAGTTGTGTAATGCTACACTGAGGAGATCCGGTTTAACCATATTCAAATGCATATCTAAATGGAATTGTTTTTCTGAATTGAGCTGGAAAGTCCAATTGGATGCCACAGTTTTGCAAAGTGATTTCAAGTGTACAATTAGACTGATGCCCTCAATCAAATCAATTGTTCTCTTCTGAATTTGAAGCATTTTGCACAGATTAATAACGAACCAGAGTTTTTGTAGCTTGCAACAAAAATTACAGTCACACATTGCATTAAAATTGTTGCTTCCTATCAATTGGAAAGCCAGGCCGTTGAATTGCAGCAATAGTTTTCAGGTCCTTGGGTTATGTTTAGCGAGGTTAAACGTTTGCATCCTTGGTTTCCTTCCATCCATAAATTTATGCTTTCTGCTACATTTTACAATGGTTTCAGTGTGACCACGTATGTCAAGCTAAAACAGGATTGTGTAATGGATGATTATTGGGTTTTTTTCCCCCAACACAGCATTATATTCTAGATCTTCCACCCTCAATAAGTAAAATAATTTCTTGTTTTAATGTATTTTGATATCTTGATTGTTGTCAGAACTCAACTGGATAAGCTGGGAAGGTCACACAGTCCCAAAGGGGCAGCTGGTGTGTCAAATTGTCTTCCCATGTGGCACAACCAAGCCTAATCCCTTGCCCACCCAAAGGCCCATCATGGTCAGAATTAACCCTCAGATAAATCGTTGATTTTATTCATTGGGGATTGTTCACCCATGCATTGATCGCTTTAGAAGAAGCTGCCCTGAATTTCTGAACTTTATTCTCCCATGCAAATGACATTCAGGGGAACCATATCTGAGCTTCTGAATCCCCTCTAAGGCTCATCCTTCTCTTTGCTGGAGACAGAACAAGTTCATCAATGTATTTTTGAATTTCTGTAGAGGTACCTCGCGTCCCAGGATTACAGCATTTCCAGAAATGATGATCCTCAACTCCCAGATCCTGTAAGTACTTCTTCTAATCTTTCCTCTTTTTTCTTTAGCTTTTTTTTTGAAGAATAGCCTCATGCATCCAGTCTCACTAATTTCCAAACAATCATTTCAAATGTTTCTCACCAAAGACAGTTTTGGGGGTAAGGCAATAGCTGGAAAAGCTGGTCACAATTCACTCCATTGTGTCCTAAAGAGCTAGGGATCAAATGGAAATACACAAACCATTTTTTCCATGTATGTCAAAGCTCCTTGTTCCTATTTTATTTACCGAGGAAGTGTGTTTCCTTATTTAGGAGATTTATTCACTTACAAAATATATTCTATTCTGAAAAAAACCAATCTCTTTTGAGATTACAGGAGGGGATTTGACTCCACAGCTGTTTGCTATTTCGTGGAGATACTGTACAGTACCCAAGGGAGCCCAGATTTACACAAAGCTGGATTTAAAAAGACCTTCCTCTTAAACAGCTTGAACATTAAGGTTAAAAGATATTAATAGATAGTAGGCCATCTATAATCTTCAAATGTACGAAAAGCACCAATTTTAGAATAGAATAACAGAGTTGGAAGGAACCTTGGAGGTCTTCTAGTTCAACTCCCTGCTCAGGTAGGAATCCCTACTCCACAAACAAATGGTTATCCAACATCTTAAAAACTTCTAGTGTTGGAGCCTTCACAACTTCTGGAGGCAGATTCTTCCCCTAATTAATTGTTCACACTGTCAGGAAATTTCTCCTTAATTCTAATTTGCTTCTCTCCTTGAATAGTTTCCACCCATTGCTTCTTGTCCTACCCTCAGGTGCTTTGGAGAATTGTTTGACTCCTTCTTCTTTGTGGCAACCCCTGAGATATTGGAACACTGCTATCATGTCATAATATTTTAACATATTTGTCTTTGTCTCCTGGTTTTGGTAAGCCCAAGAAACTAACTGGTCCTGAAAAATCTTAGGATCCCTAAGATTTATGATCCCTAGACATAGTGTGAAACAGGGGTGAAATCCAGCAGGTTCTGGAAAACTGGTAGCGGGAATTTTGAGTAGTTCAGAAAACCGGCAAATGCCACCTCTGGCTGGCCACAGAGTGGGGTGGAAATGGAGATTTTGCAGTATCCTTCCCCTGCCACACCCACCAAGCCATGCCCACGAAGCCACGCCCACAGAACCGGTAATAAAAACATTTGAATTTTATCACGTGCTGGCCCCGCCCCCATCCAGTGTGAAGGGAAGTCCTGGGGGATTCAGGTGAATGAGGCAGACAGATACTCCTCTGGACAGAGGAAAGGCAGAGCTATGGGTTATCTCTTCTTCATTCTAGTCAAAAGAAGGACTAAGGTAAGATAATAGCAGTGTTCCAATATATCAGGGGCTGCGACAAAGAAGAAGGAGTCAAGCTATTCTTCAAAGCACCTGTGGGCAGGACAAGAAACAACGGATGGAAACTGAACATATGCAGACGCAACCTAGAACTAAGGAGAAATTTCCTGACAGTAAGAACAGTCAACCAGTGAAACAACTTGCCTTCAGAGGTTGTGAATGCCCCAACACTGGAAGCTTTTAAGAAGGGACTAGACAATCATTGGTCCAAAATGGTATAGGCCACTGAGTGCCGAAAAAGGAATCCCCGGAAGAGGACCTGCACATCTGAAAATGAACTTTCGGTTTCTGGTGTGTGCATGTGTGCCAGACAGCCAGTCTTCAAGTTAGTGGCATGTATGCGTGTGTGACAATCAGCTGGCCAGTAGGCATGCCCATGCAGGAAAACGGAAGACCAACTCTTCCAGTTTCCAACAGTGCCGCATGTACAAAGGTCAGCTGATCGTCACACATGCATGTGCAGCAGAAACCCAGAAAAGGAACGGGAACTGCCATGCATGCCAGGCAACATGGCTCTGTGTGCCAATTTGGGCACACATGCCATAGGTTTGCCATCACGGATATAGGCTCTCCTGCTTGAGCAGGAGGTTGTACTAGAAGAGAGTTCCTCAACCTATCCAGGTTGGAAGCCTGGAGCTAGAGGGGAAGGAGGAAACGTAGTGGTTTTGTGGGGCCTGGCAGGCATGTGCACATGTTTATGAGCAAGCATGTGTTCCTCACACGAGTGAGGCTGAGACCACCTGCAATGCTCGAATGGGGCCAAAAGCGCCTGCGATACTCCCGTGAATGATGCCATAAGCACCGGCGATGCTTGCGTAAGTGGGGCTGTGCAAGTGTGCACATTTGTGCACACCAGCCAGCCATGGACCAGTAGTGGGTTGAGGACTTTGGACTAGAAGACCTCCAAGGTCCCTTTATTTATTTATTTAATTTGTAGACCGCCCCCTCTCCCCGAAGGGACTTCCAACTCTGATATTCTGTTAGTTATTCCTTGCTACCCCAGGGTTAAAACCAAGGGCCCCTTTTTAAAATAATAATGAGAATATTAGTACAGTACAGAAAACGAAGAGATTTTCTTTTTGAGGGGGCTCCATTTTCATGATGGTGGGAATTAGCATGGAAAGCAAATGCATGCATAGACTCCAATATTCTTTGTGGATTTCTATGAATGACGGTTGTGAGAAACAAGATGAATGGCTTTTCTGTCCTGCAGCAAGAGTCCTACCATGGAGATCCCCCTAATCCGGTCATGGACAGCAACCATAATGAGGTTTTAGTTGGACAATCTTTCCCAGGAGATAATGTAAAAACTGAGCCTGTTTCCTCAGCTTTTCCTAATCCTCAAAAGTCAGATGGCCCAACATCATTTCCCCCTGTACAACCTGACCCTTCTGTCTCTGCACAACCTGACCCTGCTGTCTCTGCACAATCTGACCATACTGCCTTGGCACAACATGCCCATGCTGTTTCTCCACAAGCAGACTCTGATGTCTCTACACAAAGAGAAGCTGCTGTCTCTTCACAACATGAGGGTATTATCCCTGCAGAACCTGCTTTTGCACAAAACACGCATGCTGTCGCTCCACAAGCAAACCCTGCCGACTCTGCACAAAAAGACACTGCTGCCCCTCCACAAGATGAGCATACTGTCTCTGCACAATCTGGCTCTACTGTCTCTGCACAACCTGACCGCGCTGCCTTGGCACAACATCTCAGGGCTGCCTTTGTACAACGTACTCATTCTGCCTCTGCACAAGCAAACCCTACTGTCTCTGCACAACACGGTCCTGCTCTATCTACACAAAGAGACCCTGCTGCCTCTCCAGAAGATGAGCATATTGCCTCTGCACAACCTGGTCCTGCTGTCTCTTCACAACATGAGGGTATGGTCTCTGCAGAACCTGACCATACTGCCTTGGCACAACGTGCCCATTCTGTCTCTGCACAAGCAAACCCTACTGTCTCTGCACTACCTGACCGCACTAAGTTGGCACAACGTCTCAGGGCTGCCTTTGTAAAACGTACCCATTCTCCTTCTGCACAAGCAAACCCTAATGTCTCTGCACAACACGGTCCTGCTCTATCTACACAAAAAAAACCTGCTGTCTCTCCAGACAATGAGCATATTGCCTCTGCACAACCTGGTCCTGCTGTCTCTTCACAACCTGGCCCTACTGTGTCTTCACAAGATGAGGGAATTGTCTCAACAGAACCTGACCGTACTGCCTTGGCACAACGTGCCAGGGCTGCCTTTGCACAATGTGCCCATTTTGTCTCTCCACGAGTGAACTCTACTGTCTTTGCACAACCTGACCGCAATGCCTTGGCCCAACGTGTCAGGGCTGCCTTTGTACAACGTACCCATTCTGCGTCTGCACAAGCAAACCCTACTGTCTCTCCAGAAGATGAGGGTATTGCCTCTGCACAACCTGGCCCTACTACCTCTCCACAAAAAGAGGGTATGGTCTCAGCAGAAGCTGACCGTACTGCCTTGGCACAACGTGTCAGGTCTGCCTTTGCACAAAGCGCCCATTCTGTCTCTGCACAAGCAAACCCTACTGTCTCTGCACAACCTGACCGCACTAAATTGGCACAACGTGTCAGGGCTGCCTTTGTACAGCGTACCCATTCTGCGTCTGCACAAGCAAACCCTACTGTCTCTGCACAACACGGTCCTGCTATATCTACACAAAGAGACCCTGTTGCCTCTCCAGAACCTAAGCATACTGCCTTGGCACAACGTGCCAGGGCTGCCTTTGCACAACGTGCCCATTCTGTCTCTCCACAAGTGAACTCTACTGTCTCTGCACAACCTGACCACACTGCCTTGGCACAACATCTCAGGGCTGCCTTTGCACAACGTATCCATTCTGCCTCTGCACAAAAAGACCCTGCTGCCTCTCCAGAAGATGAGGGTATTGCCACTGCAGAACCTAAGCATACTGCCTTGGTACAACGTGTCAGGGCTGCCTTTGCACAATGTGCCCATTCTCCCTCTGCACAAGCGAACTCTACTGTGTCTGCACAACCTGACCGCACTGCCTTGGCCCAACGTGTCAGGGCTGCCCTTGCACAACGTGCCCATTCTCCCTCTGCACAAGGAAACTCTACTGTCTCTGCACAACACGGTCCTGCTCTATCTACACAAAAAGACCCTGCTGTCTCTCCAGAAGATGAGCATATTGCCTCTGCACAACCTGGTCCTGTTGTTTCTTCACAACCTGGCCCTACTGTCTCTTCACAAGATGAGGGTATTGTCTTGGCTGAATCTGACCGTACTGCATTGGCACAACGTGTCAGGGCTGCCTTTGCACAACGTGCCCATTTTGTCTCTCCACAAGCGAACTCTACTGTCTCTGCACAACCTGACCGCAATGCCTTGGCCCAACGTGTCAGGGCTGCCTTTGTACAACGTGTCCATCCTGTTTCTGCACAAGCTGACACTGCTGTCTCTGTACAACATGGCCCTACTGTTTCTGCACTACTAGCTCCTCTGGTCAATACAACTGCATGCTTTGCACAACCTGACCTTGCTGCACAAGCTGAGCCTTTTGCCTCTTCACAAACTAATCCTGGTGCCCCAGCACAATCTGACCTCACTGTCTCTGCACAACCTGACCCTGCTGTCACTGCACAAGCTGGTCCTGTTGTCTCCACACAACCTGACCCCACTGTCACTACACAAGCTAGCCCTGTTGTTGCTACACAACCTGCTCATGCTGTCTTGACACAATTTACCAATGCTATATCTGGACAGCCTCCCCTTGCTGCCATTGTTTCCTCTGGTATTCAAGAGCCTAATACACCTGCACTGCCTGTCCCTGAAGAACCTGAATCTTCTACCTTTGGAACACCTATTATGGCTGGTGAAAAAGTTTCTGCCTCCAAAGTTCAGGTAAGCATGAAAGTGCTAATTCCTGAAGACTTGCTCTTTTTAAGATGGTTATGCTACTCATTAATTGTGGATACATTAATGTATGATTAAGTTAGAAAAATATGAAGGCTCCAGACTGCTTAGTTTTTTACCAGTTAGTCTAGTAGTTGGGAGAATATATAGCAGTATACAGCTAGAGAGAAAGTCTGGTGTAGTGATTAAAGCATTAGGTTGAAGTATAGATGATTCCTGGCCATATTACATATTTAACCATCATAGTTCTATGCACTTTGGGAAAGAAACCCTGAGGCTGTTGCAGGAAAATGAAAAGAAAGCATAAAAAAAAAGTGGCAGGCTACAAGAATCACCTGTGCTTCAATCTAGTTGGTAGATTCCAATGACTCTCTTACAACTCACTGTAACCAACTAGCTCAGACAGAAGAAGCTGCTTGAATGTACAGTGAAATATCTCAAACCAACAAAAGAAAGTCCAGCTGTTGTAATTCAACTTTCAGACAACTTTACCTGGATGACAGGTGGAGCTCTTGCCTCGCAATCAGGAGGTTGTGAGTTTGATCCTAGGTAGAGGCAGATGTAGGCTCTCCTGCTTGGGCAGGGGGTTGGACTGGATGATCTGCAAAGTCCCTTCCAACTGTGTTAATCTGTCACAATCTTGATTGATGTGTGTTGAACGGCTTTTCTCCTTTCATTTCCCCCCCCAGGAAACCTAAATCGAAGTATCTCACTAGGAAAATCTATGCCAGTGAGTATGGGAGATATGCTTTGCTTTACTAGAGATTTACGTTTTGCAGATTTCTCCCAAGGTTTTATGACAATTTATTTTTTATAACTACAGACACATAGGTTATTGGCAACCATTGTCATTGAGAATAAGGGGAGGTCGAAGGCAAAACTCTGAAATATTAGCTGCCTTCTGGGTAAAAGTCAATTGCCTACTCTTTTTATACCAAATATTTTACACTCATTCTTTTTTTTTTCCCTAGGTCTGCAGACTGCATTTCCTGAGAATAAAATCCAGAGCCATCTCCCACACTTTCCCTTTTCACCTTCCATCAAAACTTCCTAATCAAGAATTAAACAAAAACTGCAAATGTCTTCTAATCTTTCTGTTAATTTGTGGACCCTTTCCCTTAATTGTGAACATTGGTTATTTTACAAAAATAAACATTTACAAATATATATGTGCAGCTTTATCACAGAATGTTGTCTTTATCATTGGGCTCCAAACAATATCTTGTTTCCAATATTACAGTGACATTCAGGCTACATCAATGCATGGTTAATAAATCTGATCAATAAAAACATTTGATTACGAGCTCTTCATTTAAGTAACAGTGTGTGGTGGCAGCCAAAAAAGCCAACACAATCCTAAATTGCATGAAGAGAGGGATATAATCAAGATAAAGGGAGGTATCAATACCACTCTATAAATACAATACAATAATACAATACAATAGCAGAGTTGGAAGGGACCTTGTAGGTCTTCTAGTCCAACCCCCTGCATGGGCAGGAACCTTATACCGTTTCAGACAAATGGCTATCTAACATCTTTTTAAAGACTTCCAGGGTTGGGGCATTCACAACTTCTGGAGGCAAGCTGTTCCAGAGGTTAATTGTTCTTACGGTCAGGAAATTTCTCCTTAGTTCTAAGTTGCTTCTCTCCTTGATTAGTTTCCACCCGTTGCTTCTTGTCCTGCCCCCAGCCTTAGTAAGACCACACCTAGAATACTGCATCCAGTTTTGGTCACCACACTAGAAAAAAAAGATGTTGAGACTCTAGAAAAAGTGCACAGAAGAGCAACCAGGATGATTAGAGGAGGCTAAAACATATGATGAATGGTTGCAGGAACTGGACATGGCTAATCTAGTAAAGAGAAGGACCAGGGGAAACAGTCTAGCAGTGTTCTAATATTTGAGGGACTTCCAGAGAGAGGAGTGGGTCAAGCTGTTTTCCAAAGCACGTGAAGGCCAGACAAGGAATAATGGATGGAAACTGAACAAGGAGAGATTCAACCTGGAAATAAGGAGAAATTTTCTGACAGTGAGAGCAATTAATCAATGGAACAGACGTTGAGGGAGCTTCATCACTGGAGGCTTTCAAGAAGAGACTGGACTGCCATCTATCAAAAATGGTGTAAGGTCTGCTTGGGCAGGGGATTGGACTAGATGACCTACAAGGCCCCTTCCAACTCTGATTGTTGTCCCTTCCAACAATCTAATACAGTGGTAGTCAACCTGGTCCCTACCGCCCACTAGTGGGCGTTCCAGCTTTCATGGTGGGTGGTATTTATTTTTATTTATTTATTTATTTATCGTATTTATATCCCGCACCCATCTCCCACAGAGGGACCCAGGGCGGCGCACAGGAAATTAAAAAATACAAATATACAATATACAAAAATACAAAAACTCTTAAAACTATATTAAACCAAACCCCTAGGGGTTTTGTCCGATACTGAAGCATTTTCCTTTTTTTAATTTAATTGACTTCCCTATTTTATAAATCACCATTACTGTGGAACCGGTGGGTGGTTAGAAAATTTCACTACTAACAGAGGTACAAAAGTGGGCAGTAGGTATAAAAAGGTTGACTACCTCTGGTTTAATACCTTGACATGAATGCCACAAACATATTTATCCCATGTTTCTCTTACCTTTCTTTAGACCATAGTCTTTTATAGACTATACAGATTTTTTGGGTAACTTCCCCAATATTACTTTGAAATACCACCCTATAAAGCCTTAGTAAGCTGTTCCAAAGTGCAAATCCCTTTTGCTTCCTTTGATCTTAGAGGTGAATAATTCCATTCTTATTCGATATCCAGAAGACATTTGCTTATCCCTGATTCATAGGTAAATAAAATCGTAAAGAAAGCCAATTCCACGATCTTGTTGATTCAATTTTAAAACTGCCCATCTCCCTCACAGGGAATCTGAAAAAATAGTTTTGAAACTGAAACTGACACAATCTTCAAGAAGGGCCTATTCTAGAGCAATATTGGAGTTTAGTTTAGTTTAGTTTATTCAATTTATACCCCGCCCTTCTCCAACGGACTCAGGGCGGCGTTACATGGAGTAATTGGACTCCATGACCAAATAGTGCTTCTACCAGTAGTTGTCCATACTACCGTTTAGATATTTAAAAGAGGTCGTCGAAAGTTGACAAGGGACCTCTGCCCCTTAAAACTCCTCTGCCCAATGAGAATGAAAAGAAATCAAAGGAACTAAGTTAAGGAAATCAAAAGATGGGACTGAGATCGAACAATTATAAAACAAAAACCAGAGAAAGGTTCTGCACTACAAATGGCTTTTCAGGATCTCTCTACTTTGATCACGTGAAGGGTTAATACCACTTTATAAGGCCTTGGTAAGGCCACACTTGGAATACTGCATTCAGTTTTGGTTGCCGCGATGTAGAAAAGACGTGGAGACTCTGCAAAGAGTGCAGAGAAGAGCAACCAGGATGATTAGGGGACTGGAGACTAAAACATATGAAGAACGGTTGCAGGAACTGGGTATGTCTAGTTTAATGAAAAGAAGGACCAGGGGAGACATGATAGCAGTGTTTCAGTATCTATGGGGTTGCCACAAGGAAGAGGGAGTCAAACTATTCACCAAGGCACCTGAGGGTAGAACAAGAAGCAATGGGTGGAAACTAATCAAGGAGAGAAGCAACTTCGAACTGAGGAGAAATTTCCTGACAGTTAGAACAATTAATCAGTGGAACAGAAGTTGCCTCCAGAAGTTGTGAATGCCCCAATACTGGAAGTCTTTAAGAAGATGTTGGATAGCCATTTGTCTGAAATAGCATAGGGCTCCTGCCTAGGCAGGGGGTTGGACTAGAAGACCTCCAAGGTCCCTTCCAACTCTGCTATTGTATTGTTTATCATCAGATAAATTGAAGGGTGATATTTCATCAATATTTATGTTGCAGATCAAGTTCACTCTCAGCAAACCTATACACGGCATGAAATAATATTTCATTTGGCACCTGAAATTGTGGAGAACAAATCCTTCTTTACCTTTCTCAACTGATAAGATAATTTGAAAGGCTTCATCAATTGCTCCTTTCAGTCTGGCTTGTCCATAAAGATCCATCCTTAACCTGCCTAGTCATACATACTTTTTCATCGGGGAAGGAGACCTCCAGCTGAGAAAAATGAAGCTCCTCTTCGTGGCTGCTGCTTTGTTGATTTCTGCGCTCAGCACAGATGCCCAGGTGAGAGGAAAACTGACTTTTAGGAAAGATCACTTGTGGGATGGCAGAGAAAAACCCCTGTGGCTCAAACTCTGTGGGTTAATCCCAGACGAAACAATTAACTTTTGGGTCCTACTGAAATCTTAGACATCACAGATAGGGTCGTATGAACTCTATTTAAATACAGATATTTTTTTTCCCCTAAATCGAATCAGACAATCCTATTGGATGCCACAATTTTTCCAAAGTAATTTAAATTGTTTGAGTAGATTGATGGTTTCAGAGTCAAATCAATGATTCTATTCTGACTGGGATCTATTTTGCACAATTTTAGAACAAGCTTTGCAGCTTGCAACGATATTAATTAAAGTCACACATTGAATTAAAATGCCTTTTGTCTGGTTTGGGCTTCCTGTCAAGGGGAAAGCCAGGCCATGATACAAGCAATAATTTTCATTGACTTTGGCTATGTTTAGTCCATTTAAATATTTCACTTCCTTCTGTCAATAGATTTATTGCTTTTACTGTATCTTAAAATGATTTCAGCATGACCATGTGTCTCAGGCTAAAACCATATTGTATTATTTTTCACTAAAGAATTATGGCTTAGTTCCTCCATCTCCAGCAAGTAAAAGAGTTTCTTGTTTTAATGTATTTTGACATTTCTGAATGCTGTCAGAACTCATCCAGCCGAGCCGGAAAACAAGATCACAACAGTCCCAAACGGGCAGCTGGTTTGTCAAATTCTGATTGTGTTCCAATGTGGCCCAACTAAGCCTCATTCCTTGCCCACCCAAAGGCCCCTCATGGTCAGAACTGAGCCCCAGAGAAATGATTAGTTTTTCACTGGGGATTTCTCCTCCATCATTTTAGGAGAAACGCAGCTGCTCAGACTTTCAGAACTTTGCTTTCCCATACAAATGACATTAAGGGCAACCGTAGGTGGGCCTCCTCTGAATCCACTCAGGGGCCCATCCTTCTCTTTGTTGGAGAATAAACAGGTTTATCAATGTATTTCTGAATTTGTGTAGATGTACTCTGAACAGCAGACCGTATTTTCTTCAAACTATCATCCACAGGTCCCTGTTCCTGTAAGTATAGTATGATCTCTTCTTTACCCTTTCTTTCTTTCTTTCTTTCTTTCTTTCTTTCTTTCTTTCTTTCTTTCTTTCTTTCTTTCTTTCTTTCTTTCTTTCTTTCTTTCTTCCTTTCTTCCTTCCTTCCTTCCTTTCTTTCTTTCTTTCTTTCTTTCTTTCTTTCTTTCTTCCGTCCTTCCTTCCTTCCTTTCTCCCTCCCTCCCTCCCTCCATTTCCTTCTGTCTCTTTCTTTTCTTCTTTCTTTCCTTCTTTCTTTCTTTCTTTCTCTTCCCTCCTTCCTTTCTCTCTCTCCCTCCCTCTGTCCCTTTCTTTCTTTCTTCCTTCCTTTCTCTCTCTCTCCCTCCCCCCTCCATCTCTTTCTTTCTTTCTTTCTTTCTTTCTTTCTTTCTTTCTTTCTTTCTTTCTTTCTTTCTTTCTTTCTTTCTTTCTTTCTTCCTTTCTTTCTTCCTTCCTTCCTTCCTTCCTTTCTCTCTCTCCCTCCCTCCCCTCTCTCCTTCCCTCTCTCTCTCTCTCTCTTTCTTTCTTTCTTTCTTTCTTTCTTTCTTTCTTTCTTTCTTTCTTCTTTCCTTCCTTCCTTCCTTCCTTCCCCTCCCTCCCTCCCTCCCTCCCTCCTTCCTTCCTTCCTTCCTTCCTTCCTTCCTTCCTTTTTTTTTGTTTTGAAGATGCTTCCAATTTCACTGATTTCCCAACCATCCATTTCAAATGCTTCTCATTTGGGAGAGTTGTAGGGTTAAGACAATGGCTGGAAATTTTGGAGTCAATTGTGGTCCAGTGTTGAGGACTACCTGCACCCATCCAGGAGTACCGTTGGGTTAAGACAGCTGCCAGGAAATGTGTTGAGAGATTGTGCAAAAAAACCAGAAGATTGAGGCCATGAATCTGTGGTCAAAACTTTATCTGCTTTTAATGCATATTGTTTGCGCAACTCAAGTAAAAAATGGATGGAGCATTGATCATTGTAGACAATATCTTGACTCCCCCCCCCCATATTCTGAGGATACCTTTCCTCACAATTCACTCCACAGCATGCAAATCAGCTGGGGTTATCAACCCAAAATAATGTTTTCATCCATTTTGAGGTCACTTGTCCATATTTTTGTTCCTTGGAAACCGTATTTAGATATTTAGATCAGGGATGTCAAACTCGATTTCATTGAGGGCTGCATCAGAGTTGTGTTTGACCTCAGAGGGAGGGCCGGAGGCATGGCCAGGGGGTGGAGTGGCCAGGGGAGTGGCCAGAGTGGGTGTGACAGCAGTCTGCCTCCTGTAGCACTCTGCCAGCCAAAACTGGGGTTAATTCCAAAATGTGGGCTTTGCTTTGTGACATCCAGATCCAGTGAGCAAAGGGTGTGAACTGCACAGAAAATACACTTTTGTTTATTTACATTATTTTATTTATTTTATTGGATTTATCAACCGCCCCCTCTCCCCGAAGGGACTCGGGGCGGTGCACAGGAAATTAAAAAACATATAAATATAACAATTATAAATATTTAAAACCGCATTAAATAACTATCGCCCTGTGCTAAAACTTAACTCATTAAAACTATTCCCCTTAAAACCCCGATTAAACAATTTATCTCCCAGACTACAGGCTAGGTGCGGTAGGTTAGGCCAGGCTAGGTTTGGTTAGGAAGAAATATCCCAGTGGTGGGATTCAATTTTTTTTACTACTGGTTCTGTGGGTGGGCGTGGTAGGAAAAGGTTACTGTAAAATCTCCATTCCCTCCCCACTCCAGGGGAAGGTTACTGCAAAATCCCCCATTTAGCTGGGACTCTGGAGGCAGAGAATAGATGAGGGCGGGGCCAGCCCAGAGGTGAATGAAAATAATTCACAGCCATTGAAATAAAAAGAGAGTTTTACGGTCTAAGCATGTGCTTTTTTACTGTCTCAGGAAGCCCAGGTTGGAAAATTTCTGCTCTCTGTCTTTCTAAATACGTGTAGTTGTTTGGGGAAAAAATGTTATGGGGTTTAGGTGGAAGTTCTTTGTATCTTTATATTTGTGCCTATATAAACATGCTGATTATATGCCAACCATCTTATTCTGAAAAGTAACTCTGGGCTTATATATTATTACATAACTGAAATGGAAAGAGTGCAGAGAAGAGCAACCAAGATGATTAGGGGACTGGAGACTAAAACATATGAAGAACGGTTGCAGGAGCTGGGTATGTCTAGTTTGATGAAGAGAAGGACCAGGGGAGACATGATAGCAGTGTTCCGATATCTCAGAGGGTGCCACAAAGAAGAGGGAGTCAAACTTTTCTCCAAGGCACCTGGGGGCAGGACAAGAAGCAATGGGTGGAAACTAATCAAGGGGAGAAGCAACTTAGAACTAAGGAGAAATTTCCTGACAGTCAGAACAATTAACCTCTGGAACAGCTTGCCTCCAGAAGTTGTGAATGCCCCAACCCTGGAAGTCTTTAAGAAGATGTTGGATAGCCATTTGTCTGAAATGGTATAAGGTTCCTGCCCATGCAGGGGGTTGGACTAGAAGACCTACAAGGTCCCTTCCAACTCTGCTATTGTATTGTATTGAAATGTAAGAAAGATTTGAGGCCATAAGCCACTGGAAGGAGATACACCTACGGACTTCAATATGGTTGGTGGGTTTCTTTCAATGTGGATTGTGGGAAACAAACAAGATCAGTATTTATATCTTGCACTTTGGTTGTTCTTTTTTTCTTTTCTGCAGCAACAGCCTAACTATAATAATCCACCTAATCCAAACATGGTTGTGACCTCTTATGGTCCCGTTCCCCCTGCACAGTCTACACAACCTTTGCCTGATAATTGGGTACAAGCCCAGCCTGCTCCCGCTCCTCCTCCTAGTTCTCAATATGTTGCTGGCCCTGCATCATATCCCCCTCCACAAGTTCCCTCTACTGCCTACGCACAAAGTCCCAGTGCTCCTCTTGCAACTTACGCTAGTGCCCCACCTGCTCCTTGTCCCTGTGCACAATGCGCCTCTGCAGCTGGTGTACCACGTGCCCCTGCTGTCGGTGCCCAGCGTGCTCCTTGTCCCTGTGCACAATGCGCCTCTGCTGCTGGTGTACCACGTGCCCCTGCTACCGGTGCCCAGCGTGCTCCTTGTCCCTGTGCACAACGGGCCCCTGCTACCGGTGCCCCTCGTGCTCCTTGTCCCTGTGCACAACGTGCCCCTGCTACCGGTGCCCCACGTGCTCCTTGTCCCTGTGCACAACGGGCCCCTGCTACCGGTGCCCCTCGTGCTCCTTGTCCCTGTGCACAACGGGCCCCTGCTACCGGTGCCCCTCGTGCTCCTTGTCCCTGTGCACAACGTGCCCCTGCTACCGGTGCCCCTCGTGCTCCTTGTCCCTGTGCACAACGGGCCCCTGCTACCGGTGCCCCACGTGCTCCTTGTCCCTGTGCACAACGTGCCCCTGCTACCGGTGCCCCTCGTGCTCCTTGTCCCTGTGCACAACGTGCCCCTGCTACCGGTGCCCCACGTGCTCCTTGTCCCTGTGCACAACGTGCCCATGCCACTGGTGCACCACGGGCCCCTGCCACTGGTGCACCACGAGCTCCTGCCACTGGTGCACCACGGGCCCCTTGTGCCTGTGTACGTGCTCCTTGTCCCTGTGCACAACGTGTCCCTGCTGCCTCTGCAAAACGTGTCCCTGCTGCCTCTGCAAAACCTGTTTTCGCACGAAATACTCGTGCTGCCTTTCCCCACCTTGGGCCTTCCGCCTCTCTTCCATCTGATGCTAAACTCCCTGGAACATCTGAATTGCCTGCCTCTGAAGGACCTGGGTTTGCTGCCTCTGGAACACCTGGTAACTCTGGCGAAAAAACTTCTGCCTCCACAGATCAGGTAAGTGTGCCAATTTTTGCAGGCCTCTCCCTTTGAAGGTGGGAAGAAGGTTCTTCCTTCTGCATTGTAGCTTCGCCTTGGTTTTTATTTAATTGCTCCAAGATTGCTATTTCTCTGTGGCCAGAGTCTGTGCAGAAAGAGATGAGTATCCTTTGTTTAGAATACAACAAGATCCTCTGCCTTTAAATTAAACCACTTAATAGCAAAGGAGTCTAATAATTATTTGCAACCAAAAAATGTGACTATCCACTGATGAATCTGCTACTCATTGTAGCATAAGAAAGATTTACCGATATTTTTACTACTTTTTTCCAGGAATAATTACCTTTATTTTTCTTGTACTGATTCCTCAGTCTTCACCCATCATCTTCATTAGAATCCCAGGAAAATATTCCTTTCATAAAAAGTGCCCTAAATGTTTTCTATAATTCAGAAACTGGCTCTCCCCAAAACAAACCATTCTTCCAACCTTTTACACTGATGAGAATTTTCATTTTTTTCTCCCTTTTCCAGACATCTCAGAAACCTTCTCTGAAGAAACCACAGGTGAGGGTTCATTTTGCCCCATTTTCCCATGTTTTATTACTCTAAAGTATGAGCAGCATTCCCTTTTCAGTCTTTGAAAACCAAGTCAGAAGTTTCATTTGATATTATATTTTTTGAGAAACATTTTTAATACAGCCTGTTAAAATCCAAGTTATTGCTGGATTTTGCCCTTCTTATAGCACATGACTTCTGATGAAAATGTATTATCAGAGATAACACAGACAGCTGGCAGTTCAAGCCATCCTTTCATTGCTCCAAATTTCCCTAAATGGTCCCATGTTTCTGGCAGTTCCCAGAGCAAAGTTATGACAAACATCCCCACCACACACACACACACACACACCTCAAGCAGCCTATGGCTGCAAATAGTCCAGCTCAGTGCTGTGTAAACCAAGACTGCACAGCAATGAACTCAGCAAGGCAAAGCAAGGAGTTCAGGAAGCAAAGGATCCAGGTAATTAGTCCAGAAAGCCAGCAAGAATGCAAGGACTCTTGGAAAGTTCAAACATTGGCACTCCACACTTCAGGAATTCAACGTTTGTTCCTGACAAATTCTCCTCCACACAGCATCTCCTTAAGACTCATTCCCCAAGTGTGCCTTGTGAAGGTGGGTGTGGCACTCTTCTCCTGAATAGCCTGCTTAGTCTGTGTTGTTCTTGCCTTTTCTCCACTCTCCATGCTCTCGGATCAGGAGGGGGTGATCCTTGCTCATCCCCTGAGTTCTGTCTTTCATGTTCATCCTGCCCCTTGTTACTCCCTGTCTACAAACTGTCCTAATGATGAAAGGCCCTGCCCTGACTGGCCCTGCCCTTCCCCATTTTCCTTCAAAGCCAACACAGCCACCCCTCAATCTCTGTTGGTCAGGTTCCAGCTCGTCTCCCCTCGCAGATTAAGGCTCCAATGGGGGTATGACAGATTACTAGTCAGCTCTTCTAAGGATATATTATACAATTGCAGAGGTTGGAAGAGTCATGTAGACTATGCATTGCCTCATTTATATCTCTTGTCTCTTTGGGAATTGTCTAAAGCTGCTCTAAATGATATGCTAGAGTTGCATCAATTTACCAAACAGTGGAATATAATTAATTCACATCACGTCTATTGAAACAATTAAACAATGCACTTTTACTAGTAATATCCATAATAGAATGAACACTCCAGTTATTTCGCACTGAATTACTTTTTGGTTTTTATTCCTCCAGGAAGTAGAAATCAAAGCATCTGCCTAGGAAAATGTACCCCAGTGAGTATGGAAGCCACTCTTGGTTTTAGTAAAGATTTAAATGCTATAGATTTCTCCAGGATGTATGATAACTTGCTTTCTGATATGCAGATTATCTGGGGTGATTGTCTTTGAGGGTAAAGGGAAGCTGAACGCAAAATTCTGAAACATTAGCTGCCTTCAATTATGGAATGGGTAAAAGTCAATTGCCTACTGTTTTTATGTCAAATATTTCTTGTTCACTCATCTATTTTCTAGATTTATGAACTACATTTCCTGAGAGTAAAACCAGAGCTCATCTTCAATGCTTTCTCTTTCCAGCTTCCCTAATTTCTTCCTAATCAAGGATCAAAGGGGAATTGCCACTTTCATCTAAGGTCTCCAGCGATCATATTTCTTTCAGTTGATTTGGGGGTAGTTTCCCTTTAATTGTGAACACTAGAAACTGCAAGAATAAACATTTACAAATAAATATATGCAGCATCATTATGGAGTGTTGTCTTTATCATTATGCTCTGAAAATTATCATTTTTCCCAATATTATAGTGACGTTAGGGTCACATCAGGATTTGACTGAATCTGATAAAATGAGAACATTTGATTATGAGCTCTTCAGAATTCTCCAAATTCTGTATTGTGTTTCCTATATCAGTCAGTCTACACCAGGGGTCTCCAACCTTTGCAACTTTAAGTCTGAAGGACTTCAGCTCCCAGACTTCTCCAGCCAGCAAAGTCTACACCATGGACGGTTCGATTTTGAGTTTGAGTTTGATTGACTGATAGGATACAATAAATCTAATTTGTACTCTGCATTGAAGCTTAAAGACCTCACGGGAGCTTAAGTGGACTCCAAAGGATGGTAGAGGATAGGAAGGCCTGGAGGAACATTGTCCATGGGGTTGGAATGGGTCGAACACAGCTTTGCAACTAACAACAACAATTCCATAATATTATAGTCAAATACAAACAAACAAAAAAGGCAAAAGTGAGAAAGTCAAAATAGCATACTACTGTCCAGTTAACATCTCTGTAGACTGGCCTTATTCTGGCATCACAATACATGATAATGCTACTTACTTACTTACTCACTCACTCACTTATTTATTTAACTTACTTTCTTATTTAAAAGTCCGGTTAGTTCCTGACATTATTGTACCCTCAATCTCCAAAGATCAGAGCAATTGGAAAGGGAAACATTTGTTCATCCACCAGCATTGCTTCCCTTTTGACATTTATTTGTTCACAATTTTGCTCTGGGTGTTTCATAACCCAGGAGCCATTTTTACAGTCTGTTTCAAACGAAGTGGACATGAAGAAAGAAAACCTCTTTTTATTCAAGAAATATACCACAGCCTAGCACTTGGTATGGTAGTAATGAAGCTCTTGGAAAAGATACCTACAAGCAGTGGTGGGATTCAGCCGGTTTGCACCTATTCAGGAGAACCAGTTGTTAACTTTTGAAGAAGTTCAGAGAACCGGTGGTTGGAAGAAATCTCCTTTTGTTTTTTCCCCATTTTACAGCATTACCCTTTAAGGAAGGCAGGAAGCAAACATTCTGGTGTTGTTTCTAGCCTCATCTTTATTGCCCTGCTTACAGAAACTGCCTCTCTGGTTAACCCTTATTCCATTGTCACAGCTAAGGCGAAGCGCCCATCGACCTGAGTGACGTTGAGTTGGCCATGCCCAACCAGTCAAATGACCACCAAGCCATACTGACCAAGTTGGACATTAGGGCAAAGAACTGGTTGTTAAATTATTTGAATCCCACCACTGCCTACAAGGGTATTTTTGTCTATGCCTGCAAAGGATCAGAATCATACAGACAATGTGATACTCCATGGAAGTAAAACACTGGACTTTAAAGAATAATGACATAAAGAGTTTTGATACTTTTGATGCTTGGGGTTGGAGAAAACCACTGAGAATACCATGAAAATGAGAAATAAACAAGAGAAACCAAGAAAATGGATAAATGGATTATCCAACAAATTGAACAGAGGCCACAAATGATTAAGCTCAAATTATTCTACTTCAGGCACATGTGAAGACTTATTTCTAGTGCATGAAATTATGAAAAAGAAAGAGAAGTGGAATAGCAGCCGCAAGCTGGAAGGACTTGGTTTTCAGTTGTGACAAGTGCCACATTGTAAGATTTCAAGGCATATATGGTTGGCGGTCTTTCTTTATTGAGGATTGTGGGGAGCAAATGAGATCAGTGACTGTATCTTGCGCTTTTTGTTCCATTTTTTGGTCCCTCTTCTGTAGCAACAGTCATATTATGGAAATTCACCTAACAGTGTCATGAAGAACAACCGTGGTTCAGTTCGCCCTGCACAATCTTTGTCTACACAACATTTGCCTGGCAACAGCAGACAAACAGAATCTGGTCTTCCTCATTCTGCTAGCTCTACATTTCATTCTCCTCCTAAAACCGTTCCTCCTTCCTTTCCAAAGCATGCCCGTCCTGCTTCATCCAGGGCCCGTGGCCGAGCCCCCTCTGCACAACACGCCTCTCGCGCCTCTACACAATCTGCCACTTCACCCAGGGCCCGTGTCCGAGCTCCCTCTGCCCAACATGCCCTTCCTGTCACTGCACAATCTGCTCGTCCTGCATCTGCACAGCACACCCCTCGTGTCTCTACACAATCTGCCACTTCACCCAGGGCCCGGGCCGAGCTCCCTCTGCACAACATGGCCTTCCAGTCACTGCACAACCTGCTCTTCCTGTATCTGCACAACACACTGTTAGATCAGACAAAGGATTCCGACTCAGGCATGGTCAAAACAACAGGAACGTTTATTCACACTCTTACAACAGCACAAGAATTCAACTGACAAGGTTTCTTCTCTGGCAACCTCTTATATAGAGTTACCAGGCAGGAAACTCCTAGCAAGCAATTGCAACATGTAACTCCTTTCCAGACAGATTCCAGACAGCTCGTCTCAGTCAATTAACACAGCTGCCTGATCTGTTCCGGAATGCGGTGACTCAAAGGTTACCAGACTTGCTGTCTGGGCTGAGGACTCAACACACACCTCTCGTGCCTCTACACAATCTGCCACTTCACCCAGGGCCCGTGGCCGAGCTCCCTCTGCACAACATGCCCTTCCTGTCACTGCACAATCTGCTCGTCCTGCATCTGCACAGCACACCCCTCGTGTCTCTACACAATCTGCCACTTCACCCAGGGCCCGTGGCCGAGCTCCCTCTGCACAACATGCCCTTCCTGTCACTGCACAATCTGCTCGTCCTGCATCTGCACAGCACACCCCTCGTGTCTCTACACAATCTGCCACTTCACCCAGGGCCCGTGGCCGAGCTCCCTCTGCACAACATGTCCTTCCTGTCACTGCACAATCTGCTCGTCCTGCATCTGCACAACACACCTCTCGTGCCTCTACACAATCTGCCACTTCACCCAGGGCCCGTGGCCGAACTTCCTCTGCACAACATGTCCTTCCAGTCACTGCACAATCTGCTCCTCCTGCATCTGCACAACACACCTCTCATGCCTCTGCACAATCTGCCACTTCACCCAGGGCCCGTGGCCGAGCTCCCTCTGCACAACATGTCCTTCATGTCAATGCACAATCTGCCTCTTCTGGCAAAGCCCATGACCAGGTTTTCTTGGAACAACTAGCTCATACTAACTCTGCACAACCTGTTTTTCCTGTTTCTGCACAACCTTCCCTTTCTGCTAGGGCCCAGACCCAAGGTGCCTCTGCACAACATACCCCTCCAGATTCTGCACAGCCTGCCCTTCCTGTCTCTGCACAACATGCCCCTCCTGTCTCTCCACAGTCTAACCCTGTGGTCTTTGCACAATCTGAACCTCCTGTCTCTGCACAACATGCCCCTCCTGTCTCTCCACAGTCTAACCCTGTGGTCTTTGCACAATCTGAACTTCCTGTCTCTGCACAACATGCCCACTCTGCCTTAGCACAACATGCTCATGCTGTCTCTACAGAAGCTGCCTCGACTGTCTCTGAACAAGCTTCTGACACTTCTGTCTCTCCACAACCTGCTCCACATGTCTCTATGCAATCTTCCTCTGATGCCTTGTCTCATGTCAATGCTGCCTTGGCAAGTGCCTGTGTTTCTATAGCACATTCCCGTGCTATCTTTACACAAAATGCCCCTGCTGTCTCTGCACAACCTGACCCTATTGTCTCTTCAAAACATACCCCTCCTGTCTCAACACACCTTGCTCCTGCTTCTTTGGCAAATGCCCATACGGCCTTGGCACCAACTGATTTTAATGTCTCCACACTATATGCTTCTCATGTCTCTGCACAACATGCTCCTGGTCCCTTGGCACAAAAAGCCCATGCTATCTCTGCACAACCTGACTCTGCAATCTTTGCACAACCTGAAACTGCTCTCTCTTCAGGACATGAACCTCCTGTCTATGCACAACCTGACCCTCCTTTCTCTTCAAAACATACTCCTGCTGTCTCAGCACAACATGCCGGTGCTGTCTTGGCACAATCTGACCCTGCTGTGTCTGCCCAAACTACCCCTGCTGTCTTTGCAGAATATGACAATGCTGTCTTTGCACAACCTGACAATGCTGTCTTTGCACAACCTGACAATACTGTCTTTGCACAACTTGACAATGCTGTCTTTGCACAACCTGACAATGCTGTCTTTGCACAACCTGACAATGCCGTCTTTGCACAACCTGACTGCCGTCTTTGCACAACCTGACAATGCTGTCTTTGCACAACCTGACAATGCTGTCTTTGCACAACCTGACAATGCTGCCTTTGCTCAACCTGACAATGCTGTCTTTGCACAACCTGACAATGCTGTCTTTGCACAACCTGACAAGGCTGTCTCTGCACAACATGCCCCTATTGCCTTGTCACAACATGCACATGCTAACTCTGCACGACCTGCCCCTACTACCTTTGCTTCCTCTGGTGATACATCTGTATTGCTTGCCTCAGAAGAACCTGCTGCCTCTGGAAAACCTAGTATCTCTGGTGAAAAGTCTTCTGCCTCCAAAGGTCGGGTAGGTATGAAATTGTGTGGATTTTTAAAGGACTATTCCTTTGAAGATGGGAGAAGATGGGGCAGGACAAGAAGCAACGGGTGGAAACTAATCAAGGAGAGAAGCAACTTAGAACTAAGGAGAAATTACCTGACAGTTAGAACAATTAACCTCTGGAACAGAAGTTGCCTCCAGAAGTTGTGAATGCCCCAACCCTGGAAGTCTTTAAGAAGATGTTAGATAGCCATTTGTCTGAAATGGTATAGGGTTCCTGCCCACGCAGGGGGTTGGACTAGAAGACCTCCAAGGTCCCTTCCAACTCTGCTATTGTATTGTAAGTAGATTCTGCTGGCGCTAAAAATGGAAAATACCTTTCCTCCTGTTCATGTAGGACTGAGTTAGTAAAACAAATGTTTCACTTAGCAGCAGAAATGTTGGGCTCAATTGTGGTCATAGGTCAAGGACTACCTGCATTATTATGGAACAAATATATCAGACCTTAAGTAATTTGCAAATGGCTTGGGAATAGGATTTCTCAAATTTCCATCATAAATACAAACATTAAAGTACACCACTGCCAAGAGAGAGGTCACATAAATGAGATGGGACATTCACTTATCCAAGACACCACGTCTAGGCATAAGTCAGAAAGACTGAAAGGCTAAAGGGCATACATTTGGATTGATATATATCCTTTTAAGAAAGAATTACTGTCATTTTCAGTACTTTTAAACTGGAGCAATTACATACAATTAACACTTAGACTTATATGCCACTTTATAGTGCTTTACAGCCCTAAGTGGTTTACAGAGTCAGTACATTGCCTCCAGCAATCTGGGTTCTCATTTTATCCATCTGGGAAGGATAGAAGGCTGAGCCAACCTTGAGCCTGGTGGGATTTGAATATTCTAGGAATGAATCAATTACTCCCATCATCATATCTATTGTAGCAATTAAACAATACCTTTTTCCTAGTAATATTATTTCCTAGCCTAACATTTCCACAACAGACCAAACACTCATTATTTAGCAGTGAATTGCTTTTCTGTTTCTATTTTTCCAGGCAATTTAAATCAAAGCATCTCACTAAGAAAATGTATGCCCGTGAGTATGGAAGACCCTCTTTCTTTAATAGAGCTTTACATTGTGCAGATTTTTCCTATGAATTTACAACCACTTGCTTTCAAATATGTGGATTATTTGGGGGGGGGCATTGTCCTTGAGAGTAAGGAGAGGTTGAAGGCAAAATTCTGCCATACCAGCTGCCTTGTATTATGGATGAATAAAAATTTATTGCATGCTCTTTTGATGCCACATATTTCACTTCCATTCTGTTTTGTTCTAGACTCACCAACTGCATTTGTCAAGAATAAAAAACAGAGCTCATCTTCTACACTTTCCCTTTCAAGCTTCCATAATTTCTTCCTAATCAAGGATCAAAGAGGAATTTCCACTTTCATCTAAGAAGGGCTCCAGCAATCCTATGTCTTTCTGTTGATTTGGAGGCATTTTCTTTTCATTGTGAACACTGGATACTCTACAGGAATAAACAGATGTGCAGCATTATCTCAGAGTGTTGTCTTTATGGTTGTGCTGTGAAAATTATCCTTTTCCCCAATATTATAGTAACGTCGAGGCCACATCAATGCTTGCTTCTGATCAAGGAAAACATGATTACAAGCCCATCATCTAAGCAGATTTTGAGCTTAATGCTACAAAAGTATTTATCCCACATTTTCATCACTTTTCTCTAGCCCATGGTCTCTTATAGGCTTAACGTTACCTTGAATTCCTTAAGGAGTTCCAACATATAAATCCCATTTTTCCCTGTGATCTCAGAGGTGAATAATTCTGTCTGGAGAACAATTGCTCTTTCTTGGTCAAGACAAGTCTATGTACCTTTCCAGTAATAAGAGAAGGTGAAATGCCTTGATTTTAATATTCTCACCTTTTCTTGAGTAATTGGATAATTTAATTTTTAATAATCTGACTCCAGTTTTTATGAAAATATAATTTCATCTGCACAACTGATTTTTAAAATCATTTATGATAAGCATTAATAGGTAGTGTTTTATTGGCTCCTGATTAACGGTCACATTCCAAAGCTTTGGAATATAGTTCAACTTTATATTAACAGTTTTATCATTTAAAGATTTTTCCTTAAATCTCCTAATGTAGATTAATATACTATCCCCAAAGAGATATGAAATTATCACATGTGAGTCATTGAATCATTAAAATTGTTAGACCTCCAGCTAATATAATATTATAGAATAAGGGTCTTGCGATAAACTCATCTTTATTTTAAACAAACAAACAAACAAAAATAAGTGAATGTCTTGACACTTTTATTTATTTAGGAAAATTTCTATGGCTGTTGAACTCATTTTTATTGAGTGGCTGGGTGGCTTGCACAGCTTTACACTGAATATAAAGACAATACAAACAACAATCCTCAACCAGTTGATGGACTCCAGAGTTCTCAGGGTCATTGACAACACCATGTCTTCATGTTGCCTTTTGATAGAGTGTTAAAGTGGGGACCCATCTTATCTCTGCAGGAATAATGAGAGGGTCACCATGGAGAAGATGCTCCTTCTTGGTCCTGTTACATGAACTTCCTTAGGAGAAGGGGCCCATAAATTTCTCTGCCTTGCTGCTTTGATGGTTTGGGTAGATGTGACTGGAGAAAGATGGACTTTCAAATAACCATGCCACAAGATAACAACTAGCACACTGACCTGGACCAGGAAGCAAAATGGTAGCCAATGGTCCTCCTGCAAGAGATATGACACATGTGAGCATCTAGGCCTGTACAAAACCATCTGGGCCACTGCATTTTGGACCATTTGGAGCTTCCAGATGCTTTTCAATTGTAGCCCCATGAAAAGTGCATGGCAACAGTTAAGGTGAAAGATGACTAGGATGTGTGTGACTTTGAGCAGGGATTTCGGTGCTTGGTTTTGGACAAAACCTCCTGAGAATACCAAGGACAGCCAAAGAAAACCAGACATGGACCTAGCAAATCAAATCAGAGTTCTTGTTAGAGGCAAAAATGATTAGGCTCAAATTATTCTATTCATATGAAGAGCTACCTCTAGTACTGGGAATTATGAAAGGAAAACAAAGTCGCAGCAGCAAGGTGAATGAACTTAGTTTCAGTGGTGATCAGTTTAACCTCGTAACATTTGAAGGAACAGGATTGGGACAATGATTCTTAACAAAGTCGACCTCTGTGACTGCTAAAATTGACTTGATAGTAGTACATAATCAATCAATCAATCAATCAATCAATCAATCAATCAGTCAATGTTCAGAATTTGGGTTTTGAAGCAGCCCAGATCGGGGTGGGTTCCGGCAGTTGCTACTGTCGGTTTGCTTGTGGGCACGCTTTGGGCGCATGCACAGTGCAATAAAAATTGCTCTGCGCATGCGCAGAAGCAAAAAACAAGATGGCAGCGCCATAGGCCCTGCTAGGACAACTGGTTTGGGGCGTGGCAGACCTGGTTTCAGTGGCGGTCCCACTGACCCAGGCCGCCAAACCACTACCGGTTCAGCCCACCGGTCCAAACTTTATTATCCAGTCCAGATAATCTTTTCATGTTTCTTTTTTAATGCTTTGACTTTTCTCAAAGCAGTAATCCATATTACACTTCTCATCTTTAAAAGAGGTCCTTGAGGTCTCTCTTCCCTCAAATCCCTTCCCCCAATGAAAATAAAAAGAAGTCAAAGGAATTAAGATAAGATAATCAAAAGGCTAAGATGAGATAATTGAATAAGACAAAAGCTTTTAAACCACAAATGGCCTTTTAGAAAGTGTCCACTTTGTTTGTCATCACATACATTAGAGATGGCACTTCATCAATATTTTATTGGAAGTCAAGTTTGCTATCAGGAAAACGACAGAGGTTAGAGAAATGTTTCAGTTGGCTCTAGGTCCTTCCATGTGATGTTATTCTAACCTTTCTCAACTGATAAAGTAATTTGAAGGCCTCATCAATTGCCCTTTTTAGTTTGGGCAGTCTGGTTTATTCGGATACATCAATATAGATCCATCAATCCACCGATTCATATTTAAGTTATTTTCTCATCTAGGGAAGGAAACCTCCAGCTGAGAAAATGAAGCTCCTCTTCGTGGGTGCTGCTTTGTTGATTTCTGCGCTCAGCACAGATGCCCAGGTGAGATGAAACCTGACTTTTAGGAAAGATCACTTGTGGGATGGCAGAGAAAACCCCCTGTGGCTCAAACCTTGAGGATTAACCCCAGACTAAGTTGGACACTCTAATAATTAGTGTTGTACTAATTATTAGACTTAACATATAGAATGCAGTAAGACTTCACTGGGCAGATCCAGTCTTACACTATTTAAATCCATACTAAATGGAATCATTTTCCTGATTCTAATTGTTCAACCTTATTGAAGGCCACAATTTTCCAAAGGGATTTCAAATATTACGGTAATTAGCCTGATGATCTGAATCAAATCAATGATTCTATTCTGACCGGAAGTTTTGCACACTCTTAATAACAGCATTGTGTTTGGTAGCTTGCAACAAAAAAATGATTGGGCTCAAATGTGTTTTGTCTGGTTTTGGCTTCCAATCAACTGGAAAGCCAGGCCAGCAATAGTGCTCCAGGGCCTTTAGTAGCGACGTTAAATGTTTCCATCCCTTGGCTTCCTTCCATCAATAGATTTACCGCAGTGTGACTACTTGTGTATCCGGCTAAAACAGGATTAATTAATTGGTGATTATTGTTTTTCTCTTACAGAATCAAATTCCAAATCTTCCACCACCATCCTCACCTCCAGTAAGTAAACGTGTCACTTGTTTTAATGCACTTTGATATATGTCGGAAATCTGGACAAATGAGATTGCACACTCACACTGAGGCAGTTGGTTGGAGAAATTCTGTCCGCCTTCCAAAGTGGCCCAACCAAGCCTCAACTCTTGTTTACCCAAAGGCCCATCACTGTTGGAATTGACCCTGCAGGAAATCTTTATTCACAGGGCATGTCTCACCCATGCATTGAGCATTTTAGGAGAAACACAGCTGCCCAGAGTTTTACTGAAGAGATCCAGTTTTACCCTATTCAAAGGCATATCTAAATTGATTTTTCTGAATCGAATTGGACAGTCCACATGGGTCCCACAGTTTTAAAAGTGATTTCAAGTAATTAATTAGACGGATTATCTGAATTCAAATCATACATGATTCTATTCCGGCGGGAAACATTTTTCTTGCAAAAGTTAATAACGCGTTTTGTAGCTTGCAACAAAATTAGTTAGTCACACATTGTGTAAAAATGTGTTTTGTCTGGTTTTAGCTTCCAATCAACTGGAAAGCCAGGCCACAATTTCCTCTAATAGTTTTCAGGCCCATTGGTTATGTTTAGCGAGGTTAAATGTTTCTGTCCCTTGGTATCCTTCCGTCAATAGCTTTATTGCACTGTGACTGCGTGTCTAAAACAGAATTGAGTAATTGGTGGTTATTGTTTTTCCCTTACAAAATCATATTCTTAATCTGCCACCTCCACTAAGTAAAAGAGTTTCTTGTTTTAATACACTTTGGAAGTTCTGATACTGTCAGAAATCTGGACAAACTGGCAAAGACGATCACACAGTCATAAAAGGAACAGCTGGTTGGTCAAATGTTATCCATTTTCCAATGTGGCACAACCAAGGTTCGCGCCTTTTTCACCCACCACTGCTGGAACTGACCCCACCGGAAATCACAAGTTTCATTCACGGGGCATGTCTCACCCATGCATTGGGCATTTTAGGAGAAACACAGCTGCCCAGAGGTTCAGAACTTTACTCTCTTGTACAAATGACATTGAGGGGAACCATACGTGGGCCTTCTCTGAATCCCTTCCCTGACACTTCCCTCTCTTGGTTGGAGAAAGAACAGGTGTTTAAATGTATTTATATTTTTTTTGCATTTCTATAGGGGTACTTTGCAAACTATAATCCACAGGTCCCTGAACCTGTAAGTACACTATGATCTTTTCCTTTTCCCTTTTTCCTTCTTTATCCTTTTTTTTTGAAGAATATTTCAAATGATTGTCACCTAGGAGGAAAAATTGGTCAGAATTCACCCCATTGTGTCTCAAAGAGACGGCGATCAAATGCATGGTCCAAAACTGTTCTTTCATCCATGAGAAATCACTGCCCCCTATTTTATTTACTGAGGAAGTCTATTTACTTAGGGCATATATTTGCTTAGAAAATGTATCTTGAAATGAAGCAACATCTTTTGAGATTACAGGAGAGGAATCGACTTCACAGTAGTTTGCCATTTCAACAAGATATCCAAGAGAGCCTAGGTAGACACAAAGCTGGATTTGAAAAGATCTTCCTCTTATACAGCTTGAACATTAAGGTTTTTTTTTTAATGTTCCTCATTAAAACATTTTAGGAGAACAATTATTATGCATATATATATATTTAGCTGCAGTATGTAGATTTGTATATATCTTTTTATTAAGATTCTATCTATCTATCCATCCCTATCTCTCTCTCTCTCTCCCTCTCTCTCTCTCCCCCTCCCTCCCTCCCTTATCTATCTATCTATCTATCTATCTATCTATCTATCTATCTATCTATCTATCTATCATGAGATTGTAAGACGCCTAGAGTTATCTTGTGCTAAAATGATACATTTTCTAGACAAACAAACAATCCATCCATCCATCCATCCATCCATCCATCCATCCATCCATCTCTATCAACCTACCTACCTACCTACCCATCTAAAAGGGTAAACAGATATGAGCAGATAGTTAATCTAATCATTTTTAAATATAGAAAACAACAACCATCTTTTACATTTTTCTTTGTTTCCTGGTTTGGGTGGCCTTGAACTAAAACTGCTGCTTATGTCATCTGCGTACCCAAAAGAATTAAATCAAGAGAAAAGTTCATGCTTTCCTTCTTTCTGCAGAGGCCTCATGGCTTCCCTGCTTCTGCCCAAGTCAGCTATTCTGGCCCACCAGTGAGTATAATCTTTGCCTGCTTATATGGTACCCATTTTTAGAGAAACCCTTTCTCCTGGGCTCAAATGCACTTACTGTATGCAGAACTGCTACGTTTATAATTAAGGCCCAAAGAACCAATCCGTTGAACAAATTAGGGTAAATTGTAAGGGAGATTCATTTATCTGATTTTTGACTCCTTGCATTACCATTAAAATGCATACATATTTTATCCTTCTTGATCCTCCTATCTATTTTATTTATTCTGGAATTAGACAATATATTGTACTGTAGCATATCGTAGCATATCACATCATACTGCATTACATGCACAGAACAATTTACAGTCACTAAAAACCAAAATGGTGGCAGCACAACAGCAGCAAGGGAATCAGCTCAGGGGCGTGGCAGGCCTGAGTCACTGCCGGTTCTGCAACCCAGGTCTGAATTCCACTACTGGTTCGGCTGAACCAGGCCGAACCAGGAACAGCCCACCTCTGGGTAAGTATAATGTGAAAAGCAGCTCTGTGGGATTGGGGTAAACGATGGAGACAGCGACTCCTTAAGCACAGAGATGGAAGACAGAGATATGGCATATCTCCACTTTATCCATTGGTGCCATAGGGAGTGATACGGTAGCCTAGAGGTGGAGCTCCCTCCTCACTCACAATCAGGAGGCTATGAGTTCGATCCTAGGTAGAGGCAAATATTTCTCTGGGCATAAGGAGAATATATCTGCTGAATAAAACTCTGCATTGGCAACAGGAAAGGCCTCCAGCCATTAAATACTCTGCTAGCTTCATTCAATTGCCCAGAATCTACCCCGCAAGGGATTATGGGGTTGTTAAAAGAAGATGATAATGACCTGTTGCTACCACAGGATCTTATAACTAAGAAATATATTTACTTGATTCATGCTTTTATACCGTCCTCTCTCCCAAATGGGACTCAGGGCGGTGCACAGGAATACAAATAAAATATAAATAAACAGACAAGAAGTAAGTTGAAAATTAGATTAAATGAATTTGACCCGTGCTAAAACTTAATTTAAAAACCCAGCTAAATATATATGTAGCGTACAATAAAATATAATAAAAACCAGTACAGGTAGCCCTTATTTTGCTACAATCATTGGGACCAATAAACAAAGCAATTCCTAAGTGGGGAAAAAAAGACATGTGGGTGACTATCCTTACCGTTTGACACAGGGCAATGCATGCTAAGTGAATGTAATGGCATTGCTCACAAACTTATGTTTTCATCATTGCTGTAATTTGCTGTCTGAGGCAGTCACTAAGCCAGGATTACTTGTAGCCTCTTTTCTTATAGCTGCTGCAAAAAATGTTGGTCAAGACCTCAGTGTGTGTCACTTACCGCTTTCAAAGAACATTTAAGATCGAAACATCATGTGTTAGTATTATCCAGGATGCTTGTAAGCCTCGCTTAGGAAGGATATCAAATGCATGGATTTAGTTGTGGGTCTCCTTAGTTTAGTTTAGTTTATTTGATTTATATACCGCACCCTTTCCCAAAAGGGACTCGGGGCGGTGCACAGGCAATTTAAAAAACATATATAAACAACAAAATACAAAATATAAAACCAAATTAAATTAATATCCCTGTACTAAAAATTTAAATACATTAAAACAATCCCTAAAACCAATTTAAAACAATTTAATTGCAGACTGTGGGCTGGGTGATGTAAGTTAGGCCAGGCCGGCCTGTTGGAAAAAATAAGTTTTAAGGTTCTGGCAGAAGGAGCGGAGATCCGTGATCGTTCTCAGTTCGGGGGGTAAGTCGTTCCAGAGAGTTGGGCCCTCCACAGAGAAGGCCCTTCCCCTGGGCATCACCCACTGGCATTGCCTAGTGGACGGCATCCGGAGAAGTCCCTCTCTGTGGGAGAGAATCGGCCGAAGGGATGTATGGGGCAGGATGCGATCCCGAAGATAACTAGGTCCCGTGCCATGGAGCGCTTTGAAGATGAATTAGACTTTTCCTTGTCTTTGTTGCAGAATAAAATTATATCTTTGAATTTCTGCAGGGGAACCCTGGCTACCGAAACAATGCTCATTTTGGAAACCCTAATTCACAGTACCCTCCACCTCCACCTGTAAGTACAGTCTCCTCCCCTGTCTGATATTCTCGGTTTAGGCAATAGGCCTTCCTGATCACAGTCTGAGATTACCAAATGCTGTTTCAGTTACTTCCCACCTAAAAGGATGGTGGGTTAAGATGACTGCTGGGAAAAAAATCATCTACGGCTGGTCACTATGAAGCGTACCACAGGATGGTGTGATCAAAGCTTTGCCTATCTTTCGTGTGGTAGCGCATTGGTTAGAATGCGGTATTGCAGGCTAATTCCGCCGACTGCCAGCAGTTCAAATCTCACCGACTCAAGGTTAATCAGCTCAAGGTTGATTCAATCTTTCATTCTTCTGAGATTGGTAAAATGAGGACTCAGATTATTGGGGGCAATATGCTGACTCTGAGGGCTGTAAAGCATTGTAAAGTGGTATATAAGTCTAAGTGCTATTGCTATTGATGTACTTAGGTTAAAGATCTTTGAGCCTTTAGAGCAGGGGTCTCCAACCTTTGCAACTTTAAGTCTGAAGGACTTTGCTGGCTGGAGAATTCTGGGAGCTGAAGTCCTTCAGACTTAAAGTTGCAAAGGTTGGAGACCCCTGTTTTAGAGTGCATGCACATATGAATATAACTGAAATAAAAGAAAGCTTTGTGGATATAAATATGTTTATATGTTATGAAACATATGATATAAATATGACAAACATATGATATAAATATGTTTGCATAAGAGAAAATGCAAGCTTGCATTTTATGCCATTTAAAACTATTTCACCCACAAAGAAATGCATATTTTTCTTCTTTCTGCAGTGGTACTCTGGAGACTTTGGCCCACCGGTGAGTATAACCTTTGCCTTCTCATTTGTGAGATACACACCCTTCCCAAATAATTATCTGGCTCTAAAAACCATAGGGTGCCTTTCAGTCCCACTCCCCATCTGGGGTAGGTGCACTGTGAAGAATAGCCCTGGGGGATTGGGTAGATTGGGTTGGGGATTGGGTAGAGGATTGAGGGGTGATATAGGCTTTTGGAGGACGAGTGGTGCGGTGGCCTAAAGGTGGAGCTGTCGCCTCACCATCAGGAGGCTGTGAGTTCGATCCTAAGTAGAGGCACATATTTCTCTCTCTGGGCACGTTGAGATTTTATCTGCTGAATATAACTCTGCATTGGCTCCAGGAAGGGCAAATGGCCATAAACTCCATTCAGTTCACCCCACAAGGGATTATGGGGTCATTAAAAGGCGACAATGATAGGATTTTGGAGGACCCAAGAGAGCGGGCACAGATTTGGGATAATTGTGTGTTACAAAAGAGACATTTCAAATGCGAATAGCATTAGGCAGGGTGCATTTTTCTGCAGGTTCATGCTAGGAGGAGAAAATGTAATGTTTCTCCTTTCTCTACACGTGTGGTCCTGACCCCGTGCAGTCTGAAATTAACAACTCATCCTTAAATTGCCCTTTCCCAAATCAGGGGATTGCAAGCTTCAGTTTCCAGACTTTTGACAATTTATGGGGACAGAAAGAAACATACCAGCCCTCTCACTCTAGGTCTTTGTCCATGTTTTGCTTGTCCATAGGACTGTGAACAAATAGAAAATACGGTGAGTATATTAACTCCAATTTGATGGTCACAGCAGATATATCAAGAGTTCGGGCAAGAGCAGCCATCCTGACTTTTTTTGATCCTGCCTGCAGATGTGAGAATAGGGATGAAACCCTTCCAAATTATTTGGGTAATGAGACTCCATTTTGAATGCATCTCTATAGCTGACCAGCAAGTAAGTGACTCTGGAAAATCACAGCTTGGAGCACAATCAGAAAGTTACAGTGACCTGATCAGAAATAGCTTGATGCCTCCCTTTGTAAACAGGGAGTAACAGGACATGTTTTGCAGGAAGCCGGTAATGATCTTATTGTATAGTTCTGGGAATGAGGTCCTTTGGGGCTTCTGAACATGTATGTTTTCGAAACATTTGGGGAATTTCCATGTACTTTTGACTTGTATTTTTTGCACGCAACTGTATTTTTGTATCCAAGTTATGACGCATATGATACGTCATTTTGTGTATTTAAGGTGCGCCTATGTACCTTGTAGTTATTCTCATTTGTGTGGGAATCCACTTGCGCAAATGAAATAAACTCGATGCTTTTTGTTGCTCGTAGTCTCCTTGACCATTTATTTTGATATGTAGAAAACCTATCTAGGATATTTTTCTCACACCCATTCTTTTATCAGCTATTTAAATGAAGCAAGAAACAGAAGTAATTAAAAAAAAATCATGGATTTGCAATGTCAGGTTTTGACAGGTTGTCTTTCCCTGGAAATTTCTGTTTGACTTCAGCGGTATCTCGTTTTCTCTCTATCTTCTCCCAGGCCATTTCCTCATGAAGGCTCTGATGGAATCATTTGGCTTTCATGGGTTTTCATGATTATGCCCATAACCTCCTGAAGTCCCATGAACGCTTTTTTCTAGCTATCCAGTGAGATCTCCCCCCTGATCTTGCAAAATCCTGATTTTGAGACAAGAATGATAGGAGGAATAGGAGAAATTAGATGGGTGTGGATGGAGAG
This sequence comes from Rhabdophis nuchalis, assembly GCA_039707465.1. NCBI lineage: Eukaryota > Metazoa > Chordata > Lepidosauria > Squamata > Natricidae > Rhabdophis > Rhabdophis nuchalis. The sequence continues at coordinate 8,678,085 of CM077654.1, forward strand.
GAAAAGAAGGAGAGAGGGTAGGAAGGGGAAAAGGAAAAGTATGAGTAGGAGAAAGGGAAGGGAACAAGGAAGGGGAAGGAGAGGAGGAAGGAAGGAAGTAGAGAAAGGAGGGAGGGAGAAAAGAAAGGGAAAATAAGGGGGTGTTACAACACGAGGAAGGGATGGTATATAAAGCAACTCAAACTGGATTGGGCCTGGATTTCTGCCCTCCAGAGGGCCTCCAGAGCCTGGGGAGGCTGTTTTCACCCTCCCAGAGAATCGAGGAAAGCTTGCGGAGCCCAGGAAGGGCAATGTCCCTCGCCACCATGGTGCAGGAGGCTGACTAGACCACACCCACCATGGCCACGCCCATCTAGCAACCAGGCAGAGACCCTAAAATATTTGAAGCCCACCCCTGGATATAGGTCATCCTCCATGGTATCTGATACACTGAATTGTTATCAATGAATTAATGATATAAAACTAGATAAGAGTCCAGATTTTATCTCTTTGTAATTTTAAAAAAGTTATTTGTAACTTATGGAAAGAGTAATGTAATTTAAAAAGTGCAGAAGATTCTTTCTGAATAATATGTGTCTATCTGTTTTTCTTTCTAGATCAAAATGCTTAAGGTAAATAAGTATCGGTCTTTGAGGAAAATATGGAAATATTATCATACACTGTTTTCAGTTCCAGATAACAAACTTGGTAGAGGCAGAATCAGCTCAAATCTTCAAGTAGCCTTAAAGTTCCTTTCTCAGCCAAGTCTGAAATTGACATTCATTTGCATATTAAAGACGTTTGCTATTTGAATTAGAATACTTAAACTAATTAGTTAAAGTAATTGGTAGTCTTCTAGATCTCTCTCTCTTTCTCTCTTTAGTTGTCAGATAAAAACGAGATGGTAAATTCTGTGTTGTTACGTATGAATTCACTTTGTAATAACTTTAAGCATGTAATGAATCTGATTTTACGTGACTTTCCTATTGTGTTGCTATGTAGTTATACTCTTTTTTAAAATTTTGGCTGTATTTTGTGTATGTTAACTTTCATTCATTAATCCGTTATTCATATAAATATACTAGCCATTCCCGGCCATGCATTGCTGTGGTCCAGTCTGGTTAAATGGCCAACCAATCTGCGTGTAGATCTACATCTGCACACACAAACACATACACACAACAACCATATAATCCCCAACCTACCTACCTACTCCCTTTCTCCCTCTCTCCCTCTACCTACCTACCTACCTACTGTATTTCTCCCTCTCTCTATCCGTCTACCTACCTACCTACTGTATTTCTCCCTCTCTCTATCCCTCTACCTACCTACCTACCTACCTACCTACTGCATTTCTCCCTCCCTCTCTCTATCCCTATAGCTGCCTACCTACCTATCTACTGTATTTCTCCTTGAATTTTATGGACAGAGTATTTTATGTCATAAAGGATGACATAATATCTGTGACCCACTGCTCTCTCTGTATCCATCTACCTACATTTTTTTACAATTCCGTTGTGTGTACCTGGCACAGATGGGACATCTACACAATCTATATATCATTGGTGCCGTATTTGAAAGGAACGTTGTGTGAAAATTTGGAAGCGATCGGTGCAGGACTTTCTGAGATTACCTGTTTTGAACAAACTCATAGTTACATTTTTATTTTTATATAGATTTTGCCATTCATTCCCTCTGACAGAGTGGAATGCTATAGAGCAGCAAATGAGGTGGATTCATGTGGAATTCTAAATATTTCTTTCTCTTCTTTCTTATCCCAATTATCTCTTGATGTTTTTTCTTTCTTTATAAACAGGAAGAAAAGAAACAATGCAAAAAAGAGAAAGCTAACATGAAAAAAAGATGGAAGAAACATTGGGTAAGCTTCATGGGAAAAAATGTGAATATAGTCTATGGTGAAATCTATTTTTTTTGCCCACCGGTTCTGTGGGTGTAGTTTGGTGGGGGTGGGGGGGTCATGTGACTGGGTGGGTGTGGCCAACTTTTTTCCACTTTTTAAAGTATTTTTTTCCTGCCAGGGCCGCTTTTAGTCCTCTGTAGCCTTCAGGGGCCTTCTGGAGGCTTCCTTGAAGGCTCTGTAGGACGAAAAACGACCCAATGGAAAACTGGAAGCCACTTCCGATCTGCTCGTAGGGCTGTTTCTAGTCCTCCAGAGCCTTCAGGGAAGCCTCCTGAAGGTCCCTGAAGGCTCCAGAGAACTAAAAACAGCCCCACGAGCAAACTGGAAGGGACTTCTGGTTTGCTCGTATGGTCGTTTTTTGTCCTCCAGAAAAGGGAGGGCTTGAACTGGCCGTACGAGGAAAACAGAAAACTGGCCATACGAGAAAAAGTGTTTTCACCCTCCACAGCCTCCTATGTAACCCTCTGGAGCCTGGGGACGATGAAAAAAGCATGCACAAAATGGAGGGTCGTGCCCGTTACGCGCTCATGCATGCTGGGGGGCTTGCACATTGAATTGTGGGTGCGGCACGCCCACACACGACCCCTGTGCACTCCCCCCCCCTTATGGAAAAAAAAGGTTCGCCATCGCTTGATTAGAGGAACATTAAAGGGATTTTCTTTTTCTGAAGAAGTATAATTAGCAGCTTTATTAATAAACTTGGAAGTCATGTGGCAGGTTTTTTTTTTATTTCAGGAAGAGAAAAAGGCACACAGTTCTGGGAATAGCTAATAAGGCTGGGCCGTGAAGATAAACTTTAGAGGAATCGTTCAGCAATGTCCAGGGACAAGATGGAAGACATGCCCTTTTTTCTCTCCCCCCCCCCCCCCCATCATGGACATCACAGAACCCAAACACTTATAGAGGATTTAATTTCTCAAATTCTTCTTTGCACTCAGCTCCTTGCAGTGAAATGAATTCTAGTCCATTCAAGTTAGCATTATAGTAACCCTGTTATTCCTTCAGGTACCCCTTAGCCATTGATTGCTTACAGCAACCTAAATGGAAACTGTGAATAGTCTCAACTCTTAGAATATTTATTTTCTTTCTTTCTTTCTTTCTTTCTTTCTTTCTTTCTTTCTTTCTTTCTTTCTTTCTTTCTTTCTTTCTTTCTTTCTTTCTTTCTTTCTCTCTCTCTCTAGTACAAATAAATGTGGGGTGGGGCATAGGACAGGGATGGTAGGCAGAAGTCAGTAGTACCTGATAAATGCTTGGGATTTGGGTTCCAGGCAAATCCAGGATGCTATGCTAGTGGGAGGTGTAATCCACCAGAGTGGGAGGACAGAAAGAGACGTATCTTGTGACAGAGGAAAACTCATGTCTCATGTCTCTGTCGGACAGCCACTTGGAGCATCCATACGCTTCAATAGTGCTGGTGGATTCCTGTGAATGGAGATGGTGGAAAACAGTTGTGATTAGTGACTCTTGTTTTGGTTTTTCTGTTCGGCTTGTTTCATTCTGCAGCAGCAACAACAAAAACAATATGGTGGTTCTCAATATTATGTTGGTCCCCCACAAGGCTACGCTGGTCCTGCTCAAGCCTACGCTGGTCCTCCCCAAGGCTACGCTGGTCCTGCTCAAGCCTACGCTGGTCCTCCTCAAGGCTCCTTTGGTCCTCCTCAAGGCTACTTTGGCCAATCCCAAGGCTACTTTGGCCAATCCCAAGGCTACTTTGGCCAATCCCAAGGCTACCCTATTCCAGGCACCCAACCATCTGCTGTCCAGCCTCCCTCTGGGACAGTGAGTATGAAAGTGCGGCATATCCACTCGGAGGTCTATCCCTATGAAAAGAGAAGGTTCTACTGGCCCGAAATATCAAACATATGCTTTCCCTACATACAAAGAGGGCAGAGATGGCAAAAATTGGGTTTGTTTTTCCCTCATTTGTTATAGATGCCTCCCTAATAATTAAGCCTGGAATTAAAGTCATGAATCATATTGGTGGCTAAGTGGGCCATCAAGTGACCACATTCAATTTTATGACCTCTTTCGCTGTAGCCGTTAAGCAGCTGGGGCAGTCATAAAGTGAACTCGGTGATCGTTAAGTGAATGCCGTGCTCATTAAGCGAACCATGATGGCGCAGGGGTTAGAGTGCAGTGCTGCAGGCGATTTCTGCTGATTGACTGCCTGCCTGCACTTTGGCAGTTCGAATCTCACCAGGCTGAAGGTAGATTCAGCTTTCCATCCTTCTGAACAGGCTAAATTGAGGAGACAAATTGTGGGAGGCAAGTGGCTGACTCTGTAAACATCTTAGAGAGGGCTGTTAAAGCACCGAGAAGTGTTTTATAAGTGCTATTGCTATGCTATTGCTGCTAATAGGGTAGTGGTGGTGTTTTGGCCAGAAACTGCAAGTAAATGCTAGTCTCTGGCAAAAGTCATAAATCACAGAAATGCAAACCAGCACCGAAAATATGATTGCATGGCAGTGGGAGGGAGCAGTCATTAGAATTTCGAATCTGGGTCAAAAGTAACATCTCTGGGATCCATCCCAATGTTGGTGGGAACTGTAATCCACCCCAGTAGGGATGTAGAAAGAGACACATCCTGAGACAGAGGAACGATCATGGCCTCCTTCTCTGCAGGAGAGCCAGTGGAAGGAGATACCAGAGTGGTGGGATTCAAATAATTTAACAACCGGTTCTCTGCCATAATGACCAGCTGGGTAGGTGGGGCCCGGGTGAATGTGGCCAACTCAACATCACTCACGTCGATGGGCGTTTCGTCTTAGCTGTGACAATGGAACAAGGGTTAACCGGAGAGGCAGTTTCTGTAAACAGGGCAATAAAGATGAGGCTAGAAACAACACCAGAAGGTTTCCTTCCTGCCTTCCTTACATGATTAGCCCTATAAAGTGGGGGGGAAACCAAAGGAGATTTCTTCCAACCACCGGTTCTCCGAACTGCTTAGAAAGTTAACAACTGGTTCTCCAAAATAGGTGTGAACCGGCTGAATCCCACCACTGAGAGACCCCCCCCCCATGGGCTTCAATATTATTTTAATGAGGATTGTGCAAAACAAATAGATCAATGACTCTATCTTAATTTTTTGTTTCATTTTTGTTCCTGTTCTGCAGCAACAGCCTAACTATGGGAGTCCACCTAATCCTGTCATGTATACCTACCAGGGTTCAGTTCCCCAACAACAACCTTTCCCAGGACAATCTTTGCCTGCTGTCCCCGTACAAAATGGGTCAGTCCCCTCTGCTTTTCCTAGTCCTCAACATTCAGCTGAGCCTACACCATTTGCCCCTCTATCTGGTGTTCAAGTATCTGGTAATTCCACATTGCCTGCCTCGGGGAACTCTACTGAAAAGTCACCTGCCTTCAAAGGTCAGGTAAGTGTCAACATAGGCCAATATTAATGGTAGATTGTTGACTGATGTTAGAATCGCCAAAGATGCTGTTACCTACCCATCACATCTATTGTAGGAATTCTGCAATATTATTTCCCTAGTAATTTCCAATAAAGAATGCATACTCCAGTTATTGAGCATGTGCTGAATTCCTTTTCTGTTTTTATTCTTTCCAGACAGTTTAAATCAAAAGGTCCCACAAGGAGAATGTATGCCAGTGAGTATTGAAGATACTCTTTGCTTCAGTAGAGCTTTATATTGTGCAGATTTTTTTCTTAGGATTTTATGATAAGTTGCTTTCAAATACATAGATAAGTGTTGAGGCCCAGCCGGCTCCAGCTGAGCTGCTGATGGACTCCTCTAGTGAGGAGTCCTATGAGTCTGCTCTGGAGGAGGAGGGCGACCTTGAGAAAGCGGAGAGCCCGGCTAATCATCAGGAGGCACCTGGGTCTTGGAGTAGTGGGGAGGATCAAGGCCAGGTTGTCTCTGTTGCTAGGTTAAGACGGGCTGAAAAAAGAAAGCTTCAGTTGCAGCAGAAGCAAACTCGGAGGAGGTGAATTAGTCCCAGCTGCCTAATGACTGGCCCCTCCCAAGTGGGTTTAAAAGGAAGCCTCTGCTAAGGGAGTTTGCAGAGAACAATGTGTCATTTCTAGGTTCGAGTTTGTGTGAAGAAGCTTTGTCTCTGTCATTCAGGCAAGCAGCTAAGAGTCTTGTAATTAGTTGAAGAAAGGGGGGTCAGAACAGGTAAGTATTTCTCAAACTTGAAGAGATGTGGACTTCAACACTCAGAATTCCCCAGCCAACATGAGAAGTCTGAAAGTTGAAGTCCACAAATCTTCAAGTTCCCAAGGTTGAGAACACCAGTCTAGATTATTGGGGGGGGGGGGTACTGTTATTGGGAATAAACATTCTGAAATATTAGCAGCTTTCTATTATGGATGTGTAAAATGTAGAATGCAGAGAAGAGCAATGAAGATGATCAGGGGACTAGAGGTGAAAACATAAATAACGGTTATGGGAATTGGATGTCTAGTTTGATGAAAAGGACTAGGGGTGACATGATAGCAGTGATTTAGGGGTTGCCACAAGGAAGAGGGTGTCAAGCTATTCCCCAAAGCACCTGAGGGCAGGATAAGAAGCAATGGATAGAAGCTAATCCATCAGAGAAGCAACCTAGGAGACTTTTCCTGACAGAACAATTAATCGGTGGAAAAGTTTCCTCCAGAGGTTGTGGATGCTTCAACACTGGAGGTTTCTAAGAAGAGATTGGATAACCATTTGTCTGAAATGCTACAGGGTTTCCTGCCTAAGCAGGGGGTTGGACTAGAAGACCTCCAAGGTCCCTTCCAACTCTGTTATTCTATTCTAAAATGCCACTTAATCACTAGCCACTAGTATGTATAACGAGAGCGAACTCCATTCCCCATTGGCACTAATGATAATACTTAGCTTGATAATGAAACATCTGAAAGAGAACAACCAAGCTCACAGAGTACCAAAGAGTCCACAGTTCAACATTGAGCTACAAATATTCACTATCAGCATGAGAGTCTGTTTCATATCCTTTTTTATGCCAAACTTCTAATTTTCACTCTTGTTTTTTCCCCCTAGACCTACTAACTACATTCGCTGAGAATAAAATCCAGAGCCACCTCCTCCACTTTCTCTTTCTGGCTTCCATAATTTGTTCCCAGTCAAGGATCAAAGGGAAAACGAAACTTTCTTCTGAGAAGGGTTCCAACATTTAAAGTTCTTTCTGCCGATTTGGGGACATTTCCCCCTGATTGTTCACACGGATTAGTCTACAAGAATGAACATTTACAAATAAATATATCCAGCCTTATCACAGAGCGTTGTCTTTATCATTGTGTTCTGAAAAATTCTCATTTCCCCCAATATTATGATGAAATTCAGGTCAGAACAATACTTGGTTGATTCTGATAAAAGAAAACGACAAGTGAAATGAGTGAAAATGAAATTGCAGCAGAAGGCAAGATAAGAATCAATGGATGAAAGCTAACCAAGGAGAGAAGCAACCTAGAACTAAGGAGGAATTTCCTGATTGTGAGCAATCAATCACTTGGAACAACTTGCCACCAGAAGTTGTGGATGCTCCAACACTGGTGGCTTTTAAGAAGAGACCAGACAGCCATTATTCTGAAATGGAATAGGGTCTCCTCCTTGAGCAGGGGGTTGGATTAGAAGACCTCCAAGCAGTGGTGGGATTCAAATAATTTAACAATTGGTTCTCTGCCCCAATGATTGCTTCCAACAACCAGTTCACCAAACTGCTCAGAAAATTAACAAGCGATTCTCCCGAACTGGTGCGAACTGGCTGAATCCCACCACTGCCCCCAAGGTGCCTTCCAACTCTGTTATTCAAAACATGATTACAAGTCCATCATCAGAATGCTTTTTCAATTTGGGAAAGCAGCTATCATGATTTCAGAATGACTCTTTACACGATGGCGGAAAGAGATATTTTGATTTATCTGGTAAGGAGGAAAAATCAACAGTTAAACGTAAGAGTTTGTGTGATGTTAAAAGGTTCAGACCTCCCATATTTAAAATTGTACTTTGCAGCCTCTTGCTTTGTATGATTAAAGGCAGGGGTGTCAAAATCACATCATCACAGTGGCTTCACGTGACATGTCAGGACTCCCTCCCCCCTTTGCGCACGCCCAAATCTGGTGTGGGGCGTGGCCAGCATGTGACGCCTCTGGCCCGCAGGTCGGGAGTTTGCCAGCCCTGGATTAAAGGAATGAGTGATGTTAAGAAATATGAAGTCACTAGATCTAGAAGGCCATGATTTGAGATTGAAATACATCCTCTTGGGAGTCTCAAACAGCCTGAATAACATCAATTTTTGGATGTATCAACTTTAATCTGAAATCTCAGATTAATTTCAGACGCCTAACCTTTAAGCGTGCTGTGCAAATGCAATGTTGGTGTGCCTATGCAGACTCATTTTTTTGCACTCAGGATTCTCTGAAAAAAGTCCCACAGAAGTTGCCAGTTGCTTTATGTTGCTTCTCAATGGTCTTAATTTTCAGCCATTTTTCCCAGCCTGGACAAGCGATATTTAATGCTTTGTCCAGTTCAGATTTTGATCAAGATCAAAGCAATGGACTTTTTTTTTTTGCAAAAAAAAAATCCCTTAAATTTTGGCCCACAACCTGTTAACATAACCTCAATCCTTCTAAATCATAATTCAGAAACCTTATCACTGACTCTTTATGGAGAGTCTCAGTCATCCAGGTCATGGTTGTCACAAAGATGTTTTTTTCAAGAGGCAACTGGACTCTCTGGTTTGTGTTGTGTTCATTGGGCCTTCGTTATAAATTCTGCGACCAATATTTCTGTTGGTAGAAGTGATTTCAGCCCTTAGAACATGGGTTCCATTCATCACGGACCATATACACACATTCTCTTGCTTCCCCTGTACCTCATATCCAATTACCAAATATGTTATTAATTTATCAAAATATAAAATACAGAAGTATAAAGAAATACATGAAAATAAGGAAGAAGAAGGGGAAGAGATAAAAGTATAGAGGGGAAAAGAAATAGTTATATGCGAGACCGTCTCCTGCTCCATACATCCCTTAGACCGATACGCTCCCACAGAGAGGGCCTTCTCCGGGTGCCATCGGCCGGACAATGCCGACTGGCGACACCCAGGGGAAGGCCTTCTCTGTGGCGGGCCCTGCCCTGTGGAACGACCTACCCCCTGAACTCCGCACTATCACCGACCTCCGCCTCTTCCGCCGGTGTTTAAAAACTCACTTATTTCATCAAGCCGGCATAACATAGCCTCTGCTGGGATAAATATTAGACAGTTTTAAATGGGGGATTTTAATTTGGTTTTAGCGCAGGTTTTTGTCATTTAATAGGTTTTTAAAATGTATATATTTGGTACTATTTTTGTATGTTGTTTTAAATTCCTGTGCGCCGCCCTGGGTCCTGTTGGAGAAGGGCGGGATATAAATTGAATAAATAAATAAAATAAATAAAAAGAAAATCATTGACTTCTGACTGCTTGTGGTGTAGTAGAATAAGGTTGCAGCGCTCAACTTTTTACTGTTATGTAATATATACCATTAATTTCTATTACAACAAATGTGACTTCCCCATTCAGAAGGTGACAAGAGGTGATCAGATGACCCTGGGATACTGCGAGCATCGTAAATATATGCCCGTTGCCAAGTGGCTGAATTTTGATTGTATGACCATGGGGATGCTGTGATGGTGAAAATGGTCATAAACAACATATTCAGCGCCACTGCACCTTGGAGCTGTCACGAAATGAATGGTCTAAATCAGGGGTGTCCAAACTTGGGAACTTTAAGACTTGTGAACTTCAACTCCCAGATTTCCCCAGCCAGTTCACCAGTCTTAAAGTTCCCAAGTTTGGACACCCCTGGTCTAAATCAATCGAATAAAGAAAGAGAATCAAAAGAGGACTAAGAGAAGATAACATTAAGTCAAAACAAGGAAAAGGAGTTTAAACAACAAATAGCCTTTCAGAAACTCTTCATTATCGTCACATAAATTTCAGGTGGCCTTTCATCATTATTTTCTTGTGAGTCAAGGTCATTCTCAAAATAATAATGATAATAATATAGAGCGTGGAGGAATGTTTCAGTTGGCACCAGATCTTTCTTTGTGAATGTGCCCTTTTAACCTTTCTCGAGGGGTAATGTGAAGGCCTCTTCAATTGCTCTTTTCAGTTTGGGCAGTCTGGCTTATCTTGATACATCCCTGTAGATCCATCCTTAATCCACCCATTCATACTTAGGACATTTTCTCATTTGGGGAAGGAGAGCTCAAGTTGAGAAAAATGAAGCTCTTCTTCGTGGGTGCTGCTTTGTTGATTTCTGTGCTCAGCACAGATGCCCAGGTGAGAGGATACCTGCGTTTTAGGAAAGGTAACTTGTGGGTTGGCAGACAAACTCCTGTGACTCAAACCCTGTGGTTTAAAACCGGACTAAATTGGCCGCACTCAAGTCCTACTGAAATCTCAGACATAACAAATGGGGATTTTGTAAAGTTTCAATGAAAGGGTCCAGGTTAAGCTCTATTCAAAGGCATGTCCAAATGAAATCATTTTTCTGAATTGAATTGGAAAGTCCAATTGGATCCCACACTTTTAAAAGTAATTTCAAGTATTTACTTAGACTTACTGTCTCAGTTCAAATCAATGATTCTATTCCGATTGGAAGCTTTTTTTTTTTTTGCATTAATTAACAATGGGTTTTTCAGGTTGCAACAACATTAATTAGTCACAGGTTGTGTTCAAATGCATTTTGTCTGGTTTTGGCTTGGGATCAACTCTAAAGCCAGCCAATGATTCCCAGCAATAGTGTTCGGTGCCTTTGTTAATGTTTAGCGAGGTTAAACGTTTCCATCCCTTGGTTTCCTTCTGTCAATAGCTTCATTGCACTGTGACTGTGGGTGTCAGACTAAAACAGGATTGAGTAATTGGTGGTTATTGTTTTTCTCTTACAAAATCATATTCTTAATCTGCCACCTCCACTAAGTAAAAGAGTTTCTTGTTTTAATACACTTTGGAAGTTCTGATACTGTCAGAAATCTGGACAAACTGGCAAAGACAGCTGGTTGGTTAAATGTTATCCATTTTCCAATGTGGCACAACCAAGCTTCGCGCCTTGTTCACCCACCACTGTTGGAACTGATCCCACCGGAAATCACGAGTTTCATTCACGGGGCATGTCTCGCCCCTGCATTGGGCATTTTAGGAGAAACACAGCTGCCCAGAGGTTCAGAATTTTACTCTCTTGTACAAATGACATTGAGGGGAACCATACGTGGGCCTCCTCCGAATCCCCTCCCTGACACTTCCCTCTCTTGGTTGGAGAAAGAACAGGTGTTTAAATGTATTCTTTCTTTTTTTTTGCATTTCTATAGGGGTACTTTGCAAACTATAATCCACAGGTCCCTGAACCTGTAAGTACACTATGATCTTTTCCTTTTCCTTTTGTTCCCTATTTACCCTATTGTTCTTTGAAGACCAGGAAGCTCAAATATTTCTCACCTAGGGATGTTCTTGGGTTAAAACAATGGCTAGAATACTTGGTCTGAATTCCTTCCATTGTGTCTGAAAGAGCCGGTAATCAAACGGATGATCTAAAACAGCTCTTTCCTCCACATCAAAGTTCCTGGGTCCTGTTTCATTTACCGAGGAAGTTTATTTATTTATTTAGAACATACTGTATTTTTTACTTATGCATGATATAAATATATCATGTTCTAGAATCAAGCAACATCGTTTGAGATTACAGGAGAGGAATCAACTCCACAATTTTTTGCTATTTCAATAAGATACCTTCGAGAGCCTAGGTTTACACAAAGTTGTATTTGAAAAGACTTTTCCTCTTATAAAGCTTGAACACTAAGATTTTTTTCTTTTAAAGAAAAAACATAATATTCTTTTTTAGTTACCTTAATAAATGAAGTCTTTAGTGATGAATTATACTCTACTCAGGTCTGGCAGCCTCGTTTAATCATTTAAAAATTGTCTGCTTGTGGAACTGTTTAGTTATTTGTGTTAAGTTAAAATTTTCCTGTCTTTTGATGTTTGGGTGTGAATTAGTTGGGGGGGGGGGGGATAAACATAGATGTGGGGTTTTCAACTGCAGGTTTTTGTATAATGTTTTTATTGCTTTAAATGTTTATATGCATAAAATTATATGCATGCATAAATGAATGAATAAACATCTAAAAGATAAGTGCATGTGGATGGATGGATGGATGGATGGATGGATGGATGGACAGATAGGATAGATAGATAGATAGATAGATAGATAGATAGATAGATAGATAGATAGATAGATAGATAGATAGATGTAGGTAGGTAGGTAGGTAGGTAGGTAGGTAGGTAGGTAGGTAGGTAGATAGATAGATAGATAGATAGATAGATAGATAGATAGATAGATAGATAGATAGATAGATAGATAGATAGATAGATAGATAGATAGATAGATAGATAGATAGAGGTGGGTGGGTGGATGGATAGATGGATAGGCAGGCAGGCAGGCAGGCAGGCAGGCAGGCAGGCAGGCAGATAGAATAGACAATCTATGATTTCAAAAAGGAAAAAACATTGGGATTTTTTTTTTACATGTATCTTTGGTTCCTAGTTTGGGTGGACTTGATACAGAATGGCAGCTTATACATACCCCCAAAATTAAATAAAGAAAAAAGTTCACGTTTGTCTTTCTGCAGAGGCCTCATAGCTTCCCTGGTTTGTCCCAAGCCAGCTCTTCTAGGCCACAAGTGAGTAGAACCTTTATATTCTCATAAAATACCCATTTGAAAGAACCACAAGAAACTATCTGGGGGCCCCTTCTTTGTCTCTTTATATGTGTCTCTCTATGTGCATATTTATTCTTCTGCTTAATAAGTTTATATGCTACCCATCTCACCCATAAATGCTACTCTTGGCTTATATGTTGTTGCAATATAATTTACACAGAGATGTGTATGTCTACGCTCATACGAGAGAAAGAAAATGCATGTTTCTGTTTTATACCATATAAATTTCTATTAAAATTATTTTGCAATGAAAGAGATCCACATTTTTCTCCTTTTGACAGTGGTTTTCTAGCAACTTTGTCTCAGCAATGAGTAAAATATTTGCCTGTTCGTACGATATCCATTTGAAAGGAGCCAAGAAAGTAGTTGGTCCAAAATATTTATATATAAATAAAAAACGTGACTTAAAAAAGAAAGAAAGAAACTAGCTGGCCTTGAAAATTGTAGTGTCCCATGCAGGACTAGGGGCTTCAAAATCTGGGGTAGGTATACTGTGAAAAGCAGCCCTGTGGGATTGTGTTGAAAGATGGAGATAAAGTTGCATCAGAAACAGATGGGGAAGGCAGAAGTATGAGATGTCTCCCTTATTACTGCAGGATCCTACAACCCAAAAATGTAATATATTGTATAACAAGGTAAAAATTAGTACCGATCGTCCTCACTCAATGACTGCCATTGGAGTCAGTAAGCAAAGCCGTTGCTAAATGAAAAATCACTTGACTGTGACCATGCCTATCATCTGACACACGGGACAATGCGTGTTCATTGAATGTCGTGGCAGACGGACGAATGAGAATAAGAGGTTGAGGTTGCAAATCCTAGAAATATCCTGTTTCCCTGAAAATAAGACCTCCCTGGATAATAAACCCAATTGGGCTTCTGAGTGCATGCGCTAAAATAAGCCCTCCCCAAAAATATTGCAACACAGCAGCAGCCATGAGGTGACTACACTCGCTGCCTCCTGCACCCCAAAAATAATAAGACCATTTCAAAAATAAGGCCAAGTGTTTATTTCATGGGTCAAAAGAAAATAAGACCCCGTCTTATTTTTGGGAAAACACGGTAGTTGCAAAGTTATTTTTTTCATTATAGTTGTAATCCATTGTCTGGAGAAGCTGCTAAATAATAAGGATTACCTGTAGCTCTTTTCTTACAGTTGCTGCAAGGATGACATTAGGCAAGATCCTAGTATATACCAAACACAGGTTTCAGAGAAAATACAGCATCTAAACATTATTTGCTACTACTATCTGGGGTCTTTGTAAGCTTCACCTAGGAAGGATATTAAAGTCATGTGTGGATTTAGTTTTGGGGGGTGTCTCCTTAGAATCCCCTCCCAAACACTTCCTTGTCTTTGTTGCCGAAAGAATCAGTTTGTAACATATCTTTGAATTTCTGTAGGGATTCCCGAATTCACCATTCCCTGCACCTGTAAGTATGATCTTCTTCTTTGCCTGAAATTATTAATGTTTGTTGAGGAATGTTGGTTGAGACTTTCTGCTTAGAGCCCAAGGTTCCCACGTCCTTTGTGAATTATGTCACATCTTGGACAATCGTGGCTTAAGACAGCTGCTAGGAAAAATAGTCTTGGTTGGTCACTTATCAACTATCAAGAGTATCCACAAAACACAGTGAAAAAACAAAATCAAGATGAAGACCATAACCACGTTACACGGTGCTAGGGATTCAAACCTCTGACTGAGAAACTCAGTGCATTAGCCACTGAGTCACCGTGTCCTTGTTAGGGGATTACAATCTTCAAGTATTCGTTCCCTCACATGTCTTTGTGCATGTGTCGTTCGCCCATAGGATCATTTTAGTCCTGAAAAGCTGGCAGGTTTTTAACCTAGTTTTAGATGTTTGCCTTTGATTGCTGTGGAATCTCAGATGCGACACTTTGCAAAAGCTCAACAAGCTTTCTTTTGAAGTAGAAGAACCTAAATCCAGGACCACAATCTTTCCTGGACTGTTCTTGTATCCATATAGGAGGTCATTGTGAGGTTATTTGCTTCTTTCTTTATTGTTTGGCCTTGTTCCCAAAGATGTTGGGCCCATGACAATATGTCAAAGAGTAAAATAATAATAAAAAAGACCTGAGCTTGGCGCCTTCAGACCAATCAAGATAACCCATGTTTCTCCAGGTGACAGGCTCTGGTATCAGGGCCCTGATCAAGAAAGATTGTGGGTGTTGGATGCCAAGAAAAAAGAGTGGGTTGGCTTTCCATTCAAAACAATAGTCAATGTTATAGCATGGGATTGGAGAAGGCACTGGGAAATTGTAATTTTGTGGAGACCCTGGTTTATTAGTTTTAAGCTTAGCTCATTAACTTTATACAAAGAAATAAAGAGCAGATCTAGGGAAAGGAAGGGTATATACACTCTCTTTCTCCCTCCCTCCCTCCCTCCCTCTCTCTCTCTCTCTCTCTGTGTGTGTCTCTCTGTGTGTGTGTGATGACTTGGATAACTCAATGGATTGGCAATGCAAAATTAGATCAGAGACCAGATGTATATACAGTATTTGCAGCCATGTGAGTCATTAGCAGATTCCTTTCGATGTGTATTCCACATGGTGTGCCTGCTTATTCTCCTCTAATCCCTTTCTCTCCAATGAATGCAAATACAAACATCAATTCCCTTCTTGCCAATTGTCCTGGTGCAAAGATGAACGTTCCAAAGGGCGAGGGAGTATGGAAAAGGACTCCCCACCCCTTCCTAGGGTGCTGAGTTATAGAAAATTTCCCCATTATTTGCGCTCTTCCAGCTACTGTATACTTCTGATGCTGTAGAGCAGGGGTGTCAAACTGAAGGCCGGGGGGGTCAGATCTAGCATGTGGGATGCTTAGATCTGGCCCACGGGGCCAACCTGGAAACAGCAAAAGACCATGATGCCTCTGCCAGCAAAAAAGGAGCTTAGGAGGGCCACAGGCAGACCTCTGGAGCTCCGTTTTCACTGGCAGAGGCTTGCAGGAGGCCGCCACATCCGAAAACAGAGCTCTGAAGCCTGCTTTTGCTGGCAGAGCACTTGGGCCACCACAGGCACTCCCAACATGAGTGACATCGAGCTGGCCATGCCCACCCTAGCCAAACCCACCCCAGGCCCAGAGGTCAAACACAACCCTGATGCGGCCCTCAATGAAATCGAGTTTGACACCCCTGCTGCGGAGCAAAGAACTCTGAAATAAAATTGTAAGCATAGTTGCAGTCGCATTTTATGTCACTGAGTTGCCGTACTCAGTTGTGGTTGCCAAACCAGGACTCCCTGTATAGAAATATGGAGTGTGTTAAAAAGATTGAGAAAGCATGATTCTAAAAATAAAAAGTACTTTCAGTTTATAGAAAAGGAAATGCAATTAAACAAGAGAGAAAGCACCTTTCTGAACGTTATGTATGTTTTTTTGTAGATGCAACTATTCTTTGTAAGTACATGGAGATATGATTTTTTTTTAGTTGCTTTCAATCCCAGATGACGTTGGTACAGAGAGATCCAGCTCAAATCTTTAATTAGCCCAAAATTTCCTCCCCCCTCTCTTAGTCTAAGAAAAATGACTTTCGTTTGCATATTAAAAAGAATTGCTATGTGAATTACAGTAGTCAACTTGTTCAAGTAATTGATGGACATTCTGAATGCCTATCATTGTCGGATGTAAACTAAATGTAGATAAATTATTAATAATTCTGACTTATGTTAAGTGTGTTAGGTCAGGGGTCTGCAAAGTTGGCTCTTTTAAGACTGGTGGATTTCAAGTCAGGCTGGCTGGGGAATTCTGGGAGTTGAAGTCCACCAGTCTTAAAAGAGCCAACTTTGCAGACCCCTGGGTTAGGTAATAGAAATAATGGCTTCATTTCTCTTAGTTAAAGGGGAGTTGGAGGAAAATGCAGTGCAAAGTAACTCTTAATGTTTTCTTTCTTTATATTAGAACTTCCTCAAAAATCTAGGTAACTGGAAGAGGAATGGGGTAAGCTTCATGAGAAAAAAATATATGTGAATATATTCCAATGGTTGGTTTGGTTAGAGGAATACTAATGAACTTTTTAGTGAAGAATAATAATTAACAACATTAATGAACTTAGAAGACGGGTTTTGAGTATTTGTCACAGTTTGGGAAACACTCAATATGGTTGGCCTTGAAAGAAATGTAAGAGTAAGTGAAGTTAGCACCTTCCCCTCTACTAGAAAAATGAAATATCCTAGGAAATATTAAAAAGGCAGAATATTCTATTTCCCTGGATGAGAAATGGAGAAACATGTTTTTAGGCAGGAAACAGGCTCACTCTTAATAGCCCGCCTCCCTTTGTCAATGGGCCTTTATTTATTTATTTTATTTTATTAAATTTATACCCCGCCCTTCTCCTTGTTAGGACCCAGGGCGGCCTGAGCCACTCCATTCTACATAATAAAGATCTACCCCCTTCAGGCAGAGTCATTTCATTGCCCTTCATTACACTACTCGCCAAGTTCAACCAAACTTAGCACACAGACAACCTATAAAGCTATGTAGCTCTGACCTCTGACAGCAAGCAATCAGGATACTCTTTCTGTGCCCCAGGAAGTTCAAATCCCAAGGAGGGCGTAAAACACAGGGACTCTCCGCATCTCTTCCCTTGTCACCCAGGAGCTCCAAGGCATGTGTCCACCATTAAACCATCATTCCAAACAGCCTCCATGTTTCCAGTGTCTTTTTCCCTACTTGCAACTGAACCTAGAAGGCCGTTTCTTCCAACATAACCATTCAGCAATGTCTAGGGGAAGGAGGGTAGACATGGCACCACAATGCTCTTTCTCTGCCCCTTCCCTCTCCCCCAAAAAACTTTGGATCTGCTGCTTGCTAAGAGGGATGGAATTGGCACAGCCACTGTTAGGGTGAAGAAGGCTCCATAGGGGGATGAATCAGGAAAGGCGGAGAATGGCCTTCGCTTCCTACCTCCTGAAGAGCTACTTCACATCATCAAAAATGAGAAGCCCTCTGAGCCACATAGAACACGTAAATATAATTTGTATTTCCCAAAGAGGATCTTAGATACAAGAATCACAGTAATTTGAATTATAACCTACTCTTCTCTTATCTATAAATTTCAACTGTTTTGTTTGACTTTTTCATTGGACCCCCAACTATGGTTCTCCTTGCGATCTAGGACCATGGTCATCCTGGACTTTGAATCTTGTTTAGTCAAGCACAGCTAATCGCTCATATCAATACACTAGGACTTTTCTTTTAGTGCAGGCAAATTTTAAGTATCTGTTTGCTGGAAGATAGTTGGGGAAGGCTGGAGGTCCATATCTGTTTCGCTCAACAGCCCCCAAATCCAGACAATTTAATTTCCCAAAATGTCTATGCACTCAGCTCCCTGCCCTCAAATTAGTTCAAGTCCATCCAAGTTAGCACTCTAGTACATTTGTTACTCTCTTAAGATTATACTTAGTAGTTTATTCTTTATAGCAACCCAGAGGGAAACTGGGAATAATCCCAACTCTTAGAATACGTTGTGGAAGTCATTTGTTGCATCTGATAAATGTTCAGGGTGCAAATTCTGCTAGTAGGAACTGTAATCCACCACAGTGGGAGGGCAGAAAGTAGGACATGGGAAACCCCGTGTCATGTTTCTCTGTCGGGCAGCCACTGGAAGCATCCATGGGCTTCAATATGCTCTTGGGTTCCTTTTAATGAGGATGGTGGAAGATGATTGACATTTGTGGCTGTTTTGGTTTTTCTGTTCTGATTCTGCAGCGTCGTCGTCACCGGCAACGTGGTGGTCCTCGAAGCTTCTCTTTTGATCCCTTAAACAACCCCGCTCCATCCCAAGACTTCCATGGTCCCCCTCAAGGCTTCCCTAGTCCTTCCCAAGGCTATGCTAGTCCTCCCAAAGGCTTCCCTAGTCCTTCCCAAGGCTATGCTAGTCCACCCAAAGGCTTCTCTAGTCCTTCCCAAGGCTATGCTAGTCCACCCAAAGGCTTCTCTAGTCCTTCCCAAGGCTTCGCTAGTCCTTCCCAAGGCTATGCTAGTCCTTCCCAAGGCTATGCTAGTCCTTCCCAAGGCTATGCTAGTCCTCCCAAAGGCGTCTCTAGTCCTACCCAAGGCGTCTCTAGTCCTCCCAAAAGTGTCCCTAATCCTTCCCAAGGCGTCTCTGGTCCTATCCAAGGCTATGATAGTCCTGTCCAAGGTTACTATGATTTCCTCCAAGGTTACATGGGTCTCCCCCAAGATTACTTTGGTCCCTCCCGAGACTCCCCTGTTGCAGGCACCACTCAACAATCTTCGCCTTTCTGAGTTTGCGCTCCCATCCACTTCTGGCACAGTGAGTATGAGATTGTGGCAGGTTCCTTTGAAGGCCTACTCACGTGGAGGCGGGAGAAGGTTCTGCTGGCCTGGAAATTTTTTTTAAAAAAATTCCTTCCCTAAATTTAAAGAGAGAGAAAAAATGGCAAAACCTGGAATTGTTTCCAATTGTTATAGACACTTGCCCAACAATGGAATCTGGATTTACAGTCATAAATCATGCTGGTTGTCACGTGGGTCACCCAGTGACTATGCTTGATTTTGTGACCTTTTTTGTGGTGGTTAGTTAGTTAGTTAGTTTACTTTATTGTCATTGCACATGGTATAATGAAATTAAATGCTGTCTTCAGTACACATTATTATAAAAATAAAAACACAACCATACGTCCTTTATTTTTTATATAATTGAAATTGAAAACCCAATATTGCACTATACAGTAGAATTCAATATGGTTACTGCCCTGGGATAGAAGCTGTTTTTCAGCCTATTTGTCCTTGTTTTTATTGTCCTGTACCATCTGCCTGATGGTAATAGTTCAAAAAAAAGTGTGCCACCGGCTCTCTCTCTTTTGTGTATTGGGGGGGGGATGCATTATCTGCAGCACTAGATAAGAAACAGTGTGTGTGTGTGTGTGTGTGTGTTGCCTGCAGTCAGTTGTATCCTTTCTGCATTGGGATTTGGATCCTTCCTGGGTCCTTTTAAATGCCACCCCATTCCCTCCAGGAAATGGCACGCAACTCAAACTACCAGAGCAATCCTCACACCTTATTATCCCCCCAACACAAAAAACTTTCTCCCTCCAGCTCTCTCTCTTTTGTGCATTTGGGGGGGGGGGATGCAAAGAAGTAACACACCCCTGGAGAGGAATGAGAGGAAAATCCGCAGGGAAAACTTTTTCCCTCTGCCTCTCCCTCTTTCTCTCTTCCCTTCCTCTGTTTGGCTGGCAGTGAACTGTCACCTGAGCCCAACAGCCCGGGGTGAACAGTATTTCTCCCAAAAGTCCGTGAGGAAGGGTGTGGGATTAAAGAGGCATGATCCCATTGGCTGGCACGAACAGCTAGGGTCCTAACAGCGGAGAGGAGATGGCAGAGGTTAATGGCTGGGGATGGAAACCTGGGGGCGAAATAGGCGCGGAGAAGGGGAGGAGGAGAATGGTCCCATTCTGCTTTCAAACAGTACAAGGCTGTTTTATTTTTAAAGAGTTAAATGCTGAATTCAACAATACTTTTCCTATTCATGTCCAGAATAGAATGAACACTCCTCTTCTCTTCTCTTCTCTTCTCTTCTCTTCTCTTCTCTTCTCTTCTCTTCTCTTCTCTTCTCTTCTCTTCTCTTCTCTTCTCTTCTCTTCTCTTCCCTTCCCTTCCCTTCCCTTCCCTTCCCTTCCCTTCTCTTCTCTTCTCTTCTCTTCTCCTCTAATTTTCCCAGGAAATCAGAATCAAAGCATCTCAGTAGGAAAATTTATGCCAGTGAGTATGAAATATGCTTTTTGCTATAATAGAGATTTATATTGTTCAGATGTCTCCCAAGACTTTATGAAAACTTTATTTCAAATTATGAACAGCAGTTTGGGGGCCTTTGTCATCAAGAGTAATGAGAGTTTGAAGGCAAAATTCTGAACTATTAGCTGTCTCAATATAAGATATGCATGACAGTCAGTTGCATACTTTTTATGACAAACATGTCACTGTAACTTTGTTTTTTTTCCCTAGATCCAACCAGAATAAAATTGCCAAGAATAAGATGCAGAGCCCCTTCTCCCACTTTTTATTTCTGGATTCCATAATTTCTTCCTAATCAAGGATCAAAGGGGATATGAAAGTTTCCTCTGAGAAGGATTCCAGCAATCCTATTTCTTTCTGTTGATTTGGGGGCATTCTCTCTTAATTGTGAACACTAGTTACTCTGCAAAAATAAACATTTACAAATAAATATATGCAGCATTATCATGGAGTATTGTCTTTATCGTTGTCTTTATTTTCCAATATTATAGTGAAGTTCAGGCCACATCAATGTTTGCTTTATTCTGATATATGAAAATGTGACTCCAAGCCCATCATTTAAACCAGGGGTCAGCAACCCATGGCTCTGGAGCCACATGTGGCTCTTTTATCCCTCTGCTGTGGCTCCCTGTCACCGGTTGGTAAAAGGACAAAGGATGCCACACTAGGAGGAGACTCTATGGTGGGGGAATTGGATTTCCGGTTGGCAGACAAAAAAGGACACAGCACTAGGAGGAGACTCTATGGTGGGGGAACCAGACTTCAGGTTGGCTGCAGAATTGAACAGGGGGCTTCCGGTTAGGACCTTTGTGGCTCTTTGAGTGTTTAAGGTTGGCAACCCCTGATCTAAGCATACTTTGATCTTAATACCATAAACATATTTATCCCACATTTCCATTACTTTGGAGACCACAATGTCTGACAGGCTTAATAATTGTTTAGCAATGTTCCCAATGTTCCCAACCTTGAATTCCTTAAGAAGTTCCAAATGATAAACTGCTTTTGCCTCCTTTGAACTCAAGAGATAAATAATTACATTCTTATTCTATGTCCCGAAGACAATTGCTCACCCCTGATTCATAGATGAAGAAACACCTATGTATCATACCAGCAATAGGAAATGGGGCAAGATCTTGAATTAAACATTCTCTCCTTTTCTGGACTAATTGGATAATTACCGCCCCGAGTCCCTTATGGGAGAGGGCTGCGGTATATAAGTTTAATAAAATCTAAATCTAAAATCTAATTCAGGGTTTAAATAATCTGTCTCCAGTTTTCATGGAAACGTTGCCTCCACTTTATATGCTCATTGCCAATCATTTATTCTGACACACACACCCCAAACCCTAAAGTGAAAACTTAGTGTCTTCAACACATGGTATAATGTCAGATGCCAAACCTTTCACTTGATTAGAGAGCCGTTGTGGTGCAGTGGTTAGAATGTGGTACTGCAAGCTACTTCTGCTGACTGCCAGTTGCCAGAATTTTGAGTCTCACAGGCTCAAGGTTGACTCAGCCTTCCATCCTTCTGAGGTGGGTAAAATGAGGACCCAGATTGTTGGGGGCAACAAGCTGACTTTGTAAACTATTTAGAGGGCTGTAAAGCACTGGGAAGCGGTATATAAGTCTAAGTGCTAGTGCTATTAAGTGTGTTGTGTAAATTTGTGTATCTCTACAAGCTCATTTTCTCTGTATCATATTTGCATCATGTGTGTGTGTGGGGGGGGGTTGTCTCTGAAAAATTTCTTATAGAGGTCTGTGTGCTATGTGCCACGTCTCAATAGTCTTGATTTCCATCCATTTTTCCTAGCCAAGACAAATAATATTTGATATGTTGTACTCTTCTCTGCACTCTTTCTAGAGTCTCCACATCTTTTCTACATCGTGGCGACCAAAACTGAATGGAGGATTCCAAGTGTGGCCTTACCAAGGCATTATAAAGTGGTGCAGTGTTAATACCACTTTATAATGCCTTGGTAATATCACACTTGGAATACTGCATTTAGTTTTGGTCACCACGATGTAGAAAAGATGTGGAGACTCTAGAAAGAGTGTAGAGAAGAACAACAAAGATGATGAGGGGACTGGAGGCTAAAACATATGAAGAACAATTGCAGGAACTTGGTATGTCTAGTTTAATAAAAAGAAGGATTAGGGGAGACATGATAGCAATGTTCCAATATCTCAGGGCTTGCCACAAAGAAGAGGGAGTCAAACTATTCTCCAAGGCACCTGAGGGTAGAACAAGAAGCAATGGGTGGAAACTAATCAAGGAGAGAAGCAACTTAGAACTGAGGAGAAATTTCCTGACAGTGAGGACAATTAATGAGTGGAACAGAAGTTGCCTCCAGAAGTTGTGAATGCCCCAACACTGCAAGTCTTTAAGTAGATGTTGGATAGCCATTTGTCTGAAACAGTATAGGGTTTCCTGCCTAGGCAGGGGGTTGGACTAGAAGACCTCCAAGGTCCCTTCCAACTCTGCTATTGTATTGTATTGTATTGCTCAGGCACTCATCAAAGTTCAGGCAAAGAACAATTTCTGTACTTGTTTTCCCTTTCCCACTTAGAGATTTAATAGATTTCAGTAGGATGCAAACACCACCATCTTGTCGGCTATTGCTTTACAACATCACATACACTCCCACCAAGAAAGTGAATAGAAGAAAACAACATTGCCTAATAATACAAAGTTTCACAGTGTTGTGGTCAAAAAACAAAACAAAAGGCAAAAATGAGAAGTGAAAATATTACGCAGCAGTCCAGTTAGTAAAGTGATTTTGTTCTGGTATCAGAATGAGCCACAAACTATTTTTAATTTTAAAAGCCTGTCAGTTAAACTATTTCACTTTTATTTCTCCGCCAGCATTATTTCCCTTTTTGAACTTTGTTTGTTCAAGAAGTTTGCTCTGTGTATTTTATAACCCAGGAACCATCTTTGCATCCTGTCTCAAACAAAGTAGATAAGGAGGAAAATAAAATCCATTTAGCATTCAAGAAACGTAGAACAATTAAGCAGTGGAACACCTTGCCTCCAGAAGTTGTGAATGCCCCAACACTGGAAGTTTTAAAGAAGATGTTGGACAGCCATTTGTCTGAAATGGTATAGGGCTTCCTGCCTAAGAAGGGGGTTGGACTAGAAGACCTCCAAGATCCCTTCCAACTCTGCTATTGTATTATTGTAAATATACCACAGCCTAGCACTTGGTATATAGCAATAGTGGAAAAGATACCTCCAAATATATCATTGTCTACACCTACAAAGGATCAGAACCATGATACTCCATGGAAGTGAAAATTGGACTTTGAAGGATCAGGATAGAAAGTCTTGATACTTTTGATGTTGGTGTTGGAGAAAACCCAGGAATACCATAGATAGCCAAGAAACAGAGAAATGAATTATCCAAGAAAACAAATCATCATTCTCAGTTGAGGCACGAATTTACGGTAATAGCTTGCTTTATGCTGATGGTATGATTTTATTATTATATTCTCAAGTAAGATTACGTAGGCTATTAGGAAGATTCAGCTCTTATTGCCAGGCTAACTGCCTAATCATGAGTAAATCTAAATAAAAAATAATGGAAAACATCATCAGAGACATAGGTGGCAATTAGACGGTGAACCAATTGAACAGGTTAACACCATTGTACATTTAGGCGTAACTTTTTTCAAGACTGGATCTTGAGCTTGCCGTCATCAAGGGAGTACATTTAGAGCAAAAGCCCATTTGAATTTACTGCTTAAACTAAAGACCCATAGTTACCCAGGGTCCCCAGTCCCATTAATTAAAGTATATAAACGTAAGGTTACCCTTGTATGGAGAAGAAGTTTGGGGTTTGTATTCAACCGCAATCCTAGAACAAACACAGTCCCAGCCTTTGAGATATATTTTGGGTATAGATCCAAGAACATCTGCTGCAGAAGTTAGAAATGAAATTGGGAATTCATACAATTCATGCACTATCCAAAATTAGAGCATATAACTGCTTGAGGCATGAATCATTACATTCAAATTATTCTACTTCAGGTTACATATAGCGCTGGGGATTGTGGGGGAAAAAAAGAGAAGTAGGAGACCAAAGTGGATAGACTTGGTTTCAATGGTGATGAGGTCCACATTATAAGAGTTGAAGGACCAGAATAGGGACAAAACTCCTGGAGGAGTCTATACATCTAGCTATGTGGCTGCTAGATGTCACTAATCAATCAATCGATCAATCAATCAATCTGACTTTTGAAACAGTACAGTTAGTCTTTTCATATCCTTTTTTAAATGTTTTAAGAGTTTCTCAGAGTAGTTACCCAGATTGAAGTTGAGCTATTTAAAAGACACCATCTCCCTCCCTTCAAACCCTTCAATTCAATGAGAAGGAAAATAAATCAAAGATAAGATAATCGAATTACGTAAGATGATTGAAAGATGTCAAAACAGGACAAAGGTTTTAAACGTTAAGTGACCTTTCAGAAACTTTCCATCCCACTTGTCATTAGATAAATTAGAGGGTGATATTTCGTCAATATGTTTTTGTGAGTCAAGTTGTCCTTAGAAAAATGATTTAGAGGGCAGGGGAATGTTTCATTTGGCAGTAGATCCATCCATGTGATGAACGAATCCTAACCTTTCCCAACTGATAAGGTAATTTGAAGACATCATCAATTGCTTCATTCAGTTTGGGCAGTCTAGCTTGTGCTGACACTTCCATAAAGACCCATCCTCAGCTCAACCATTCCTACTTAGGACACTTTCTCAGCTGGTTGAAGGAAACCTCAAGCTGAGGAAAATGAAGCTTTTCTTCGTGGGTGCGGCCTTGCTGATTTCTGTGCTCAGCACAGATGCCCAGGTGAGATGAAACCTGAATTTTAGGAAAGGTAACTTGTGGGTTGGCAGACAAACTCCTGTGACTCAAACCCTGTGGGTTAATTCGAGACTAAACTGCTCTCTCTTGGGTCCTACTAAAACCTCAGACATAATAAATAGGGATTTGATAAAGTTTTACTGAAGAGAACCAGTTTTACCCTATTCAAAGGCATATCTAAATTGATTTTTCTGAATCAAATTGCACAATCCACATGGGTCCCACAGTTTTTAAAGTGATTTCAAGTAATTAATTAGACGGATTATCTGAATTCAAATCATACATGATTCTATTCCGGCGGGAAACTTTTTTCTTGCAAAAGTTAATAACGCGTTTTGTAGCTTGCAACAAAATTAGTTAGTCACACATTGTGTAAAAATGTGTTTTGTCTGGTTTTAGCTTCCAATCAACTGGAAAGCCAGGCCACAATTTCCTCTAATAGTTTTCAGGCCCATTCGTTACGTTTAGCGAGGTTAAATGTTTCCGTCCCTTGGTATCCCTCCGTCAATAGCTTCATTGCACTGTGACTGTGTGTCTAAAACAGGATTGAGTAATTGGTGGTTATTGTTTTTCCCTTACAAAATCATATTCTTAATCCGCCACCTTCACTAAGTAAAAGAGTTTCTTGTTTTAATACACTTTGGAAGTTCTGATACTGTCAGAAATCTGGACAAACTGGCAAAGACGATCACACAGTCATAAAAGGAACAGCTGGTTGGTCAAATGTTATCCATTTTCCAATGTGGCACAACCAAGCTTCGCACCTTGTTCACCCACCACTGTTGGAACTGACCCCACCGGAAATAATGAGTTTCATTCACGGGGCATGTCTCGCCCCTGCATTGGGCATTTTAGGAGAAACACAGCTGCCCAGAGGTTCAGAACTTTACTCTCTTGTACAAATGACATTGAGGGGAACCATACGTGGGCCTCCTCTGAATCCCTTCCCTGACACTTCCCTCTCTTGGTTGGAGAAAGAACAGGTGTTTAAATATATATTTTTTGCATTTCTATAGGAGTACGCTGACTCTCAAGGGTACAGTGTCTATAATCCACAGGTCCCTGATCTTGTAAGTACAGTTTGATCTTTTCATTTCCCCTTCATGGGGGAGGGGGGGAGAAGAATAGCTGGTTTTAAGAATAGGAGGACTTAATCCCAGAATAAGTTGGTCACTCTTGTGTCCTAATAACTCTTAGCTTAACAAATAGGGCTTAGTAAAACTTCACTGGGGAGATCCAATCTTACACTATTCAAATCCATTTCTAAATGGAATCATTTTTCTGAATCAAATTGTTCAATCTTATTGAAGGCTACAATTTTCCAAAGGGATTTCAAATATTATGGCAATTAGACCAATGATCTGAATCAAGTCAATGATTCTATTCTGACTGGAAGTTTTGCACACTCTGAATAACACATTTGAATTTGGTAGCTTGCAACAAAAATGGATTGGGCTGACCTATTGGGTTCAAATATGTTTTGTCTGGTTTTGGCTTCCAATCAAATGGAAATCCAGGCCAACAAAGAAATTACAAGGCTTTTGGTTTACGTTTAGCAAAGTTAAATATTTCCATCCCTTGGTTTCACTCCATCAATAGATTTATTGCGGTGTGACTATTTGTGTATCAGGCTAAAACAGCTAAACCAATTTCGTTGTATTTATTTTGTACAATGACAATAAAGACTATACTAACAGGATTAATTAATTGGTGATTATTGCTTTTCTCTTACAGAATCAATTTTCAAATCTTCCACCTCCACCTCCACCTCCAGTAAGTAAAAGTGTTCTTGCTTTAATGGCTCCCCTCACACTTCCCTCTCTTGGTTGGAGAAAGAACAGGTGTATAAATGTATTTTTTCATTTCTATAGGCTTATGTTAGCTCCCAAGACAATCAACCAGTCCCTGGACTTGTAAGTACAGTATTTTTTTCCCCTTTCCCCTTCTTTCCTTCTTTATCCTTTTTAAAAAAAGTGATCGAATGGACGGCCCAAAACAGTTCTTTCATCCGCATCAAAATTGCTAGTCCCCACATTTTATTTACTGAGGAAGTATATTTATTTAGGGCATTCTATATATTTAGAAAGTGTCTCATATTCTGAAAATAAGCAACATCTTTTGAGATTATAAGAAAGGAATCAACTCCACGGTTATTTGCTATTTCAGTCAGATAGCTAAGGGAGCCTAGGTTTACACAAACTTAGTTTTAAAAGACCTTCCTCTTATAAAGCTTGAACGTTAATGCTTTAAAAAAAAATAGGGCCCTTGTCAGAACATTTTGTGGGGATAAATATTATGCATGTAGATATATCTGGGGTTGTGGAATGCAGTTTTTATGTATCTACTCATTTTTTTCAAATAGTTCTACATATTTAGTAATTTGAAAGATTTATATGGCTGCCCACTCAGCGAATCTGGGTTGCTTACAACCAGTAACACAGTCAAATGAGCCACTTGATGGGCCCCATCCCACTGTGGGCTCTCTAGGCCCATTGGCAAAACCAAATCTTCAGGACCTCCTGAAAGAGTGTCAAAGTGAGGGCCAATCTGATTTCTGAAGGGGTGGTATTCCAGAGAGAGAGAGAGAGAGAGAGAGAGAGAGAGAGAGAGAGAGAGAGAGAGAGAGAGAGAGAGAGAGAGAGAGAGAGAGAGACAGACAGACAGACAGACAGACAGACAGACAGACAGACAGACAGACAGACAGACAGACAGACAGACAGACCGACCACAGGGAAGGTCCTTCTTCTTTATATGTATAAATAAACATCTAAAAGTGTTAACAGATATGAGATGATGGATGGATGGATGAATGGATGGATGGATGGATGGATGGATGGATGGATAGATAGATGATAGATAGATAGATAGATAGATAGATAGATAGATAGATAGATAGATAGATATATAGAGAGAGAGAGAGAGAGAGAGAAATGGATAGATGATAGATAGATGATAGACAGATGGATGGATGGATGGATAGATGGATGGATAGATGGATAGATTAAAGGAATCTTGGAGTCCTAGTAGACAACCATTTAAATATGAGCCAGCAGTGTGCAACAGCTGCCAAATAAGCCAACACAGTGCTAGGCTGCATAAACAGAGGGATAGAATCAAGATCACACAAAGTGTTAATACGACTTTATAAGGCCTTGGTAAGGCCACACTTGGAATACGGCATTCAGTTTTGCTCACCACAATGTAGAAAAGATGTGGAGACTCTAGAAAGAGTGCAGAGAAGAGCAACCAAGATGATTAGGGGACTGGAGACTAAAACATATGAAGAACAGTTGCAGGAACTGGGTATGTCTAGTTTAATAAAAAGAAGGACCAGGGGAGACATGATAGCAGTGTTCCAATATCTCAGGGGTTGCCACAAAGAAGAGGGAGTCAAGCTATTCTCCAAAGCACCTGAGGGCAGAACAAGAAGCAATGAGTGGAAACTAATCAAGGAGAGAAGCAACTTAGAACTGAGGAGAAATTTCCTGACAGTTAGAACAATTAATCAGGGGAACAGTTTGCCTCCAGAAGTTGTGAAAGCCCCAACACTGGAAGTCTTCAAGAAAATGTTGGATAGCCATTTGTCTGAAATGGTATAGGGCTTCCTGCCTAGGCAGGGAGTTGGACTAGATGACCTTCAAGGTCCCTTCCAACTCTGCTATTGTATTAATAGATGGATAATGGATAGATGATAGATAGATAGATAGATAGATAGATAGATAGATAGATAGATAGATAGATAGATAGATAGACAGACAGACAGACAGACAGACAGACAGACAGACAGACAGACAGACATAGAGATAAATGGATAGATAGTAGATAGATGATAGAGGGATGGATAGATAGATGGATAGATGAATAGATGGATAATGGATAGATAGATAGATAGATAGATAGATAGATAGATAGATAGATAGATAGATAGATAGATAGATAGATAATAGATAAATTGATAGAAGATAGACAGACCGACCGACCGACCGACCGACCGACCGACCGATCGACCGACCGACCGACCGACCATCATTTCCAGATATAGAAATGTCTTTTACATATATCTTTGTTTCCTGGTTTGGCTGATCTTGATCCAAAACTGCACCTGACACATACTCCAAAGAATTAAATCAAGTAGAAACATCATGGTTTTTCTTTTCTTTTTGCAGAGGTCTTTTAGTCCTCCTTTTGCCCAAGTCAGCTTTTCTGCCCCACAAGTGAGTATATAATTTGCCTGCTCATATGGTACCCATTTTGAGAGGAATCTCTCTTCCTTCATTGGGAATTTCTCAGCCATGCATTGATCATTTTAGGAGAAGCACAGCTGTCCGGATTTTCAGAACTTTAGACTCCAGCATTCAGGAGGGGTGTTCCCAAGTCTTTGATAGATCTACTGTGAAGAGCAGCCCTGTGAGATTGGGGTGAAAATAGGAAGACCGGTACTCCTTGGGGACAGAAAGGGAAGGCAGAGCTATGTGATATCTTCACTTCACTCCTTGCTGCTGCTGGATTTTACAACCAAAAGCCACTTTTAAAAACAAAATTTGAAAATTAGTACGGGTATATTTCATTTGAAATTTGTAAATGCAGATGTCTGAGGCAGTCCTTGAAAACGGATTGTCTGCAGCAACATTTTTTAAAGTTATTGTAAGGATAAAAAGGGACGCAGTGGCTCAGTGGCTAAGACGCTGAGCTCGTTGATTGGAAAGGTCAGCAGTTCAGTGGTTCGAATCCCTAGCACCGCATAACAGAGTGAGCTCCTGTTACTTGCCCCAGCTTCTGCCATCCTATCAGTTCGAAAGCATGTAAAAAATGCAAGTAGAAAAATAGGAACTACCTTTGGTGGGAAGGTAATAGCGTTCCGTGCGCCTTCAGAGTCTAGTCATGCCAGCCACATGACCACGGAGATGTCTTCGGACAGCGCTGGCTCTTCAGCTTTGAAACAGAGATGAGCACCGTCCCGTAGAGTTGAGAACAATTAGCACATAGGTGCAAGGGGAACCTTTACCTTTACCTTAAGGATAAAATTAGGCTTTGATGAAAGACCCCAGCTTTCAGAGAAAATGCAGGATTTAAGCATTATTTATTATATTATATTTATTATTAATCATTATTTATTAGTATTATCTGGGGTGTGCAAGAGCCTTGCATAAGAATGATACTAAGGTCATCCATCTGTGTGGATCTCTTTAGAATCATCTCCCAGACTCTTCTCTTCTTGTTGTTGCCAAAAGTTCTGGTTTCTAATGTTGCTTTTAATTTCTGTAGGGGAATTATTACCAACCTCAACCTCAACCTCAACCTCCACCTGTAAGTATAGTTTTCTCCCCTGCCTGATATTCGTTGTCTTTGTTGAGAAATAGGCATCATTCTTACAGTCTGATGTTTCCTAATTCTGTTTCAATTATAGTCAAACCTCAGCATTCAACTGCTTCAAAACTTGTTGAAATCAGTAAAGGGATTGTGGGTTAAGCTGCTAGCAAAAGTGATCAGTGGTTGTTCACACGCATGTGTACACACACACACACACACACACACACACACATGCTAGTCTTGTTGTATTTGAGTGTTTTCCCATGTAAGAATGAGATTGTCTTTGCAACATTTCAGCAAGATCTCACTTGCCATCTTCAGGCTTTAGTCTATGGCTGCATAGATGCCACCTTTCCTTAAATCTTGGTGTGGGGGGTGGGGTGGAGTGCTGACCTTGTTGCTGTGAGTGGGTTGATTGGCTGTGCAGTTGCATCATGATTGGTAATTGATGTTGATTGGTCCTATCTGTGTGTTTCTCCTTATTTTGTATTTCAACATGGATTGAATACAAAAAGGGAGTAGAACTCATGGCCCAATGGTTAAGGCTGCTGCCTGACATGTAAACATCCTGAGTTCAAATCCCAGTAAGAGTATGGCTATCTGATGAGAGCTAAATAGCTCGAAATAGATCTATCATAGTCTCCCTTTATTTATTTATTTATCTATCAGTACAAATGCACACACACACACACACACACGTGTGTGTGTATGTGTGTGTGTGTTAGTTTATGAGCTGATCAATAAATTTATTTAAATTTGAGAGACCAAGAGCTTATTAGCTCTCATCAGTTGGCCACACTCCCCACTGGGATTCGAACCGGGGCTGCAATGCATACAAGGCAGAAGCCTAGCAATTCAGCCTAACCGGCTCTACCCATTGCATTAGCTGATGCAATGGGTATATATATTCCAGTATATACACATTTTGTGGACAGTACATTGATTGGGTCAAGTCTTTTTTAAACAACATTAACAATAGTGATACAAATAAATGTGTATAATTCTAATCTTCCAATGTCAACTATATTGGTCTCTTTTCATAATCCTTTATCATTTTCCCCATAATTCATTTAAACCTAAATAACATTTCTTTGTGCCCTACATTTATTATCCCCTGCTAAGTACTATCATTTAATACTTGTGGTTGGTCACTCTTAAAAGTATCCACAAGGCAAGGCATAGCAAAAAAAAAAAAAAAAGATTGAGATGGAGACCATGATGGTGTGATCAAATCCTTGCTTGGTTTCTAATGTTCATTATGTTAGAATTCTTTGTCTCTTTGCATACATATATATGAATATAACTGAAATGTAATAAAGATTTGAGTGCACAACAGACACATGCATACTGTATGCTTAGATGAGAAAGAATGCAAGTTTGCAGTTTATGCTATTTAAATGTCTGTTAAAACTATCTCAACAAGAAACAAAACTCATGTTTTTCTTCTTTCTGCTGTCGCAGCCACGTGATTTTTTCTCACAAGTGAGTATGACTTTGCCTGCTTATATTATGCCCATTTAAGAAAACATCCAAAAATTATCTGGCCCTGAAAATGATAGAGATCCCTGTAACCCTGCTCCCAAAGCTGGGGTTGGTATTCTGTGAAGAGTAGTTCTTGAGGGTTGGGGAGACCAAGACTTTTTTTTTTTGATTGGGGGGCATACAGAGTAGGCAGAGGTATAGGTTAATTGCATTACAAACAATGGATAATTCTTTCAAACTGAAATGGTAGCATTGGGGATGTGTGTGGTTTTTCTTTCAGCATTATACTCTTCAGTGGTGGGTTGCCAATTTTTTTACTACCGGTTCGGGCACACACACGATCCTTCTGCGCATGTGGGTGGGTGGGGGGAGCCTCCTGCCACTACTACTACCAGTTCACCTGATCCGGGCTGATTCAGGAGCAACCCACCTCTGATACTCTTCATCTGTACTTACTTGTGATGACGAAGCTGTGCTGGCTTCTTTGCCCTTTTCTAAATTAGGTGATTTTAAATGGCAGTTTCCAGTCTTTTCAATATTTATGGTTGACAGAAAGAAAACATATTTTAAATTTGAGACTATTATAATATTTATAGATTTGTGTCATTACTGGCAATGCATTTCTTCCTTATATTTGCTATTTCATTTGCCCCTTGCCTTTAAAGGTGTGTGCCCATAATTATAATATAGGCATGTCTTGTTAGAAGAATGCTCCACTGGCTGAGTTCACACAATATGATTAACCAGGTCAGGTAAAGGCTGAGCACCTTTGTCTGCATGATGTGGCATGCTTTTTTGGTTAAATGTTGGCTAGTTACTGTTCTTCAGTGTGAACACAATCCAATTGCTTGCTTCATTGATCAACATATTGTGCAAACTAGTAAATATGTTAATGGGTTAACCAAATCAAACATCTC
This sequence comes from Rhabdophis nuchalis, assembly GCA_039707465.1. Classification (NCBI taxonomy): domain Eukaryota; kingdom Metazoa; phylum Chordata; class Lepidosauria; order Squamata; family Natricidae; genus Rhabdophis; species Rhabdophis nuchalis. The sequence goes on from CM077654.1 coordinate 8,711,055, forward strand.
AAAATCCAACCAGTGAAGGAACTGGGTATATAACTGTAGCATAAATGAGAAGCAAAGCATTAGAGGGAAAGCATAAAAGGCAGGAGAAAGATTAACCATACTAGAACTATAAAAAGTCAAGATGATGGTTATGTCTGACATGAAGATAGAGTTTTGACATCAGCCGATATCCTGACTTTTCTAGCCATCCTGGAAGATACCCAACCACTTGTTTATCACCTCCTCAGAAGGTGAAATAATAAAGAATCATAAATGTGCAAAGACAAACTGCATTGCAATGTGAGGCCATGTTTTTATCCTGCAAATTCCTAAAATCTGTTTGACATCAGAAATACCTAGTTTTCTCTTAGCCATTTCCTTCACTCAGGCTCCGGCGGACTTATTTTTGCTTTCACAGACTTACCGTATTTTTCAGAGTATAAGACGCACAGGAGTATAAGACGCACCCAGGTTTTGAAGAGGCAATATTTTTTTTTAAAAAGTAGGTAGGTAGGTAGAGGGAGAGAGATGGAGAGAGAGAGAGAGAAATACAATAGGTAGGGAGGGAGGGAGAGAGAGAGTAGGTAAGTAAGTATATAGAGGGGGGAGAGAAATACAGTAGATAGGTAGGAAGAGAGAGAGTGTAGATAGGTAGGTAGAGGGATAGAGAGAGAGAAAGAGAGAGAGAGAGAAAGGGAGAGAGAGAGTGAGAAATACAGTGGATAGGTAGGTAGAGAGAGAGAGAGAGTAGGTAGGTAGATGTTTCCAGGTGTATTTACCCATGTGCTGGAGAAGGAAATCACTGACCACCTTTGGAACAAATCTTTGTTTTTGCAGGCACAGTACTTGACCAACGTAATTCTCATCTATCACTCTAACTAAACAGCTTTCCAAAAAGGAAAAAAAAACCTTTTTGCACTTTGCAAACCTCCCCCAAATGGGCCCTTTTTTTTCAAATAAAAGGCATGAATAGCCTTGGGGGGCTTGCACAGTGCTCCTGGGAGGGAGGGGCAAAACAAGGAAAAAATGGCCCGTTTTTTCATGAAAAGGGGACGGTTTTTGGTAAAAGAAAATTGCATGCATAGCCTTATGGAGGCTTATAGAGTGCTGCTGGGGGCTGGGGGCAGTGCTCATTTCTGCCCTCCGCAGCCCCCAGGAGCTCTCTGGAAGCTTCCATAAGGGTATGCACGCAGCCATTTTGGTGAAGGGGTGGGGCTTTGAGGAGGCAAAAAAATGCTGTATTCGATGTATAAGATTTTCAGCCTCTTTTTAGAGGAAAAAAGGTGTGTCTTATACTTCGAAAAATACCGAAGGCTTTTAATTATTCTGTTTCCCTGAAAATAAGACCTCCCCAGATGATAAGCCCAGTTGGGCTTTTAAAGCGTTAAAATAATCCCTTCCCCCAAAATAAGCCCTCCCCAAAAATATTGCAACACAGCAGCATCAGTGAGGCGACCATTCTCAGTGCCTCCTGCATCTCAAAAATAATAAGACCTCCCCAAAAATAAGGCCAATCACTTATTTCGAGGGTCAGAAGAAAATAAGACCCTGTCTTATTTTTCAGGGAAACAGGGTATTCTTGTAACCTTCTGAACATCCTTCTGGGGGAAGTCCCATGGAGAAAGATGAACCCTTTTCCTAGCTATCAGGTGATGTCTCCTCCCAGATCTTGCAAAATCTGGATTTTGAGACAAGAACGATAGGAGGAACAGGGGAAATTAGAGGGCTGTGGAAAGGAGAATGGGACAACGTGCCACAGCCAAATCGCTGCACCCAACTCATCATGGCCAACTCAATGCAGGACAACTCGCTATGGCCAACTCGCCACAAGACAACTCACCATGGGACAATTTAACAATTCTGTTTAATTATATAAAATTAATTATCTTAATTTTTGCTCTTCACATTTCACTCTGTCTGTCCTATTCCATACTTTCTTTAATGCTTCCATTCCACCATTACTTTGGTATCTGTGTAACTCTTGTCTCACAGCAAGTTATCCTGTGGCGAGATGGCCATGGCAAATTGTCCTGCAGTAAATTGATTGTGGCAAGTTGGCCATGGCGAATTATCATAGACCCTGGGGAGAGGATAACAATTCCCTTTCCCAATAGACTGAAAGTGGGTGGGGGTTTGACTCTTGCTGTCTTTCTTTGGAAGAAGCAACTTTGGTGATTTCAGGCACAGAGTGGGACGTATTATGTAGTTGAGTTTGAGTTAGGGTTAGGGTTTAGAGGGTTAGGGTTAGGGTTATTGTTAGGGTTATTGTTAGGGTTAGGGTTAGAGGGTTAGGGTTAGGGTTAGAGGGTTAGGGTTAGGGTTATTGTTAGGGTTATTGTTAGGGTTATTGTTAGGGTTAGGGTTAGAGGGTTAGGATTAGGGTTAGGGTTAGAAGGTTAGGGTTAGGGTTAGGGTTAGAGGGTTAGGGTTATTGTTAGGGTTATTGTTAGGGTTAGGGTTAGGGTTAGGGTTAGGGTTAGGGTTAGGGTTAGAGTTAGAGGGTTAGGGTTAGAGGGTTAGGGTTAGGGTTAGAGTTAGAGGGTTAGGGTTAGGGACTCAGGGCGGTGTACAGCCAAGATAAAAACAAATATAAAAATATATAAAAACACATATATAAAAGTTATTTATTTTAAAAAGCTTTTTAAAAACATAATTAAAATATTGGCCGAAATGTGTAAAAAACCCAAACTAACCCTAATTAAAATGCTAGAAATTTAAATTTAAAAATCATACTTTATGCCAGCCCGGCTTGTTGAAAGAGAAAAGTTTTGAGACCGCAGCGGAAGGTGTGTAAATTGCTTAATCTGAAAGCAGCAATGTAACTGGGATTGAGTAAGTAAATTGGATTGGAATTTATTTTGATTAATCACTGTCTTGTCTTTCTTAGACTGCTGCATTATTTACGAAACCGGTAAGTGAAAAATAAAGTTTTTTCTTTTCCTGATTCAGGGTCCAGTACGAAGGCAAGAGGTTACAGAAATGATTAAGGGGCTGCATGTCTTCCTCCAGGGTTCAACTGATACAGTGAATCAATATCAATCAACGAACAGTACAAAATCAGATCAGAGTGCAGGTTTTATCTTGTTTTTCAATTAAATGATTTCCCTGCAAGGTAGATAATGTTAACATTTGGGGATCTGGTAGAATATTTTAAGATTAAAAGGTTAAAAACTAGTTTTGGAGAGAAAGGGCCATGATCCATAATTGGCATTAACAGAAAGGGGACAGAAACGAAAGTTTTCAAGCCAGTATTTCCAAAGCTGTCAAAATACCTGCTAATTAATGTTGTATTTTTCCCATTTTAGATCTCCTGTTTTCAGAAAGAATATCAATTCTGTTCTTTGATTTCTATACCATTAGGCATGCTAAAGTATAATAATAAAAACATAAAATAAAAATACAACAATTTAGAAAAAGGTCATTTCATTCAGTTTTCTGATAAAAATAGATACCCTAGAGTTATTGATTTTTCCAAAAGTTTGTTTTAATTTCCATATTTGAATTCTAAAATTAACAATGGTTTCTAAAATGTGTGTTTATTTAAAAAAGACCACGAATAATAAACAAAAATTGCTAGGTGTAATATCACAATAAATACTTTATCCTAAAGCTAATAATTTTCAAATGTAAAAGATATCTGGTTTATGCACAGAAATCAATTAATGCAAAGACTTTAATTGTAAAAGAATGCAGACTCTGCATTTAAAGAGCCCCTTTTTCAAAAAATGTTTGAAATATTTAGATGGATCCATTTATTTTCTTTCATGGCATGTAAAATAAAAAGAGAATATAATATAGCATAGCAAAGCATAGAATAGCATAATATAATATACTGTAGATTAATGAATTTTGATCAAAGAAAAGCTTGTGATTTATGCTTTGAAAAGGAAAAAGATAGAAGTTCTCTTCCTGGACATTGTAATAAATATGGATTGTGTCCTCTGCCACCATTTGAGTTGTATGTATCATTCATGGCATTGTCAGGAATCTTTTGCCTTGAAACAATAAACTGCCACCACATTAATAGAGCTTATCTCCAGCTTTCTAGAAGAATTCATGTATCAGTTTTGGGTAGATGATTGAAAAAAATGAAGAGGCCAAGAAGTATTGAATAAGTCAGTACATCCTGTTCAAGATTTAACTGAACAATTGCTCTGCTTGATTTACAACCTTATATGGTGATTCCATCAATAATATATCTCTGAGGCTTTCTCATCGTTTCTTCCATATTTTCTTCCATATGTGTAAAATAATATTAAAGAGAATAGGCCATCCTTTTTGTTTTATATTATTTCTGGAAGAATCAGGACTTTTTCGGATCTCATTCCTGAAATTAACTATCTAAGAAGAATTACTTAAATGCATTGAATGTTGCTCAATTTAGACAAGTCTATACAAGTAAACATTATTTAGCAACTGTTTCAGACAGAAATATGAACCATGTTAAAAAGATGGGGAATGCTGCTTCTTTAAAAAGTTATTTTTAGCTTGTAATTCAGCAATCAAAGAAGAGTGAAAAATCATTTCTAAATACTCTGTTTGTTTTTTTGATAGCTCAGTATGGCAACCAATGCTGCATCCGTACGTATATGGATATATTTATTATCATTTACTGATTTCTTTACCAGGCCACAAACTTGGTGCAGAAATACCCAGTTCAAATCTTATTGTATGTTAGAAGATGTTGGATAGCCATTTGTCTGACATGGTATAAAGTTCCTGCCCACGCAGGGGGTTGGACTAGAAGACCTACAAGGTCCCTTCCAACTCTGCTATTGTATTATTGTATTAATCAAGGAGAGAAGCAACTTAGAACTGAGGAGAAATTTCCTGACAGTTAGAACAATTAACCTCTGGAACAGAAGTTGCCTCCAGAAGTTGTGAATGCCCCAACCCTGGAAGTCTTTAAGAAGATGTTAGATAGCTATTTGTCTGATATGGTATAAAGTTCCTGCCCACGCAGGGGGTTGGACTAGAAGACCTACAAGGTCCCTTCCAACTCTCCTATTGTATTATTGTATTAATCAAGGAGAGAAGCAACTTAGAACTGAGGAGAAATTTCCTGAGATTTAGAACAATTAGTCAGTGGAACAGAAGTTGCCTCCAGAAGTTATGAATGCTCCAACACTGCAAGTCTTTTAAGAAGAAGTTGGGTAACCATTTGTCTGAAATGGTAAAATGTTCCTGCCTGGGCTAGAAGACTAGGTTGTACTAGAAGACCTTCAAGGTCCCTTCCAACTCTGTTATTGTATTGTATTGTATTGTATAATTTTCCTATTGATGCCATGTGATGCTATCTTTGTTTTAGTCTGGCTGAGTTTAACACTGCTGCATTTGATCTATCCATAGTTTTCATTCATTAATTTTTCCATTCATTCGTTCTGTCAGAGTGGATGTCAAAACAGGAACAGATGAGGTGGAAATATGAATAATTCCTCCTCTTACCTTAGTGTACCAAAGACAAACACAAGCGGAACATGTTTCTCCAAAAAGGATGACCCACCTTAAAAAGAAGCCCTATCACATGCAATCAAATTAAACTGCCCACAAATTAGTCCTAATTAAGACCCTGACCACCTCAGGGTATGGGGTGGGCTGAGGCACACAGGTAAAAAAATAAGGTAGGGTGGGGATGGGGGTGTGGAGCTGCCCTATGTATCATACCTTGCACCTGCCTCACCTTCTTCTGTGGCCTCTTCTTTTGAAGCCACTTGTTGCAAGGTGGGTTGCGGCAGTCAATACTGCCCGTTCGCTTGTGGGCACATCACACACACATACGCAGTACAATAAAAATTGTTCTGCACATGCACACAAGCAAAAAAACCCAGATGGTACCACTCAGAACACTGGTTCAGGGGCATGGCAGGCCAAACCGGTCTGAACTGGTAGGAATCTACCATTGGCTTGCTGCCACTCGCATGCATCTCCCTGGCCTCCGTATCATCTTCAGATACCTGCCAGAAGGAATCTGAAGGCAAAAACTTTCATCAGGCATCTGAAGGTGAAACGGAAGCCAGGGCAATGCATGCGAGTGGCAGCAAGTGGCTACAGAATAAGTGGGCCAGCAGTGGGCTCCTGATGGGTGGGGCTGTTGGTGCCACCGGTGTGAGGTGTGGTCAATACTCTATTTTTTAGAGTAAAAGATGCACTTCAAGGTGTTAATTATCATCTTTAAAGCGCTCCATGGCTCGGGACCTAGCTATCTGCGGGATCGGATCCTGCCTCACACATCCTCACGGCCGATCCGCTCCCACAGAGAGGGACTTCTCCGGGTGCCGTCCACTAGACTTTGTCAGCAGGCGACGCCCAGGGGAAGGGCTCTCTCTGTGGCGGGCCCAGCCCTCTGGAACGACCTTCCCGCCGATATTAGAACGACCACGGACCTCCGCTCCTTCCGTCTTAAATTAAAAACTCACTTTTTCTGTCTGGCCGGCCTGGGATAGTCTCCCTGTCTTGGGGTTTATTGGGTAGTTTTAGCATAGTTAGTTTTATGGGAATTTTAGCACAGGTTAAGTTTAATTTGGTTTTAGAACTGTTTGTATATTTTTTTACTGTTTTTACTCTGCTTGTGCACCGCCCCGAGTCCCCATGGGGAGAGGGAGCGGTTTATAAGTATTAAAATTATTATTATTATTATTATATTATTATTATTTGAAGAGGCAAATTAAAAAAAAAGTTTTTGCACTCTGCAAACATCCCAAAAACGGCTCATTTTTTTGCAAAAACAGGCCCGTTCCCCCCCCCCACCACCACCACCAAAAGACACGAATAGCCTTCAGGGGGTTTACAGAGTGCTCCTCGGGGGGGAGGTGTGTACAAAAGCAAGCAAAATGGGCCTGTTTTTTGCCAAACAAATTGCATGCATAGCCTTTAGGAGGCTTATAGAGTACTCCTGGGGGCTGGAGGGGGGGCAGAATTGAGCAAAAAAAGGGCCCATTTTCACTCATTTCTGCCCTCTCCAGCCTCCAGCAACTCTCTGAAAGCCTTCTACAGGCTATGCACAGCCATTTTGGTGAACGGTTAGGAGGTTTCAGGAGGCAACAAAGGCTGTATTCGGTGTATGAGATGCAACCAGATTGTTCTTTTTTGAGGGAAAAAGGTGCATCTTATATTCCAAAAAATATGGTAATTAGAACCCTCCAAAAACAAAGCCTAGCTGTTTTTTCAAAGGTCAAAAGAAAATAAGATCCGACCTTCTTTTTGGAGAAACACAGTATTCCTAAACAGAAGCATTAAGGTTAATTCCAATATGTTAATTCCCCATATTGAAGAGAGACTGGTCTGATTCACAGATGCCCCTGAGCTATAGTGCAGCTGGTGTGGAGAGCTCTCTTGGCTTCGTATTGCACATATATAAAACCCACAAGGACTTCAAATAATAACCATGTTAAGCTAAGCAGGCTTGGCCTTGGTTAGAATTTGGATGTGGGAGTATCAGGGCATATCAGGAATCCATGATCAACTGAGAAATCTGTCCCATAATACTTCCGAGCAAATAATAATAATAATAAATTTTATTTATAACCCGCTCTCTCTCCCCTAAGGGACTCGGGTTATTTCCCTGTAGTTCTTTCTCTAAAGAACAGCTTCCATTTTTATTGGTTCCTGGAAACATAAGGGAGTGTTAGGTAGGTAATAGAAATAATCACTTCATTTCTCCTGTTTGAAGGAAAGGCCGAGGAAAATACAGTTCCAAATAAGTCTTGAAATTTTTCTTTCTTACATTAGGAAATGTTCGGATCGCTCAGTAACTGGGTAAGTCTCCGGGGAAAATTTGAATATATCGCAATGGTTGGTTTGTTCAGATCAATGCTGGAGGGGTTTTTTTTTTAGTAAAGAAGAACTATTAGCAACTAAATTAATGAACTTAGTTTTTAAAAACAAAATTCAATAAAAAGTACCCTGGGAGCAGCCATCATGGCTGGACTGCTAAGAGGAATATTAGAGTACTTAGTAAGCAATGTCCCGGGGCAAGAGGGAATCACATATATACCCTCTTTTTCTCCCTGTTCAGACTCCACCAACACCTTTGTATCTTCTGCCCTAACAGGAATGCCACTGTTAAGGTGAAGGGGGCTAACCCAGGAAAGGCAGAGAATGGCCTTCACTTCCTGCCTCCTGAATGAGCTGCTTCACTTCACCAAAAGTTAGAAACTCCCTAAAGTCATACAGAATAGTTAAAATGCAGTTTGTAGGGCTCTAAAATCTTAGTTACAGAGGTCACCGTGATTTCAATTACAGCTCCTTTCTTCCATATTAATTTCAACCACTAGGTTTCACCTTATTAGACTACAACTTAGCTTCTCCGCTGAATCTAGAACCATACTGGATCCTAATTTATGTTTAGCCCAATACCGCTAATCATGCATAAAAGCCTTTCCTGATGATTCAGATTGCTGAAGGATGGGAGAAGGTTGGAAATGTCTCCTTTGATAGGCCCCAAATCAGAGATGGGTTGCTCCAGGTTTGGCCCGGATTCAGTGAACTGGTAGTAGCGGCGGTGGGAGGCTCCGCCCACCTGCTTGGATGCTTCTGCGCATGCAAACCAGTAATAAAAAAATTGGAAACCCACCACTGCCCCAAATCCCAAACTTTTGAAGAGGACAAAAGTTCCCAATGTTTTCCATGCATTTAGCTCTGTGTGATGATTTCAAATCAAGTCAGTCACAGTTAGCTCTGTGATTGGCCTGTCATTCTTTATGCTTACACTAAAGCAGGGATGTCCAAACTTGGGAACTTTAAGATTTGTGGACTTCAACTCCCAGAATTCCCCAGCCAGCTATGCTGGCTGGGGAATTCTGGGAGTTGAAGTCCACAAGTCTTAAAGTTCCCAAGTTTGGACATCCCTGCACTAAAGAGTCTTGCTTATACTGTAGAAGGGCAAGTGGGATTATTTGGCAATGCTTCCAATTATATCCATGGGCTTCAATATGGGAGTATTGAATATTCAATATGCTAGACTTCCTTTACTATGGGTTTTGGGAAACAAATGAGATGAGTAAGTCTAATATTGGAGATCCTATGGGGAAGCTATACATTAATAGTGAGAAAAGGACATTTGTTATGTGTATCTCTATCACATTATGGACTTCTTTCTTGCTCCCATATAAAAGAAGCAGTTTGGCAATTGAGACACCAGATTTACACCTTAATATGTCTTCTTCCTCCTTTCTGCATTCATGGAGTCAAGAGCTTGGCTTCCATGAGGTTTAAATTTTATAATAATCTGAAGTGACATTCAAACCATCTGTTTACTTTTTACTAGTTGAGTAATCAACCAAATCAAGATGGTTACAATCGTCCTTATCCTGTCAACAACCAGGTGAGTTCCATAAGACAGATTTTTTTTTGGTCCACTACTACCTATATCTTCCTTTGAATAAGAAGAAATTAAGACTAATTCTTGGGACTGGGGATAATCTGTTGATTCAAAGAAGCTAGTTGAGCTCCTGATGAATGCCTTTAAGACCAAACTTTCAGAAGCAGGGCCTACAAACAATATCTCAAGAGTTCAATATATACAGGCACCTTAATTACTGCCTTACTCTGGTATCTTGGTGTCATTTTTAAACTCTGGTGATCATTACACCTTCTTAGAGTCATACAAAAGGACATGCGATGGCTCAGTGGCTAAGACGCTGAACTTGTCGATCAGAAAAGTCGGCAGTTCAGCAGTTTGAATCCCTAGTGCCGCATAACGGGGTGAGCTCCCATTACTTGTCCCAGCTTCTGCCAACCTAGCAGTTCGAAAGCACATAAAAATGCAAGTAGAAAAATAGGAACCACCTTTGGTGGGGAGGTAACAGTGTTCCGTGCACCTTCAGCATTTAGTCATGCTGGCCACATGACCATGGAGACGTCTTCAGACAGCACTGATTCTTCGGCTTTGAAACGGAGAAGAACACTGCCCCCTAGAAGTGGGAACAACTAGCACATGTGTGAGGGAAACTTTTACGTATACCTTTAGAGTCATCCAACCTCGGCTTTACCAATGGAAAGTTTATATCATTTCAAGTATGTCTGGATGCTACTATGGAGAGATTGTAAGTCACTTATGAGCAATGGCATTTTTTGAATGGCATTTAAGAGCCTAGCAAAATGTATGGACCCCAAGTTTTTAGTTGCGCTGATGAAGACTGCTTACTCTCTTAAGAAAGTTTGTGTGTGTGTGTGTGTTTACATTTGTGCTGATAAATAAACAAGGGAGACACAAATATATATAAAACCTATATAAAAACCTAACACACACACACACACACACACACATATATATATATGTTAGGTTTTTGAGCTGATAAATAAATAAAAATATATATATACTTGTGTCACAACACCCTGGTAAGCCACAATTAAGGGAGGAAGCAATTTGCTTTCCTTTTCTGTCTTTCGGCTCATCATAAGAGACCATGCAGACCAGCTCAAACGTAAATATATACATTTACTTTTATATTATTTACGTACATATATTTATATTCAGACCGAAGCCTGAAGATGGTAAGTGAGATCTTGCCGAAACGTTGCAAAGACAATCTCATTCTTACATGGGAAAACACCTGAACAAGACCAGCATACCTACACCCATGAAAATCTCCATATATATATATATATTAATATATTCATATGTATGTATGTATGTATGTGTATGTATGTATGTTAGGTTTTTTGAGCTGATCAATATATATATAGCTGATGAGAGCTAAAAAGCTCGAAATAGATCTCTCTGATTCTATTTATTGATCAGCTCATAAAAACTAACACACATATTAAAAAAATCACACAACAGAACTCATGGCTTTCTGTCTAGATGGTCTTTGGTGATGAGCCGAAAGGCAGAAAAAGAAACAGTAAGTCTCCTCCCTTAATTAGGACCCTGACAGGGTGTTGTGGAATAATTATGTGTGTGTGTGTGTTAGTTTTATGAGCTGATCAATATATATATATATATATATATATATGTTTTCGTATATATATATTTTCGTATTCTTAAATGAAGACTAATTATCACAGCTCCTGTGATGACTCTGGGTTGAGTCGAAGGGCAGAGAGGGATGACGTTGAGTCTCCTCCCCTTAAAGGGACCTCTTCACAGGAGCTGTGATAATTAGTCTTCATTTAAGAGTCCTGTAAATTGGCTGATATATCAGGGATACCAGATAGCTCAAGGCATAGAGAGCTTGCCTCAAATGCTGGAAAGCCCTGGTTCAAATCCCAGTAGAAGGAGTATGGCCAGCTGAAGAAGGCTAATAAGCCTGAAATGGATCCATCCTGGTCTCTTTATTTTCAGCCCTTAAAAAATCTAACACATATCTAAAAAATGTCACACAGCAGTAATCTAATTTGGTTCTCTGTCTTGGTGACTCTGGGTTGAGTCGAAGGGCAGAGAGGGCAGAGAGGGATGACGTTGAGTCTCGTCCCCTTAAAGGGACCTCTTCACAGGAGCTGTGATAATTAGTCTTCATATATATATTTGTTTTCGTAGATTTTCACAGGTGTAGGTATGCTGGCATAGCTGGCTTTGGGGATTTTCCCGTGTATAAGGGGATTATACACGGGAAAATCCCCGAAGCCAGCTATGCCAGCATATATATATCTAATTTGGTTCTCTGTCTTGGTGACTCTGGGTTGAGTCGAAGGGCAGAGAGGGCAGAGAGGGATGACGTTGAGTCTCGTCCCCTTAAAGGGACCTCTTCACAGGAGCTGTGATAATTAGTCTTCATATATATATTTGTTTTCGTAGATTTTCACAGGTGTAGGTATGCTGGCATAGCTGGCTTCAGGGATTTTCCCGTGTATAAGGGGATTATACACGGGAAAATCCCCGAAGCCAGCTATGCCAGCATATATATATATATATAGACCTACCAAAGACCTACATATATATATATATATATATATATATATATATATATATATATATGTAGGTCTTTGGTTGTTCGGGTTTTCTCCCGCGTAGAATTGGAAGTATCTTCACGACGTTTCGATGAAATCTCATTCATCATCTTCAGGCTGGTGCTTCCGGCTTGGTGCTTGGAGCACCAAGCCGGAAGCACCAGCCTGAAGATGATGAATGAGATTTCATCGAAACGTCGTGAAGATACTTCCAATTCTACGCGGGAGAAAACCCGAACAACCAAAGACCTACATACAAACACCCGCGAAAACCTCAGAAAACATATATATATATATATATATATATATATATATATATATATATATATATATATATATATATATATATATATATATATATATATTTAATACACGCACACGCACACATACATATGCCTTGACTACAGCATCTTACAATCAAGTAAAAAGTTCATGTTGGCGTTTTTCCTTTTAGCAGAGATATCCTGCTCCTGCGCAAGTCAGCTTTTCTGTCCCACAAGTGAGTATATAATTTGCCTGCTGATATGGTACCCATTTTGAGAGGAATCTCTCTTCCTTCATTGGGGATTTCTCAGCCATGCATTGATCATTTTAGGAGAAGCACAGCTTTCCGGATTTTCAGAACTTTAGACTCCAGCATTCAGGAGGGGTGTTCCCAAGTCTTTGATAGATACTGTATACTGTGAAGAGCAGCCCTGTGGGATTGCGGTGAAGGCAGGAAGACGGGTACTCCTTGGGGACAGCAATGGAAGGCAGAGCTATGTGATATCTTCACTTCACGCCTTGCTGCTGCCGGATTTTACAACCAAAAGACACTTTTAAAAAACAAATTTTGAAAATTAGGCCTGGTAGATTTTGTTTGACGTTTGAAAATGCAGGTCTCTGACGCAATCCTTTAAAAAGGATTGTCTGCAGTGATGTTTCTGAGAGTTAGGCCCCAATTCAAAGGCAGTTTGCTACCCGTTTGTCCCAGATCTGGTGAACCGGTAGTAGCAGAGGTGGCAGGCTCAGCCCACCTGCCTGGATGCTTCTGTGCAGATGCAGAAGTGCCTTGCGAGTGAACTGGTAGTAAAAAATTTGGAAATCCACCACTGCCCCATTTCAACATATGTTACTCTGTATTATAGCTGGATGGTTAATGCATTTACATTTTCAAATTATCTGAAACATAATACATTCACAGAATCAATTTATTCATCAGGCTGGTGCTCCTTCTGCTTACAATGGGCCTCATCCTGTTGCCAGCAGCCAGCTGAGTTCCATTGGGTTTCATATTCCTTTTCCTTAGTATCTTCCTTTGCAGTGCAAATCCAATGGTATTTACTGGGGAAAACCTGTGGATTCCAAGATGGCAATTGAGCTCTTGATTGATCCTCGAGGATCAATCTCTAAGAAACAGGGCATACAAGGAATATCTCAATAGGGCAATATATACAGACCTTCTCAACTACTGTCCTAGTGTTCTGGCATTTTGGTTTTATTTTCAAACTTGAGTGACTTATAGCATCTTCTAGACTAGGGGTGTCAAACTCAAGGCCCGGGGGGCCAAATCTGGCTGGACGGGTGCTTAGATCTGGCTTGCAGGGCCACCCTGGAAATAGTGAAAGACTGGCTTGCAGTGCCTCTGCCATTGAAAACAGAGCTCCTAAGCTCTGCTATTGCTGGCATAGGATTGCAGGAGGCCATCACAGCCGAAAACGGAGCCTGGGAGCCCATTTTCTCTGTCGTAGCACTCGGGTCACCACAGGCACTCCCAACACAAGTGCCTGTACACCGCCCTGAGTCCCCGAAGGGAGAAGGGCGGTATAGAAATTTAATAAATAAATAAATAAATAAATCGAGCTGGCCATGCCCACCTTGGTTATGTCATCCCCCCCCCCCCAAGCTCAAACATACCCCTGATGCAACCCTCAATGAAATCAGGTTTGACAGCCCTTGTTCTAGACTCAGCCAACCTAGCTTTACCAAAGTTTTGGAGAGGAAGTCAAGATTATTTCCTGGAACTGGGGAATATCTGTTGATTCCCGAGATGTCAATTGGGCTCATGCTAACTACCTTGAGATTCAGTGTCCCAGAAGAAGGGCATAAAAGAAATGATTCATTAGATCAATATACATAGATATTTTGATTACTATCTCGGTGTCCTATTCAAACTTTGGAGACTTACAGCATCTTCCAGAGTCATCCAACCCCAATTCTGTCAAAGGAAAGAGATATGGACAGACTTCACATCACTCTAAGAATAGTTTAATGCTTCTATGGAGTGGTTCTATGTCACTGGTTGGGAAGTGGCATTTCTTACACATCTCTTCACTATGTAATATAATTCTTTCTTGCTCTTTCTCCCCACAAATGTGTTTAGCAATAGCACTTAGACTTATATTTTTCATTTTCATTTCATTTTATTACATTTATATCCCGCCCTTCTCCGCAGAGGACCCAGGGCGGCGCACAGGAGATTTAAAAGATATACAAAATAGAAAATAGATAAATAATTTAAAATATATATTAAATAATCCCGATCCTATGCTAAAACCAATTATTAAAAACCCAATTTAAAACTTTTCTAAAAGTCCCCATGGGAGGTTAGGCTAGGCCGGCTTGATGAAAAAAGTATGTCTTTAGACATTGGCGGAAGAGGCAGAGGTCGGAGATGGTCCGGAGTTCAGGGGGTAGGTCATTCCAAAGGGCAGGGCCTGCCACAGAGAAGGCTCTTCCCCTGGGTGTCGCCAGTCGGCATTGCCCGGCCGATGGCACCCGGAGAAGGCCCTCTCTGTGGGAGCGTATCGGTCTAAGGGATGTATGGGGCAGGAGACGGTCTAGCATTTAACTAGGCCCCGAGCCATGGAGCGCTTTGAAGATGGTCGTCAGAACCTTGAAGTGAACCCGAAAGACCACAGGAAGCCAATGCAGCTTGCGCAGGATTGGTGTTATATGGGAGCTTCTGGTGGCTCCCGTAATTACCCGCGCGGCTGCGTTTTGGACTAGCTGTAGCTTTCGAGTGCACCTCAAGGGAAGCCCCATGTAGAGAGCATTACAGTATACCTCTTCATAGTGTTTAACAGCGCTCTCTAAGCAGTGTACAGCGTCATCATAGGGCAAAGGTTAAGCTGCTCTTATTCACATATGCTACTTTGTAATATGTCTTGATATGTAAGGCATGAATAGACCTAAGAGTTTGGCTCCCATGATATTTAAATTTTGAAATAATCTGACGAGACATTGATGGGATTTATTTACTTTATTATTAGTATGCTGCCTATCAACAGAGCAGTGGTGTTCCTCCTAACAGCCGGGTGAGTTCTATACAACTGGATTTTCTTCTTTCTTATAATCTTCCTTTAGAGAGGAAGTTAGGATTAATTCCTGGAACTGGGGAATATCTGTTGATTCCCAAGATGTCAATTGTGTTCATGCTGACTGCCTTGAGACGCAGTGTCCCAGAATGAGGGCATAAAACAAATAATTCAGTAGGTTAATATATAGAGATACTTTGATTGCTGTCTCACTGTGGTATCTTGGTGTACAGTTCAAATTTTGGAGATTTTGCAGCATCCTCCAGAGTCATCCAAAACCAGTTCTGACAAAGGAACACAGATATGGACAGATTTTATATCGCTTTAAGAATAATTTAATGCTCCTATATTCACATATGTTACTTTGTAATATGTCTTGATACTTAAGGCATGAATAGACCCAAGAGTTTGGCTCCTATGAGATTTTAATTTTGAAATAATCTGACGGGACATTGATAGGATGTATTTATTTTATTATTAGCTTGTTACCACCTATCAACAGAGCAATGGTCCTCCTCCTGGCAACCTCCAGGTAAGTTGCATAAGATTGGATTTTCTTCTTCTGTAGCATCTTACTTTGGACAGAATCTGAAGATGAATTCCTGGTCCTGGGGAAGATCTATTGTTTGCCAAGATGTCAATTGAGCTCCTGATAACTGCCTTGCTTTGAAGACTGGGGCCCAGTCTTCAAAGCAGGAGCTAAAAGAAATACATCAATAAGGCCACACATAGCAATCGTTCCAAAAGAAAGCTCCTTGCACCCATATTTTAAAAGTGTAAATGAGCTGGAGGAAATAATGGAGACCTTCCAAGAAGTTTCATCTCCCAACATAGAGATACTTCTTTCTTTCTTTCTGCACCCAGTTACATGACTGCCACGCCACTCCCACTCAGTCACATGGCTGGCAAGCCACTCCCACAAAGCAGGCCACACCTATAGAAGAGGTTCTAAAAAAAATTGAATCCCATCAATGATATATCTCTTTCTCATATAACAGACTTCTTTCTTGCTCCTCCTTCCCACAAATTTATTTAGGTTACAAATTAGGCTGTTGTTCTCATATGTTACTCTGGGTTAACAATCCCTTGATAGGAAATCCGTGCATTGTAGCAACAGCATGGCTTCGATGAAGGTTTAATTTTGAAAATAATATGAAGTGACATTCACAGGATCTATTTACTTATTTATTAGGTTGTGGTTCCCCCGGGTTCTTTCAATGGACCTCCTTCTGCTGTTGTCAGTAGCCAGGTGAGTTCCATAACACTGGATGTTTGTTGCACTCTCCATGATTGACTTGAGAATCACTCTCAAAAGCATGGCGTAACTGTCGGGTTTTTGAGTGCAGCTCATATTCTGATAAATCCAATGAAACTCTGAACACGAGGCAGCTGAGAATCTGTTTTTAAAAATATATATTTTTTATTGTTTTTTCCATCTATAACAACTTTCAATCATCACACTGACCAAAAAGAAAAACTGGGTGACCTTTTATCTCTCACCTTAAACAGAGCAAGCAGAGAGAGGAAAGCAAATTCCCTGCAAGAAAACTTTTTCTCCAACAACTTCTAGCTTACACGGCTTGCACAGATCATCCTAGTGTTAAAAACATAATTTCATATCCATTAGTTCATGCAAACCTCATGATTTTCTCAGCGCTCTGAAAGCAAAGAACCTCAGAAGGGGAACAGAAAATATTTTCTGCCACATAGCCCACCCAGAGCTTTGTTAGGGGGTGCAGTCACACATTATGTTACAACAAACAGGCAGAATTCACATTGTGCATTTCACAATAAGTTACTTAGCTAGGCTACTTGGCAGATTGGAGGCTTTCTCTATGCAGATAGAGCAGTGTTTCTCGATCTTGGTGACTTTAAGACCTGTGGATTTCAACTCCCAGAATGCCCCCAGCATAGCATAGCATAGCATAGCATAGCATAGCATAGCATAGCATAGCATAGCATAGCATAGCATAGCATAGCTGGCTGAGGAATTCTGGGAGTTGAAATCCACAGGACTTAAAGTCGCCAAGGTTGAGAAACACTGAGATAGATTAGGTCACAATGGAGCTTCTCTCAGCAGCAAGGAATATGAAAAGTTGAGTTAAGTACACTCTGTACGTGATGGCAGACCTATGGCATGTGTGCTGGAAGTGGCATGCAGAGCCATCTCTCTGGGCATGCCAGCCATTGCCCGTTGCTTTTCTGGGTTCCGTCATGTACATGCATGCTGCCCAGCTGGTCTTTGCCCATGGGGGAGTGCTTGGAAGCTGAGCTTCCAGTTTCCGACGCATGCATGCACCAGCCAGATGGTTTTTGTCTACACACCCACATGCGCATGCCAGAAACTGGAAGTTCAGCTTTCTGGCACATGCATGCACACTGGGGTGACTGCTCTTCCACTTTCCGGCACTCCCCCATGCGTTCACACTCAGTGATGAAAAGGTTCACCAACAGTGCTCTAATCCTTTCATAACAACAACCAAAAAAATCTTCATAGGTCAATGTATAGTAATATCTTGACTACTGTCTTAGCCTGGTATCTGGGTGTCATTTTTAAACTGGTGACTTACAGTATTTTCCAGAGTCACCAGCTCCAGCTTTACCACAATTGTGGACCGATTTTAATTCACTTCAACAATAGCTGAATGCTGCTATGGAGACATTATATATCATTGGTGGGAAATGGCCTTTCCTACACATATCTTTCCATCACATGATAGACGTCTTGCTTGTTCCTTTTCCCCACAAAGGTATTTAGGGAAAGATTAACTTGCTGTCGTTCATACATATTATTGAGTGATATGTCTTGATGTTTAATGCGTGCATTGTCCCAAGCGCTTGGCTTCTATTTTTTAAAATAATCTGGACATTCATAGGGTCTATTTACTTATTTATTAGGCTGCTCCTCCCTCCAATGTCTACTATGTTCCTGTTGCTCCTGCTCCTGCCAGCAACCAGGGGGTGAGTTCCATAACACTGGATTTACTTCTTCCCTGGAATCTTTTCTTTTTTGGGGTGGGGGTGGGGACAGCAAATCAAGACTAATTCCCAGTACTTAGGAAAACGTGTTAATTCCAAGATGTCAGTTGTCCTCCTGATGACTGACGTGAGGATCAGTCTCTCAGAAGGAGGCCATACAAAAAATATATCCAGAGGTCAATGTAGACAGACACATCATCTGGCCATTTATAAACTCTGATAACTTACAGCAGCGGTCCTCAAACCTTTTATACAGGGGGCCAATTCATGGTCCCTCAGGCTTTTGGGGGTGGGGGGAGGACAGGCTGGATGGGCGTGGCTAGGTAGTCATGTGACTGGGTGGGCATGGCTAGGTGGTCGTGTGACTGGGTGGGCATGGCTGGGTGGTCATGTGACTGGGTAGGCATGGCTAGGTGGTCGTGTGACTGGATGGGCATGGATAAGTGGTCGTGTGACTTGATGGGTGTGACTGGGTGGGTGTGACCAATTTAATAATAATAATAATAATAATTTAATACTTATAAACCGCTCCCTCTCCCCATAGGGACTCGGGGCGGTGCACAGGAAGAATAAAAACAATAAATATATACAGACATTTTTAAAAACAAATTAAACCTACACCTGTGCTAAAATTCCCCATTAAAACTAAGCTAAACTAAAATAGCATTCCCAATAATTAAATATAATAATAATAATACCCCAAAGACAGAGAGACTATCCTAGGCCGGCCAGACAAAAGAGATGTGTTTTTAATTTTAGACGGAAGGAGCGGAGGTCCGTGGTCGTCCTAATGTCGGGGGGAAGGTCGTTCCAGAGGGCCGGGCCCGCCACAGAGAGAGCCCTTCCCCTGGGCGTCGCCCGCTGACAAAGTCTAGTGGACGGCACCCGGAGAAGTCCCTCTCTGTGGGAGCGAATCGGCCGTGAGGATGTATGAGGCAGGATCCGATCCTGCAGATACCTAGGTCCTGAGCCATGGAGCGCTTTAAAGATGATAACTAACACCTTGAAGCGCACCCGGAAGACGCACCCGGAATTTAGCAGTCCCTTTTGCCTTTGTCCTTGCTGTACCTGCCCCTGCCCTACTCACCCACCGGCCCTGGGTCACATGGCTTGAAAAACATCCTGTAAGGCTGCTCTTCCAGTTTCTGGCAGTCCCCCCTCCACACGCACTCCTGTTTCAGCACTCGGTTCTGAAAGGTTTGCCAACACTGCTCTAATCCTTTCATAACAACAACAAAAATATCTTCATAGGTCAATGTATACAAATACCTTGACTACTGTCTTAGCCTGGTATCTTGGTGTCATTTTTAAACTCTGGTGACTTATAGCATCTTCCAGAGTCCCCCAGCTCCAGCTTTGCTGAAGAAATACAAATGCAAACACTGAAAGAGTAGCTGGAAGCTAGTATGGAGACATTATATGTCACCAGTAAGAAAACGCCCTTCCCTACATGTCTCTCTTTCACATAACAGATTTCTTTGTTGCTCACTTCTACTTCTCGCAAAGTTGTTTAGGGCAAATATTAAGTTTCTGCTGTTTACCTGCTACTCTGTGATATGTTTTCATGCTTACTGCGTTCGCAGAGCCAAGAGCTTGGCTTCTATGAGGCTTAGTTTTTAAAATAATCTGAAGGGACATTCACAGGATCTATTTCCTTATTCATTAGGCTGGTGCTCCCTCCAACTATTACACTGGGCCTTCTCCTCCCGCTTCCAACGTTCAGGTGAGTTTCATTAGATATGATATTGCTTTGGATTGCAAGTCTATACAAATCACTGCTACTGGGAGAAATGTGTGGATTCCAAGATGGCGGTTGAGGTGCTAATGACTGTCTTGAGCATCAGTGTTAAGGAAACAGGACATGAAAGAAATAGCTCAATAGGTCAATATATACAGGCACATCAACTGCTGCCCTACTGCAATATCATGGAACGACCTGCCCCCCGATATCACGGACCTAGGCCTCTTCCGTCGGATGTTAAAAGCACACTTTTTCCATCTAGCCGGTCTGACATAGACCAAGGATATAATTTTAAATTTTAATATTTATTGGTTTTAATCTTTTATAGTATTTAAATTTTAGCACAGAGTTAATAATTTAATTGTTTTTTTTATATTTTGTATGCGTTGTTGGGGTTTTTATCTTTCTATGCACCGCCCTGAGTCCCCCCAGGGAAATAGGGCGGTATATAAATCGAATAAATAAACAAACAAACAAACAAACAAGCAAATAAATGTTGTCATTTTTAAACTCTGGCGACTTATAGCATCTTCCAGAGTCACCCAGCTCCAGGTTTACCACAATTGTGGACAGATATTGATTCGCTTCAACGATAGTTGAATGCTGCTATGGAGACATTGTTATCGCTGGTGGGAAATGGCCTTTCCTACATCCCTCAGACCGATACGCTCCCACAGAGAGGGCCTCCTCAGGGTGCCGTAGGCTGGACAATGCCGACTGGTGACACCCAGGGGAAGAGCCTTCTCTGTGGCTGGGCCAGCCCTCTGGAACGACCTACCCCCTGAACTCCGCACCATCTCCGACCTCCGCCTCTTCCGCAAGTGTCTGAAGACACATCTATTCCATCTAGCCGGCCTAGCATAACCTCCATTACTGACTATTTAGACAGTTTTAAATGTGGGATTTTAATTTGGTTTTTAGTGCAGGGTTTCTTAGAATAAGTTTTTTAAATTTTATATATTTTGTATGTATTTTAACATCCCTGTTCGCCGCCCTGGGTCCGTTTGGAGAAGGGCGGGGTATAAATTTAATAAAATCCAAATCAAATCAAATATATCTTTCCATCACATGATAGATGTAAAAGGAACATTGCTTGTTCCTTTTCCCCAGAAAGTTGTTTAGGGAAAGATGAACTTGCTGTCATTCATACATATGATTGTGTGATGTCTTGATGTTTAATGCGTGCATTGTCCCAAGTGCTTGGCTTCTATGAGGTTAATTTTTTAAAATAATCTGGACATTCATAGGGTCTATTTAATCATAATCTTTATTGTCATTGTACTAAAATTGCAATGAAATTGGTGATTTCATTTACTTTATTTACTAAATTTACTCATTTATTAGGCTGGTGCTCCCTCCAATGTCTACTATGCTCCTGTTCCTGTTCTTGCTCCTCCTGCCAGCAGTCAGGTGAGTTCCATAACACTGAATTTTCTTCTTCTCTGGAATCTTTTTTTTTATTATAGCAAATCAAGACTAATTTCCAGTACTTAGTAAAACATGTTAATTCCATGACGTCAGTTGTCCTCCTGATGACTGACGTGAGGATCAGTCTCTTAGAACAGGGGTCTCCAACCTTTGCAACTTTAAGTCTGAAGGACTTCAGCTTCCAGACTTCTCCAGCCAGCTTTGCTGGAGCTGAAGTCCTTCAGACTTAAAGTTGCAAAGGTTGGAGACCCCTGTCTTAGAAAGAAACCATACAAAAAATACATCCAGAGGTCAACGTAGACAGACATGTCATCTGGCCATTTATAAACTCTGATAACTTATAGCAGCGGTCCTCAAACCTTTTATGCAGGGGGCCAATTCATGATCCCTCAAGCTGTTGGGGGGTGGCAGAGCAGCTGAGTGGGCGTGGCTAGGTGGTCATGTGACTGGGTGGGCATGGCTAGGTGGTCATGTGACTGGGTGGGTGTGACCAATTTAGCAGTCCATTTTGCCTTTGTCTTTGCTGTACCTGCCCCTTCCCTACTCACCCACTGGCCCTCGATCACACGATTTTGAAAAACATCCCGAAAGGCTGTTTTTAAAGCATTTTTAAAGCGTTTTTAAAGACCTTTAAAGCACTACTTTACAAGCCGGTAATAGAGCTGCTTTTCAAGCCAGCAGCAGCCCCTCCCCTACTCACCCACCGTCCCTAGATCAGTTGGCTGCACTCCTGAGATCAACCCCCTCCCCCCCAGTCGGCTGGCTCTCTCCAGCACCCTTTGGCCTTACCATCACCAGCAATGGCGTGATCAGAAGTGCAGCTCAACTGGTGAAATAAATAACCAGAAGTGCAGCTGGTGGGGATGCTTGCTGGAAGATAAGGCAGATGGGGAGGGGCGGGATGAGGGGCGTGGCTGAATCTCACCACTCCGTGGGCCAGATACTTTGCATTGGCAGGCTGTATCTGGCCTGCGGGCGATAGTTTGAGGATCAGTGTCTTACAGCATCTTCTAGGCTAAAGTCATACAATCTCAGTTTTGCCAAAAGTACACAATTGTGGATAGATCTTAAGTCGCTGCAACAATGGTAATGGTACTATGGAGAAGTTATACATCATTGGTGGACATACGCCGGATCTCATCTTTGTCTCAGGCCAATGGAAGAGTGATCTGGGTATAGGGGACATAGTCATCACCCCCTTGTCATGGTCAGACCACTCACTTCTCCGGCTCGACTTTCCGACCGCTGCTCCCCTCCGCGGGGAGGCGGAACCAGAGTCACCAATCTGGTACCGCCCCAGGCGCCTGATGGACCCGGATGGGTTCCAGACAGCGCTCGGGCCATTTCCTGTATCCCTGACCCGTGCCCCGATCGAGGACCTCACGGCCGCATGGAACATTGCGGCCGTGGGAGCCCTGGATCGGGTCGCGCCCTTGCGGCCTCTCTTGCGGCGGCGAACCACCCTGGCTCCTTGGTTTACTGAGGAGCTGCGGGTGATGAAACGCCGCAAGAGATGCCTAGAGGGAAGATGAAGGTCTAGCCGTTCTGAATCTGACCGGACACAGGTAAGAGCCCATTTACGGACTTACATTGTGGCGCTGAGAGTGGCCAAACGTCATCATTGTGCCACTCTCATAGCATCCGCAGAAAACCGCCCTGCCGCCCTGTTTAGGGTGACCCGCTCCCTCCTCCAACAGAGGGAGCGGGAAGCCCCGCTACAGGGTAGAGCAGAGGAATTTGTGACTTTTCTGCAGGAGAAAACCGCTCAGATACAGAGTGAGCTAGCCCCCATTCATGGCCCAGTGGGATGCCACGAGAGAGATCTTGTTTGGGAGGAGTTTGACTCCGTTACTTCCGAAGATATGGACAGGCTACGTGGGCGACTGCGAGCCACCACATGTTTATTGGACCCGTGCCCCTCCTGGCTTGTACTGGCATCCTGGGAGGTGACACGAGGCTGGCTCCAAGAGGTTGTCAACGCATCCTTGAGTGAGGGTTCCTTGCCTGCTTCCCTAAAAGAGGCCATGGTGAGGCCCCTCCTCAAGAAGCCCTCTTTGGACCCAGCTCTTTTAAACAACTATCGTCCAGTCTCCAACCTTCCCTTTTTGGCGAAGGTTGTCGAGAGTGTGGTGGCACAACAGTTTCCCCGTCACCTGGAGGAAATTGAGTATCTAGATCCACGCCAGTCCGGCTTTCGGCCCGGGCATAGCACCGAGACGGCATTGGTCGCGTTGGTAGATGATCTCTGGAGGGCCAGAGATGGGGGATGTTCCTCCATCCTGGTCCTATTAGACCTCTCGGCGGCTTTCGATACCATCGACCATGGTATCCTATTGCATCGGCTGGGGGGGTTGGGGGTGGGAGGCACCGTTTTACGGTGGTTCTCCTCCTACCTCTCTGGCCGATCGCAATTTGTGCGGGCAGGAGAGCAGAGGTCGACCCTGAGACCCCTCACATGCGGGGTGCCTCAGGGGTCGGTCCTCTCGCCTCTCCTGTTTAACGCATATATGAAGCCGCTGGGTGAGATCATCCGTGGTTTTGGGGTAGAGTACCACCTGTACGCTGATGACACCCAGCTGTACATATCTACCCCAAACCACCCCAATGATGCCGTAGCGGTGATGTGCCAGTGCCTGGAAGCCGTGCGGATCTGGATGGGAAGTAACGGACTCAGGCTCAACCCGACCAAGACCGAGTGGCTGTGGTTTCCGGCTGCCCGATTCAACCAGCTTTCTCCAACGCTGGCCATAGGGGGCGAACATCTTGCCCCTGTGGATGGGGCGCGCAATTTGGGTGTCCTCCTGGATACCCGGCTGTCTATGGAAGAGCAAGTGACAGCCGTGGCCAGGAGGGCGTTTTACCAGGTTCGCCTGGTTCGCCAATTGCGCCCCCTATTGGATCGGGACGCCCTTCGCACAGTCACTCATGCCCTCGTGACATCCCGACTGGACTATTGTAACT
Source organism: Rhabdophis nuchalis (assembly GCA_039707465.1). NCBI lineage: Eukaryota > Metazoa > Chordata > Lepidosauria > Squamata > Natricidae > Rhabdophis > Rhabdophis nuchalis. The sequence continues at coordinate 8,735,328 of CM077654.1, forward strand.
CTCTCTACATGGGGCTTCCCTTGAGGTGCACCCGGAGGCTTCAGTTAGTTCAGAATGCAGCCGCGCGAGCTATTATGGGGACCACCAGGTTCACCCACGTTACACCGCTCTTGCGCGAGCTGCACTGGCTGCCTGTCGTCTTCCGGGTGCGCTTCAAGGTGCTAACTATCATCTTTAAGGCGCTCCATGGCTCGGGACCTAGCTATCTGCGGGATCGGATCCTGCCCCATACATCCTCACGACCGATTCGCTCCCACAGAGAGGGACTTCTCCGGGTGCCGTCCACTAGACTTTGTCAGCGGGCGACGCCCAGGGGAAGGGCTCTCTCTGTGGCGGGCCCGGCCCTCTGGAACGACCTTCCCCCCGATATCAGAACGACCACGGACCTCCGCTCCTTCCGTACGAAATTAAAGACCCATTTCTTTCGACTGGCCGGCCTTGGATAGTCTCTCTGTCTATAGATTTTAAATGTATTTTAATGGGTTTTAATTTTTTAGCACGGGATAACATTGTTTAATTGTGTTTTAAAGTATATATTTTTGTATCTATTGTTTATATTGTTTTTAGTCCTCCTGTGCACCGCCCCGGGTCCCTGTGGGGAGAGGGAGCGGTTAATAAATTCAAAGTTATTATTAAAAAGTTATTATTATTGGTGGGGAAATGACTTTTCTTACATATCTTTGCATCACATATTTTCCTTGTTCCTTTTTCCCACAAATTTGATTAGAGAGAATTAACTCACCGTTGCTCCCTCAAGTTACTCTGTGGCATGCCTTGATGCTTAATGCATGCATTGTCCTATGGGCTTGGCTTCTATGAAGTTTTAGTTTTGAAAATAATCTGAAGGGACATTCACAGGATCTATTTACTTGTTTATTAGGTTGTGGTTGGCCCTGGTTCTCCTCCTGCTTCTGCTGTCAATAGCCAGGCGAGTTTCATTAATCTATTTATGTATATTTATTGGTATTTTTAATTTCCCTGTGCACCGCTCCGAGTCCCTTTGGGGAGAGGAAGCGGTCTATAAATAAAATTTATTATTATTATTAAAATTTATTATTATAAAACTGGATTTTCTTCTTCCCTGGTATCATTTTTTTTTACAGCAAATAAAATCTAATTCCTGGTGCTTAGGAAAATTTGTTCATTCCAAAATGTCAGTTGCACATCTCATGATTGATTTAAGAATCAGTTCCTCAAAAGCACAGCATAGTAGAAAAATCTCCATAGGTCAATTTACACAGATACCTCAATTTCTGCCCTACTCTGGTATCTTGGTGTCATTTCTAACCTCTGGAGACTCACAACATATTCCAGAAGGACCTTCCAGCTTTGCCAAAGGAACCCAAATGTGGGCACTTTGGGGGAAAATGCTCTTCCTTATATATCTGCCCAGCAATTCATTGGCTTCTTTCTTCTTCCTACTTTCCACAAATTTGTTAGAGTAAATGTTAAGTTGCTCCTGTTGACATATATTACGCTAAAATGTATCTTGGATGCTTAATGCATTTGCAGACCCAGGTACTTGGTTTCCACGAAGTTTGTTGTTTTTTAAATAATTTGACGGAATATTCATAGGATTTATTTGCTTCTTCATTAGGTTGGTGGTCCCCCCAATGTTCCTCCTCCTCCTCCTCTTGCCAACATCCAAGTGAGTTCCATTAGATGGGATATTCTTCTTCCATAATATCTTGCTTTGGACTGCAAGTCTAGATCAATTACTGATTGTAATTGTGGATGTTCATGCATTTTACTTAGTGCTTAATATATTCACAGACTCAAGTAATTGGCTTCTATGAAGCTTTTTTTTTTTTTTCAATACTCCGAAGGAACATTTACATAATCTATTTCCTTCATTATTAGGTTACTGGTTCCTCTGATGGTAGCAGTGGCTCTCCTCCTGCAAATAGCCTGGTGAGTTGCATAAGATTGGATTTGCTTCTTTTGTAGTATCTTCCTTTGGACAGCATCCCAAGGAGAATTCATCATACTGGGGAAAACCTGTTTCATGCCAGCAAGTCAGCCGAGCTTCTGATGACTGCCTGGAGGATCAGTCTCTCAGAATATCTCAAATAATAGCAATCATTCCTAAAGAGAGTTGTTTGCGTCCATGTTTCAAAGTGTATGTCAGTTTGTGAAGCATCTCTATGAATGCCATCAAACTGTCATAGAGAGAGAGGGGAATTCCAAACATACCCGTGGTCAAAAAGGAATCTCAAGCTGGCGTGTGAATGCACATGTCTAAACTATCATCTCTCATTGGCTGTGATTTATGATGAAGGCTGAAGGGAGGACAGTAATGTGGGCAAAGTTCAGAAGCAGATAAAGAAAGCAAAAAAGATGGCTGCAAACAAGAAACGCCTAATGAGGAATGCCTAATGAAGCTGTTAATAAATCACTGCTTTTTGTATCACAGTATCATTCGCTTATTATGAAGTAGGCATCTGGGGTCCTTTTGGAGAAGGGCGGGATATAAATTGAATAAAATAAATAAATAAAATAAAAAAATTGTTAAGGTACATGACAGTATAAACATGCTGGAGAAATAATGAAGTTCTTCCACAGCTTCCATCTTTTTTTTCTAAACATAGAGATATGTGTCTTTTTGTTACTGTGTGTTCCTATCCTGCCAGGATTAGGGGAGATATGATAGCAGTGTTCCAATTTTTGACAAACTTGAGGGGGTCAACCTTTTTGTTTTAAGTACCAGAAAACAAGAGAAGAAATAATGGATGGAAACCAATCAAGGAAAGTAGCAAAATAGAACTAAGGAGAAATTAAATAGTGAGAACAATAAATAAATAGTGAGAACAATCAACCAATGGAATAGCTTTCCTTCAGACATTGTGGGTGCCCCATCATTGAACGCTTTTAAGAGGAGACTGCACAATCATTTATCTGAAATGATATAGGGTCACCTGCATGACTAGGAAGTTGGGCTAGAAGACCTGCATGGTCCCTGCCAACTCTGTTATTCTATGAAAATAATCTATGCACGTTCCAGAAATACATCGGTTCTCAGGATTTCCGCAATAACTATGCTGGCTGGAAATGCTATATTTGCAATGGGCTGACCTTTTTTTTTTTTCTTCACAAAATGCACTATTTTTATATATAATTTCTTTATTCTTTTTCCCCTTGCCTTTCACAAAATGTAGCAATATGCATTTTCTATAAGAACTTCCATCGCTTAGGATTCCTAGATTATGATTTTTGTGTTTCTTCCTTTAGCAATTTCCAGAATATATGTGTGCATTGCATTATCTGTGCAATGATAAAATATTATTTTTTTCCTGTTTTATAAGTCATCTCAAATAATTTGAATATTTACATCAATAATAACAGTTTCAGTAATGGCAGTTACCTTCTGATTTATCTTGAAATGTTACTCCAAAAATACAGAGGTAGAAACTTCATGAAGTTACTTAAAATATTTTAGCAGTGAGAAGAACTCTTTTCGAAGTCCTGAAAAAATGCCAGAAAAGTTGCAGATGAATATTCAGTTGCTAATTAATTGATTGATCTTTTCATTGCACTATTAAAAGCTGAACTTTTTTTGTTCGGCTTCTTCCATCATAGTTAGCATGGAAGCCTCAAATATGTTTTTTTTTTATTCAAACTGTGCTGAATAATTCACTTTATCCTCAATCCTAAAACATTTATTTTCCCTTGTGGTCACTTCAAGGATTTCCAGCTTTTGAGTTCCAGATGAATACTGTATTATTATTTTTTTGGATTATAAGATTCTCTGGAGTATAAGGCGCACCTTAGCTTTTGGAGAGGAAAATAGGGGGGGAAAGTCTGCCTCTGCCTACCAGCATCCATGGTATTCATCTGGCTAGCATCCTGTCAGTGTGTGAGAGAGTTGAGGGCTGTTTGGAAACAAACAGTATTTGCTGTGTGAGCAACAAGGAAGGAGACAGCAAGGAGCCTGGGCGTGGCTTGTTTTGTACTACAGCTGCATGCTGGGCTGATATCTGAAACTAAAACTGAAAATGAAACTTCTCTCCTTTGCTGAACTATCACATAGGAAAACCTGCTTTAGGTATTGTATATTTACTTAATGTGTTATATTATATATGAAGAGAAGTTATTGAATCCTGTTGAATCAGTTACTTGTGCATGCTTTCTGAATGTGATTGCTGTTGCAAACTCTGACACATCCTTGCAGCAAATAGTGAACAGCCAGATCAGCTTCAGAGCATTATCGCAGCCTGATTCAGCATAAGCAGCTGATTGACAGGTGGATCGGTCTCCTAAAATACCCCCAATCAGCTGTTCCAGGCTACAGGGATGGCCACAGACCATCACCTCCTCCATGTCTCCCGTTTTTGGCTACATTTGGTGTATAAGATGGACCCAAATTTTCACTCTCTTTTATGGGAAGGTGTGGGGGGAGTGTGTCTTATACTCCGAAAAATACAATATTAAATAATTATTTATTTTATTTTATCCACACACACACACACATCCCTTTTCTTGCTGTCTCTTTAGGGATTTCATATTTAGGACTTCCATTTATACCAACAAAACAGCAGGTTTTTGCATTCACTGGAAAACTGAGCAATATGTCTTGTTTTCCTTTTTTTTCCTGTAGCCTTTCAATGTTGGACTATCAGCTCCAGCTCAAAAAGTGAGTATGCCTTCCAACAACCTTCTTTAACTTACTATTCCTCATCCTCTTTCTTCATTTTCATAATTTTGATTGCCTTGAAATTGGGATTGCTATACATCTGGGTGTAGATTGGGTAATAATTGCATATACTGTATAATACATATTGAATATTATATATTATAAGCACATGGCTCCTTCCCTTTAAAAAAAGAATTCAAAGAAAAATTATCTGGCACACACAACTTGGGGGGAAATGTTCCACCTGTATTTTAGAATCCTAATTTGTAAGTAGATGCCATGCAGGGACACCTCTGTGTCATTCCAAATTTGTTGTTTAATTTTCCAACTGTTTCCCCCAAATAAATTATCCCACCACCACTGCACTATCAACTGTAGCAGTAAAACCATAAACTTTCTCTAGGATTGTTCAGAACAGTGATACCAACTGGTGGTCCATGAGAAAATTTGGGTGGTCCGCAGAAAAATTATTTGCATTTTTTTATATTCTACTAAATCAGGACTCCTCAAACTTTGGCCCCTGGGATGGATATAATAATAATAATAATAATAATAATAATAATAATAATAATAATAATAATAATAATAATAATAATAATAATAATAATAATAATAATAATAATAATAATAATAATAATAATAATAATAATAATAATAATAATAATAATAATAATAATAATAATATTTAATTTCTAGACCGCTCCCTGTCCCCAAGGGGACTCGGAGCGGTGCACAGGGAAATTAAAACAATAAATATACATAAATATACAAAACAGTTAAAAAACACATTAAACAATAAGACCCTGCGCTAAAATTCCCCAAAACCAATCACTAAAACCCTAAACCCTATAATACTATGGTAAGAGGCTACCCTAGGCCGGCCAGGCAGAAAAAGTGCGTTTTCAATTTCAGACGGAAGGAGCGGAGGTCCGTGGTAGTTCTAATATCGGGGGGGAGGTCGTTCCAGAGGGCAGGGCCCGCCACAGAGAGAGCCCTTCCCCTGGGCGTCGCCCGCTGACAAAGTCTAGTGGACGGCACCCGGAGAAGTCCCTCTCTGTGGGAGCGAATCGGCCGTGAGGAAGTATGAGGCAGAATCCAATCCCGCAGATACGTGCAATGACTGTGTGTTGCTGTGGAGAGTCTTCTCTTTCAGGGTCCTTTTGTGTGGGTTGGAGGGCGGGGGGAGAAATTCTGACTTGGAGTCTGCTTCGGCCTCCTGTGTGGGGCTTTGGGCAAAGGCTGTAGAGAAGTGTCACTAGTGGCAAAGAGCCTTGTTCCAGTGGAACCGCATCATGGCTTGGAACTGGCTGATCATCTCAGTCCGCTGAGCCTCCAGGCTCTGGTACCTGGCCTTGCACTCCCACAAGTATTCCATCTGCTTGGAAAGGCTATGCTCGTAGTCCTCAAGTGAGGTGCTTCTGCTGAGCCCCCTTCTCGGCCAGATCCAATTTGAACTCAGCTGTCTTGCCAACTCTTTCTCATGGTGGCTGCTTAGCTCCAGCAACTGCTTCCTGTTGGGGCCCTAAGGAGCCCGGGTGGGAAGGCGAATAGAGGCTGACACTCATGCCCCTTGATATGAGTGACATCGAGTTGGCCAAGCCCACCCAGTCACATGACCACCTAGCCACGCCCGCCCACCCACCCACCCAGTCATTAGGCAGATCATATTAGTGGTCCGTGGGATTTAAAATTACCAATGTAGTGGTCCCAGAGGTCCGAAAGGTTGGTGACCCCTGGTTCAGAAGAGAATCAATCCTCCAGTTGTTAGGTCTTGCTAAACAGCTTATCTACTTTTATTTTTCCAGGCAATGTAAATCAAAGCATCTCACAGGAAAAATTGACTCAGGTGGGTATGGAAGATATTTTTGATTTAATAGAGATTTACATTCCGCATATTTCTCTTAGGACTTTACAACAGCTTGCTTCTGGATATGTGGATTATTTGTGGTTAAGGGGAAAGGGAGACTGAGGGGCAAAATTCTGAAACATTTTCTGCTTTAATGTGTAAAATTATGCCAAATATTGCACTTTCACTTATCTTGGTTTTTTTCCCCCTCCTTAGATCCTGCATTGAGAATAAAATGGAGAACCACATTTTCTCTTTCCACTTTTCATATTTCTTTCCTAATCAACAAGGAATTGCAACTTTCCTTTGAGAAGGCTCCAGCAATTATGTTTCTTTCTGTTGATTAACGTAGTTTCTCTTAACTGTGAATGCAGATTAGTCTACAAAAATAAATATTTAAAAATATATACACATGCAGCATTATCATGGAGTGTTGTCTTTATTGCTGTACTTGAAAATTTTCATTTTAATGGGGTTCGGGCCATATTAATGCTACTGTATGTTGATTCTGAAAAAAAGAAAAGTCCATCATTTATGTATATTTTGTGTTTAATACCCCCAAACATAGTTAATTCCTGTTTCTTTTTTAGCTCACTGAGTCTTATAGGCTTAATAGAGATGTTAAGTGACTTTCCCAATGTAACCTTAAGCCATTTAGACACAAAAGCGTCTTTTTTGAACCTGGAACATTACTCCTACCCCACCCCACCCTTGCTGTTGTCAGTTGCAAAGTCATGTCCGACCCACTGCGACCCCATGGACAACGTTCCTCCAGGCCTTCCTGTCTTCTACCATCCTCTGGAGTCCATTGAAGCGCACACCTACAGCTTCAGTGACTCTATCCAGCCATTTCTTCTCTGTCGTCCCATTCTTCTTTTGCCCTCCATCTTACCCGCCATGAGGCTCTTCACCAGTGAGTCATAAGAACATAAGAACAGCTTTGCTGGAACAGGCCACAGCCCATCCGGTCCAGCATTCTGTCTCGCACAGTGGCTCACCATTTGCTTCAGGGTCTTCCCAAGCAGATGTCTTCACCTGCTCATGATTCCCTGCAAATGGCATTGAGAAATATCCTGCCTATCTCTCCATCCCAGAGGGTGTCCTTAGGCATCCATCATGATAGCCATGGATACCCTTGTTCTCCATGAACTCCTCTAATCCTTTCTTAAAGGTGTCGAGGCTGACAGCTGTCACCACTTCTTTTGGCAGGGAGTTTCATAGACCAGTGATCCTCTGGGTGAAAAAGTACTTCCTCTTATTTGTTTGAGGTCTAGCTTCCAAAAGTTTCATGGAGTGCCCTCCAGTTCTAGTGTTGTGCGATAGGGAAAACAGTTTTCCCTTTCCTACTTTGTCCACACCGTGCATGATTTTATAGACTTCAATCAGGTCACCTCTCAGGCGCCGTCGTTCTAGAGTGAAGAGGCCCAGCCGTTGCAGCCTCAGATGGTAAGGAAGGTGTTCCAGCCCCCTAATCATTCTGGTTGCCCTCCTCTGCACCTTTCCATTTCCATAATATCCTTCTGAAGGTAGGGTGACCAGAACTGTACACAATACTCCAGATGGGGCCTCACCATAGATTTATAAAGAGGCAAAATGACACTTGCATAAAGAGGCAAAATGACACAGAGTCCTTCCATCTGTTTAGGTGGCCGAAGTATTTGAGTTTCCTTTTCAGGATCTGGCCTTCTAAAGAGCAGTCAGGGTGGATCTCCTCTAGGACTGACCAGTTTGATTGCCTTGCAGTCCAAGGGATTCACAGGAGTCTTCTCCAGCACCAGAGTTCAAAGCTCTCTCCCCTTAGAAATGAATAATTACATTCATTTTGTAGAATAGGGGATCAGCCTATTCTACAAAGCACCTGAAGGCAGGACAAGAAACAATGGATAAAAAGTAATCAAGAAGAGGAGCAACCTGGAACTAAGGAGAAATTTCCTGATAGTTAGAACAATAGTTAAAATTAATATATATTTCCTTATCTTTAATGATTTATATTGATAGATAACTGTGCCCTGCTAATATATTTTCTATGATACATTATTTACATCCTATAATACAATAAAACACCTAACGGGGGGAAATACAATAAACCAGTTGATACACAGAAAAACATTGTTTTTATCTCCTTTAACTTAAATTTTAACTTTTATTAAATTTCTATCCCACCCTATCTCCCACAAAGGGACTCAGGGCGGCGCCCAGGGAACTTAAAATCCAATAATTTAAAACCCAGATCTAATAAATATGGTTGTAGCAGCTATGCCAGGCCGGCCATATGGAAGGAATAGGTTTTTAAAGTCCGGCGGAAGAGGTGAAGGTCGGTGATAGTCCGGAGGTCTGGAGGGAGGTCATTCCAAAGGGCGGGACTTGCCACAGAGAAGGCTCTTCCCCTGGGTGTCACTAGCCAGCATTGTCCAGTGGATGGCACCCTAAGGAGGCACTCCCTGTGAGAGCGGACAGGTCGAGTGGAGGTATGCAGTAGAAGGCGGTCCTGCAAGTAACCAGGCTCACTGCCGTGGAGCGCTTGAAACGCACCCGGAAGGCTACCGGCAGCCAGTGCAGCTCGCGCAGGGGAGGTGTTACATGGGAGTATTTTGAACCTCCCAAGATCCCCCTTAGAACCCTTAGAAATGAATAATTACATTCTTATACTACGTCCGGAAGACAATTGCTCATTGCTGATTTGTAGATAAAGAAAAAAATCATGTACAATTCATTATAGCAGAAAATGAGATGGAAGACATTTGAGATTAAACTTTTTCTTGTCTTTTCCTTGAATAACTGGATAATTTAGTGATAAACAATCTGACTCTCATTTTCATGGAAATGTAACCTCATTTATGCCCACACATTTATGACAGGCATTTATACTTCATTTCTCATAAGTGAAATTGCTGTGTGGGTACCATTCTGGCTGCAGTCATTCAACATGGCCAGGAGATGGCTACATAGATTGCCTTTTATTTCTTTGCCTTCCTTTTACGGTCAAGAGGAGTTGCGGCTGATATCGAGCGTAAAAATCCACACTGGCTGAAAATGTGGGATTCCCCCCCTTCGCACACACACTTTTGCGAAGAGTGAGCACTGCTGTTCCTAGATTCATTTTTGAGTCTGGAAATGCTTTGGATGGAGGCCAAGATCGTCTCTCTGGAATTGGGAATGTCTAGTTTAATGAACAAAATTATTAGGGGGTGACATGTTAGCAGTGTTCCAGTATCTAAGGGGCTCCCACAAAGAAGAGGGGATCAGCCTATTCTACAAAGCACCTGAAGGCAGGACAAGAAACAATGGATAAAAAGTAATCAAGAAGAGGAGCAACCTGGAACTAAGGAGAAATTTCCTGATAGTTAGAACAATTAATCAATGGAATGACTTGTCTTCAGAACTTGTGAATGCTCCAACACTGGAGGTTTTAAGAAAAGATTAGACGATCATCTGACTGAAATGGTATGAGCAGAGGAGTTGGACTAGAAGGCCTCCAAGATCCCGTCCAACTTTTGTTATTCTGCTATTCTGTTATATTTTTTTAGCTTGAATTCTCATAAGCATCCTATAGACAAGGGAGATATATGCCAAGCAAATGAAAGTTTTTTTAAAAAGAAAATGTTATCTTAAATCATTAGCTCCCCCAAATCAAAGGCAACATATGTTGGCTTGTCGGTTTTCATTCTCTCCTCACATTTTTTAAAAAATTCAATCCTGTTTCTTTTTATCCCTTTTAATGGCAGAAATAATTTTTAGTCTTTGCACTTCAGGGAACAGCTCCACAATTATTAAAACTAGGAATGAAATGATAGTGGAGATGAGTTTGGCGAACAGCTATGTTCTGAATCTTGAGTAGTACACTACTTGCTCACTAACCAATTCAGAGTTTACAATTTTTACATTCTAAAGCAGAGGTCGCCAATTGTTGATCCGTGGACCACTGGTGGCCCAGGAGAAAATTCTGGTGGTCGACAGAAAAATTATTTGCATTTTTTATATTGCACTAAATCAGGGGTCCTCAAACTACACCCCCTAGGATGGATAGATGCAATGAACTCTTGTTTGCTGCAGAGAGTCTCCCCCTTCTGAGTCTTTTTGTGTGGGTTGGAGGGGGGAGAAATTCTGACTTGGGGTCTGCTTTGGTCTCCTGGTGTGGGGCTTTGGGCAAAGGATGGGGGGAAGTGCTGCTGATGGCAAAGAACTGGAGGGCTTTGTTCCAGTGGGACTGTATCAAGGCCTAGAACTGGCTGATCATCTCAGCCCACTGATCCTCCAGACGCTGGTACCTGGCCTTGCACGTCCGCAGATCATCCCTCTGCTTGGAAAGGCTATGCTCGAAGTCCTCAGTGAGGTGCTTCTGCTGAGCCTCCTTCTCGGTCAGATCCAATTTGAACTGAGCTGTTTTGCCAACTCTTTCTCATGGTGGCTGCTTAGCTCCAAGAACTGCTTCCTGTTGGGGCCCTAAGGAGCCCGGGCGGGAAGGCGAGTAGAGGCTGACACTCATGAGTGACATCGAGTTGGCCATGCCCACCCAGTCACATGACCCCCCCCTAGCCACGCCCACCCAGCCAGTCATTAGGCAGATCATATTAGTGGTCCGTTGTGCTTTGCACGCGTGGGTTCGAATCCCATCCTCGTCGCCAGTGTTGTGTAGTGAAGAAGGGTCCAGACCCGGTTGATCCAACGGCTTTTATTTGGTAGAAAAACCAACAAGAACTACAACGGTAACCAGAACAAAAAGCGTGCGCCTTCTCTCTGACAGCTCCTTTTATATGGAGCTGTCAGAGAGCCGGCCAATCCGCGCGTCTCCCGCTTCGGCTGCAGCCAGTCGCGTCTTGGCCAATCAGACGCGACTGGCTGTTGCCGGGGAATTTAAGCGGGTGTCAGTATACAACATTAATGTTCCCTGAGATCCCAAAGGTTGGGGACCCCTGTTCTAAAGGAAAGTAAACCTGGAAGGAAAATTGAGACATGTGTAGGCAGACGTGTATCTCAGGGCTGTTGGATATACAGTAAGGGTTGCAACAGATGGGACCCTATGATTATAAATTCAACGATTCTGTCAACTATAGAGGACAGCAAGAAACATGATAACTCTCTGCATTTCCTTCCCTTGATAAAAAAAACAACCTCATAGGCTTATGGAAAAGGGAACCAGCAAGAAAAGGCCATTTAAAAAAGGTAAAAAGGTATTGCGCTCCAAGCTCCATCAATGTGTAAGTCAGAGGAATACTTGCATGGAATATATCTCCCTGCAAAGTAACTACAAATACATTAACGCTTCTAAGGGAGTCTAAAATCTTTATAAACATTGCAAATTCAGTTGAATTATAAACATAGAAATAGGCATCTATTTTCAGAGCAACTTTTTATTTTTTTCATTTTTTTTCTCTTCGTCTTTTTTTAATAATCATAAACAACAATACATAATACAGCACAAATCAGTTTTTAAAATCTAGCTCAGGATGGAGTCCTTACATTCCAAAACATTTCAATGGATTTCTCAGTATTGTATCAATTCTAGATTGTACAATTCAAACAATTATAACATCTCAGATTTATAGTTAAAATTGATATATATATATTTCCCTATCTTTAATGATTTATATTGATAGATAACTGTGCCCTGCTAATATGTTTTCTATGATACATTATTTACATCCTATAATACAATTAAACACCTAACTGGGGGGAAAATACAATAAATCAGTTGATACACAGAAAAACATTGTTTTTATCTCCTTTAACTTTAAATTTTAACTTTTATTAAATTTCTATCCCGCCCTATCTCCCACAAAGGAACTCAGGGCGGCGCACAGGGAACTTAAAATCCAAAAATACAATCAATAAAAATCTACAAAATTTAAAACTACAATTAAACAGTTTAACCCGTGCTAAAAAGAGAAAACAATTAATTTAAAACCCAGCTCTAATAAATATGGTTGTAGCAGCTATGCCAGGGCGGCCATATGGAAGGAATAGGTTTTTAAAGTCCGGCGGAAGAGGCGAAGGTCGGTGATAGTCTGGAGGTCTGGGGAGAGGTCATTCCAAAGGGCGGGGCCTGCCACAGAGAAGGCTCTTCCCCTGGGCGTCACCAGCCGGCATTGTCCAGTAGATGGCACCCTAAGGAGGCCCTTCCTGTGAGAGCGGACAGGTCGAGTGGAGGTATGCGGTAGAAGGCGGTCCTGCAAGTAACCAGGCCCACTGCCATGGAGCGCTTTAAAGATGGTCACTAAAACGCACTCGGAAGGCTACCGGCAGCCAGTGCAGCTCGCGCAGGGGAGGTGTTACATGGGAGTATTTTGAACCTCCCAAGATCCCACGCACGGCTGCATTCTGCACCAACTGGAGCCTCCGGGTGCATCTCAAGGGGAGCCCATGTAGAGAGCATTGCAGTAGTCCAGGCAAGTAGTCCATATATATATAATACAGAGAGGGAGTTTAATTGTTTGGGATTTCACTCATCCTTGGAATTGAAATAGAAGCATCTGAATATTAACTCCTGATGTTTGGGCTTCTCTTATTAATACCACATCAGACAATTTCCATTACAAAATGCTAGCACAACCTGTAGCAGAATCCTCTGAGGGAATCACTACAGACTTTGGGATGTTAAGATTTGAACAACGCATAATTTGAAAGCATTCAACACAGATGTGAGGCAAAAGCTAGAAGAATGATGGCACTGCAAGGTTTTGTAGGTAGGAAATATCGACATTATTGACAAAGAAGCAAGCTGTGGCAACATTCAGGAGATTAAAATCTCACCTCCTTTTGGAAGTTGGGATCTTCATCAAAGGAAACTCATTCTCCAGATTCTTCCAGCGATCACATTGTGCCTTTTCTTAGTAGTTCTAAACCAAAACTCCTCTATTAGGGGTGATTTGGACCAAAGCTGTTCAAATTATCATGTTTCCCCATAAATAAGACAGGGTCTTATTTTCTTTGGATCCTCGAAGTAAGTGCTTGGCCTTTTTTTTGGGGAGGTCTTATTTTTGAGGTGCAGGAGGAGGCGAGCCGTGGTCACCTCATGGCTGTTGCTGTATTGCAATGTTTTTGGGGAGGGCTTATCTTTGGGGGAGGGCTTATTTTAGCACATGCGCTTAAAAGCCTGATTGGGCTTATTATCCAGGGAGGTCTTATTTTCATGGAAACAGGGTAGATCCTGCAGGAACTTTACAATGCTTCCTTCAGAGTTTGGGGAAAACAGGTTTACACAAGCACATCTGTTTTTACACCACTAAACTCTGGCCTATTGAGCAGGGATTCTGGGATTCTATATCTTTTTAAACCAACAATTTCCATAGCTTACTCCGGGGGTCAGCAACCTTAAACACTCAAAGAGCCATTTGGATTCGTTTCCCACAGAAACCTATAGGGGATCGAAAAGCTCAATTGCTTGCCAGTGCGTGTCACACATTGGCAGTTGTGACACATATTTTGAGCGACAGGGAGCCGCAGCAGAGGGATGAAAGAGTCACATGCAGCTCCAGAGCCGTGGGTTGCTGTCCCCTGACCTAACCTAACATCATAGATTAAAATATTAGATTTGCAACCCCACCCCAAAAAGAGCTAGAGCAAAAACTTGCGCTCAACACAAAGTGTGTTTTCGGACATCTAACCTTTGACCAGGTTGCATAAAGGAAGCTTAGGTGTGCGCCTACGCAGTCACAAGGGTTCATTTTCTGCTCTCAGAATTCTCTGAAGTAAGTCCCAGAGAGGATCTCAGTTTGCTGCAGGCCACGTCTTGTCTTTTTGATTTCCAGTCATCTTCAGGACAAACAATATTTGGTACTTTAGGATGCTCAGATTCTAAATCCGGGGAAAGGATAACTTCTCTACTGGCTTTCACCCTGCTCCTTTGTGAATTTAATACACTTCTGTAGGACCCAAAGACCATCATCCACCTCCCTTTTGGTTTACAAATGTAGAAGAGTGAGTTTAATACCTGGAGTAAACAGGCATCCCCCTCCCCCCCCCGATTCTCCTGGTATCATCTCTGAGCCCAACTCGCCTGACGGTGTTGTGAGGAAAAGAGGAAGCAGTATGCCTGCTGCCTTGTGTTATTTATAAAAAGAATAAAGACTGGATATAAATAAATAAATGCATAAAATAATTTTAAGGTAATTGAATGATGGGACAAAGGAAAAAGTTTTAAGCCACAGATCACCACTCCAAAGACTCTCACTTGGTTCATTATTAGATGAACTAGATACCAATAGCAAGAGCACTTAGACATATAAATAATAATAATAATAATAATAATTTAATTTTATATCCCGCTCTCTCTCCCCAAGGGGACTCGAGGCGGGGCACAGGCAATTAAAAATACAAATAAGACCACACACAAAATACAAAATACAAAATTAAAAATGGATTAAATTGATCCTGCGCTAAAACCCATAAACTAAACTAAAAATTACCCCTAAAACCCCTAACCTAAAAAGAGACTACCCAAGGCCGGCCAGGCGAAAAAAGTGTGTCTTTAATTTTAAGCGGAAGGAGCGGAGGTCCGTGGTTGTCCTGATATCGGGGGGAAGGTCGTTCCAGAGGGCTGGGCCCGCCACAGAGAAGGCCCTTCCCCTGGGCGCCGCCCGCTGACAAAGTCTAGTGGATGGCACCCGGAGAAGTCCCTCTCTATGGGAGCGGATCGGCCGTGAGGATGTATGGGGCACTTCATAGTGCTTTAGTATCTCTTCTATGGGGTTTTTAGTTTAAGGTTTTTTTTAGGATAGTTGGTATTTTATAGTTGTTTTAGCGCAGGATATGATTTAATGTGATTTTAATTTTGTACTTTGTTCTATGTTATCTGTTCTTAATTTACCTGTGCCCCACCTCGAGTCCCTTTGGGGAGAGAGAGCGGGTTAGAAATAAAATTTATTATTATTATTATTATTATTATTTACAGCCCTCTCTAAGCAGTTAGTAGAGTTAGCCCATTGCTCCCAACAATCTGAGTCCTCATTTTATCAACCTCGGAAGGATAGAAGGCTGAGTCAATCTTGAGCCAGATGAGATTCGATCTACCAAACTGCTGGCAGCTGGCAAGAAGTAGCCTGTAGTACTGCACTCTAGCCACTGCGCCACCATGGCTCAGTGAATTAGATGATGACATTTCATTAATATTTTTCTGGCAAATCATGTTTATTATCAGAAGAATGATGTTAGATGAACAAAAGCTCGGTACAGTTTTTAACCAAAATGTTTCCTGATTAGAAATATTGGCTCACTTCTGATAGATACTTAAGAGAAAAAAATCCATTACTTGGCACTACATTCTTTCTTGCGATTAAGGAATCCTTCTGACCTTTCTCAACAGATAAGGTAATTTGAAGGCAGCCTCAATTGCTGCTTTCAGTTTGGGCAGTCTGGCTTGTACTGAAACATCCATAAAGAAGCACCGTTCCTCCTTCTCAGGAGACTTTCATATCCGAGGAAGGAAACCTTGAAGTGACTAACATGAAGCTCTCTTTCGTGGTTGCTGTTTTGTTGATTTCTGTGCTCTGCCCAGATGTCCAGGTGAGATGAACCCTGAAATTTAGCATAAAGTAATTTGCAGAACTCCTGTGGGTTAATCCCAAAATAAATTGATAACTCATGGACCCTACTAAAATTTTAGGTACAACAAATATGGTTGTATAACGCTTCACTGAGAAGATCCAGTTTAGATCCTAAATGGAATTATTATATCTCCTGAATTAAATCGGTACCACAATATTTCAAAGTGGTTTAAAGTATTCAGTTAAATTGATGATGAGAATCAAATCAATTCTACTCTGACTAGAAGCTTTGTTACACATGCTTAATAACAAATGTGTGCTTTGTTGCTTGTAACAAAAATGAATTAGGGGATACACATTGTATTACCTGCTGAATATTACAGATTCTAATTTTTAAAAAAAACTAGCTTCCAAGCATAAATGTGGAATAGCCTAATATTTTCCATGTCTAATATGCAGCAGATGTAATAGCTTTTAGTTATTTTTATAGAATAGATATGTATAATCAATAGTTAACATATTTTCATTTGTATTGGTTATTACTTTTCCCACTTAGCTTTAAGGTCATGAACTGATAATGTGTATAATCATATGCATGTCTTGTTAGAATAATGTTCTACTGGCTAGGTTCATAACAACGTGATTAAGCAAGTTAGGTGAACGCCAAGAAATCTTTATCTAAGTGACATGGGATATTTTGTTGGTTCTACAAGTCTCATCTTCAAATTCAAATTTATTCGATTTATAAACCGCCCCCTCTCCCCAAAGGGACTCGGGGCGGTGTACAGGAAAAATTAAAAAAACATATAAAACATACAATATATACAAAGTTAAAAATGAATTAAATTAAACCTGTACTAAAATTTAAAAACATTTAAAATACAACCCACCTAAGCTAAAATTCCCTAAAGTCTAATCTTAATCTTAGTGGGTCCTACAAATCTAATCTTAATATTAGTGGGTTCTACAAATCTCATCCAAACTTTTTAAAATCACACCTGCAGATGCCTCTGCAAATATCCGTTCTTTTAACCAGCCACTGAAAGTAGCAGAAGGCAGAAATAAAGAATAAGCATCTGAACATCTTTTATGGGAAGTCCCTCAAAGAGTTATGAGCTGTGGGTGATGTCCTATAAAGGCAGGATATGTCTTCCTACAAAATGTTATCCAAGTGGATCAAAACACAGGGGTACCTCGGTTCACGAACGCCTCTGTTCATGACCAATTCGGTTTACGAACAGAAATTTTCCAAAAAATGTGCTCCGGTTCACAAACACGGTTTCGGTTCACGAATGGAAAAGTTCATAAAAATGCTCGGGTTCACAAACTCCGCCTCGCTTCACGAACTCCGCCTCGCTTCACGAACACAAAAGTTCATAAAAATGCTCGGGTTCACGAACTCCGCCTCGCTTCACGAACACAAAAGTTCGTAAAAATGCTTGGGTTCACGAACTCCGTTTCGCTTCATGAACAGACCAAAAAACAAGGTCAGAACGGATTAACCGGATTTACATTGAACCCTATGGGAAACTGTGCCTCTGTTCACGACCAATTCGGATCGCGAACAGAGTCAGTTCAAGAATCACGACCAAAAAACAAGGTCAGAACGGATTAACCGGATTTACATTGAACCCTATGGGAAATTGTGCCTCGCTTCACGACCAATTCGGATCGCGAACAGAGTCAGTTCACGAATTAAGTTCGTGAACCAAGGTACCACTGTACCTCCCCATTTCAGTTATTTGGGGAAAATTCAGCAATGTGGGCTATTTTATATGGTGGATTGATGGCGGGTGGGAATTGCCAAGCCCAGGCACCTGGATTTTGAAGGGAAAAGGGCAAGAGAAATAAATTGCAAGGGAAATTAGGGATTTATGGAGGCAGTGAAAATTCTCCTTTCCCAGAGACTTCACTTGGTGTAATTTATCTTTCTTTCTTTGGAAGAAGCAGCTTTGGGAATTTCAGTGCATAGAACAGGATGTTTTATGTAGCTGCTTAATCCAGATGTAGCAAGGCAACTCTGATTGAATAAAGTAACATGGTGTGGAGCTACTTTTGAATATTATGCGTTTTTTCCCCCTCATAGGGTAATTGGCTGAAAAAGATGAAAGTGAGTATAGACATTCATTTTTCTTGATTCAACGACTTGGGTTAAAACACACAGTTAAATTGAATCTAAAGATATTTCTTTCCCATGTCTTGGGGTTTCTGTTCCTTGTTAACATCAATGAAAAAAGCATCTAGCAAAAGAATTCTATCTTTATAATAAACAGAACAAATTAGGTGGGCGTAGTTATAAACTCCAAATAGACACTCACCTCACCTCCCACAACTCTTAAAATCATTTTCAAAGAACGGTAGCAATTTTAGATAACAGTGCCCATATGTTTGCCCAATCTTTTAGGAGGTATTAGGGGAAGAATTCCAGACCTTTTCCCTTTCCTTTTCATATGGAATTTCTAGAAGATAATCCATCTGGATGTGTAATTATAATTACTGTTAAAAATTCTACAACTTCACCTATTATAACATAAACGGTAGCCTGACATATTATGATCAAAGTAAATGTTCTGATTTACATATTCTGAGAAGGTAGAAGATAAGGAAATATGGTGTCTTCGATGACATTAGGATTGTGCCCTCTGGCACCATTTTAGCCACATGTCATGCATTGCATTTTGCCATGCATTACAAAGTGAGAGACCTTTGCCCTTAAAGAATGAACCTATTGTCACTGCTTTAATGCTCCAGTTCTCTGGAAGAACTTACTTAGCAGTTTTGTATAGATGGTAAAAATATATATATGTATATCAAGGAGGCCAACATTTTAGGGAGGTTTCATCAATAAGCCTCATGTTCTGTGATCATTTCTTCTATGTAGAAAATGACATTAAAAAGAATATGATGTGATTTTTGTTTTGTTTTTTGTTTTCATGAGATTAGCAGTTCTCTTTCTGGAAGCACCAGGACTTTTCCGGTGCTCATTCCTGAAATTAGATATTGTAAGAAGACTTGCTGAAATGTATCTAATGTTGTTGAGCTTAAACAAGCCTACTCAGAAACTTGAAAAATGTATAGCAAAGATTGGAAAGGTTCTGCCTGTTGTTGTTGGCTTGTAGCAAGAGAAATGGTACAAACGGAGTAAAATATTCTTTCTAAATATTATGTTCCTTTGTAGAATAAGGCATCTAATGCTGTGAAAGTAAGTATATGGAATTGTTATCATTTACTGCTTTTTAATCACACATGGCAAATTTGGTCCAGAGAGGTCCAGCTCAAATCATCAGTTAGTTTAAAATTGTCTCTTTCCTTTCTCAGTCAAGTCTACCCCCCAAAAAATGACATTCATTTCCATATTAAACAGAATTGCTCTTTAAATTGCAGTTATAGTAATTGGGTGTCTTCTAGATGACACTTTTGCTGTCATATTGAAACGAAACACAATTACATTCTATTTTGTTGCATAATAAGTCTACTGAGATCTCTGTGAAATAACTTCAAACAAGTAGTAAATCTGGCTTTATGTAATTTTCTTATTATTGCTATGTAGTATTGTTTTTAATTTAGTCTGGTTTAGTTTAATGATGCTAGTCTGTGATAGTTTTTATTCATTAACTCATTCATTTAATCTTTCATTCATACATTCAGGCAGAGTGGATGGCAACAGAGTCCCAAATAGAAGAATCAATATTCTGGTTCACAGTTGATACTGAGCTATAATGCAGCTGGTGTGAAATGCCACCACCTTGACTATATATTATTGATGAATTAAAAACAATGATGATTGAAAATAATGAGATATTGAGCCCTAAGCTAAGCAGGGTTGAGCTTGATTTGAATGTAGATGGGTGATGTTTGGGGAATCCCAAGGCTGCATGCTAGACAGTGGAGCAAAGTAAATTGCAAAGTAATTCTTGGTATTTTCCTTCTGTATTTCAGAAAATATGGAACCCCAAGCAGGTAAATTTCATGAGAAAATGTGAACATATTCCCAAATTAATGAATTTAGAAGCCATGCAACATTTTTTTTTATTTCAGGAAATAATAAGCCACACAGTATCAGGAACACCCAACATGGCTGGAATACTATGAAAGACTTAGGAATAGCTGTTCAATAATGCCCATGAGCAAGATGGTAGATATGCTATTACAGTGCCCTTTCTCCCCTCCTCATCCCTTTGGATCTGGTGCTTACTAACAGGTTTGAAGCTGGAACTACCATTGTTAAGGTTAAGAAGACTCTTTAGGGTTGTAAATTGGGAAAGGCAGAGAATAGAATAATAGGATAACAGAGTTGGAAGGGACCTTGAAGGTCTTCTAGACCAACCCCCTGCTTAGGCAGGAAACCCTATAGCATTTCAGACAAATAGTTATCCAACATCATCTTAAAAACTCCCAATGTTGGAGCATTCACAATTTCTGGAGGCAAGTTGTTCCACTGATTAATTGTTCTGTCAGGAAATTTCTCCTTAATTCTAAGTTGCTTCTCTCCTTGATCAGTTTCCACCCATTGCTTCTTGTTCTGCCCTCAGGTGCCCTGGGGAATAGTTTGACTCCCTCTTCTTTGTGGCAACCCCTGAGGTATTGGAAGACTGCTATCATGTCTCCCCTGGTCCTTCTTTTCATTAAACTAGACATACCCATTTCCTGCAACCATTCTTATGTTTTAGTCTCCAATCCCCTAATCCTCTTTGTTGCTCTTCTCTGTGCCCTTTCTATAGTCTTTTTACATTTTTTACATTGTGGCAACTAAAACGGGATGCAGTATTCCAAGTGTGGCTTTACCAAGGCATTATAAAGTGGAATAAGCATCGAACCTTTGCCTCCTGCAAGAATCAAGAATCCCACTGCCTCCAGTTAGAGCTTGACCCAAGAATTAGACCTCAGATATGGAATTGGGGAAATTGCAATCACTCATGTGTAACTGAGAAAGAATAAGAGGCCCCAAGTCACTTAGAAAGTTTCTAGTGTCAAAAGTGTACAGAGTGGGTGTCCCTGATCATCCTCCAACATCTTAACCACTACACTATGAGCCCTCACAGACAGAGTAAATGAATGCGGCTTTTATTTCCCAAGGAAGATCCTAGATATAGAAATCACATTTACTTGGATTATTTAGCTCCCCTCAACTCTAGTAATTTGAACCATTTGGTTTGTCTTATTTAACAGATCACCAGTATTATTTTTTGTAGGATCTACAACCACTGTCATCCTGGATCTTGTTTAATCAAAACACAGCTCATCACTCACAAGTAGCCTTTCCTGTCAATTTAGTAAAGTTGGAAGTGTCTGTTTGAGTTTTTTGAGTTTTATTTGATTTATATCCCGCCTTTCTCCAAAAGGACCCAGAGCGGCGTGTTGGGTGGAGGGTGATTAGAGAAGATCCATATTTGACTCCCTCAACAGCCAAAATCTGAACACTTGTAGATGACTGACTTTGTGATGAAAGGAAATGAAGTGCTTCACAATTAAGACTTGTGATAAGTGCATCACACTTAGTGGGGCTTTTGTTGTTGTTGTTGTTTATAAGAATCTAGATGTTTCTAAGTTACTATATACAAGTCATTTGGGAATAATCGAAATTCTTACAATATGCTGTGGAAGTCAGTTGTACCTTTAGACCTTTGGCGTCCCAATTCCAGGCAGGTAACCACGCTAGGATGCCACCTTTCTCTGCAGCAAAATTGCTGGAAGAAAATACACCCATTGGTTTTAGTATGATGGTGGTTTCTTTTAATGAGAATTGTGAGAAACAAATCATGTCAATGACTTTATTTTGTGTGTGTGTGTGTGTTTTCTGATTGTTTCATTCTGCAGAAAGAGAAACCTAATCCAACCGTACCCAAGCAACGTAAAACTTCTACACCGAGTCCTTTGAGGTCTCCCACCACTACTAAAACTGGACTAATTGCACCTAATAGTGGCGCAGTGAGTATGAAAATATCTGAAGATCCCCTTTGAAGGTGGGAAAGTTGATTCTGCTAATAATAATATTAATCATTATAATAATATTAATAACATTTTTTCCTTGAACCGGGAGCAACCCACCTCTGGCATGTGCTCCAGAAACCCAGAAGAGGAATGGGTGATGCCACATGTGCCAGGCAACATGGCTCTGCGTGCTACCACTCCGAGTCCCCTTGGGGAGAGGACGCGATATATAAAAAATAAAATATTCTTATTAAATATTATTATTATTATTACTTTAGGCACGCATGCCACAGGTTTGCTATCATGGCCTTAGGACTTTACCTGTCATTTCCTGGGGGGGGGGCGGGGTGTGCATGTGGAGATAGAAACTCTGTCAAGTTTCTTACAATATTAGTGATCAACAATTTAATATCTTCTGTCTTCGACCTATGCACAAGTGGTTCTCATTGGTTGTGGCAGTCATTGAGGTTTAATTTTTAAAATAATTTGAAGGGACATTCATGGGATATATTTGCTTCATTATTAGGTTGCTGGTCACTCAAATCTTTACAATGGAAAGCCTCCTGCCAGCAAACAGGTGAGTTCTACCACATTTTCTTCTTTGTTTGGACAGCAAGTCAAGAGTAATCCTGATATTGGGAAAAATCCTTTGATTTCAAGATGCCAGTTGACCTCCTGATGACAGCCTTGAAGATTCAGAAGCAGGGCATAAAATAAATGTCTCAATGGGTCTATATATAGACATTTTGAGTAGTGTGATGTCTTGGTCTGATATAATTTTAGACTATGGTGACTTATAGCATCTACTAAAATCATCCAAACATAGCTTTGCCACTGGAGGTGAATTGTGGGTACAGTTTACATCACTTCAGAAACTGCTTGATGGTAGTACGGAGACATGAGGATAGCATTTGTTACATGTCTCTCCATTACAAAAAAGACTTCTTGATGCCACTTTGTGAGAACATGTTTAAAGAAAATATTTATTTGCTGTTGTTCATACATTACTCTGCAATATTTCTCGAGCTTTAATGCGTGCCTAGACTCAACAACTTTGCCTCTAAAGATATGGTGGAGACACCAACTGAAAGGGACGGGCTAACACTAGGAATTCTGGCTTAGAAACTGTTGGGGTGGGATGAAACAATTGACACCTATGTGTATTAATGATGTTTCAGAAGGGAAGATAGAAAATCTGGAGAGATTCTTGTAGTATAGGTGATCAACAATAAAACATCTACATGAGTGGTTCTGCTTGGTTGTGTCAGACATTGAGCATTAATATTTAAAGTAATGTGAAGGGACATTCACACATATATATTCACTTATTTATTAGTTGGCGGTACCTTCTGCTCAGGCCTATGGTCCTCCTCCTAGCAACCAGGTGAGTTCCACTAGATTGGATTTTCTTATTGTTTCCTATCCTGCATTTGACAGCACATCAAGAATAATTTCTGGTACTGGAGAAAATATGTTGATGACAAGATCTCAGTTGAGCTCCTGATGACTGACATGAGGATCGGTCTTTGAGAAGCAGGTCATAAGAGAAATGTAGAAATGTGAACACATAGACACCTTGACTAGTGCCACACTGTAGCATTGTAGCATCATCTATAAATCATGATGACCTACTGCATCTTCTAGATCAAAGGTTCCCACACTTAGTAACTTTAAGACTTGTGGACTTCAACTCCCAGAATTCTCCAGCCAGCAGAGCTTTAAGAGAGCTTAAATCTCTGCTGGCTGGAGAATTCTGGGAGTTGAAATCCACAAGCCTTAAAGTTGCCAAGTTTGGGAACCTCTGTGCTAGATTCATCCAATCCTAGCTAAATGAAAAGAAATGCAGACACAGTTTACTTCATTGTATAACAATAATTTTATAATAATATGGTGAAGTTTTAAGTAAACAAGGGATAATCTTTGTTGTATAACTTCCCATAACATCTGAGAGTTATTCTCTGTAATCACCTATTGATAAACCATTTAGAGAAAACTATTTGTTTACCAGTTGTTTACTGGTTAATGGATGTCTACACTCAACAACTTTGCTACTATAGATGTGGTGGAACCAGCAGGTGAAGGGGAGGTGCCTCCACTAATTAGAGTAATCAGACATTTCAGCTTAAATTGGGGAAGAAACATCTGAGATCAAACCCTTAGGCCTACATCTGCTGTTTCCCACAGGAAGGCAGACACTATGGCAAGATTCTTGTAATAGAGCTGATCAACAATAAAATATCTACTTCAGCGTCTTCTGGTCGGTCGTGCTTGACAACGTGATTTAATATTTAAAATAATATGAAGGGATGTTTGCAGGATCTATTTATTAATTTATTAGGCTGCTGGTCCCTCTGATCCTAACAGTGGTCTTCCTCCTGCCAGAAGACAGGTAAATGCTATAATGCTGGATTTTCTTCTTCCCAAGTATCTTCTATTAGATAGAAAGTCAGGACCAATCATACTGGGGAAGATGTCAGTTGAGTTCGTGATGAATGCCTTGTGTATCAGGCTCTAGAACATGGGATTCAAACTCATGGTGTCACGTTTTATCACATGACCTATCATGACTCTTCCCCTTTACTAAAATGGGGGTGGGCATGGCTTGCACGTGATACACACAGGCCCTGAGTTTGACTAGAGGCCCTGCTCTAGAGGAAATATTTGGGGGAGGAAATGTCAAACCCCTAGTTCTATATCCATTGTTTCCCAAGGGACAGTAGAGAGTCTGGTGAGATTCTTGTAATAGAGGCGATCAACAATAAAATATTTATTTAGGTCTATCCACAAGTGTTTCTGGTTGCTTGTATCAGACAATGAGGCTTAATTTTTAAAATGCATTGAATGGACATTCACAGGATCTATTTATTTATTAGTCTGTTGGTCCCTCTGATCGTTCCTATGGCCCTCTTCCTCCCAGCAGTCAGGTGAATTCCATAAGTTTGGATTTCCTCATTTCTGGTACATGTCTCTCCATTGCATTAGATTTCTTTCTTCTTGGTTATCAAGAATCTGTTTAGAGAAAATATTTACTTGCTGTTGTTTACATGTTAAAATCTCTTGCTGCTTAATCAATGTCTAGATTCAACAGCTTTACTTTTATGGATGTGGTGAAATCACTATCTGGGGAAGGGTTCCCAGTGAGGGAGTACAAGACATTCCAAGTTGGAGTCCATTCTGGGGAGGGTTTAAACATCTGAGATCAAAGCCCTGGTTATATATCTAAGTCTGGTGAAATTGGTGAAATTCTTGTAGTAGAGTTGATCAACAAAAAATATCTACTTGGGCCTATCCATGAGTGGTTCCACTTGATCGTATCTGAGAATGAGGTTTAATTTTTAAAGTAATATCAATGGACATTCACAGGATCTATTTACTTCTTTATTAGGTTGCTGGTTCTTCCAGTCATTTATATGCTCCTCCTCCTCCTCCCAGCAATCAGGTGAGTTCCATAAAATTGGGGTTTCTTTTCCTCTTATATATTTCTTGGTCCTATTCATGAGTGGTTCTGCTTGATTGTATCTGACTGAGAATTAAGTTTAATTTTTAAAGTAATGTGAATGGACATTCACATGATCTATTTACTTCCTTATTAGGTTGCTGGTTCTTCCAGTCATTTATATGCTCCTCCTCCTCCTCCCAGCAATCAGGTGAGTTCCATAAAATTGGGGTTTCTTTTCCTCTTGTATATTTCTTGGTCCTATTCTTGAGTGGTTCTGCTTGATTGTATGTGAGAATGAGGTTTAATTTTTAAAGCCATACGAATAGACATTCATTGGATTTATTTACTTCCTTATTAGGTTGCTGGCTCCTCCAATCATTTATATGCTCCTCCTCCTCCACCCACCAATCATGTGAGTTCTACAAGGTTGGGCTTTCTTTCTTTTTTCTTGTATATTTCATTTGACAGCAAATCAAGATCTAATTCCTGAAAATGGGGGAAATCTGTGGATTCCAAGATCTCAGTTGAGCTCTTGACAATTTCCTTGAGCATCAATCTTTCAGAAGCAGAGCATAAAGGAAATAGCATAATATGTGAATACATGGAAACTTTGACTGCTATCCTACTCTAGCACCTTTGCATCCGTTTTAAACTGTGATGTCACTTTGTATCTACTGAACTTGTACATCATTATTAGGGGCAGTGCTTTTTACCTTTCTCTACTTCACATTACAGGTTTCTTTTTTGTTCCCAATTTGTCAAAAGTCATTCAGAGAATATATTTATTTATTTATTGTTGTCATTCCAGTTTAGAGTCCTTTTGAGGGGGAAAAAAGTCTCTGATCAAACCAAAATGATTTGATCCCCAAAAATATATTTTATTTTATTTCATTTATTTTATTTCGATTTATATAACCGCCCTTCTCCATCGAAATGGACCCAGCTTGAGGATAGTATAGAAAAGTTTTATTGCAGCTATGGGGATAGCATTTGTTACGTGTCTCTCCATCACATTACAGACTTCTTTCCTGTTCCTGCTTTGTGAGAAGCTGTTTACAAAATATATTTATCTTTTGTTGTTTAAATGTTACTCTTTAGTAAATCTTGATGATTAACACAAGCCTAGATTCAATAACTTTTCTTCTATGCATATAGTAAGCCCACCGTCTGATGGGGAGGCACCCCCACTAGGTTCAGTAATCAGAGGCTGTTTTTAGGGAGGAAACATCTGAGATCAAACCCCTGGTCCTATATCTGCCACTTCCCAAGTCTGGTGAAATTGGTGAGATTCTTGTAGAGTAGTTGATCAACAATAAAATATCTACTTGGTCCTATCCATGAGTGGTTCCACTTGATTGTATCTGAAAATGAGGTTTAATTTTTAAAGTAATATGAATGGACATTCACAGGATCTATTTACTTCCTTATTAGGTTGCTGGTTCTTCCAATCATTTATATGCTCCTCCTCCTCCCAGAAATCAGGTGAGTTCCATAATATTGGGCTTTCTTTTTCTTGTAATTCTTTTAATAGAGGTAAGTTTCTTGTAAAAGAGGTGGTCAACAATAAAATATCTACTTGGGCTTATCCATGAGTGGTTCTGGTTAGTTGTATCTGAGAGTGAGGTTTAATTTTTAAAGTAATATGAATGGACATTCATTGACTCTATTATAAACTCTTTATTAGTTTGCTGATTCCAATCATTTCTATGGTCCTCCTCCTCCTCCGAACAGCCAGGTGAGTTTCATAAGATTGGGTTTTCTCTTGTATCTTGCATTTGACAGCAGGCCCAGACTAATTCCTGATACAGGGAAAATCTGTTATTTCAAGGATGATAGTTGAAATCCTGATGCCTTGAGGACCAGTCTTTCAGAGGCATGGCATAAAATAACTTAATACCCTGTTTCCCTGAAAATAAGACCTCCCCAGATGATAAGCCCAATCGGGCTTTTGAGCGCATGTGCTAAAATAAGCCCTGCCCCCAAAATAAGCCCTTCCCAAAAATATTACAATTAGTTCAGCCATAATTAAAATGAGTTCAGATCTGACTGTCTGTCAGGTTTCCAAAAGATGCCCTAATTAATTCATGAGCCTTGAGCCAAGTTTCAAAAAAAAACACCAGTCATTTATTAGGAACACCATTTCAGCAATACCCCACTGCATTCAGATCTGACCTCCTTTTAATTATGGCTGAACTTTATCCCTGTCAACAACTTTGCTTCTATGCATCTGGTAGAATAAATCTGAAAGGGAGCATCCCCACTAGGTGGAGTAACTGAAAATTCCAGCTTTGAGTCTGGTTGGGGGGAAAAGCCTCAGAGATCAAACCTCTAGTTCTATATTTGCCATT
This sequence comes from Rhabdophis nuchalis, assembly GCA_039707465.1. Lineage (NCBI taxonomy): Eukaryota > Metazoa > Chordata > Lepidosauria > Squamata > Natricidae > Rhabdophis > Rhabdophis nuchalis. Next base: position 8,763,004 of record CM077654.1, read on the forward strand.
TCTCGAGGGAAAGAAGAGTCTGGTGAGATTTGTGTATTAGAGGTTATCAACAAAAAAATATCTACTTGGTCCTATCCACAAATGGTTCTGGTTGATTGTATCTGAGAATGAGGTTTAATGTTTAAAATAATCTGAATGGATATTCATTGATTCTATTTATTTCTTGATTAGTTTCCTGGCTCCTCCAATCATTTATACGGTCCTCCACCACCTCCTCCTCCTCCTCCTCCCAACAGCCAGGTGAGTTCCATAAGATCGGATTTCCCTCTCTTGGATCTTGCATTTGACAGTGAGTCCAGACTAATTCCATAAATTTGGATTTTCTTCTTTTCTGGTATCCTGTTTTTGTCAGAATGCCAAGATATACTCCTGATACTGAAAAAAAAAATCTTTTGATTCTCAGTTGAGTTCCTGATAACTGCCTTTAGGATTAGACTTTCAGAAAGACAAAAAAATAATAATTTTAATATGTGACTACATAGACATTTCAACTACTGCCCTATTCTAGTATTTAACCAACATTTTTTAACTATAGTGATTTATTGGGCTTATCCCCAAATATATTTGGTTGGTTGTGCCTAAATATGAGGTTTAATTTTAAAAATAATATGGACATCCCCTGACTCTATTTACTTTTTTATTAGTTTGCTGGTTCCTTCAATCATTTCTATCGTCCTGATCCTCCTCCCAGTAGCCAGGTGAGTTCCATATTAGATTTTTCTTCTCTGGTTTCTTGCATTTGACAAAATTAATACATAAGACTTCAACTACTGCCATATTCTAGTATTCTTAATATTGGGAAAATCTGATGATTCCAAGATCTCAGCTCTGAGCTCTTGATAAGAACATATTATTATTATTTATTTATTGAATTTATACCCCGCCCTTCTCCGAATGGACATAAGAACAGCCTTGCTGGAACAGGCCACAGCCCATCTGGTCCAGCATTCTGTCTCACACAGTGGCTCCCCATTTGCTTCAGGGTCTTCCCAAGCAGATGTCTTCACCTGCTTATGATTCCCTGCAAATGGCATTGAGAGATATCCTGCCTATCTCTCCAACCCGGAGGGTCTCCTTAGGCATCCATAATGATAGCCATGGATACCCTTGTTCTCCATGAACTCCTCTCATCCTTTCTTAAAGGTGTCGAGGGTGACAGCTGTCACCACTTTTTCTGGCAGGGAGTTCCATAGACCAGTGATCCTCTGGGTGAAAAAGTACTTCCTCTTATTTGTTTGAGGTCTAGCTTCCAAAAGTTTCATGGAGGGCCCCTTAGTTCTAGTGTTGTGCGATAGGGAAAACAGTGTTTCCTTTTCTACTTTGTCCACACCATGATAACTTCCTTTAGGATCAGTCTTTTAGGAGCAGGGTACAAAAGAAATATCTTAATATGTAAATACATAGGGACTTTGCTGCCCTGCTCTTGTATCTTTGCCTCATGTCCCTTTGCATTTAATTTATTAATCCAACCCTAGCTTTGCGAATGGAGGGGAAACATGGACAGTTTACATATCCTCAAAAATGGCTTGATGATAGCATGGAGAAGTTGTTTATCGCTATTAGGTGTAGCTTTTGTTACATTTCTCTCCTTTGCATTACAAAAGGAGAAACGTCATTCAGGAAATAGATTTATTTATTGTTGTCATTCCAGTTTAGAGTCCTTTAAGAAAGGAAGCATTTCTTAAACCGAGGTGACCCATTGCTAAAGTCATTCAATTTTAGCTTTATCAATGAAAGAGAAATGTGAACAGTTCACGTCACTGAAATTATGGCTTGATGATAGAGATGTTTTATATCAGCTATGGCAATAGCATTTGTTACATGTCTCTCCATCACATTACAGGCTTCTTCCTTGTGCGTGCTTCGTGAGAAGCTCTTTACAAAATATATTTATGCTTTGCCATTTAAATGTTTCCCTTTAGTAAGTCTTCATGATTGATGTAGGCCTAGATTCAACAACGTAGCTTCTATGCATGCATTTGAGGAGAGGCAACCCTACTGGGTGGTGTAATCAGACATTCTACTTAGAGTCAATTTGGGGAAGGAAACACCTGAAATCAAACCCCTCATTCTATATCTTCTACTTCCCAAGAGAAGGCAAGCTATCTGGTAAGATTCTTGTAATAGAGATGATCAACAATGAAATATCTACTTGTGCCGATCCACAAGTGGTTCTGGTTGGTTATATCAGAGTATGAGGCTTAAGTTTTAAAATACACTGAATGGACATTCACAAGATATTGATTTGTTGATTATTTGTTAGTTTGCTGGCTCCTCGGATCATTCCTCTGGTTCTCCTCGTCATCCTTCCAGCAATCTGCTCCATAAATTTGAAATTTCTTGTTCCTTGTTATCTTGCATTTAATATAATAATAATAATAATAATAATAATAATAATAATAATAATAATAATAATAATAATAATAATAATAATAATAATAATAATAATAATAATAATAATAATAATAATAATAATAATAATAATAAATTTGTAAAACCGCTCCCTCTCCCCACAGGGACTCGGGGCGGTGCACAGGGAAAAATAAAACAATAAATATACAAACATAGCATAAAAACGAATTAAATCTAATACCTGTGCTAAAATCCCATTAAACACTAAAATACCCAATAATTAAATAAAAACCCTATAGCAGAGAGACTACCCTAGGCCGGCCAAGCAGAAAAGATGTGTTTTTAGTTTCAGACGGAAGGAGCGGAGGTCCGTGGTTGTCCTAATATCGGGGGGAAGGTCGTTCCAGAGGGCTGGGCCCGCCACAGAGAGCGCCCTTCCCCTGGGCGTCGCCCGCTGACAAAGTCTAGTGGACGGCACCCGGAGAAGCCCCTCTCTGTGGGAGCGAATCGGCCGTGAGGATGTATGAGGCAGGATCCGATCCCGCAGATAGCTAGGTCCCGAGCCATGGAGCGCTTTAAAGATGATAACTAACACCTTGAAGCGCACCCGGAAGACAACAGGCAGCCAGTGCAGCTCGCGCAAGAGCAGTGTTACGTGGGTAGACCTAGCGGTTCCCATAATTGCTCGCGCGGCTGCATTCTGGACCAACTGAGTTTGTCAGAACTTCAAGACCAATTCCAGATACTGGTGGAAAATCTGTTCATTTCAAGATTAGTCCAACCCTAGCTTTGCCAAGAAGGGGAAAAGCAGTTACATTACTTTAACCTTACTGCAACAATGGCCTGATGATAACACGGAGATTTTTTGTGTGACCGATGGGGTATCATGTGTTACACATGCTTCCGTTATATCACAGTACTAAATCCTGGTACTAGGGAAAATCTGTTGACTTCAGAATGTCAGTTGAGGTTCTGATGACTGCCTTGAAGATCGATATTTCAGAAGCAGGATGTTAATGAATTATCTCAATAAGTTAATAATAAAAATGTTCTAACAATGGCAATTGTTGACCTTCCCTTCATCACAGCTTTCTGCAGTATTGCCCAGGGAAGCACCAATGTTCCCGTTGTTAACACTTTTCTGCTTTCACTCTTCCAGGGAATGTAAAGTAAAATATGGAAAATGGACTCTGGTGCGTAAAAAGGATGCATGTATTTTAAGTAGATATTTACATTGTATTTTTAAGTAGATATTTACATTGGACAGATTTCTTCCAGGACTTTAAGATAACTCAGTTTCAGATACATTGGTTAGTCTGTGTCATTGACAGTAATGTGGAATGGGGTGGGGGCAAAAATATTAAAATATTACCAGTAGCTTTCTTGATATAAGGGATGCATGAGAGTCAGTTGCATAGCCTTTTTCAGCAGATATTTCATTTTCACTCTTGTTTCTCTAGATCCACCAAATGCATTTGATGAGAATAAAATCCAGAACTGCTTCCTGCAACTTCACTTTCCACATTTCAGAATTAATCAAGGATCAACGTGAAATTACAACTTTCCTGCAATTATCTTTCTTTCTGTTGATTTGAGGGTACTTTCCCTTCACTGTGATTAATCTATTTGCAATAAACATAGTTGTATCACAAAGCTATTTTAAGTTATTAGTTATTTTAAACAACTTCCTGAACTACTGTAGTTGCCATAGTCTTCAAATCCTTACAGAGTACTAAAGCATTACTCCCTCTATGGATCCTGCCTCATTGCTGCCATGATCTAAGAGGAATTGCTCAAACCTGATTCATGCACAAAGAAAAATCTATTCATGTTACGAGCAATGAGACATAGGGAACATATGCAGATTTGCAGATGACTCCAAACTAGGGGTAATAGCCAATACTTTAGAAGATAGACTCACAATCTAGAAGGATCTGGACAGACTTGAATACTGGGCCCTATCCAACAAAATGCAATTCAGGGATGAGAGGTTTTACACTTAAGCAAGAAAAACCAAATGCACAGATATAGAAGAGGAAGTACTTGGCTTAACAGCAGCAACTGTGAGAGAAGAATGGAGAAGTATGCTGCAGCTGTGCCCCCCCCACCTCAAAACAAATCCCATAGTGATAAACTACATCAATAGAGGGATAGGCTCAAGATCATGTGAAGTGTTAGTACTTTATAACGCTTTGGTAAGGCAGTACTTAGAATAATGTATCCAGTTTTGGTCACCATAGTGGAAAAAAGATGCTGAGACTTTAGAAATAGAGCAGAGAAGAACAACTAAGACTAGACATTAAAACATGTGACGAATGGTTGCAGGAACTGGGTATGTCTAGTCTAGCAAAGAGAAGGACTAGGGGTGATTTGATAGCAGTCTTCCAATATGTAAGAGGCTGCCACAAAGAAGAGGAGATCAGCCATTTATCCAAAGGATCTGAAGGCAGGACAATTTTTTTGGCAAATATTTTATGGACCCCCTAAAGCCCATCCACCTATCCCATGGATATGGAATAGCTTCTATTTCTCCTCTATCACAGTTCTGAAATTTCATTATTCCTTCTCTCTAGCAAGGTTGGATACATTACCTTTGGTCATTGTCTTGAGGTATTACAAAATCCCCCACACACATCAGGATTTCTAAAACTGTGGTTCAAATATCACTGAGCGTTCCCCAAAACCACAGAAATCACAATTATTTGACAGTTATTGAAAATAGTGGCCAAAATGTAAGTGCCCCTCTTCTCATTTTTGTTAAAAAATATAGCTTTTTCACAGAAAATGTTCCGTTAATGTTAATATTCAATGGATTTAATATTGTTTGAAATCATTCAGTGAACAAAAAATTGTCTAAATACAATTTTTTAAATTTTTAATGTAGTACATAGCGCTGATGTTGTATTTAACTCATACAACCATAGTCCTTTTGGGGGGTCTATAATTTTTGGAAGTAGGAAGACAGCAAAAACCTTCAAAAATCATTCTGGAAGCATCAATGTGAACATTGTTCTTGTACATATATTTCTCTTGTATCTGAAAAGTTTAATTAATTTCTACCTGAAGAGTTTTTTCATCTTTATTTTATCTGTATTCATTCGCTTGACCTATAGTAATGATAAGGATTTAGTTTGATTTGGATTTGATTTGACAGATGCATAATAATGTCACAGATACCATGACCTGTGTCCTTTCATAAGATGTTGTGAATCAAATACATATTCATAACATTTGCACAAGTATATTATCATGCCTCTGTCATTGCTTTAATGTCATCATGATTTTATCCTGGACATCTTATCTTAAATAAATGAGCATTTCTTACCAAAACAGAAGGCGAAATGGGAAAACAAGCAAAATAAATCCTTCCAAGCATAAGCTATAACCACAATATTATTATTTTTTTATTTCTAACAACACTGATATATTAAAATCAGGCAACAATGCCAGGCCTGTTCTATTGAGAGTGACCAAAAAGAATATGAAGAGATACTATTCCTCCAAATGACCTTGAAGTTCATTTTCCAAATCGTATCATTCCATGGTATAAAATCAGTTAGTTTCACAGAATCAGACACTGCTTTAAAAGTGTGATGCAACAGTTGATTTTTGATAGAATGAATATGCTATAGACTATTTTAGACAAATTGATATAAAAGCATACTGACACATAGATTTTACAGAATAAAGAAAAGAGTTGCAAATCTTACATGTTATGCAGCACTAAAAGTAGTGCATAGTACAATGAGCTAAGTTATAAATATATATTTATAACTGTTTTTTAAACTAAGAAATATCTTCTCCATGAGGATCAGGAAGAATATGCATTGAGCCCACTTTATTCATATTCAATAAAGCTATAATAAACTGTTAGAAAGTACACTACAATAGTGGTTCTCAACCTGTGGTTCATGGACCCCTGGGGGGCTGTGATGTCACCACAGGGAACATTTGATGCAGTCGAGTGTTTTAAATCCTGAGTTAACTCTTGGTGGTCCATTGTCATGGTCTGTAGCCATGAAAGGTATTTAAAGGGGGTCCATGGTGAAGAAATAGTTGAGAACCACTGAGCTACAGTATGCCACTTTTTCATCTTTGTTAAAGCTATTTGGCAACATTCTTGAAACCAGATTGACATTGTCAAATAATTCCTTCTCTTCCAAACATGGATGATAAACTGTCTAGCAGCCACTTCCAAAAATATAATATATTCCTCATGCAGCATTTTTTAATCTCTTTGTCAAATGCTGATAATACACCTTATATAGTGTCGATACCAAGGTTCCTCAATAACTGTTTTTGGAGGAAAACAGTTTTAAAAAGGGACATCATCACATCTGTAAATACATTCTAATTCTCTCTTGCTATTGGGTTCAATTCTTAACGTTATCTAGCCATTTCAAGGTCTTCATTTCAATTTCAGGTGATACTGATTTAAAGGATTTTGTTAACTTTTGTTACACTACATTGCATTTTGATGAACTACAGCAGGAGTAGTCAACCTTTTTATAACTATTGCTCAATTTTGTATCTCTGTTAGTAGTAAAATTTTCTAACCACCCACCAGTTCCACAGTAATAGTGATTTATAAAGTAGGGAAGTCAATTAAATTTTAAAAAGGAAAGTGTTTTGAACAAAAAACCTACCGCCCACCATGAAAGCTGGAACGCCCACTAGTGGGTGGTAGGGACCAGGTTGACTACCACTGAACTACAGCAATGAAAGCTGCAGGTTAAAAAAGTACCCTTTCCAATTAAAGAATAGGTACAGGGGGCTATTATATGTGTTGAAAAGGAATATAGTTCTAAATCTAGATTACATTTCCAGATAAAGTTGTCAACATCCTTCTTCCAAAAAGACTATGTTCAGAGATTCCCCAAACTGCTGTTTTCTGTGGTTACAAAAACAGTCTCTTACATACTCTGTTCCACTTCTCTGTCCACCGCTCACCACTTTTATGAAACCATAACACTCCAAAATGGATATTTTTACATATATAGTTCTTGCCTGCCAGCATCACTCAAAAATCTTAGAACATGTGAAAGTCTCAGCTCATTTTCCATCATGGCCAAAGATTTTCCTTCACTGTATGGAACCACAGAATCAGTTAGAATTTTCCCAGTTGGGCTAAGGATTTCAATTTTGAGAGATCTGATGGTGTACTCCAAACAGGGGCAACTGATACAATAATGATGATCAGGTCACTTCTGTATCAAATCATATTTACATATATTCTTTTGTTCATATGTGGACAGTGAAAGCATTCCTCCTCCTCCTCCTCCTCTTCCTCCTCCTCCTCCTCTTCCTCCTCCTCCTCCTCCTCTTCCTCCTCCTCCTCCTCCTCCTTCCTCCTCCTTCCAGAATCAATCATATGTTCAGACTGAATTTGCCATTTTATCCACCTATCAAGTCCTTCCCAAGGACCTGTGACAGGCAGATGTGAATGTTTGATGGTGTTAAAGTTATCATCACAGGATGAAAACTGTTCTGAGTAAAGTTGGCATTTGCAACTGACCGACAGTGTTTTTGTGAATGGAGATGCTCAAGTCGTACTCTGATTGTCTTGGGATTGCACCCAAGGCACCTGTTACTATTAGTATTTATTTATTTATTTATTTATTTTATTAAATTTATACCCCGCCCTTCTCCTTGTTAGGACCCAGGGCGGCGCACAGGCATTATTTAAGAACACAAAATACAATAAATATCTATTAAAATGTATTAAATTAATAAACCCGTGCTAAAACCCAATATTAAAACCCTTGCCAATTATAAATTATTTTCTTAAAAAGTCAGAAATGGGGGCTATCCTAGGCCGGCTTGTTGGAATAAATACGTCTTAAATACTATTTTTGCTTTCTTTTGCCACAGTTGGTCTCTTTGTATTTGCAGGTCTTTTGCATTTTTTTTTAACTTCATCTGTTCCTCCTTTTCTATTCTGGTTACGTCCACTATTTAGAATTTTTCCTTTCATATGAGAATTGTTAAGTCTGGGCTGTTACATGGCAGGTGCTGTCTGTTTGAATTCTAAAGTCCCAGAGCACTTTAGCTTCTACATTTTCTAGTATTTTCTCTGTTTCATGGTAACCCTCATTTTGCTTGCAGGGAAATGCTATTTCTTGCAGATTTTCCAATGCATCATTGTTGCTACTTTGTCATGGCGTTGTTTGTAGTCAGCCTGTGAAATTTTGCAGCAGCTAACCAGATGATCCACTGTTTCTTCAGCTTCTTTGCAGAGACAGCACTTATTGTCTGTTGTTGCCTTCTCAATTCTGGCTTTGTGTGCATGTGTTCCAGGGGTGGATTGCTGCCAGCATTACTGCCAGTTCGGTACACATGCAATTTTGCTCCACACACATGTGCATTTGACCACTAATGCAATAAAAATTGCTCTGTGCATGCGCAGAAGCAAAAAAACAACAACATGGCGCTGCCTATGGCACCCCAAACTGTAAGAACCAGTTTGGGGACATGGCAGGCCTCAGTTGCTTGCCAGTTCCAGTAACCCAGGCTGCCAAACTACTACTGGTTTGGCCGAACCAGGCCGAACCGGTAGGAACCCACAACTGATGTGTTCTTAAGGTTTGGTGTTGTTCAGCTGAATTAGCCTTTCTGTCTCTTTCTTCAAGTTTCTTGCTCTTAGGTTTTCTCACTGTTTGCTTGCTATTTTTCAAAAATGTACTGGACATATAATGTCTTTCCATATCTCTTTTCTGCTCTTCATTTGGTCTTTCTTTTAGACCCATTTGGTCTCTCCAGTACTCAGTAGACCTTCTTCACTGTCCTTCAAACATTCTTCCAAAGCCCCCTTTTCTTCTTCAACCATCTGATGTACTTGCAGTATTCTGTAACCATCTATGATGATAACTGATGATTAAGTTGACAGATTGGTGAGTAGGGTCTGTCATCATCTATATCATTATCTACATCATTATCATCACAAATTCATTTGCCACTCATCTCACATTTCCAGGCGACTACTCTAGAATATGGATTGGAATACAAATGTTCCTTTCTTAGAAATATAGTATCCTATGTTTTAGGAAGACATATAAATAGTTCAAGCTTTTTTTATTCATCTTTTTATACATGCCTGTTGTCTGTATTCATACAACCTATTTATCAACTTAGCTTTATTCTTGATTAATTGGAAGGTTTTGGGGGGTTTGTGTGTTGTGTGAATGTAGGCTGCTGGATTAGTGTATAAATCAATGTATTGGGTAGACACAGAAAATGTTTCCCTTTCTTCCCGTCTCCACCATATGCCTCTGTGCATCAGAATATGAAATAAAGGCCACATCACACAAACTGGTGTCGGGGACATCATTTTCTTTGACAATGATAACAGATATTTTCATGTGATGTCTGGTCAACAAAGCTTAATCTTCAGAAGTGAATATCTCTTGTTGATATTCATTTTCTGGATGAGTGAATATTTTTGTTTCTGGAAAAAAAATATCTTAGATATGTCAAGAGTAAAAAATTGGATCAAAGGATTAGATTAGATTAGATTAATGTCAGTTTGAATGAATAGAATGTCAATTCTTAGTGGCTATGACAAGGGGATTCTTTGATGGATTAAGATGACAATATTGTTAAATCTGTCTTGGCCGCTTGACCTGGCCACTTAGATAAGAAATATTTCTTCAACCTTTTGGCTGTACTATCTGATTAGATTATAATTCACATACGTGGATAGGTAAGTCAAGTCAAATGAGGACAAAACTCTTTGAACTCGCATCCATAATACTTTTGTGACAGGTTATTTTGACCAAAACTGGAAAACTGCCTGTGCTGTTTGTGTATTGATCAAAGCTAGATTCTTTAACTAGAGGTTAAAAAGGAGTCAATTACTCTTATAGCAATGGTGGTACTTATGGAAAGAATACAGGAAACTACTTGAATTTCCTAATAAATAATATAAATATAAAAAAGGACCATTTAAAAAAAAACATGATAATACATTGAACAGATCAATGAAATAAAACTCAAATGAGCCATTGGTTAACTTTCAGGTGGTTCATCTCCTAGAAGGAATTATCATTAATTCTATTATTTATTTTACAACGTTTGGGTACCACTCTAATCATTAGAATTATGGCTGGTCTACCATCATCAGATACTTTTTAGAAAGCACAAAAGACCTAACATAAGGGGACGAACACCTTACCCCTGTGGATGGGGCACGGAACTTGGGCATCCTCCTGACTTCCTCCTCCATGGAAGATCAAGTGACAGCCGTGGCCAGGAGGGCATTCTACCAGGTTTGCCTGGTACACCAGTTGCATCCCCTATTGGATCGGGATGCCCTTTGCACAGTCACTCATGCCCTCGTGACATCCCAACTGGACTACTGCAATTCTCTCTACATGGGGCTCCCCTTAAGGTGCACCCAAAGACTTCAGCTTGTCCAGAATGTAGCCGCGCGAGCAATTGTGGGAACCTCGAGGTTTACCCATGTAACACCGCTCTTGCGCGAGCTGCATTGGCTGCCTGTCATCTTTCGGGTGCGCTTCAAGGTGTTAGTTATCATCTTTAAAGCGCTCCATGGCACGGGACCTAGCTATCTGCGGGATCGGATTCTGCCCCATACATCCTTGTGGCCGATCCGCTCCCACAGAGAGGGACTTCTCCGGGTGCCGTCCACTAGGCTATGCCAGCGGGCGACGCCCAGGGGAAGGGCCTTCTCTGTGGCGGGCCCAGCCCTCTGGAACGACCTTCCCCCCAAAATTAGAACAACTACGGACCTCCGCTCCTTTCGTCAAAAATTGAAAACACACTTTTTCTGCTTGGCCGGCCTAGGTTAGTCTTCCGTTTTTAACTGGGTTTTTAGGGGGGGGGGGTTTAGTTTTAGTATAGTGGGTTTTAGCGCAGGGACAATTTGTTTAATTCTTATTTTAGCTATTTTATGTATTTTATATTTGCTTTTAACTTCCCTGTGCACCGCTCCGAGTCCCTTTGGGGAGAGGAGGCGGTCTATAAATAAAATTATTATTATTATTATTATTATTATTATTATTATTATTATTATTATTATTATTATTATTATTATTATTATTATTATTATTATTATTATTATTAAATAATCTTTAATATAGGAAATAATGATCTAACACATAATATGAAGGCCCACTGGAGTAGAAGAATCTTCAGGACATTTCTAAACCAAAGGCATGCCAGGGCCAACTGCATAGTTTGGGTTCCCAAACTATGTAGGCTATCAGTGAAAAGGCCTGCCATTATATTTCCCTCCAATAGATTTCTTGGCAAGATCCTCAATAGACCTTCTTTTTGGTGACTAGATTGGATGGGTGGAATTATGTTTGATAATGTAGTCCTTGGTACATATCCTGGTGTATAAAAACAGTTATATATATACCTGTAATCTTCAACTTACAACCACAATTGGGCTCGAATGTGCATCACTGCGCAATGTAGGCCCTTTGCATAAAATAAGATATCATGTCACTGCATTACTTAGTGACCCCAATTCTGGCATTGCTGATGTTAACCAAGAATCGGGGTCATTAAATGAACGCTCACCCTACTGAAGGCCTAGCTTCCACCCAACCCCAAATTCAATCAGGGAAGGGATTGCCTTCAACGTCCCCAACTCACCTATCTCCCCTCTCCCCCCCCCCAAAATCTGTCCTTTTGACTGCTTAGTAAAAACTCTAAAATCTCATGATTCATCCCTGTTTGCCACATCTTGGGAAGCCTCAACCATCCCAGCCTAGGCCTAACCAAAATCATTCTTGTTTCTAAAGCTAGAATGACAACATTTGCACAATATCATGGATCTGATCATTGAATGGACCCATTTTCCGAATTAGTGCAATGTACCGAATGATGATGTAACCACGTAAGTAAAGTATTCATAACACTGTGCCATAAAAAAACCTAACCTAGATTAAAATTAAAAATGTGTCTGACTGCTATCTTTTGGTTTGCCACTCTCAGCAGTCTGACTACTCTGCATAATAGTAGTGGCCCATTGTCTGCTTTATGCAGATCTTACTTGCAGGGAAGAGAAGCAGCCCAGGAAAATGTTATCTTCTCTTTGATGCACCTCTAATTTTACATTTTAGATAAAGGTATTCCTTATGACCACAACTGAGCCCAACATTTCTGTTGTTAAGTGAAACAATTGTTAAGTTAGTTTTGCCCCATTTTCTTGTCACAGTTGTAAAGTGAATCACTGAAATTGTTAAGTTAAGGCAGGGGTGTCCAAACTTGGGAACTTTAAGACCCGTGGACTTCAACTCCCAGAATTCCCCAGCCAGCATGGCTGGCTGGGGAATTCTGGGAGTTGAAGTCCACGGGTCTTAAAGTTCCCAAGTTTGGACACCCCTGAGTTAAGGGATCTGGCATCTCCATTGACTTTGCTTGTCAGAAAAGATGATCACATAACCCCAGGACTCTGCAAGTGTCATAAATATGAACCGGTTGCCAAGCATCCCAGTTTTAATCACACAGCCACAGGGATGTTATAATAGGTATGAAAAACAGTCATAAGTCACTTTTTCCATCCTGTCATATCTTGAAACAGCCGTTAAATAAACTATTATAAGTCAAGGACTACCTGTATTTCCAAATGTTATGCTATTGCAAATATTTGATTCTGATTTGAAAGCAGGCATCAACCTGCTTGTAGGACTTTGCTATTTTGAATGACCTTCAGGTTAGTATTTCGAACATCGTCATGATCAGCTTCCCCTTGATTCTATAGAGAAAGGTCATTCATGCAGCTCAAATGTCCAAACATGGAAAAAGTCAAACTGTATCACTTTGGCCCTTTGTTTAAGATGAATAATGCCTTTTAAGTTTTGAATCTTGAAACTAGCCCCTGGCTTTTTGGCATCAGCAATTCCTTCTCTGTCAACAATCCTAAAATAAGTTGACTTTTCCTTATTGACAAAACTGATTAGACTCCTTAACAAATGAAGGCTTACACTTGGTCAATCAACCTTGAAATTTCCAGCCAGACACCTGCTATAAATATAGATGCTAGAAGTTGTCCATCCTCACATCACTGGCTTTACTCCTGAATTGTTGTGAAGTCAACTCAAACCAAGCAAAGCCAAAATGCATCTCCAGGCTGTAGCTTCGGCTTTTCTCATCGTTTTCCTTTGCCAACATGACGTTTTGGTAAGTCTGTTCTGTCTTTCAATGAATAATTCTGATATCTGTCCTGAATGTTTAGCAAGGTATTCAGTGAGATTTGAGAATGCAATTTTGTATGTTTTATTGAGGAATGATATTGTATATTGGGAGAGGTTAGTGTTGATCTCTACCATCTACTTATGTAGCATACTAATGAGCCACTTATTGCTTTGAGAAGGCAAGATACCATTAGCCTATTGGGAAGGTGATCTCCACCCAGGCATTCTTGCTGGGCATTCAAAGTAGTGTTCCCTCTGCTGGTTTAACTAGACCAGTTGAGACTCTATATTGTTTTGGTGGCACAGTGGTTTGGCAGTTCAAATCTCATCAGCCTCAAGGTTAATTAAGTCTTCCATCCTTCCAAGGTGGGTAAAATGAAGACTCAAAATGTTTGGGGCAATATGCAAACTGCTTAGAGAGGGGTATAAAGCATTGTAAACTGGTATATAATTCTATTGCTATTCTATTTGCCTCCATTCCTATTAGTTGATGGATGTGCTAACTTTGACAAAGTCAAGAGGGAAGCCAGATTCACTTAACAATCATGGAACTAATTAAATTACTGTCGTGATCCACTTAAAAATTATGTCCAGAAAAGTTATAAAATGGAGGGGGGGAACTCACTTAACAACAAAACTTTGTCACATGAGTTGGGCTGTGAGAGAGTCATGACCAAAGTCATCCACATGGCTTCCATGCTTAAGACAGGACCAGAATTCAACTCTGGTTTCTAGGCAAAGCACCTTAGTCACTACACTAAACTGGCTTTAGTTTAAGAGATTTCCAAAACATTTTATGGATGGTTAAAAGGGGGAAAAACAGAATGGAAGAATAACTGGACTATTTTGTTTTTTAAAATTTAGGTCTCTGGCTTGGTGAGTATTATATATCTTCTATGTGCTTAGAGAATGTGCAAAATCGTCACAAATATATCTGATTTCCAATCTGGGGAAAAATCTCCCTTTTCATGTGCCAACTTTTAAAACTCCATGGTTTGTGGTATGGTCTCCTCAATGAACAACATGACATGAACTGTTGGAGCATTCTGCTGGTCCTGTGATTTATATTTGGATTTTTGAAAACTGATTCATATTTTGGACAGTTGTAGGGGGGGCTCAAGTGATCACTTTTTCAACCTCTGACAAACAGAGTCAAGGAGAAAGCCAGTTTCACTTAACAATCATGGAACTAATTAAATTACTGTCGTGATCCACTTAAAAATTATGTCAAGAAAAGTTATAAAATGGAGGGGGGGGGAACTCACTTAACAACAAAACTTGGTCACAGGAGTTTGGCTGTGAGAGAGTCATGACCAAAGTCACCAACTTGGCTTCCATGCTTAAGGCAGGACCAGGATTCAAAGGATTCTGGCTTCAAGGCCAGCACCTTAGTCACTGTACTGAACTGGCTTTAGTTTAAGAGATTTGCAAAACATTTTATGGATGGCTAAAAGGGAAAAAATGAATGGAAGAATAACTGGACTATTTTGTTTTTAAATTTAGGGACTCGGGTTGGTGAGTACTATAAATCTTCTATATGTTTAGAGAATGTGCAGAATCGTTACATTTCATGAATGACACAAATACGTCTGATTTCCAATCTGGGGATAAATCTCCCTTTTCATGTGCCTACTTTGAAAGCTCCATGGTTTTGTGATATGTTCTCCTCAAGGAACAACATTGCCTTGAACATGCTTGGCACAATACATCAATTTGCATTGAAATAGTGGTGTGAACAATTCCAGTAACCCAGCTTCCAATTTAACATGGGTACAATGAAGAAGTGTAAATAAGATCAATATCTGCAATCCAGATGCTTACTTTTATCTTTGAGAATGAATTGTTATTATAACCAAGATTTGTTTCAAAACAATTGCATTGGTCATGTTATGAAGTGTGCTAAAATATCCTAAATATTCAAATAGATTATACTAGATTAACCACTATCAGACCGCTTTGGTTTAAGGGATCCATAACGCTAGCTATGAATCATTAAAAGACTTGAGTCAATATGGCTGCTAATTCTTTACTTAAGATTCTTTAAAATGTTGGGTGACCATAGTATGTCCCCCTGTAACAATGGCTCAACCCCCTGTATCTCTAAGAATCTTTTCTACTGTATTCTATCTTTCTCGAAGGTGAACATTTCTGTTTAGTCTCAGACCAACCAATATTTTCTATGGCTTGTTGAAGGATGGGGCAGATCTGGAAGGAATAAAGGAATCTTATCTTACTTATAGCTCATCCATTTAGTGTGGCAAGCTGGTATTTCTATGAGGTTTATTGTTATTTTTTAAGCCCTTGGTGAACAAGAATGGAAACCAGAGGGCTGTTGAATGGGCAGAATCACTCTTGGACTGCCACTGTATTTTGCTGCTGCTGCTATCACATTGCGCCAAAAATAAGACCTACTCAGAAAGTAACTCCTACCTGGTTTTTACACAGTATAAACCCTACCCCCCAAATAAGCCCTAATTAAGACCTGACCTACTCCAGATATCGCCGCCCTGGGTCCTTTGTGGAGAAGGGCGGGATATAAATTTAAATAAATAAATAAATAAATAAATAAATTATAGGGGATGGGAGGTTTTGAAAGCTACAGGTAGTCCTTCACATACAACACCTAGTTTAGTGACCATTTGAGGTTACAAGAACACTGAAAAAAGTGACATGGGCATTTTTCACACTTATGATTGTTGGAGCATCCTGAGGGTCAGGAGATTTATATTTGGATTCCTGATAACTGTTTCATATTTTGGTCAGGTGTAGGGGGGGTCAAGTGATCATTTTTAGCAGCCTTCGACAAACAGAGTCAAGGAGGAGGCCAGTTTCACTTAACAATCATGGAACTAATTTAATAACTTAAAAATTATGGCAAGAAAAGTCATAAAATGGAGTGAGGCACTCACTTAACAATAAAATTTTGTCATAAATAGTTGGGCTATGAGATAGTCATGACCAAAGACACCCACTTGGCTTCCACGCTTAAGGCAGGACCAGAATTCAACTCTGGTTTCTAGGCGAAGCACCGTAGTCACTAACCTAAACTGGCTTTAGTTTAAGAGATTTGCAAAATCTTAAGTTTCACTTAACAATCATGGAACTAATTAAATTACTGTCGTGATCCACTTAAAAATTATGTCAAGAAAAGTTATAAAATGGAGGGGGGGAGAACTCACTTAACAACAAAACTTGGTCACAGGAGTTTGGCTGTGAGAGAGTCATGACCAAAGTCACCCTCTTGGCTTCCATGCTTAAGGCAGGACCAGGATTCAAAGGATTCTTGGCTTCAAGGCCAGCACCTTAGTCACTGTACTGAACTGGCTTTAGTTTAAGAGATTTGCAAAACATTTTATGGATGGCTAAAAGGGAAAAAATGAATGGAAGAATAACTGGACTATTTTGTTTTTAAATTTAGGGTGGCGGGTTGGTGAGTACTATAAATCTTCTATATGTTTAGAGAATGTGCAGAATCGTTACATTTCATGAATGACACAAATTCATCTGATTTCCAATCTGGGGATAAATCTCCCTTTTCATGTGCCTACTTTTAAAGCTCCAGGGTTTTGTGATATGTTCTCCTCAAGGAACAACATTGCCTTGAACATGCTTGGCACAATATATCAATTTGCATTGAAATAGTGGTGTGAACAATTCCAGTAACCCAGCTTCCAATTTAACATGGGTACAATGAAGAAGTGTAAATAAGATCAATATCTGCAATCCAGATGCTTACTTTTATATTTGAGAATGAATTGTTATTATAACCAAGATTTGTTTCCAAACAATAGGATAGATCCTGTTATAAAGTTTGCTAAAATATCTTAAATATTCAAATAGATTATACTAGATTAACCACTATCAAACTGCTTTGGTTTAAGGGATCCATAACGCTAGCTATGAATGATTAAAAGACTTGAGTCAATATGGCTGCTAATTCTTTACTTAAGATTCTTTAAAATGTTGGGTGACCATAGTAAGTCCCCCTATAACAATGGCTCAACCCTCTGTATCTCTAAGAATCTTTTCTACTGTATTCTATCTTTCTCGAAGGTGAACATATCTGTTTAGTCTCAGACCAACCAATATTTTCTCTGGCTTGTTGAAGGATGGGGCAGATCTGGAAGGAATAAAGGAATCTTATCTTATTTATAGCTCATCCATTTAGTGTGGCAAGCTGGTATTTCTATGAGGTTTATTGTTATTTTTTTAAGCCCTTGGTGAACAAGAATGGAAACCAGAGGGCTGTTGAATGGGCAGAATCACTCTTGGACTGCCACTGTATTTTGCTGCTGTTGCTGCTATCACATTGCGCCAAAAATAAGACCTACTCAGAAAGTAACTCCTACCTGGTTTTTACACAGTATAAACCCTACCCCCCCCAAATAAGCCCTAATTAAGACCCTACCTACTCCAGATACTATAGGGGATGGGAGGTTTTGAAAGCTACAGGTAGTCCTTCACATACAACACCTAGTTTAGTGACCATTTGAGGTTACAAGAACACTGAAAAAAGTGACATGGCCATTTTTCACACTTGTGACTGTTGGAGCATCCTGCTGGTCATGAAATTTATATTTGGATTCTTGATTAGTGATTCATATTTTGGTCAGTTGTAGGGGTGGTCAAGTGATCATATTTAGCAGCCTTCGACAAACAGAGTCAAGGAGAAAGCCAATTTCACTTAATCATGGTACTAATTAAATTACTGTCATGATCCACTTAAACATTATGTCAAGAAAAGTCATAAAATGGAGGGGGGAAACTCACTTAACAACAAAACTTTGTCACATGAGGTTGGGCTGTGAGAGAGTTATGACCAAAGTCACCCACTTGGCTTCCATGCTTAAGGCAGGACCAGAATTCAAAGGATTATGGCTTCAAGTCCAGCACCTTAGTCACTGTACTGAACTGGCTTTAGTTTAAGAGATTTGCAAAACATTTTATGGATGGTTAAAAGGGGGAAAAATGAATGGAAGAATAACTGGACTATTTTGTTTTTTAACTTTAGCTCCCTAACGTGGTGAGTATTATATATCTTCTATGTGCTTAGAGAATTTGCAGAATTGTTTCATTTCATGAATGTCACAAATAAGTCTGAATTCCAATCTGGGGATAAATGTCCCTTTTCATGTGCCAACTTTTAAAGCTCGATGTTTTTGTGGTAAGGTCTCCTCAATAAACAACATGACATGAACATGCTTGGCACAATACATCAATTTGCAGTGAAAAAGTTGTCTAAAGAATTCCAGTAACCCAGCTTGCAATTTAAAATGGGTAAAATCAAGAAGTGTAAATAAGATCAATATTTGCAATCCAAATATCTTTGGATACTTTTATCTTTGAGAATGAATTGTTATTATAACCAACATTTGTTTCAAAACAATTGCATTGATCATATTATGAAGTGTGCTAAAATATCCTAAATATTCAAATAGTTTATACTAGACTAACCACTGTCAAACTGCTTTGGTTTAAGGGATCCATAAAGCTAGCTGTGAATGATTAAAAGACTTTAAAAAAACCATTGCATGAAAGAAATAACTATACTCTGTTAATGTTTGTTTTAGGGAGCAAATCAGAGGATTAATATTGCAAAACCTCGCTAATACTTCCAATGGTGGGAGATGTAAAAATATGAATCACAAAACAAGCAAAAGCTTCCCATGTGTACTGATAGATAAGCATCAAAAAATCATATCAGCATTAAAATTAACTAAGCTTTGTAGGTTGAGTCAATATGGCTGCTAATTGTTTACTTAAGATTCTTTAAAATGTTGGGTGACCATAGTAAGTCCCCTGTAATAATGGCTCAACCCTCTGTATCTCTAAGAATCTTTTCTGCTGTATTCTATCTTCCTCAAAAGTGAACATTTCTGTTTAGTCTCAGACCAACCAATATTTTCTCTGGCTAGTTGAAGGACAGGGCAGATCTGGAAGGAATAAAGGAATCTTATCTTACTGCCTTTCTTGCATGCATGAGAAAATTCAAAGGATTCTGTCTTCAAGACCATTACCTTAGTTACTATACTGAACTAGCTTTAGTTTAAGAGATTTGCAAAACATTTTATGGATGGCTAAAAGGAAAAACAATGAATGGAAGAATAACTGGACTATTTTGTTTTTAAATTTAGGGCGCCAGGTTGGTGAGTACTATAAATCTTCCATATGTTTAGAGAATGTGCAGAATCGTTATATTTCATGAATGACACAAATACGTCTGATTTCCAATCTGGGGATAAATCTCCCTTTTCATGGGCCTACTTTTAAAGCTCCAGGGTTTTGTGATATGTTCTCCTCAAGGAACAACATTGCCTTGAACATGCTTGGCACAATACATCAATTTGCAGTGAAATAGAGGTGTGAACAATTCCAGTAACCCAGCTTCCAATTTAAAATGGGTACAATGAAGAAGTGTAAATAAGATCAATATCTGTAATCCAGATGCTTACTTTTATCTTTGAGAATGAATTGTTATTATAACCAAGATTTGTTTCCAAACAATAGGATAGATCCTGTTATAAAGTTTGCTAAAATATCTTAAATATTCAAATGGTTTACACTAGAAGATTAACCACTTTCGAATTGCTTTGGTTTAAGGGATCTATAAAGCCAAGTTGTGAATCATTAAAAGTTTTTTTTTAAAAACTTTGCATGAAAGAAATACTGTAATTATACTCTTTTAATTTTAGGGAGCAAATCAGGGGATTAGTATTGCAAAACTCTGCTAATACTTTAATTTAAGAAAATTTCTCACTTCTATAGCCTGATTCGAGAGAGCTGTAGAGTAGTGTTACATTTTTAAGGATAAAAATAAATAAAGAACATATTTCATGGAGAAATAACTATACAGTTTTATTATTTAATTTAGCTGAATAAGTATTCTGAGGGATTATCACAAAAATTGTGGACATGATTGGTGAATTTTGGGTGTGCAACAGATATGATTGGGTGTTCATTTTAAAAGTACACATATTATCCTGACTTCAACCATTATGCCATTACCTACAGTAAATTTCTAAACAATACCTCAGTTTGCTTTCCCTTATATATAAAACATGATCTGCATCCCTTTGAAAAAGCTGTCTGTACTGATGATAAAATAAATATGCACATCAGTTACAGCATTACATGCATAAAGAAGAGAAGAATGTGTGAAATAATATATTTTTCCATTAATTTGTATGTTTATTTTATGAGGCAAAAACTGGGTGATGTTTACATGTCTTTTAATTTAGGAAAATTGCTAACCGCTACTTTAAAACATGATTTAAAACATCTGCACCTTTGTTAAAACTGTTTAAGTTTTACGTTAAAGCCATTACGTTTTGCAGATGAGTAAAAGGTAAAAAAAATAATGCCATGAGGAATGACTGTACTCTTTTATTGTTCAATTTAGGATAGTACTTTAAATGCCGTGAGTATTGAAAACTTCTACTAATAACCCCCATGGCAGGACAAATAATACAATGAATTACAAAATAAATGAAAGAGGTTGCATGTGCAGAGATAGATAATAATCAGGGAACAAATCAACGTTAAAAGTGTCTTAGCTTTGCCCATTGAAACAATATGGCTGCTAAGTCTTTAAATGGGTTCTTTAAAATGTTGTGTGAAGTTCTCATGTAACTATGGCTCAGAAAGTAAGTCCTAGCTTGATTTTTACACATGGGCCCAATATAAGCCCTACCACCCAAATAAGCCCTAATTAAGACCTTGCCCAAGGAAGGGTGCATGGGTGAAAATTAAGCTAGCATAAGGATTATAGAGCTGCCCTACTCCTTACCTTCACATAGTTGCAGCCAGGCCTTTCATACATCGGCCCATTTCTTCTGCAGCCAGCAAGGCTTTCCTGAGGGCTTCGGTAGCTAATATCAGAGCTCCAGATCAATCCCTTGGTAAAAGTTATACGCAGGGCTGTTATGGCATTAGAAAAGATGGGGAAGAGGGGAAAAATAAAAGTGTTTTTATCATTTATCCCCATATTTATTTTCGGGAGTATCAAGCCTTGGTTAGTCCTGTTTAAATCAGGTAGGTTGAGGAATTAAATAAGAACAAAAGAGATCAGCTCAATACTTTGGTTTAAGAGTTCTGTGAACAATGTTAAGTTGTTGTGAATGATTAAAAGATTAAAACAACATTGTATGAAGGAAATAACTGTACTGTTTTAATTTTCAATTTAGGCTGGACAGGATGTAAGTATCATAATGTTTCCTATGGTGGGACATGTCATAAATGAATCACAAAACAATTTACTATTTTTCATGTGCACAGATAGATAATCATCCGAAAATCATAAAATTAAGTTTTGTAGCTTTGGTCAGTGTGACTGCAAATTCTTTATATGAGATTTTAAAAAATGTTTGGTGAACACAGTAAGTTCTCATGTTACTATCACTGAACCCTCTGCACTTCTAATGATCTTTTCTGCTGAATTATACCTTGGTAGAAGACGAATCTATCTGATTTGTATCAGACCTCCCAATATTTTGTCCTACAGTTGAAGGATAGGGCAGATCTAGATCAAGGTCTTCCTGTTGGAGAAAGATTGAATTATGGCTCATCCATTTAGTGGGGCAAGCTGGTATTTGGATGAGGTTTATTACTATTTTTTTGAAGCCCTTGGTGAATAAGAATGGAAACCAGTGGGCTGTTGAATGGGCAAAATTACTCTTGGACTGCCACTGTATTTTGCTGCTGCTGCTGCTATCACGTTACACCAAAAATAAGACCTACTCAGAAAGTAACTACTACCTGGTTTTTACACAGTATAAATCCTACCCCCCAAATAAGCCCTAATTAAGACCCCACCTACTCCAGATACTATAGGGGATGGGAGGTTTTGAAAGCTACAGGTAGTCCTTCACATACAACACCTAGTTTAGTGACCATTTGAGGTTACAAGAACACTGAAAAAAGTGACATGGCCATTTTTCACACTTGTGACTGTTGGAGCATCCTGCTGGTCATGAAATTTATATTTGGATTCCTGATAACTGTTTCATATTTTGGTCAGTTGTAGGGGTGGTGGTCAAGTGATCAATTTTAACAGTGTTCAACAAACAGAGTCATGGAGGAAGGACTAATTCATGGGACTAATTTAATAACTGTATTTAAGTTTAATAACTTAAAAATTATGCTTAGAAATGTCAAAAATGGATGGGGGGCACTCACTTAACAACAAAACTTTGTCACATGAGTTGGGCTACAAGAGAGTGATGATCAAAGACCCACTTGTCTTCCATGCTTAAGACAGGACCAGAATTCAAAGGATTCTGGTTTCTAGGCCAGCACCTTAATCACTACACTAAACTGGCTTTAGTTTAAGAGATTTGCAAAACATTTTATGGATGGTTAAAAGGGGGAAAAATGAATGGAAGAATAACTGGACTGTTTTGTTTTTTAACTTTAGGTCGCTAACTTGGTGAGTATTATATATCTTCTATGTGCTTAGAGAATTTGCAGAATTGTTTCATTTAATGAATGTCACAAATATGTCTGAATTCCAATCTGGGGATAAATGTCCCTTTTCATGTTACAACTTTTAAAGCTCGATGGTTTTGTGGTATGGTCTCCTCAATGAACAACATGGCATGAACATGCTTGGCACAATACATCAATTTGCAGTGAAAAAGTTGTCTAAACAATTCCAGTAACCCAGCTTGCAATTTAAAATGGGTAAAATCAAGAAGTGTAAATAAGATCAATATTTGCAATCCAGGTGGTTACTTTTATCTTTGAGAATGAATTGTTATTATAACCAACATTTGTTTCAAAACAATTGCATTGATCATATTATGAAGTGTGCTAAAATATCCTAAATATTCAAATAGTTTATACTAGACTAACCACTGTCAAACTGCTTTGGTTTAAGGGATCCATAAAGCTAGCTGTGAATGATTAAAAGACTTTAAAAAAACCATTGCATGAAAGAAATAACTATACTCTGTTAATGTTTGTTTTAGGGAGCAAATCAGGGGATTAATATTGCAAAACCTCGCTAATACTTCCAATGGTGGGACATGTAAAAATATGAATCACAAAACAAGCAAAAGCTTCTCATGTGTACTGATAGATAAGCATCAGAAAATCATATCAGCATTAAAATTAACTAAGCTTTGTAGGTTGAGTCAATATGGCTGCTAATTCTTTACTTAAGATTCTTTAAAATCTTGGGTGACCATAGTAAGTCCCCCTGTAATAATGGCTCAACCCTCTGTATCTCTAAGAATCTTTTCTATTTATTTATTTTATTTATTAAATTTATATCCCGCCCTTCTCCTTGTTAGGACCCAGGGCGGCGCACAGGGATGTTAAAATACATACAAAATATAAAATATATGAAATTTAAAATACTTATTTTAATAAATAAACCCTGCACTAAAACCAAATTAAAATCCCAAGTTTAAAAACTATCTAATGGTCAGTGTGGAGGTTACGCTAGGCCGGCTAGGTGAAATAGGTGTGTCTTCAGACACTTGCGGAAGAGGCGGAGGTCGGAGATGGTGCGGAGTTCAGGGGGTAAGTCGTTCCAGAGGACTGGGCCCGCCACAGAGAAGGCTCTCCCCCTGGGTGTCGCTAGTCGGCATTGTCCAGCCGACGGCACCCTGAGGAGGCCCTCTCTGTGGGAGCGTATCGGTCTAAGAGATGTATGGGGCAGGAGGCGGTCTCGCATATAACTAGGCCCCGAGCCATGGAGCGCTTTAAAGATGGTCGTTAAAACCTTGAAGCGCACCCGAAAGACCACAGGAAGCCAGTGCAGCTCGCGCAGGATAGGTGTTATGTGGGAGTGTCTAGGCGCTCCCGTAATCACCCGCGCGGCTGCGTTCTGGACTAGCTGCAGCTTTCGGGTGCACCTCAAGGGAAGCCCCATGTAGAGAGCATTACAGTAGTCGAGTCGAGAGGTGACGAGTGCTTGAGTGACTGTGCGTAAGGCCCCCCGGTCCAGTAAGGGGCGCAATTGGCGCATCAGGCGAACCTGATGAAACGCCCCCCTGGCCACGGCTGCCACATGATCTTCCATAGACAGCCGGGAATCCAGGAGGACACCCAAATTGCGCGCCCTCTCCACGGGGGCCGGTGTTTCGCCCCCAATGGCCAGAGTTGGAATAATCTGGCTGAACCGAGGCGCCGGAAGCCACAGCCACTCAGTCTTGGACGGGTTGAGCCTGAGTTTGTTACCACCCATCCAGATCCGTACGGCTTCCAAGCACCGGGACATAACCTCGACGGCATCGTTGGGGTGGTCTGGGGTGGATAAGTACAACTGAGTATCATCAGCGTACAGATGATATCCCACCCCAAAACCACGGATGATCTCACCCAGCGGCTTCATATATGTGTTGAATAGGAGGGGCGAGAGGACCGACCCCTGAGGAACCCCACATATGAGGGGTCTCGAGGCCGACCTCTGCCCCCCTGTCAACACATATTGCGACCGACCAGAGAGGTAGGATGAGAACCACCGCAGAACGGTGCCTCCCAACCCCAACCCCCCCAGTCGGCGCAATAGGATACCATGGTCGATGGTATCAAAAGCCGCTGAGAGGTCTAATAGGACTAGGATAGAGGAATATCCTCTATCCCGCGCCCTCCAGAGATCATCAACCAACGCGACCAATGCCGTCTCGGTGCTGTGCCCGGGTCGGAAGCCGGACTGGCGCGGGTCTAGATAATCAACTTCCTCCAAGTGTCGCGGAAACTGTTGAGCCACCACACTCTCAACAACCTTCACTAAAAAGTGGAGGTTGGAGACGGGACGATAGTTCTCTAATAATGCTGGATCCAGGGACGGCTTCTTGAGGAGGGGCCTTACTACCGCCTCTTTCAAGACGGCAGGCAAGGACCCCTCACTCAAAGATGCGTTGACAATGCCCTGGAGCCAGCCTCGTGTCGTCTCCCAGGATGCCAGTACAAGCCAGGAGGGACACGGGTCCAATAAACATGTGGTAGCCCTAAGTCTCTTTGACAACTTGTCCATATCCTCGGTGGTAACAAAATCAAACTCCTCCCAAGATGGTGTCACAAGAACAGCCTCGGCCCGCTCGACTGGGCCACTGTCGATGGAGGGTAACTCGTTCCGAATCCGAGTGATTTTCTCCTGCAGATAAATCCCAAATTCCTCTGCTCGACCCTGTAAAGGGGCTTCCCGCGGCCTCTGTTGAAGGAGGGAGCGGGTCACCCCAAACAGGGCGGCAGGGCGGTTATCTGCGGATGCAATAAGAGTGGCACAATACTCACGTTTGGCCACTCTTATCGCCACTAAGTAAGTCCTAATATGGTCTCTCACTAGTGTTCGGTCGGCTTCGGAGCGAGAAGATCTCCATCTGCTCTCTAGGCGTCTCTTGTGGCGCTTCATCCCCCTAAGCCCCTCGGTAAACCAAGGAGCCCAGGTGGTTCGTCGCCGCAAGAGAGGCCGCAAGGGCGCGACTCGGTCCAAGGCCCCCATGGCCGCACTTGACCATGCGGCCACTAGGTCCTCAGTCGAGTCGCGGGGCAAGTCCACAGGAATTGGCCCAAGCTCCCTTTGGAACCTTATCGGGTCCATCAGGAGCCTGGGGCGGAACCATATAGGAATATCCGGTTCTGCTGTATTCTATCTTCCTCGAAGGTGAACATTTCTGTTTAGTCTCAGACCAACCAATATTTTCTCTGGCTAGTTGAAGGATGGGGCATATCTGGAAGGAATAAAGGAATCTTATCTTACTGCCTTTCTTGCATGCATAAGAAAATCATATCGGCCTTAAAACAAACTGAGCTCTGTAGGTTTGGTCAATGTGGCTACTACTCCTTTATTTGAGATTCTTAAAAGTGTTGGGATAACACGGAAAGTCCTCTCACTCAAAACTATTACTGAACCTTTTTTGTCTCTAATTATCTTTTCTGCTACATTATACCTTTCTAGAAGATGAACCTATCTGATTTGTCTTAGACCTCCCAATATCTTGTCCTACAATTGAAGGATAGGGCAGATCTAGATCAATGTCCTCTGTTGGGCAAAGAT
The DNA here is from genome assembly GCA_039707465.1 of Rhabdophis nuchalis. Taxonomy (NCBI): domain Eukaryota; kingdom Metazoa; phylum Chordata; class Lepidosauria; order Squamata; family Natricidae; genus Rhabdophis; species Rhabdophis nuchalis. Next base: position 8,789,521 of record CM077654.1, read on the forward strand.
TTACTTATGGCTCGTCCATTTAGTGTGGCAGGCTGGTACTTGGATGAGGTTTATTTTTATGGGGCCCTTGGTGAATAAGAATGGAAGCCAGAGGGCTGTTGAATGGGAAAAATTACTCTTGGACTGCCACTGTATTTTGCTCATGCTGCTGCTATTTTCCCCCAAAATACGACTTACTCTGAAAGTAAGTTCTAGCTTGATTTTACATGTGCTCTCAATATAAGCCCTACCCCCAAAATGAGCCCTAATTAAGACCCCACTCGCTCCAGATACTATAGGGGATGGGAAGCTTTGAAAACTACAGGTAGTTCTTGACAAACAACACCTAGTTTAGTGACCATTTGGGTTTACAAAACACTGAAACTAGTGACATGGCCATTTTTCACACTCGTGGCTGTTGGAGCATTCTGCTGGTCCTGTGATTTATATTTGGATTCTTGATAACTGATTCATATTTTGGACAGTTGTAGGGGAAGCTCAAGTGATCACTTTTCAACCTCTGACAAACAGAGTCAAGGAGAAAGCCAGCTTCACTTAATAATCATGGAACTAATTAAATTACTGTCGTGATGCACTTAAAAATTATGGCAAGAAAAGTCATAAAATGGAGGGGGGGGACTCACTTAACAACAAAACTTGGTCACATGAGTTGGGCTGTGACAGAGTCATGACCAACGTCAACCACTTGGCTTCCATGCTTAAGGCAGGACCAGAATTCAAAGGATTCTGGCTTCAAGACCATTACCTTAGTTACTATACTGAACTGGCTTTAGTTTAAGAGATTTGCAAAATATTTTATGGATGGCTAAAAGGAAAAACAATGAATGGAAGAATAACTGGACTATTTTGTTTTTAAATTTAGGGCGCCGGGTTGGTGAGTACTATAAATCTTCCATATGTTTAGAGAATGTGCAGAATCGTTACATTTCATGAATGACACAAATACGTCTGATTTCCAATCTGGGGATAAATCTCCCTTTTCATGTGCCTACTTTTAAAGCTCCAGGGTTTTGTGATATGTTCTCCTCAAGGAACAACATTGCCTTGAACATGCTTGGCACAATACATCAATTTGCAGTGAAATAGAGGTGTGAACAATTCCAGTAACCCAGCTTCCAATTTAAAATGGGTACAATGAAGAAGTGTAAATAAGATCAATATCTGCAATCCAGATGCTTACTTTTATCTTTGAGAATGAATTGTTATTATAACCAAGATTTGTTTCCAAACAATAGGATAGATCCTGTTATAAAGTTTGCTAAAATATCTTAAATATTCAAATGGTTTACACTAGAAGATTAACCACTATCGAATTGCTTTGGTTTAAGGGATCTATAAAGCCAAGTTGTGAATCATTAAAAGTTTTTTTTAAAAAACTTTGCATGAAAGAAATACTGTAACTATACTCTTTTAATTTTAGGGAGCAAATCAGGGGATTAGTATTGCAAAACTCTGCTAATACTTTAATTTAAGAAAATTTCTCACTTCTATAGCCTGATTCGAGAGAGCTGTAGAGTAGTGTTACATTTTTAAGGATAAAAATAAATAAAGAACATATTTCATGGAGAAATAACTATACAGTTTTATTATTTAATTTAGCTGAATAAGTATTCTGAGGGATTATCACAAAAATTGTGGACATGATTGGTGAATTTTGGGTGTGCAACAGATATGATTGGGTGCTCATTTTAAAAGTACACATATTATCCTGGGTTCAACCATTACGCCATTACCTACAGTAAATTTCTAAACAATACCTCAGTTTGCTTTCCCTTATATATAAAACATGATCTGCATCCCTTTGAAAAAGCTGTCTGTACTGATGATAAAATAAATATGCACATCAGTTACAGCATTACATGCATAAAGAAGAGAAGAATGTGTGAAATAATATATTTTTCCATTAATTTGTATGTTTATTTTATGAGGCAAAAACTGGGTGATGTTTACATGTCTTTTAATTTAGGAAAATTGCTAACCGCTACTTTAAAACATGATTTAAAACATCTGCACCTTTGTTAAAACTGTTTAAGTTTTACGTTAAAGCCATTACGTTTTGCAGATGAGTAAAAGGTAAAAAAAATAATGCCATGAGGAATGACTGTACTCTTTTATTGTTCAATTTAGGATAGTACATTAAATGCCGTGAGTATTGAAAACTTCTACTAATAACCCCCATGGCAGGACAAATAATACAATGAATTACAAAATAAATGAAAGAGGTTGCATGTGCAGAGATAGATAATAATCAGGGAACAAATCAACGTTAAAAGTGTCTTAGCTTTGCCCATTGAAACAATATGGCTGCTAAGTCTTTAAATGGGTTCTTTAAAATGTTGTGTGAAGTTCTCATGTAACTATGGCTGAGAAAGTAAGTCCTAGCTTGATTTTTACACATGGGCCCAATATAAGCCCTACCACCCAAATAAGCCCTAATTTAGACCTTGCCCAAGGAAGGGTGCATGGGTGAAAATTAAGCTAGCATAAGGATTATAGAGCTGCCCTACTCCTTACCTTCAGATAGTTGCAGCCAGACCTTTCATACCTCGGCCCATTTCTTCTGCAGCCAGCAAGGCTTTCCTGAGGGCTTTGGTAGCTAATATCAGAGCTCCAGATCAATCCCTTGGTAAAAGTTATACGCAGGGCTGTTATGGCATTAGAAAAGATGGGGAAGAGGGGAAAAATAAAAGTGTTTTTATCATTTATCCCCATGTTTATTTTCGGGAGTATCAAGCCTTGATTAGTCCTCTTTAAATCAGGTATGTTGAGGAATTAAATAAGAACAAAAGAGATCAGCTCAATACTTTGGTTTAAGAGTTCTGTGAACAATGTTAAGTTGTTGTGAATGATTAAAAGATTAAAACAACATTGTATGAAGGAAATAACTGTACTGTTTTAATTTTCAATTTAGGCTGGACAGGATGTAAGTATCATAATGTTTCCTATGGTAGGACATGTCATAAATGAATCACAAAACAATTTAGTATTTTTCATGTGCACAGATAGATAATCATCCGAAAATCATAAAATTAAGTTTTGTGGCTTTGGTCAGTGTGACTGCAAATTCTTTATATGAGATTTTTAAAAATGTTTGGTGAACACAGTAAGTTCTCATGTTACTATCACTGAACCCTCTGCACTTCTAATGATCTTTTCTGCTGAATTATACCTTGGTAGATGAACCTATCTGATTTGTATTAGACCTTCCAATATTTTGTCCTACAGTTGAAGGATAGGGCAGATTAGATCAAGGTCTTCCTGTTGGAGAAATATTGAATTATGGCTCATCCATTTAATGGGGCAAGCTGGTATTTGGATGAGGTTTATTACTATTTTTTTGAAGCCCTTTGTGAATATGAATGGAAACCAGAGGGCTGTTGAATGGGCAAAATTACTCTTGGACTGCCACTGTATTTTGCTGCTGCTGCTGCTGCTATCACGTTACACCAAAAATAAGACCTACTCAGAAAGTAACTACTACCTGGTTTTTACACAGTATAAATCCTACCCCCCAAATAAGCCCTAATTAAGACCCCACCTACTCCAGATACTATAGGGGATGGGAGGTTTTGAAAGCTACAGGTAGTCCTTCACATACAACACCTAGTTTAGTGACCATGTGAGGTTACAAGAACACTGAAAAAAGTGACATGGCCATTTTTCAAACTTGTGACTGTTGGAGCATCCTGCTGGTCATTAAATTTATATTTGGATTCCTGATAACTGTTTCATATTTTGGTCAGTTGTAGGGCTGGTGGTCAAGTGATCATTTTTAGCAGCCTTCGACAAACAGAGTCAAAGCCAGTCTCACTTAACAATCATGGAACTAATTTAATAACTGTATTTAAGTTTAATAACTTAAAAATTATGCTTAGAAATGTCAGAAAATGAAAGGGGGGGGACCTCACTTAACAACAAAACTTTGTCACATGAGTTGGGCTACAAGAGAGTGATGATCAAAGACCCACTTGTCTTCCATGCTTAAGGCAGGACCAGAATTCAAAGGATCCTGGTTTCTAAGCCAGCACCTTAATCACTACAGTAAACTGGCTTTAGTTTAAGAGATTTGCAAAACATTTTATGGATGGTTAAAAGGGGGGAAAATGAATGGAAGAATAACTGGACTGTTTTGTTTTTTAACTTTAGGTCTCTAACTTGGTGAGTATTATATATCTTCTATGTGTTTAGAGAATTTGCAGAATTGTTTCATTTCATGAATGTCACAAATATGTCTGAATTCCAATCTGGGGATAAATGTCCCTTTTCATGTGCCAACTTTTAAAGCTCGATGGTTTTGTGGTAAGGTCTCCTCAATAAACAACATGACATGAACATGCTTGGCACAATACATCAATTTGCAGTGAAAAAGTTGTCTAAACAATTCCAGTAACCCAGCTTGCAATTTAAAATGGGTAAAATCAAGAAGTGTAAATAAGATCAATATTTGCAATCCAGGTGGTTACTTTTATCTTTGCAAATGAATTGTTATTATAACCAAGATTTGTTTCAAAACAATTGCATTGATCATGTTATGAAGTGTGCTAAAATATCCTAAATATGCAAATAGTTTATACTAGATTAACCACTATCAAACTGCTTTGGATTAAGGGATCCATAAAGCTAGCTGTGAATGATTAAAAGACTTTAAAAAACCATTGCATGAAAGAAATAACTATACTCTGTTAATGTTTGTTTTAGGGAGCAAATCAGGGGATTAATATTGCAAAACCTCGCTAATACTTCCAATGGTGGGACATGTAAAAATATGAATCACAAAACAAGCAAAAGCTTCTCATGTGTACTGATAGATAAGCATCAGAAATTCATATCAGCATTAAAATTAACTAAGCTTTGTAGGTTGAGTCAATATGGTTGCTAATTCTTTACTTAAGATTCTTTAAAATGTTGGGTGACCATAGTAAGTCCCCCTGTATTAATGGCTCAACCCTCTGTATCTCTAAGAATCTTTTCTGCTGTATTCTATCTTCCTCAAAAGTGAACATTTCTGTTTAGTCTCAGACCAACCAATATTTTCTCTGGCTAGTTGAAGGATGGGGCAGATCTGGAAGGAATAAAGGAATCTTATCTTACTGCCTTTCTTGCATGCATAAGAAAATCATATCGGCCTTAAAACAAACTGAGCTCTGTAGGTTTGGTCAATGTGGCTACTACTCCTTTATTTGAGATTCTTAAAAGTGTTGGGATAACACGCGAAGTCCTCTCACTCAAAACTATTACTGAACCTTTTTTGTCTCTAATTATTTTTTCTGCTACATTATACCTTTCTAGAAGATGAACCTATCTGATTTGTCTTAGACCTCCCAATATCCTGTCCTACAATTGAAGGATAGGGCAGATCTAGATCAATGTCCTCTGTTGGGCAAAGATTTACTTATGGCTCGTCCATTTAGTGTGGCAGGCTGGTACTTGGATGAGGTTTATTTTTATGGGGCCCTTGGTGAATAAGAATGGAAGCCAGAGGGCTGTTGAATGGGCAAAATTACTCTTGGACTGCCACTGTATTTTGCTCATGCTGCTGCTATTTCCCCCCAAAATACGACTTACTCCAAAAGTAAGTCCTAGCTTGATTTTTACATGTGCTCTCAATATAAGCCCTACCCCCAAAATGAGCCCTAATTAAGACCCCACTCGCTTCAGATACTATAGGGGATGGGAAGCTTTGAAAACTACAGGTAGTTCTTGACAAACAACACCTAGTTTAGTGACCATTTGGGTTTACAAAACACTGAAACTAGTGACATGGCCATTTTTCACACTCATGGCTATTGGAGCATTCTGCTGGTCCTGTGATTTATATTTGGATTCTTGAAAACTGATTCATATTTTGGACAGTTTTAGGGGGTGCTCAAGTGATCAATTTTGCAGCCTTTGACAAACAGAGTCAAGGAGAAAGCCAGCTTCACTTAATAATCATGGAACTAATTAAATTACTGTCGTGATGCACTTAAAAATTATGGCAAGAAAAGTTATAAAATGGAGGGGGGGAACTCACTTATCAACAAAACTTGGTCACATGAGTTGGGCTGTGACAGAGTCATGACCAAAGTCACCCACTTGGCTTCCATGCTTAAGGCAGGACCAGAATTCAAAGGATTCTGGTTTCTAGGCCAGCACCTTAATCACTACACTAAACTGGCTTTAGTTTAAGAGATTTGCAAAACATTTTATGGATGGTTAAAAGGGGGAAAAATGAATGGAAGAATAACTGGACTGTTTTGTTTTTTAACTTTAGGTCTCTAACTTGGTGAGTATTATATATCTTCTATGTGCTTAGAGAATTTGCAGAATTGTTTCATTTCATGAATGTCACAAATATGTCTGAATTCCAATCTGGGGATAAATGTCCCTTTTCATGTTACAACTTTTAAAGCTCGATGGTTTTTTGGTATGGTCTCCTCAATGAACAACAAGACATGAACATGCTTGGCACAATACATCAATTTGCATTGAAATCAGGGGTGGGTTTCTAAGGGTTCGGGCGGGCTCGCGCGAGCCCTTTTGTCAAATTTCCCGATCCCAAGTGATCCCAAGCTTGGACCGGTGGACCCGGAAGTAAGTAGGTCCCCCTCGCGCTCCCGGTCTTCCCCGATGGCGTCTGGAGTGATCAGGGGCCGTGCAGAAACGCGGCGCTTTTCCACGGTGGGAAAGATAGGCGCGTGCGGGTCCTGCAGAATTCCAGCGCAGATTCGCACCGCTACGAACTCTCCGAGGCTGTAATCGGCGCGCGCATGCCCCGCCCGATTACAGCCTCGGAGAGTTCGTAGCGGTGCGAATCTGCGCTGGAATTCTGCAGGACCCGCACGCGCCTATCTTTCCCACCGTGGAAAAGCGCCGCGTTTCTGCACGGCCCCTTATCACTCCAGACGCCATCGGGGAAGATGGGGAGCGCGAGGGGGACCTCGCGGATGGCGTCGCTGCTTCTTCACACGGTATTCTGTGGACACAGTGACCGGCAGACAGAGAGAGGCAGAGAGAGAGGGGGGGAGGGTGGAAGGCAATCAGAATCTGACAGACATAGAGAGAATGACAGAGAGAGACAGGAAGGGAGGGGAGAGACACAGAGATAAGAGGGAGGGAGGAAAGAAAGGCAGGCACAGAGAGAATGACAGAAAGAGACAGGGAGGGAGGGAGGGAGGGAGAGAAAGAGCCACAGAGAGAGAGTCAGACAGACACAGAGAATGGTAGAAAGAGACAGAGAGGGAGGAAGAGAGAGAGAGATAAAGAGCCACTGAGAGAAACAGACAGACTCAGAGAATGATAGAAAGAGACAGAGAGGGAGGGAGGGAGAGAGAGATAAAGAGCCACAGTGAGAGACAGAGAGACTCAGAGAGAGAGACAGAGAGAGACAGAGAGAAAGAGAAAGAAGGGAAGAAAGAAAAGAAAGAAAAAGAAAGTGGGACAGAGATGAAAGAGAACTTATGACCACAATTGAGGCCAAAATTTTGGTTGCTAAGCAAGACCGTTGTTAAGTGAATTTCACCACATTTTCCTAGTTGGCCACGCCCACCCGGTCACATGACTGTCGAGCCACTCCCACAAAGCAGGCCACACCCACAGAACCTGTTCCAAAAATTTTGAAACCCACCCCTGATTGAAATAGTTGTGTGAACAATTCCAGTAACCCAGCTTGCAATTTAAAATGGGTACAATGAAGAAGAGTAAATAAGATCAATATCTGCAATCCAGATGCTTACTTTTATCTTTGAGAATGAATTGTTATTATAACCAAGATTTGTTTCCAAACAATAGGATAGATCTTGTTATGAAGTTTGCTAAAATATTTTAAATATTCAAATGGTTTACACTAGAAGATTAACCACTATCAAATTGCTTTGGTTTAAGGGATCTATAAAGCTAAGTTGTGAATCATTAAAAGTTTTGCATGAAAGAAATACTGTAACTATACTCTTTTAATTTTAGGGAGCAAATCAGGGGATTAGTATTGCAAAACTCTGCTAATACTTTAAGTTAAGAAAATTTCTCACTTCTATAGACTGTAGAGTTGTGTTACATTTTTAAGGATAACAAAAAATAAAGAACATATTTCATGGAGGAATAACTATACAGTTTTATTATTTAATTTACCTGAATAAGTATTCTGAGAGATTATCACAAAAATTGTGGACGTGATTGGTGAATTTTGGGTGTGCAACAGATATGATTGGGTGTTCATTTTAAAAGTACACATATTATCCTGGGTTCAACCATTACGCCATTACCTACAGTAAATTTCTAAACAATACCTCAGTTTGCTTTCCCTTATATATAAAACATGATCTGCATCCCTTTGAAAAAGCTGTCTGTACTAATGATAAAATAAATATGCACATCAGTTACAGCATTACATGTATAAAGAAGAGAAGAATGTGTGAAATAATATATTTTTCCATTAATTTGTATGTTTATTTTATGAGGCAAAAACTGGGTGATGTTTACATGTCTTTTAATTTAGGAAAATTGCTAACCACTACTTTAAAACATGATTTAAAACATCTGCACCTTTGTTAAAACTGTTTAAGTTTTACGTTAAAGCCATTAAGTTTTGCAGATGAGTAAAAGGTTAAAAAAATAATGCCATGAGGAATGACTGTACTCTTTTATTGTTCAATTTAGGATAGTACATTAAATGCCGTGAGTATTGAAAACTTCTACTAATAACCCCCATGGCAGAACAAATAATACAATGAATTACAAAATAAATGAAAGAGGTTGCATGTGCAGAGATAGATAATAATCAGGGAACCAAATCAACGTTAAAAGTGTCTTAGCTTTGCCCATTGAAACAATATGGCTGCTAAGTCTTTAAATGGGTTCTTTAAAATGTTGTGTGAAGTTCTCATGTAACTATGGCTGAGAAAGTAAGTCCTAGCTTGATTTTTACACATGGGCCCAATATAAGCCCTACCACCCAAATAAGCCCTAATTAAGACCTTGCCCACTGAAGGGTGCATGGGTGAAAATTAAGATAGCATAAGGATTATAGAGCTGCCCTACTCCTTACCTTCAGATAGTTGCAGCCAGACCTTTCATACCTCGGCCCATTTCTTCTGCAGCCAGCACGGCTTTCCTGAGGGCTTCGGTAGCTAATATCAGAGCTCCAGATCAATCCCTTGGTAAAAGTTATACGCAGGGCTGTTATGGCATTAGAAAAGATGGGGAAGAGGGGAAAAATAAAAGTGTTTTTATCATTTATCCCCATGTTTATTTTCGGGAGTATCAAGCCTTGATTAGTCATGTTTAAATCAGGTATGTTGAGGAATTAAATAAGAACAAAAGAGATCAGCTCAATACTTTGGTTTAAGAGTTCTGTGAACAATGTTAAGTTGTTGTGAATGATTAAAAGATTAAAACAACATTGTATGAAGGAAATAACTGTACTGTTTTAATTTTCAATTTAGGTTGGAAATGATGTAAGTATCATAATGTTTCCTATGGTGGGACATGTCAAAAATGAACCACAAAACAATTTATTTTTCATGTGCATAGATAGATAATCATCCGAAAATCATAAAATTAAGTTTTGTAGCTTTGGTCAGTGTGACTGCTAATTCTTTATATGCGATTTTTAAAAATGTTTGGTGAACACAGTAAGTTCTCATGTTACTATCACTGAACCTTCTGCACTTCTAATGATCTTTTCTGCTGAATTATACCTTGGTAGAAGATGAACCTATCTGATTTGTATCAGACTTCCCAATATTTTGTCCTACAGTTGAAGGATAGGGCAGATCTAGATCAAGGTCTTCCTGTTGGAGAAAGATTGAATTATGGCTCATCCATTTAGTGGGGCAAGCTGGTATATGGATGAGGTTTATTACTATTTTTTAAGCCCTTGGTGAATAAGAATGGAAACCAGAGGGCTGTTGAATGGGCAAAATCACTCTTGGATTGCCACTGTATTTTGCTGCTGCTGCTGCTATCACATTACACCAAAAATAAGACCTACTCAGAAAGTCACTCCTACTTGGTTTTTATAGTATAATCCTACCCCCCCCAAAATAAGCCCTAATTAAGACCCCACCTACTCCAGATACTGTAGGGGATGGGAGGTTTTGAAAGCTACAGGTAGTCCTTCACATACAACACCTAGTTTAGTGACCATTTGAGGTTACAAGAACACTGAAAAAAGTGACATGGCCATTTTTCACACTTGTGACTGTTGGAGCATCCTGCTGGTCATGAAATTTATATTTGGATTCCTGATAACTGTTTCATATTTTGGTCAGTTGTAGGGGGAGGGTCAAGTGATCAATTTTAGCAGCCTTCAACAAACAGAGTCAAGGAGGAAGCCAGTCTCACTTAACAATCATGGAACGAATTGAATAACTATATTTAAGTTTAATAACTTAAAAATTATGGTTAGAAATGTCAGAAAATGGAGGGGGGGCACTCACTTAACAACAAAACTTTGTCACATGAGTTGGGCTACAAGAGAGTGATGATCAAAGACCCACTTGTCTTCCATGCTTAAGGCAGGACCAGAATTCAAAGGATCCTGGTTTCTAGGCCAGCACCTTAATCACTACACTAAACTGGCTTTAGTTTAAGAGAGTTGCAAAACATTTTATGGATGGTTAAAAGGGGGAAAAATGAATGGAAGAATAACTGGACTGTTTTGTTTTTTAAATATAGCTCGGTAACCTGGTGAGTATTATATATCTTCTATGTGCTTAGAGAATTTGCAGAATTGTTTCATTTCATGAATGTCACAAATATGTCTGAATTCCAATCTGGGGATAAATGTCCCTTTTCATAGGCCAACTTTTAAAGCTCGATGGTTTTGTGGTAAGGTCTCCTCAATGAACAACATGACATGAACATGCTTGGCACAATACATCAATTTGCAGTGAAAAAGTTGTCTAAACAATTCCAGTAACCCAGCTTCCAATTTAAAATGGGTACAATGAAGAAGAGTAAATAAGATCAATATCTGCATTCCAGATGCTAACTTTTACCTTTGAGAATGAATTGTTATTATAACCAAGATTTGTTTCCAAACAATTGGATTGATCCTGTTATGAAGTGTGCTAAAATATCTTAAATATTCAAATTCAGATCTAGATCAAGGTCTTCCTGTTGGAGAAAGATTGAATTATGGCTTATCCATTTAATGTCGCAAGCTGGTATTTGGATGAGGTTTATTAGTATTTTTTTGAAGCCCTTGGTGAATAAGAATGGAAACCAGAGGGCTGTTGAATGGGCAAAATCTCTCTTGGCCTGCCACTGTGTTTCGCTGCTGCTTCTACCGTGTTTCCTCCAAAATAAGACCTTCTTAGAAAGTATGTCCTATTTCAATTTTTACACGAATATAGATTACCCTCAAAATAAGATTACCGAATATAGATTACCCTCAAAATAAGCCCTAATTAAGACAACACCCACTCCAGGAGGCAAGTGTAAAAATTAACTTAGCGTAGGAATGGTGGAGCTACCCTACTCCTTACCTTCGGATAATTGCAACCAGGCCTTGCACAGCTCAGCCCCTTTCTTCTGCAGTCAGCAAGGCTTTCCTTAAGGCCTCAGTAGCCTACAACAGAGCTCCAGATCAATCCTTTGGGTAAAAGTTATACGCAGGACTGTTATGGCATTTGAAAAGATGGGGAAGAGGGGGGAAAGTATGAAAATAAAAGTGTTTTTATCATTTATCCCCATTTATTTTTGGGAGCATTTTATCCATTTTTATTAATTTCTGCTCTTTAAACAATGTATCAACCCTTGATTAGTCATGTTTAAATCAGGTAGGTTGAGGAATTAAATAAGAACAAACTATTTTGGTTTAAGAGTTCTGCGAACAATGTTAAATTGTTGTGAATGATTAAAAGATTAAAACAACATTGCATGGAGGAAATAACTGTACTCTTTTAATTTTCAATTTAGCTTCTCCCTCAAATAATTATTCCAAATCTCTGCTAATGCTTCCTATGGTGGGACATGTCATAAAATGAATCACAAAACAATTTAAAAATTTTCAAGGGCATGGATAGATAATAATCCAAAAATCATAAAATTAAGCTTTGTAGCATTGATCAATGTGGCTGCTAATTCTTTATAAGAAATTCTTAAAATTGTTGGGTGAACACAGTAAATTATCATGTAACTATGGCTGAACCCTCTACACCTCTAAGCACCTTTTCTGCCGTATTATATCCTTATAGAAGGTGAACATATACAATCAGTCTTAGACTACCTAATATTTTCTCCTACAGTTGAAAGGTAGGGTTGATCTGGAAGGAATAAAGGAATTATCTTATTGCCTTCCTCGAAACAACCTATCCTCTTGACACACATTGAAACCTGTGTAGCTTTGTGTGCAAGGAAAATCTATAAATGTATCCAAGCAATAATAATGAAAAAGAAAACTTCCATACAAATCAAAGTTCCGTTATAATGGAACCCATCCCCTTTTCAAACACTCAATGCTAAGCAAAGCTATACTTTGCAATTGTACAAGGAATTCAGTGGCAGAACTAGAGATAAGTGCAAGATACACGAGAATGGACTGATTCGAGATAGGTCACAAGTGCTTATAAGTGTTCTGGAGACACATTGATTGGTCTGGCCAGCCAAGGAAAATGTTCATCCTTCCTTGGGTTTCATAATGCAATAAATGTGCAAAAAATGTTAACAGATGATGCAGTTTTCATTATCCTTTATTATACTTATGAATTCCACATTTCTTATTCCAGCTGAATAACGTATTTCAAGAAGTAAGTTTTAATATTCATTTTGCTATGGCAACATTTACAAGGGTGGTTGATTTCTTTGAATGACTGAGCTGGGAGTTCTGCTCAGAACTAAATGCACCCTTATCCCAAAGGATGCATTTTTACCATGCAATTTAAACTTATAAATGCAATAACCCATTTCTTAAATTGAAACAATGAACACAATGTCTCATTAGCTGCCACAAGAGTGTTTTATGGACTTGCAGAAATTCCTGGCAGACTACTAACTTGCTGGAGAACACAACCATCAATCATAATCAAAATCAATAAATAAAAGGGATTTAATAAGGAGCCCAAGTTAAAAAAGGATTGTCCTGTTTTATGTTTAGTTTTTTATTTAGGATTAGCTGTTCCCAGCCTCGCGTTGCTGTTGTCCAGTCTGGTTAAATGGCCAACCAATCTGTGTGCAGATGTACACCTGCACACACAAACACATACACACAACAACCATATAGCCCCCAACCTACCTACCTACTCCCTTTCTCCCTCTCTCCCTCTACCTACCTACCTACTGTATTTCTTCCTCTCCCTCTCTATCCCTCTACCTACCAACCTACTGTATTTCCCCCTCTCTCTATCCCTCTCTATCCCTCTACCTACGTACCTACCTACTTCTACCTACCTATCTACTTCTACCTATCCCTCTACCTACCTATTTTTCCCTTTCCCTCTCTATACCTCTACCTACCTACCTACCTACATACTTACCTACTGCATTTCTCCCTCCCTCTCTCTATCCCTATAGCTGTCTCCCTACCTACCTACTATATTTCTCCTTGAATCTTATGGATAGAGTAATATGTCATTATGTAATTATGTATTAAATTAAAACTGTAATTATGTCATGAAGGATGAAATAATACCTGTGGCCCACTGCTCTCTCTGTATCCATCTACCTAACTTTTTTACAATTTTTTACATTTCCGTTGCATGTACCTGGCACAGGTATGACATCTACACTATATATATATAGTGTGTATGTGTATATATACACACACATATATACATACATACATACATACATACATACATACATACATACATACATACATACATATCATTGGTGCCGTACTTGAAAGGAATGGTGGTGTGAAAATTTGGAAGCAATCGGTGCAGTACTTTTGGAGATTAGCGGTTTTGAACAAACTCTTGTTACATTTTGATAGATAGATAGATAGATAGATAGATAGATAGATAGATAGATAGATAGATAGATAGATAGATAGATAGATAGACAGACAGACAGACAGACAGACAGACAGACAGACAGACAGACAGACAGACAGACAGACAGTTTCCTCAGTAGTCTCTAATACTTGCATATAAATTGGATTAACAATCATGCAAAATGGAAGGGATAAATTTCGAAATAAGATTATTTAACAGATTTATCTATTTATTTCACTGCCAGGGCTGGCTCAGGAATTCTCGGTATTGCAGTCTATGAGTCATAAAAGAGCCATAGTTCCCTACCCCTGCTATAGCCTATAGATAACTACTACCTACTTTAAAAAATTATCAATTTTTTGACCCTGATATAGATTTATCAAATCATATCATCTTAGATTAAAAGGAGAATATACATACAATAATTTAGTTTTTGAGAAGCCAAGAGGTTTTTTTTCTTTTCCAATTTTTCTTTCTGTGTTCACTTTTTCCCCTTTGTTTATTAACTTTAAGTTCTCCAGCTTCAATCATGTACAGATCTAATAATGTATTACCCATTCAGTAACCTATAAGAACCTAATAACTCTTTTTTTAATTCTTTTTTTCCCCATAGCTCATACCAAGGACGGTGAGTGTCTCTACTTAGTTTAATAAACCCCAAATATAAACACCATTCTATATGAAGGGCATGGATTTTGTTGGCAACTAGATCAGGATTGTATTCAGTTTCTCTTGTTTTATTATTATTTTAGATGCTTCAAGATCAGAAAGTGAATGTCTCTAATTACTAATTAAATAATTAAAACCAATATGAACAGTATTCTATATGAAAAGTATTGGTTTGGCTATCATGATTATATCCATTGCACATGCTAAACTTGCTTCTTGGAATAAGGCATTACTTCAGTGAACCATAAATAATCAAGTGTCTTGAGTTCATTGGAATAAAAATAATATGAAGAAATCCTGGATAACAAGTAAGCAAGTTTATCATGTACAAACACTATGTGTATGTCCTGAAATGACCTGCTTAAACATTTTATGCAGACATGGGCTATTGGCCTCATCATCTCCTGCATTCATCCTTACTTTACAGTACATCTTTGAATTAACACAAAAGCTTGAACATGCTTTGCTTTACACACCTAAGATTACTTTTAAACAGTTCTCTATACCTTTGAAAAAAGGTATACACAGGGCAGTTATAGCCTTTTATATATCAAGAAGAAAAATAAAATATGAAAATAAAAATGTTTGCTTTATCATTTGTTCACACATTTATTTCAGGGAGTATCTTGACTATTTTTATTTATATCCACTGTGTAAACAATGCATCAAGCCTTGATTAGAAATGTTCAAATCATGTGTCATGAAGATTTCAATAAGAAGAAAAGACATCAGGTCAAACTTGTTTAAGAGATCTGCAAAGCCATTTTAAGTCATTGTGGATGATTAAAAGATTTTAAAAAAATATTTTCGGAAATAATAACTGTATTCTTTTTTTGTCAATTTAGAATGTACAAGTATCTGTGAGTATTGCAAACCTGTACTAATAACTCCCATTGTGGAACATGTAGTAAAATGAATCACAAACAACTAAAGAGGTTGCCTATGCACAGATAGATAAGCATCAAAAATAACATCAGCATTAAAGCTAAGTTCAGTTTGGAGGTTGTGTCAATAGGGGTGCGACTCCTTTGGTTGAGATTCTTAAAAATGTTGGGTGAGCAGAATAAGTCCTTTTACTCACAACTATTATGGAACCTTTTGCATCTCTAAGAATATTTTCTGTTGCATTATATCTTATTTCCTTATTTTTCTTTCTCTGTTCATATTTTGCCCTATTGATCAATCTTGAGTGATCTATTTCATTATACTCAGTAATCTAAACAGCCAACCTTCTATTACCTATTCAGGAACAAATGAGAACAAAAATAACTTTTTCTTTTTGCTCTTTTAAAGTCACACCAACACAACAAATCAGTGTGTCTAAGGGTTTTCTTTTATTCATATACTACAGTGAAACCATAAATAGATTAAGTGCCTTGAATTTTCCTCTGAAATGTCAAACTATTAAGATATCCTAGGTCAGTGATGGCGAACCTTTTCGGCTCTGAGTGGCCAAACTGGAATGTTCGTGCATGCATGCGGTGGAGTGCTGTCAACCCAAAGACCAGCTGGCTGGTGCACAAATCCCTGTTTTTGGGGCATTTTTGGCAATTTGGGGGGCATTTTTCAGGCTGTTTCTGGGCTGTTTTCCAGCCATTCTCAGAGTGTGTGGACCATGTGTCAGACCGTTTTTAGACCATTTGGCGGACCGTTCAGGCTGTTTTGGGGCTACTTTTGGACCATTTTTGGGTTGTTTTCAGCCCTTTTTCAGCCCATTTTCCAGCCCATTTTCAGACAATTTTTCAGACGATTTTGGGGCCTTTTGGGGAGTGTTTTTAGGCCATTTTCTGGCCATTATCAGGCTGGTTTTAGGGCATTTTCAGGATTTGGGTGGGGGCACCCACAAAGACCAGTTGACCAGCACACAAGTGCACACCAGAAATCCAGAAGAGCAGCTGGCGATAGTGCACATGCCCACAGAGAGGGCTCTGCATACCACCTCTGGCACATATGCCATAGGTTTGCCATCATGGTCCTAGGTGACGAATAAGCAAATTAATCATGTAAAACAGAACCTCTACCAAGCTTCCTAAATTTACCTATTTAAGCATCTTGTAGAAATACAGATTTTTTTGTTTGATACATTTTTGCACAAACATGATTGTATGAACATGCTTTCCCTTGTACTCATAAGATTGCTTTGGAAAAGTTCTCTAGACTCTTGATGAAATGTCTATGTAGGTCATGGCACTTTATACACTGAAATGAGGAATAAGTGTGGAATAATAATCCTTTAAAATGTTTTTTATTGATTGAATGGACAGTGTTGGGGGGAAGAATTGGTCAAAAACCAAGTAATTTCCACAAGTCTCTAAATTTAAGAAAATTGCTTACCTCTGTAGTCTGATTTAAGAGTCTGATGAGATGTGTTACATTTTTAAGGATAACAAAAAAAAAATATTTTCATGGAGGAATAACTATAGAGTTTCCTTATTTAATTTAGCTGAATAAGTATTCTCAGTTATTTTCACAAGACAATTTTGTACTTAGAAATTTGTGAACGTGATTGGTGAATTTTGGGTGTACAACAGATATGATTGGGTGTTTATTTTAAAAGTATACATATTATCCTGAGTTCAACCATTATGCCGTAAACTACAGTAATTTTCTAAACAATACCTCAGTTTGCTTTCCCATACATTATATATTTTCTGCATTCTTTTGAAAGAGCTGTCTGTACTGATGATAAAATAAATATGCATATCAGTTTCAGCATTACATACATGAAGAAGAGAAAAATGTGTGAAATAATATGGTTTTCCATTAATTTGCATGTTTATTTTATGAGGCAAGAACTGGATGATGTTTACATGTCTTTTAATTTAGGAAAATTGCTAACCGCTACTTTAAAACATGATTTAAAACATCTGCAAGTTTGTTAAAACTGTTTAAGTTTTAAGTTAAAGCCATTAAGTTTTATAGATGAGTAAAAGGTAAAGAAATAATTCCATGAGGAATAACTGTTTTCTTTTGTTGCTCAATTTAGGCTGTTCAAGCATCTAAGGTGAGTCTAAGAAACTTCTGCTAATAACTCCCATGGCAGGACAAATAATGCAATTAATCACAAAATAACTAAAGAGGTGGCATGTGCAGAGATAGATAATAAGTAGAAAACCAAATCAACATTAAAACTAACTTAGTTTTGCCCATTGAATCAATATAGCTGCTAATTCTTTACTTGAGATTCTTTTAAATGTTGGATGAAGTTCTCATGTAACTATGATGGAACCCTCTGTATTTCTAAACATCTTTTCTGCTGCATTATATTGTTATAGAAGGTGAACCTATCTGATTCGTCTTAGCCTACCCAATATTTTCTCCTACAGCTGAAAGACAGGGTTGATCTGGAAGGAATAAAGGAATTATCTCATTGCCTTCCTTGCAACAACCTGTCCTCCTGATACACATTCAAAAATATGTAGTTTTGTGTGCAAGGAAAGACTACAGGTGGATCCAAACAACAACAATAAAAATGAGAAAAAAGAAAGAAACTGTCAAGAAAGGTTTCCCAATGGGGTATCTTAGTGGACACCAGGAAATGGTTTAGCTAACTTTTTAGGCTAACTTCCCTATTCCTGGAATCACCCTGATGTTGATTTCTGCATCGTAGTATACCAATGCACCAAGGCTAATATCAATGTCCTTTGTTAACCGTTTTCAACAAAAGAATAATTCTAAGTTTTTTTTTAAATTCCAGCTTACCGACTGCGTTATAAAGCATGTAAGTTTTATTATTAATTTTGCAATGGTACTGTCCAAAAGGGAGGGTCCTTTCTTTGAAGATCTGAAGTGAGATTTCTGATCATAATTGGGTCATTACCCCAAAGGGTACATTTTTCCCATGTGCTTAAATGATAAATACAATGACCTATTTCATAGGTTCCAGTAATACACTGCAGCATGGCAGCCACAAGATAGGATGTAATGTGTTTGAAAGACTCTTGTGGTAAATGTGTGATAGACTACTAATTTGTTGCATGACACAGTCATCAAGTATAGTTTAAATCAATAAAATAAAAGATATTTAATGAGCAAAGATTAAAAAAAACCTTTGTGTTTTATTTTTATTTTTTTACTTTGGATAATTTCATCATAGTTTTCCTAATGTTTGAGTGTATAATTGGATTAATAATCATGCAAAGGTGGAGGGGAAGGATATTGAAATCTGATTATTTGATAGATATATTGCTATGACCTATAGACATCTATTGCTCACTGGAATCTCCTTGCCAGGAGATACTTGATATTCATAGCAACCTTGGGTTTCTCCAACTGCTTAAAGAATTTATCAATTAGTTGGTATCTTCTCAAGTGAGAGAATATATGTGCAATAACTTATTTTTCCCCATAATTTTGGATAGCAGCTCATTTTTTTCATTTCCCATATTCTTTCTGTGTTCACTTTTTGCTTCTGATTAAATTGGAGCAACCTACTTTAGTAACCTCAGTAACCTATAGATCTGGTGATTTATCATCCACCCAGTAACCTATTAGAAGAAATATAACTATTTCTGTCGTCTACTTTAGGTCCTAGAAAACAAAGAGTTGAATGTGTCTATTTGCCAATTAATGGTGTTAATGCCAAATGGAAATAGTTCTCTATAACACCACAGGATTTTGTTCACCATGCATGCCCTTTAATAAAAACAAAAGGGACTTAGTCAAACTGCTTTAGTTTAAGAGATCTGCAAAGCAATGTTATGTTTTTTGGGATGACTCAAAGATAAAGAAACAAGTACATGGAGGAGTAACTGTACTGTTTTATTATTCAATTCAGACCCAGCCCAAAGATACTGTGAGTATTGCTAATCTTCTACTTATTTAGAAAATGTTCAAGTTACCAGGATATATGCCTGAATTTTCATTTTGAAATTAAATAATCATTCTCAGGTGTCAAATTTTATTAATTTATTATTTATTTATTATATTTGTTTGGTACCCATCTCATCTAGAGACAACTGAGTGGCTTACAAAGCCACTCTGGGCAGCCTAGAAAGTTTAACTTTCATTACATTAGCCTACGATATGTTTCTGAACAGACATCAGAGTATGAATATGTTTTGCCTTACACAAATTGCATAACCAGCATCCCTTTGAAATGGTTCTCCATTTGCTTGATAAAATAAATATGCTGATCAGTTATGGTGCGCTATGCATGGAAAAGAGAGAAATCTTTAGTTTAGGATTAGTCAAAAATCCTGATTGAGGATTACTTGAAGTCCTCCATAAATTTAGAAGTCTTCTGCTAGATAGGAATGCTATTTGGCCTGGGGGAATTAGTGCTCAAAATGCATCTCTTAATGAAGATAATTTATGTGCCCATGCAGTTCTTAATTCTCCCCTTTTACACATAGATGCATAGGCAGATCTGATTTTTTCAGTAGAACTTTAGATCAAATAAGGTCCTTAGCTGAGAGCCCTTCATTCCAACAAGCCCCCTTCTCACACAGACCCTGTTCAAAGTACTTAGGTCTACCTTTTTTATTACTTCCCACAGTCGCTGACCACATCCCCTCTTACTGGAAAAGACATCATGAGAATTACCCTGATGGGTGTAGATATGACTCTTGATGTGTATTTGCTTCTTTATCTCTTAGTTTCAAGTTAGGGAGGCTGACAACCTAACAGCTTGATGAGTTAAGAGTGTGTATTGAAGGAATTGCTCAACTCTCCAATGTTATCAGAATGAATCATTTATTCCTTAATGGTTTACAGCTAATTGATTATATTTTGGGAAAGGCACCAAATGATTTATTGGAAAAACCACCCTAGGTCATCACAAAGACTGAGAATGGTGGCATAATTCTGCTGCTTGCAGATAGGGGCTTTTTACAACCTGTGCTACATGGTTGAAATTGCAAGTTATCCTCTGGCAGGATGTATTATTCTCCCCATTCACATGGGGAGTCCCATGGGAGAAGGCAGGAGGTAAAAACTATTTTGATTTAAGAGAACTGCAAACTGTATTAAGATTTTATGGATGACTACAGACGGTTCTCGACTTATAAATATTGTTTTCATGATTGTTGAAGGTTACAATAGAACTGAAAAGGTGACTTACAATCAATGCTCCCACTCACAATTATTCACAGAATCACCACAGTCATCAGACCCAGATTTGGGTCCTTAAAATTATGATGGTTGCAGTGTCCTGGAGTCATGTGACCCCCATGTGCAACCTCCCTATCCATCTTTCAACAAGCAAAGTCAATGGGGGAAGCTCGATTAACTTAGCAATCACTTAAAAACAAGAGCAATTTGGTTAACAACGGTGGCACAAAATGTTGTAAAATCAAGCATGATTTAGCAATGGAAATTCATGTCCCAACTTTGGCTCTAGGTTGAGAGCTACCTGAAAAATGTAGAGAAACAATTGCCTGGAGGGATAACTGTATGCAAATCTTCATATAAAATTTGCAGGTTATCAGTGTATTTTGGGAGAGCATCACATATATCTGAGTTTCTATTGAAATTAAATACACAGTTTCATGTGTCAAACATGCAGGTGAGTTATGGTAAATCATGCATCAAGACGAGGAATATGTGTGAACTAAGAGGGTTTTTAAAAATTTATTCACATATTTATTTTAGGGAGTGTTGGCCAAAACCTTGATGATTGCTATAAGCAAGTAAATTTAGGAAAATTGTTCAACTTTGTAGAATGTTTTAAATGAACTGCAAAGCAGTATTAATTTTTGTGGATGACTCAAAGGTAAAGAAATGATTGGATGAATAATATTGGTACTATTTATTATGTAACTTTGGTTATATACTTGGGCTAAGTATTGCAAATCTTTTCTGATTTTTAGTATATTTCAGAGAGCTGCTGAATGAATTTAAAAAAAATTGGATTCTTGATTTGTACTTTTTTTTCTCTTGTTCATTTTGGATAGCAGCTCCATTCTTTAAAAAAGTTTTACATTTGTGTGCTTCCCATGTTTATTTTACCCCTGTTGATGAACCTCAAATAACCTACTTCAGTAAACTCAGTTATTTATAGATCCTATAACCTATTACCCACTCAGTAACCTGTAAGAAAGAAAATAATGATTTCTTTTTTTCTATTTCAGCGTGGATTGCAGCAACAAGTGAGTTTCTCTGGTTAATAAATAACAAAATATGTTATTGAGCCACAGTAGCATAGTGGTTAGAATGCAGTACTGCAGGCTACTTCTGCTGACTGCTGGCTGCATGCAATTTGGCAGTTCAAATCTCACCAAGCTCAAGATTGACTCATCATTCCAGTGTGTATGTGTATGGGGGGGGGGGGGGTTAAAATGAGGACCCAAATTGTTGGGAGCAATATGCTGACTTTGTAAACTACTTAGAGAGGGCTGTAAAGCACTGTAAAGTGACATTTAAGTGCTATTATTATTGCTAAATAAACACCAAATATGAACCGTCCACTTTATGAAGGACCTTGGTTTGGTTAAAAACTATGTGGGCTTGTGTTCACCACAGATACTAAACATGCTTCCTGAAAGAAGCCATGCTCTGGATTTACATTCTAGAACAAACCATAAATAGATGAAGTACTTTGGGTTTCCCTGAAATATCAATGACCTCAGTAAACTACAGATCCTATAATCTATTGCACAATGAGTAACCCATAACTAGGAAAATAACTATTTCTTTTTTTTCCATTTTAGGTGGGAGTTCTCGAGCAGGTGAGTGTGTCTTGTTAACATTTAACTAAATAAACATCAATGGGAAAAGCCCTCTCTAGGAAGGGCATCAATTTGGCAAACAATGATTTATGTTCACTGAACATGCTAAACTAGCTCCGTGAAAGAAGCCATGCTCTGATTCACGTATTACAGTGATCAAGTGGTTTGAGTTCCTGAAATGTCAATAACCACAGTAATCTATAGATCCAGTAAACCATTTCTCACTCAGTAATATATAAGAAGGCAGCCAACTATTTCTTTTTTCCATTTTAGGTTCTCACGGCGAAAAAGGATCAAGTGAGTGTCTAATTAACAATTAACTAAATAAATAACATATATGAACAATCCTCAAGATGAAGGACATGTGTTTGGCTAATAAATTTTCAGGATTGTGCTCATGTTAACCTACTTCTTTCATGTTTAGCCTGCAGCATATTTAAACATGCGTTGCATTACATACATAAGATTGCTTTGAACAAGTTCTCTGTGCATTTTATATAAGCTATACACAGAGCAGTTATTGCTCTTTTATGCATCAAAAAGAGGAAAAAATTGCATGAAAATAAAAGTGTTTTTTAATTTGTTCGTTTAATTTAGGGACTATATTCGCCATTTTAATTCATACCTGCTATGTAAACAATGTATCAAGCCTTGCTAGTAGGCAGATATTCCAGAAAAGTTATTCATATCCTTTGTTAAACCTTTGAAACAAAACAATAATTTCATACATTTTATTCCAGCTTAATGGTCCTGTTATGGCAAAGGTAAGTTTTACTTTTTGTGTGTGTGTGTGTGGATATGGTCTAAAAGGAAGGGTTATTTCTTTGAATGACTGAGTTGGGATTTTTGTTCAAACCTTGGTGCACAGTGGTTAGAGTGCAGTACTGCAGGCTACTTCTGCTGACTGCTGGCTGCACTCAATTTGGCAGTTCAAATCTCACCAGATTCAAGGTTGTCTCAGTCTTCCATCCCTTTGAGGTGGGTAAAATGAGTACCCAAATTGTTGGGGGAAATTTGCTAACTCAATAAACTGCTTAGAGAGGGTTGTAAAGCACCGTGAAGCAGAAAATAAGTCTAAGTGCTATTGATATTGCTAATTGTAACATCAAACTAACAAACTCATTAACCTGTTTCATAGCATCAAACAATCTATTTTATCATCCAGAAACAAAAAAAACTGACTTTGCAATACGTGTTAAATTTCTCCATCCCACCAAGAAAAACTACCAGAGATAAACCTAACCAACCATTGTATTTTCAATAAGTGCAACAATTCAATCTTTAATAGACCTGCCTAATAATGTTTGATTGCAGCCAAGACTGTCCACTCTACAGGTTCTGAACCCATTTCAACCTAAAAATTATGCAACCTTTCAGCTGTTTGACAGAAAACTTAATATTTCTAATAGGGCGCAATGAGAGAGAAAATTGTTTTCCATTTTAAACAGATATTTCAAATTTCCCCAGCAAATCCTCACTGAGTTTTGACTGTTGATATAAAGAGTCACTTTTAAATGAAAGTTCTCTGGAAATATATCAGCATACCAGTCCCCTTTCAAAGTCTGAATTATGCTCTTGCTTCTCATAATAGTTGCTATAGAGGCCAAAATTGCAAATAGGTTGAGTTCACTGCACATGCTGTTTCATATTTATTTTATTTTATTTATTTTATTAAATTTATACCCCGCCCTTCTCCTTGTTAGGACCCAGGGCGGTGCACAGGCATCATTTAAAAACACAAAATACAATAAATATCAATTTAAAATGTATTAAATTAATAAACCCGTGCTAAAATCCCACATTTAAAACCCTACCAAATTATAAATTTTCTTAAAAAGTCAGAAACAGGGGGCTATCCTAGGCCGGCTTGTTGGAATAAATACGTCTTAAGACGTTGGCGGAAGAGGCGGAGGTCCGAGATAGTACGGAGGTCGGGGGGTAGGTCGTTCCAGAGGGCCGGGCCCGCCACAGAGAAGGCCCTTCCCCTGGGTGTCGCCAACCGGCATTGCCCCGCCGACGACACCTGAAGAAGACCCTCTCTGTGGGAGCGGAGCGGACGAAGGGATGTATTTAGTGTGGCAAGCTGGTACCTGGATGATGTTTATTTTCTTTGAGGCCCTTGAGGAATAAGAATGGAAGCCATGGGGCTATTGAATAGGCAAAGGTCCTCTTCGATCTGCCACTGTATTTTGCTGCTGCTGCTACTCTGTTTCCCCCAAAATACAACCTACTCAGAAAGTAAGCCCTAGCTTGATTTTACATCTGTGCCCAATATAAGCCCTACCCTCAAAATAAGCCCTAAATAAGACCCCGCCCACTCCAGGATGCACGAGTAAAAATTAACCTAGCGTAGGAATGGTGGAACTACCATACTCCTTACCTTTGGCATAGTTGCAGCCAGGCCTTGCACACCTCAGCCCATTTCATCTGCAGCCAGCAAGGCTTTCCTTAAGGCCTCAGTAGCCTATAACAGAGCTCCAGATCAATCCCTTGATAAAAGTTATTCACAGGGCTGTTATGGCATTTGAAACGATGGGGAAGAAGGAAAAATGTATGAAATAAAAGTGCTTTTATCATTTATCCCCATGTTTATTTTTGGGAGCATTTCATCCATATATATTAATTTCTACTCTGTAAACAATGTGTCAAGCCTTGATTAACCATGTTTAAATCAGGTGTCCTGAGGAATTAAATAAGAACAAAAGAGATCAGGTCAAACTACTTTGGTTTAAGAATTCTGTGAAGCAATGTTACCTTGTTGTGAATTATTACAAGATTAAAACATCATTGCATGGAGGAAATAACTGTACTCTTTTAATGTTCAATTTAGGATGAACAGGCGGTAAGTATTACAAAGCTCTACTAATGCTTCCTATGGTGGGACATTTCATAAAATGAATGACAAAACAATTTTCAAGTAGATAATTTGATAGATAGTCATCAAAAAAATCATAAAACTAAGCTTTGTAGCATTGATCAATGTGGCTGCTAATTCTTTATATGAATTCTTAAAAATGTTGGGTAAACACAGTACATTCTTATGTAACTATGGCTGAACCCTCTACACCTCTAAACACCTTTTCTGCTGTATTATATCCGTATAGAAGGCGAACATATCTGATCAGTCTTAGATCACCAATATTTTCTCCTACAATTGAAAGATAGGGTTGATCTGGAAGGAATAAAGGAATTATCTTATTGCCTTCCTCAAAACCTGTTCTCCTGAGACACATTGAAACATGTGTAGCTTTGTAGGAAAATCTATAGGTGAACCCAAACAATAACAATTAAAAAGAAAGCTTCCATACAAATCAAGGTTTCCCAATGGGGAATCTTAGTAGTCAACACTACCAATCCCCTTTTCAAACACTCAATGCTAAGCAAAGCTATACTTTGCAATTGTACAAGGAATTATGTGGCAGAACTAGAGACAAGTGCAAGATACAAGAGGATGGACAGA
Organism: Rhabdophis nuchalis; assembly: GCA_039707465.1. NCBI lineage: Eukaryota > Metazoa > Chordata > Lepidosauria > Squamata > Natricidae > Rhabdophis > Rhabdophis nuchalis. The sequence goes on from CM077654.1 coordinate 8,815,230, forward strand.
TTCCAGATAGGTCAGAAACTGCTTATAAGTGTCCTAGAGACACATTGATTGGTCTGGCCTGCCAAGGAAAATGTGCATCCTTCCTTGGGTTTCATAATGCAAAAAATATTAACAGACGATGCAGCATAAAGTAATGTTATGCTTCTGTATTTCTCAAAAATGTTCTTGGAGTCCTTATGCTGGGTTTGATTCACCTCTGAATCGTCCAGGGACTTGTTGTGCTTATAAAGAAAAGCGTATTGGTTTAAAGGGAAATAATTGACTTTCATGGAGGATGTTTGTTTAGATGCTGGTAAAATTGAGAATAAGAAAACAGAAGAAAGGATGATCACATTCTTTGTGTCACTTGTTTATTTTTTTTTCTAAAACTCCAGACAACATTGGAAGTTTTTTCAGAATTATTGTATGGACAACATCAATAAAAGTCTCTAATTTTTTTTTAAAAAAACCCACAGATGTATGAGAACGAGATGCACAAATATTTGTCTAGGAAGACACCTTCCTGTTGGAGAAAGATTTACTTATGGTCCATCCTTTTAGTAGCACTTCTAAATTGTGGCCAGGAGAAGTTTTGTTTTAAGTCCCTTGGTGAATAAGAATCAAAGGCAGAGACCTGTTGAATGGGCAAAATTCCTCTTGGTTTTACTACTATATATGAATCTTGCCATTACTGCTATCTTTCTTCAGAGCATTCTAATCAATTCCCCAAATTAATCCCTTTTGGAAACAAACTGGGTGCTGACAGGTATCAAGGCCCATCTTTTAATTGGAGAAAGTATAACATTCTTCTTATATTATATACCTCAGCTGGTTGTTCTTTCGCTGATATTAGTTCCTTTTGTGAGAAGAAATGAGCAGCTAGACGAGAATTAGGAAAAAGGAGGGATAGGAATTTGTAGTAAGGAATTTGTTCAGCTAATTTTCTATGGTCCACTATAGAAGAGAAATGGAATCCATCCTATTGGGATTAACCAGATGTTGATTTTTATATTGCTACCCAGTATACTGATGGGCAAGGAAGTTTTCATGATCGTTTATTAAACTTTTAAATTCCTCATTTTTTATTCCAGACTGCTAACGTGATTAGAGACGTAAGTTTTACTATTCATTTTGCTATCCACAAGGGAGGTTGATATCTTTGAATGACTGAGCTGGGAGTTTTGCTCATAACTAAATGCATCCTTATCCCATAGGATGCATATTTACCATGCAATTTAAACTTATAAATGCCATATCCCATTTCTTAAGTTGAAACAATGAACACAATGACTCATTAGCTGCCACAATAATGTTTTATGGACTTGCAGAAATCCCTGGCAGACTACTAACTTGGTGGATAACACAACCATCAATCATAGTGAAAATCAATAAATAAGTATAAGTTAAAAAAGATCCCTCCTGTTTTATGTTTAGTTTTTTATTCAGAATAGTTTCCTCAGTAGTCTCTATCACTTGCATGCAAATTGGATTAACAATCATGCAAGATGGAATGGATATTTTTTGAAATCAGATTATTTAACAGATGTATCTATTTCTTTCATTGCTATAACCTGTAGATATCTACTACCTATCGGAGTCTAATTATCGAGAGAAAGTTGATCAATGCAGCTTTCCCAAGCTGCTGAAAAAATTATCAATTTTTTTACCCTGATATGGATTTATCAAATCATATCTCCTTAGATTAAATGGAGAATGCATATACAATAATTTATTTTTTGTTTTCATGATTTGGAGAACAGCTCCCTTTTTTTCTTTTCCAATTTTTCTTTCTGTGTTCATTTTTTCCCTTTGTTCATTAACTTTGAGTTATCCAGCTTCAATCATGTACAGATCTAATAATGTATTACCCATTCAGTAACCTATAAGAACCTAATAACACTTTCTTTTTATTCTTTTTTTGCGTAGTTTGTAGCAGCGAATGTAAGTGTCTCTACTTAGCTTAATAAACACTAAACATAAAGACCATTCAATATGAAGGGCATGGATTTTGTTGGCAACTACATCAGGATTGTATTCAGTTTCTGAATGCAATCCACTTCTCTTGTTTTATTATTATTTTAGATGCTTCAAGGTTAGAAAGTGAATGTCTCTAATTACTAAATAATTAAACAAAACCAATATGAACTTTTCATATTCCATATGAAAAGTATTGGTTTGGCTATCGTGATTATATCCATATACTTGCTTCTTGGAATATGGCATTACTTCAGTGAACCATAAATAATCAAGTTTCTTGAGTTCACTGGAATAAAAATACTATGAAGAAATTCTGGATAACAAGTAAGCAAGTTTATGACCTGCTTAAACATTTTATGCAGACATGGGCTATTGGCCTCATCATCTCTTGCTTTCATCCTTACTTTACAGTACATCTTTGAATTAACACAAAAGCTTGAACATGCTTTGCTTTACACACCTAAGATTACTTTTAAACAGTTCTCTATACCTTTGAAAAAAGGTATACACAGGGCAGTTATAGCCTTTTATATATCAAGAAGAAAAATAAAATATGAAAATAAAAATGTTTGCTTTATCATTTGTTCACACATTTATTTCAGGGAGTATCTTGACTATTTTTATTTACATCCACTGTGTAAACAATGCATCAAGCCTTGATTAGAAATGTTCAAATCGTATGTCATGAAGATTTCAATAAGAACAAAAGTGATCAGGTCAAACTGCCTTGTTTAAGAGATCTGCAAAGACATTTTAAGTCATTGTGGATGATTAAAAGATTTTTAAAAAATATTGCATGAAAAAATAACTGTATTATTTCCTTGTCAATTTAGAATCTACCAGCATCTGTGAGTATTGCAAACTTGTACTAATAACTCCTATAGTGGAACATGTAGTAAAATGAATCATAAACAACTAAAGAGGTTGCCTATGCACAGATAGATAAGCATCAAAAATAACATCAGCATTAAAGCTAAGTTCAGTTTGGAGGTTGTGTCAATAGGGGTGTGACTCCTTTGGTTGAGATTCTTAAAAATGTTGGGTGAGCAGAGTAAGTCCTTTTACTTACAACTATTATGGAATCTTTTGCATCTCTAAGAATATTTTCTGTTGCATTATATCTTATTTCCTTATTTTTCTTTCTCTGTTCATATTTTGCCCTATTGATCAATCTTGAGTGATCTATTTCATTATACTCAGTAATCTAAACAGCCAACCTTCTATTACCTATTCAGAAACAAATGAGAACAAAAATAACTTTTTGCTCTTTTAAAGTCACACCGACACAACAAATTAGTGTGCCTAAGGGTTTTCTTTTATTCATATACTATAGTGAAACCATAAAAAGATTAAGTGCTTTGGATTCCTCTGAAATGTCAAACTGAAGACACACCTATTTCATCTAGCCGGCCTAGTGTAACCTCCATACTGACTATTAGATAGTTTTTAAACGTGGGATTTTAATTCGGTTTTTAGCGCAGGGCTTATTTATTAGAATAAGTATTTTAAATTTCATATATTTTATATATTTTGTTGTATTTTAACATCCCTGTGCGCCGCCCTGGGTCCTAACAAGGAGAAGGGCGGGGTATAAATTTAATAAAATAAATAAAATAAAATATTAAGATATCCTAGGTCAGTGATGGTGAACCTTTTCGGCTCTGAGTGGCCAAACTGGAATGTTCGTGCATGCATGCGCTGGAGTGCTGTAAGCCCAAAGACCAGCTGTCTGGTGCACAAATCCCTGTTTTTTGGGGCATTTTTAGCAATTTGGGGGGCATTTTTCAGGCCGTTTTCCGGCCATTCTCAGGGCTGTTTTCCGGCCATTCTCAGAGTGTTTGGGCCATTTGGTGGGCCATTTTCAGGCCATTGTTCAGGCTGTTTGGGGGGCTGTTTGGGGGCTGTTTTTGGACTACTTTTGGACCATTTTGGGTTGTTTCCAGCCCTTTTTCAGCCCATTTTCCTGCCCATTTTCTGACAATTTTTCAGACGATTTTGGGGCCTTTTGGGGGGTGTTTTTAGGCCATTTTCTGGCCATTATCAGGCTGGTTTTAGGGCATTTTCAGGATTTGGGTGGGGGCACCCGCAAAGACCAGTTGACCAGCACACAAGTGCACACCAGAAACCAGAAGAGCAGCTGGCGATAGTGCACATGCCCACAGAGAGGGCTCTGCATACCACCTCTGGCACATATGCCATAGGTTTGCCATCATGGTCCTAGGTGACGAATAAGCAAATTAATCATGTAAAACAGAACCTCTACCAAGCTTCCTAAATTTACCTATTTAAGCATCTTGTAGAAATACAGATTTTTTTTGTTTCATACATTTTTGCACAAACATGATTGTATGAACATGCTTTCCCTTGTACTCATAAGATTGCTTTGGAAAAGTTCTCTAGACTCTTGATGAAATGTCTATGTAGGTCATGGCACTTTATACACTGAAATGAGGAATAAGTGTGGAATAATAATCCTTTAAAATGTTTTTTATTGATTGAATGGACAGTGTTGGGGGGAAGAATTGGTCAAAAACCAAGTAATTTCCACAAGTCTCTAAATTTAAGAAAATTGCTTACCTCTGTAGTCTGATTTAAGAGTCTGATGAGATGTGTTACATTTTTAAGGATAACAAAAATGAAAGAAAATATTTTCATGGAGGAATAACTATAGAGTTTCCTTATTTAATTTAGCTGAATAAGTATTCTCAGTTATTATCACAAAACATTTTTTTACTTAGAAATTGTGGATATTACAAATATGAAATGAATACTTCATTTCAAAAGTACACATATTATCATGTGTTCAACCATTATGCCATAACCTACAATAAGTTTCTAAACAACATCTCAGTTTACTTTCCCTAATATATAAAATATGGCCTTCATTCCTTTGAAAAATCTGTCTGTATTGATGATAAAATAAATATGCACATCAGTTACAGCATTACATGTATAAAGAAGAGAATAATGTGTGAAATAACATGATGTGTATGTTTATTTTATAAAGCCAAAAACTGGTTAATGTTTGCATGTCTTTCAATTTGGGAAAATTGCTAACGGCTACTGTAAAACATGATTTTAAAAATCTGCAAGTTTGCTAAAACTGTTTAAGTTTTAAGTTAAAGCCATTAAGTTTTATAGATGAGTAAAAGGTAAAGAAATAATTTCATGAGGAATAATTGTATTCTTTTCTTGTTCAATTTAGGCTGAACAAATTGCCGCCGTGAGTATTGGAAACTTCTGCTAATCACTCCCATGGCAGGACAAATAATGCAATGAATCACAAAATAAATAAAGAGGTTGCATGTGGAGAGATAGATAATAATCAGGAAACCAAATCAAAATTAAAACTGACTTGGCTTTGCCCATTGAATCAATATGGCTGCTAAGTCTTTACTTTCTTTTCTGCTGCATGATATCGTTTTAGAAAGTGAACCTATCTGATTATTCTTAGACTACCTAGTAGTTTCTCCTACACCTGAAAGATAGGGTTGATCTGGAAGGAATGAAGAAATTATCTTATTGCCTGCCTTGAAACAATCTCTCCACCTGACAAACATTGAAATATGTGTAGTAGAGAATCTGAAGGTAGATCCAAACATCAACAATAAAAATGAGAAAAAAGAAAGAAACTGTCAAGAAAGGTTTCCCAATGGGGTATCTTAGTGGACACCAGTAGGAAATTGTTTAACTAACTTTTCAAACTATCTTCCCTATTCCTGGAATCACCCTGATGTTGATTTCTACATCCTAGTATACCAATGCACCAAGGGAGCTATCAATGTTCTTTGTTAATTTTTTAAACAAATGAGTAATTCTATGTGGTTTTTTTTATTCCAGGAGATCCTATGTGGTCATCATGCTGTAAGTTTTATTATTAAATTTGCAATGGTACTGTCCAAAAGGGAGGGTCCTTTCTTTGAAGATCTGAACTGAGATTTCTGATCATAATTGGGTCATTACCCCAAAGGGTGCATTTTTCCCATGTGCTTAAATGATAAACACAATAACCCATTTCATAGATTCCAGTAATACACTGCAGCATGGCAGCCACAAGATAGGATGTAATGTGTTTGAAAGACTCGTGTGATAAACTACTAATTTGTTGCATGACACAGTCATCAAGTATAGTGTAAATCAATAAAATAAAAGAGATTTAAGAAGGAGCAAAGATTTTAAAAAAAACCTTTGTGTTTTATTTTTATTTTTTACTTTGGATAATTTCATTATATTTTCCTAATGTTTACATATATAATTGGATTAATGATCATGCAAAGGTGGAGGGGAAGGATTTTGAAATCTGATTATTTGATAGATATATTGCAATGATCTATAGACATCTATTGCTCACTGGAATCTCCTTGCCAGGAGATACTTGATATTCATAGCAACTTTGGGTTTCTCCAACTGCTTAAAGAATTTATCAATTAGTTGGTATCTTCTCAAGTGAGAGAATATATGTGCAATAACTTATTTTTTCCCATAATTTTGAATAGCAGCTCATTTTTTTCATTTCCAATATTCTTTCTGTGTTCACTTTTTGCTTCTGATTAAATTGGAGCAACCTACTTTAGTAACCTCAGTAACCTATAGATCTGGTGATTTATCATCCACCCAGTAACCTATTAGAAGAAATATAACTATTTCTGTCTTCTACTTTAGGTCCTAGGAAACAAAGAGTTGAGTGTGTCTATTTACCAATTAATGGTGTTAATGCCAAATGGAAATAGTTCTCTATACCACCACAGGATTTTGTTCACCATGCATGCCCTTTAATAAGAACAAAAGGGACTTAGTCAAACTGCTTTAGTTTAAGAGATCTGCAAAGCAATGTTATGTTTTTTGGGATGACTCAAACATAAAGAAACAATTACATGGAGGAATAACTGTACTGTTTTATTATTCAATTCAGACCCAGCCCAACAATCTTGTGAGTATTGCTAATCTTCTACTTATTTAGAAAATGTTCACGTTACCAGGATATATGCCTGAATTTTCATTTTAAAATTAAATAATCATTCTCAGGTGTCAAATTTTATTAATTTATTATTTACTAGCTGTACCCGCCACACATTGCTGTGGCCAAGTTTGGTTAAATGAAAGTTTCCCCTCATAGACCCTCTCAGCGACCCGCTTCCATCTCTGCCTCGGTTTCCCCTCCCTCTTCCTCCCCTTCCTCTCTTATTCTATCTACCTACTGTATTTCTCCCTCTCCCTCTCTATTCCCCTACCTCCTATCTACCTACTGTATTTCTTCCTCTCTCTCTCTCTATCCCTCTACCTACCTGCCTACCTACTGTATTTCTCCCTCTATCCCTCTTTCTACCTACCTACTTACCTACCTACCTACCTAGAGAGAGAGGAGAGAGAAGCCGCTGACTCGGCAGTGGCCTTGGGGGGGATGGAGTGGCAGCGCCATGTTGACAGCAGCGAGGTGGGAGGGGTGGAAGGAGCCAGAGGGCGAGTGAATGAGTGAGGAAAACACACAGAAGAGCTGCAGTTTTACATTTGTGTGCTTCCCATGTTTATTTTACCCCTGTTGATGAACCTCAAATAACCTACTTCAGTAACCTCAGTAATTTATAGATACTCTAACCTATTACCCACTCAGTAACCTGTAAGAAAGAAAATAATGATTTCTTTTTTCTATTTTAGTATGCATTGCAGCAACAAGTGAGTTTCTCTGGTTAATAAATAACAAAATATGTTATTGAGCCACAGAGGCTTAGTGGTTAGAATGTAGTACTGCAGGCTACTTCTGCTGACTGATGGCTGATGCAATTTGGTAGTTCAAATCTCACCAAGCTCAAGATTGACTCATTCTTCCAGTGGGGGTGGGGGTGTTAAAATGAGGACCCAAATTGTCGGGGGCAATATGCTGACTTTGCAAACTACTTAGAGAGGGCTGTAAAGCACTGTAAAGTGGCATATAAGTCTAAGTGCTATTACTATTGCTAAATAAACACCAAATATGAAGCGTCCACTTTATGAAGGACCTTGGTTTGTTTAAAAACTATGTGGGCTTGTGTTCACCACAGATACTAAACATGCTTCCTGAAAGAAGCCATGCTCTGGATTTACATTCTAGAACAAACCATAAATAGATGAAGTACTTTGGGTTTCCCTGAAATATCAATGACCTTAGTAAACTACAGATCCTATAATCTATTGCACAATGAGTAACCCATAACTAGGAAAATAACTATTTCTTTTTTTCCATTTTAGTATGGTGGTGTCCTGCAGGTGAGTGTGTCTTGTTAACATTTAACTAAATAAACATCAAATGGGAATAGCCCTCTCTAGGAAGGGCATCAATTTGGCAAACAATGATTTATGTTCACTGAACATGCTAAACTAACTCCATGAAAGAAGCCATGCTCTGATTCACGTATTGCAGTGAACTATAAATAGATCAAGTGGTTTGAGTTCCTGAAATGTCAATAACCACAGTAATCTATAGATCCAGTAAACCATTTCTCACTCAGTAATATATAAGAAGGCAGCTAACTATTTCTTTTTTCCATTTTAGGCTCTCAGTTTGGACAAGAATAATGTGAGTGTCTAATTAACAATTAACTAAATAAATAACACATATGAATAATCTTCTAGATAAAGGACAAGTGTTTGGCTAACAACTATTCAGGATTGTGTTCACTGCACATGTTAACCTGTTTTTTTCATGTTTAGCCTGCAGCATATTTAAACATGCGTTGCCTTACATACATAAGATTGCTTTGAACAAATTCTCTGTGCGTTTTATATAAGCTATACACAGAGCAGTTACGGTTCTTATAATGCGTCAAAAAGACGAAAAAATTGCATGAAAATAAAAGTGTTTTTTTTATTTTTCGTTTAATTTAGGGACTATATTCACCATTTTCATTCATACATGTTATGTAGACAATGTATCAAGCCTTGCTAGTAGGCAGATGTTCCAGAAAAGTTATTCATATCCTTTGTTAAACCTTTGAAACAAAACAATAATTTCACACATTTTATTCCAGCTTCTTGGTAATCTTCTGGCAAGGTAAGTTTTACTATTAATTTTTTGTGGATATGGTCTAAAAGGAAGGGTTATTTCTTTGAATGACTGAGTTGGGATTTTTGTTCAAACCTTGGTGCACAGTGGTTAGAGTGCAGTACTGCAGGCTACTTCTGCTGACTGCTGGCTGCACTCAATTTGGCAGTTCAAATCTCACCAGATTCAAGGTTGTCTCAGTCTTCCATCCCTTTGAGGTGGGTAAAATGAGTACCCAAATTGTTGGGGGAAATTTGCTGACTCAATAAACTGGTTAGAGAGGGCTTTAAAGCACTGTGAAGGAGAAAATAAATCTAAGTGCTATTGATATTGCTAATTGTAACATCAAACTAATAAACTCATTAACCTGTTTCATAGCAAACAATCTATTTTATCACCCAGAAACAAAAAACTGACTTTGCAATACGTTTTAAATTTATCTGTCCTACCGAGAAAAACTACCAGAGATAAACCTAACCAACCATTGTATTTTCAATAAGTGCAACAATTCAATCTTTAACAGACCTGCCTAAAAATGTTTGATTGTAACATTGCAACAAGACTATTCACTCTATAGGTTCTGAACCCATTTCCACCTAAAAATTATGCAACCTTTCAGCTGTCTGAAAGAAAACTTAATATTTGTAATAGGGCACCTAAAAGAGAAAATTGTTTTGTTTCTGTAGGAAACTGAGATTTCCCATAGAGTGAAAGAACAGGAGAAGATGTTGGAAATATAAGAATGGTTCACTGTCAACCTTTACTTTGTTCCAACCTCATACTCATATGGCTGAGTGATGGATAACCACAATTGAGAAAGGAGTCCCTTGATTTGAGCAGAATGGAATGTAGGAAGCCAACCAGGAACAGACTTGCCATGGTTGGGGGAGGAACCAGTGTGGAAATAAAGCACAGTCCTTCAAACTCCAGAATCAAGTCAAGGAATAATAATAATAATAATAATAATAATAATAATAATAATAATAATAATAATAATAATAATAACAGATATCATTGATATCGCTGTTCCTGGAGATGCCAGAGTCAAAGAAAAAGAACTAGAAAAAATCATAAAATATCGCGACCTGGCCATCGAAACCACACGGCTATGGATGAAGCATGTCACCGTGACACCCATTGTCATCGGGGCACTTGGCACCATGTCCAAGAATTTTAATAAATATCTCAGCAAATTGCAGCTTCCTGCAATAACACCAGCGGAACTGCAAAAAACGGCGCTACTTGGAACATCCTATATTCTATGAAGATACTTGGTTGATACCTAGGATGCTGGCAGCAAACTGTATCAACAATTAGCACCAGTCAATAGTATTTGTAATATGCATTTTTAAATGTTCAGTTGGCTGAGTTTCATTTTTTATTTATAAAGTAAATAATAATAATAATAATCTTTAGTTTCCAATAAGAACCATGGAAATGGTACAAATTCTGACCTAGCAATTATTGAGTATGGTGGCTGAATTAAAAAAAAACCCTAAATAAATATTACCTACACCCCAATTCTTTTACCTTTTCCTGGCTTTACAGCTCACATTGTGACCATTGTGAGCCATCCTTGCATTGTGGCAAATGCCAAGAAAAAGAATGTAATGCATGAACTTTGATTACTTTGATTATTAGTAACTTATTCAATAAACTGTTTACGTAACAACCTATTCAGCAGTAAGCTATTTGAATAATGTTGAGTAGACAACTTCAGTAACCTCGGTAACCTATTCGCCATCCAGTAATATACTAGATTGAAAATAACTGTTATTTTATTCTATTTTAGATTGTAGATTTATAAGGTGAGTATTTCTAATTAACAATTAACTAGCTAAAAACCAAATATGAACAGTCCTCTTTACAAAGGAACTTAACCTGGCTAATCACTATGTCAGGATTGTATTCATCGCACATGCTAAACTTGGTTCCCAAAAGAAGCCATGATTTGGATTCACTCATTACAGCGAATCATAAATAGTTCGAGTGTTTTGAGTTCCCCTGAAATAGCAGACCATAAAGATATTCTAGGTGACAAGAAATCCAGTTTATTTTGTACAAATGCAACCTCTGCTTCTTGAATTGACCTTTTTAAACATCTGTTGTTTAAGAATGTTGCTGTCTCTTGCTCATCCATCTATTCCTTTCGTAGGGGCATGCTGTGCTATGCCTATTATTTCCAGAAATGATAGATATGTGGGATTCTAATTCTGAGGGCTTGGCATGACATTGTTCCCAAAACGTCAGACATCATGGTTCAGGATATCATCAAGTAGGCTCAGGATATCCTGGGGTTTGGAGCTTGCATCTCATTCAGATACTAACATGTCTTCATTCAGCAGAAGTGTAATCTGTCCAAATACCATTATGGAGTATACGAAAAGTCTGTGGCTTTATCTGATTAAATGTCCTTGTAAGCAGGCATCCAAATGGCAAGCTAAATTCTCCTGAAAAACCTTGATAACCTGCCTTGTTCTTGCTCCCAAGGACCTGCCTTCAGAATAGGAATGAACACAACAATGGGCAGTTTGGCCAGTTTCAATAGATTCAGTCCAATTTCTGCAGTAGCTTGGATGTTTCTTTGCTTTATATAAAAAAAAAAAGGAAGAAAGATTTACATCGATTTCAGTTTGCACAGTTCTGTAAGTCAGGTACTTTTGATGGGATTCCCTTTACATGCACTCTTAAAGGTCACATTAAATTTCATGTGTACCATGTTATTTGCATGCAGTTTTTGAACCAAGAATTTCTTCGCACTTCCCTTGCACTTTCTAGAGCAGTGTTTCTCAACCTTGACAACTTGAAGGTGTCCGGACTTCAACTCAATGCCAGTCAATGCTGGCTGGCGACGTCCAGGAACAGGGCCTGCTCTGTGGCAGGGCCCGCCCTCTGGAACGACCTCCCCCCCGAACTCCGCACCATCACCGACCTTCCCCTCTTCCGCCGCTCACTTAAGACACTTCTTTTCCAGCAAGCTGGACTGGCGTAGAACTTGAATTTCAGAACAATAGAGCCTCAGCCAAGTTAGATAGGTTTTTAATGGGATTTTAGCACAGGTTTTCTATTTAATTTCTTTTTAACTTTTGTATATTGTTATTTATTGTAAATTTTAATGTCCTGTGCACCGCCCAGAGTCCGTCTCGATGGAGATTGGTGTGGTTAACAAATCGAATAAATAAAATAAAAATAAATAACTACCAGAATTCCCCAGCCAGCATTCGCTGGCTGGGGAATTCTGGGAGTTGAAGTCCAGACATCTTCAAGTTGCCAAGGTTGAGAAACACTGTTCTAGAGAATGTACAGTACTGAGTGCAGATCAGGCATGACTTAATAGTTGTAGCAAGTTTCTTTGCATTCTTTAAAACAAAAGACACATTATGTCTCCAATATTTAACATATTTATAACATCTTTATATTACTTCCAAATAAAAGGGGGGGTAGGGGAGGAAAAGAGCCATTATATCTATTTGTACTTCCTACAATGAAATCTTTATCGCTACCCTGAAAACCATTAAACAAAGGTGGGATATCTGGATCTGCAGAAAGCTAATGTATGTCTACAAATTAAGACTGGAAATCTTGATAATTGTTTGTTATTTTGCTTGCTTGTTTAGCAGATCGGAGACACCCAGACGACTGAATCAGGATTCCAAGGACTGCCCGCTCATCGCTTTTTACCCTGCCACCCCAACCTTGATTAAGAATGAACTTCACAAATCTCCGTAGTGTAATTTAGACATAAATTTTGAAAGTTTGATTTTCCTACCTTTGTAACAGAAGGCAGTAGGGAGTGAGAATTGCCCTTTGCTATTCTGGAGGATGGCAGAAGCTTTGCCAAAATAAAATAAAAAAATGCATTTGCACTAAAATCGTTTCTTTGTTGTCGTTGTTTGAAATCAAAAATAATGTTCTGGTTTTAAAAAAAATAACATTGAATGATGAGATGAAGTGAAGAGTTAATACCACTTTATAATGCCTTGGTAAGGCCACACTTGGAATATTTGCATCTGGTTTTGGTCTCCACGATATAAAAAAGATGTGGAGACTAGAAAGAGTGCAGAGAAGAACAACAAAGATGATTAGGGGACTGGAGGCTAAAACATATGAGGAACAGTTGCAGGAACTGGGTATGTCTAGTTTAATGAAAAGAAGGACTAGGGGAGACATGATAGCAGTGTTCCAATATCTCAGGGGTTGCCACAAAGAAGATGGAGTCAAGGCTTTCTCCAAGGCACCTGAGGGTAGAACAAGAAGCAATGGGTGGAAACTAATCAAGGAGAGAAGCAACTTAGAACTGAGGAGAAATTTCCTGACAGTGAGAACAATGAATCAGTGGAACAGAAGTTGCCTCCAGAAGTTGTGAATGCCCTAGCACTGGAAGTCTTTAAGAAGATGTTGGATAGCCATTTGTCTGAAATGGTATAAGGTTTCCTGCCTAAGCAGGGGGTTGGACTAGAAGACCTCCAAGGTCCCTTCCAACTCTGCTATTGAATTGCATTGTATTGAACATTCAGCCTCACCCAGCTTTGGGGAATGGCACATCAGCTGGGCATGAGATACATGGCCCTGATTAAACTTGGACAGTGAACTTTTGGAAATCCTAGAGCAGAAGTTTAAAACGCATCCAAAGCTATCAGTGCCACGGAAATTACATGTCCACAAGAATCAAACTCCCTTAATTGAAGGGACTTTTAATCATTTAAACAGAAGAAACAGAAATAGGAGAGAGCAAGAAGGAAAACCTAAAGAGACTAAACTGGAAAGGAATGATGGTACATTGTCTTGCACATGACACAAGCTTCTGGTTCATTGACCTATGGAGATCTTCAGTAAATAGCATTAAGTGAAATAGCCACATGCCCAGGCACAGATAGCAGGGTCAGCATTCAACAACAGACTGCCGTGTTCCTTATCATTCAACTATGGTACATTGCAATAAGGGGCATTGTATGGTCTCAAAGAACCTGAAGGGTAACCATTTTTGGAAAATTCCCCTCATATGTGGATACCAGCATGACTCTTATACACACACTTGAGCCTTTGGAAAAAGTTGCAATTAATGGCAAGCAGCTCTGACACTTTGGCCAGGGAAATTACATCCCAATTAAGTACCACTTTATAAAACCTTAGTAAGACCATACGTGGAATAGAGCATCCAGTTTTGGTCACCGCATTACAAAAAAATATTGAGACTTTGGAAAAAGTGCAGAACAGAGCAATGATTAAAGGCATCGAGGCTACAACATGAAGAACCAACAGGAAGAATGGTTGCAGGAACTGGGTATGGCTAGTCTAGAGAAAAGCGGGGTGCCACAAAATACAGAGAGTCAACTTATTTTCCAAAGCACCAGAAGGGAAGATTAGAAACAGTGAATGGAAATTAATCAAGGAGAGAAACAACCTGGAATTAAGGAGAAACTTCCTAACAGTGAGAACAATTAACCAGTGGAACAGCTTGCCTCCAGAAGTTGTGAATGCTTCAACACTGGAAGGTTTTAAGAAGACACTGGACAACCACTTGTCTGAAATTGTATAGGATCTTGAGCAGGGGGTTGGACTAGAAGACATCCAAGGTCCCTTCCAGCTCTATTGTGGAAGGAAGCTGGGAAAAGGAAGGAAGGAAAGAAGGAAATGAGTCTGAAAAAAAGGAAGGAAGGAGGAAACTGGGAAAGGAAGGGAGGGAGGAAGGGAGGAAGGGAAAGGAAGGGAAAAGAAAGGGAAGGGAAGAAAAAAAGGGAAAGAAGGCAGGCAGACAACTGGGAAAAAGAAGGAATTAATTTATCTGGTCTTGCTTCTCTCAGGCTGACAGCAACAAGATAACTGTATGTAAGGATTGGAAGAAGGCCCAAATTAATTACCTTGTTCCTTTAACAATCTTAATAAATTAAAGCTAAATGCCTGATTGCTCCTGAAATATTCTGTCTATTCATAAATAGCAAAAGCTGCACATGTTTTCCTGAATATTCACAGTCAGAAGCTGAAATTCTGCAGCGAGAACAATTTTCTCCCAATGAAATAATGCAGTTAAGGCAGGTATAGCCATACAAAACAGGGGAGATGCTTTTTAACAACTCTGTCTATTATATTATTAGCCATTCCTGCCATTCAGATCAGCTTTCCTAGGAAACCAAGGTATGCCTATGTTGACTTGTTTTTCTCAATAAAGAAGGTGCAAGAAAAATAAGTTTTATAATATAATAAAGCTCATTAATCTTATATTTTATCATATAAAGCTCATTAATCTTTTTCTTTAAATCAATTTCCAGAAACAATGAAACAATACTGCAATTATTGCTTCCCCGGTGGCAAAGAAAACCCATTTAACAGGAGCACTGAAATGACCTCTATCTTGACTATTGGATGACAAATACCTACGTAAAGCTTTGAATGCCATTCATGCTCTGTTGGTTGGGCCAAATGAAAGATTGTGGCAGTTGCAAAGCCTGTGACGTAGAATCATTGGATTGTTATTCAGCATTTTGTAGCAACAACTTTAAGTGAATAAAAACAAAAAAGAATGACTGGATTATCGGCTTGTTTTTTTTAATGCAGTAAAAGGAAAGACAAAACCTTTGTTTTGGTTATTTTCTGGTCTTCCTGGATGACAGAATTTTTAAGGATAGAAGGGAAAGACAAAGGAGGCAGGCAGGCAGCTGGGAAGGAAGGAAGGAAGGAAGGAAGGAAGGAAGGAAGGAAGGAAGGAAGGAAGGAAGGAAGGAAGGAAGGAAGGAAGGAAGGAAAAAGGTTCCTTGTTGTTATTCTTGCTTAATCATAATTACAATCATATTAGAATGAAAACAGAGTGGCCAATGCCTGGAATGCACTACTTGACTCTGTTGTTGCATCCTCATACCCCATAACTTTAACCTTAGACAGTCTACTGTTGACCTCACCCCATTCTTAAGGGGTCTGTAAGGGGACGTGAATAAGCGCACCAGTGTGCCTAAAGTCCCTGTCCTACTGTCCCCATTTTGTCCCTCTTATTCATGCTTATTCTTCTTCCTGTTACCTTGTGCATAAGTAACAAACAAACAAACAATAAATAAATAAATAAGAATGGTAACTAAAATATGAATTCAAATAGTTGGTATTTGAAAACTCTGTCTGCGCACTCGCTTATATTCTCTAGGAGTCTTGGATACTTATGGAAGAATCAGGACAATAATACTCAACTGCCCAATAGCCAACTGCCCAATTCCACCCTTACCTGTTCAAAAGCAAAACCCAGAAGTTGTGAATGCTTCAACACTGGAAGGTTTTAAGATGAAACTGGACAGCCACTTGTCCGACAATTGTATAGGATCTCCCATTTGAGCAGGGGATTGGACTAGAAGACATCCAAGGTCCCTTCTAGCTCTATTCTGGAAGGAAGCTGGGAAAAGGAAAGAAGGAAGGAAAAAAAGAAGGAAAGAAGGAAGTGAGTCTGAAAAAAAGGAAGGAGGGAGGGAGCTGGGAAAGGAAGAGAGGAAGGATAATCCTTGAGGGATAATCAAACAGTGAACACAGTCCCTCTGTCCTGCTCCTCAACAACACAGACCCCCCAAAGCAACAGAGATACCAGTTACAGACTCTTCCAAATCCCAGGCTAAATGAACACTGCTGGTAATTATTTTGATAACAAGGAAGGAGGCTAGTGGTTTGGGTCAACTTTTTTTCCAGAATAAATGGATGGTTCATTTCTACCTTTTAAACCTAACGTACAGCAATGGAGTTTTGTGGCGATCACCCATCCATGTATTGACCAGTTTTGATTTTCTTCACCAAGGTCAAATAAGTGTAAATAAAATGACATCATGATTTCTATTTTCAAACTTCAGGAGAAAAAATTGTTTGGTACGTAGCCAAAACCGATTAACTGACGTACTCTAGGAATTCATCAATAACAAGGCTCCGGCAATTCGGGAAGTGGACTTGAAGACAGAAAAGGGGGGAAAGAGGAAGGGATGGGATGATTAAAAGGAGTGCCTCCATACTGAAAAATGCTTGACAAAACCACTATGCACGTGTCTGATTTCAAAGGTGGGGTGTGTGTGTGAAAGGGGTTTTACAAAAGGCAAGGAATGAAAAAACGACATCCAGGAAATTTAAGCCTAAATTGAAAGATGGTACCTGGAAGCTTCGGGGCAAGGCTTGTCCCATCCTTGGTTCAGGCTGAAGAAGTCAACTCAGCTTATTTTAAACATGATGAAAGAGGTAGTTAATTTATAATGAGGGTACCTTTAGAGATATGTGAAACTGGGACTGAGTGTGCATTTGCTTTCTAAATATCGTCCTCCCAACTGGGCACAATGTTCTTTTATCTGCATCATCTATTGTTCTAGCCTGACCTCTTCAATTAGTTTGAAGAGAGAAAAGCTGGATTAGCAACGTTATTTGTTAAAGGTTGCATTCAGCTGCTTTGAAACCATAGGCTAATAGAGTTTTTGTTTATACCAACTTGTCCTCTCCTTTGGGGTGAACAATTGTGAGGGGTTTTTTGGATGACGATGATGTCAATCCTGCTTTTACCTCACAAGAGAATTGGATCGGTCCCCTTGACCATCCAGGCTGAGTAACATAAATATAGAAACTCAGAGGACTCACTCTCCACTTTGGTAGATTCCCACCTGGATGGTACCAAGAAGAAGCAGAGATGAAACTCCCTATTCTGATTGTGCTCCTTCTTTTTCTCCTTTGTCCAAAGGAAAGCATATCGGTAAGGGAGCTTCTGTTTTTAAAGAAACAATGTACTATCATTTCTGATTGTTTAGTGTTCTAGTTCTCTCGATGGGGGCTTTCTGAGTTGGATATAAAGTAGATAGAAATTGGATTAAATTTAAAAAAAAACATCCATCGAGCAAGGGAATGTGAAGGTTTCATAGAATAGAATGCAAGCACACTCTAGCACAATGCTTTGCTTCTCATGGCGGTGAGGAAAGTTAAGATGATGATGTTGTGGGACAGCTTGTTGGGATGAGTTCTTGGGTAGCTGTGATATTGCAGCTTTTGGACTGAGGTTGTTTCCTTTTGAATGGTTGTCACAGATTCTTCCCTGCGTTTCTATCAATAGATGATTGCTATTAGAAAAAAAAAAGGAAACTCTAGAAAGAGTGTAGAGAAGACCAACAAAGATGATTAGGGACCTGGAGACTAAAACATATGAAGTACAATTGCAAGAACTAGGCATGGCTAGTCTAGTGAAGAGAAGGACCAGGGGTGACATGATAGACATAGAGATGATATGTTCCAATATTTGCCACAGAGAGGAGGGGGACAACCTATTTTCCAAAGTACCCGAAGGTCAGACAAGAAGCAATGGATGGAAACTGAACAAGGACAGATTCAACCTAGAAATAAGGAGAATTTTTCTGACAGCAAGAACAATCAACCAAAGGAACAGAAGTTGCCTTCCAAAGTTGCGGGTTCTTCACCACTGGAGGCTGTCCAGAAGAGACTGGACAGCCACTTGTCACAATCCACTTGTGGATTACTCATGTGCCTTTTCTCACCAAGCCTTGAGAGAAGGTTGATCCTCCTCAACCTACAGTTTTGCCTCAAGAAATGGTCCTTGGGTAAATGAACTGCAGAGGACAGGGAGCTACTTTCTAGGAACCAATGGAACCAGTGCCATTCCTCAGCTGCTTAAAGGCAGTGGGAGGTGTCATGATTCTGTTGGGGGATGATGCAGGGTACCCATATTCCATCACAAGCCTACACAACATACTCACACACTTCAGCTGCCCTTTGCTTTACGGACCTGCAAAGGCCACAAGTGTGACAATTGTTTGTAAAGTTACGTTTTCATCATTGTCGTAACTGCAGAAGGTTGCTCAATGAGGCAGTCACTAAACAAGGAGTGCCTGCAGTTTCATCTGACTAATAATAGTGTGAGTGATGGTATAAATCACCATTATGGAAATGTTCAACATGGAGATGGTAAGAGCAGGACCTGCTGATAGTTTTACCTCAGAATGTACGTCTAAGT
The DNA here is from genome assembly GCA_039707465.1 of Rhabdophis nuchalis. Lineage (NCBI taxonomy): Eukaryota > Metazoa > Chordata > Lepidosauria > Squamata > Natricidae > Rhabdophis > Rhabdophis nuchalis. Next base: position 8,834,171 of record CM077654.1, read on the forward strand.
ACTCTTGCTATTGCTGTGCTTCTCTCATTTCTTACATGGACTAAAAACCATAAGAACAAAAAATATAATAGTGGCTAATCATCACTATCGGTTCTATGGGTAGCCCAACAGTAATTATTACAAATGATTCTGAATGGAGAATTGTTGTCACTGGGTGCTTTATTTTCAATAGAAGAGAATATTTGAAGCTCTGGGTTGATGAGGTTGACGAGAATATTTGAAGCTCTGGGTTCAACCCGTGAATTAGCTCTAATTTATAGACTCTTCTCTTCCTAAGGATAATCCCATAGTGGCAGTAACATACAGTGGGAAGAAAAGCCCCACAAAAGACCTGTACAAATTTATACAGAATCCAAGCTGATATACCAATTCAAAAAAAAATTAAAATGATCCTTTTGGATTGGGCAGCCTGACAAACTGACAATCCAAAATGTGATTTTTGACGTTTACACTCAACTGTGCTAAAATAGCAGATTCTGCCTTGACCTTGAGCTCCATTATCTCAATGATTTGGACTTCAATAATGGAGTTCAACATCAAGTCAGATGCTGCTGTTTCTGCATAGATGCAGAAGTATCAGAATTATCCAGGGAGATCAGATCTCAGATTAGATTGTTTAAATGAGCTTTCTGATATAATTCAGAAAGTCCACTTGATGCTTTGAGTGGATTGACTGAAATTAATTTTCTGGGTGTCTGCAAAATTTTAATCCACTGTTGATGTAGGGACGTGAGGGTAACAGAATAACAAAGTTAGATGGGACCTTGGAAATCTTCTGGATCTGGTCCAACATCCTTCTCAAGCAGAAGATTCTATACCATTGCAAACAACTGGCTATCCAGACTCTTCTTAAAAGCTTCCAGTGATGGAGCACCCACAATGTCTGAAGGCAAACTATTCACTAGTTAATTGTTCTCGCTGTTAGGAAAGTTCTTCTTAATCTTAGGTTCCCTGCCTCCTTGATTAGTTTCCACCCATTGCTTCTTGTCTTGCCTTTTGGTGCTTTGGAAAATAATCTGGAAAATAAGCACAATCTGGTTTAACATCTGTTGAGCACCAAGGTTTATTCAGCTGATCTTGCTGGCTCGGTGGATGTCTCTTCCTCCTTCACCGCCATGTATGTCCCTCCCAAAGCTGCATGCTTGTTGAAAGAGGGCAACCCCAAATGGAAGAGATGTATTTCAGAAGTTGACTATTCTTTGGTCAATATCTAATATTTTTCTTTATTAAGAAATGGCCATAATTATGTATTCAAAGTTCTGTTTCTTAGGAACATCCTCTGTTTCATCACTCGCCCCATCCCACAAAATTTTAAGTGCCACGCTTGGAGGCCTTTCAAATGTTAACACTTAATCATAATTTTTAAAGGCTCACAGGGGAAATTTAGGAAATATTTGCTTGGTAATCTTATCATTTATACTTAATTTAAATTAGACTTAAATTGAAATCAACTTTAGGTGTTGTCCTGTTCCATTGCTCAACCTTATCCTGGTCCTTAAACTATTTCTCCCCAAGTTGTAGCTCTTCTTACAGATTCAACCTGGCATTTAGTGCAAGCCACAATGGCACTATGTCATATGCCAAACATTGAGCTAGGTTAGGAATTCAGCCCGGAGATTGTTTAGTTGGCACTTTGGAAGAAGGGGATATTTTTTTAAGCTAGGTTTTTATGGATTGTTGTGAACTGCCTAGAATTACTAAATGAAAGTGATAGCACTATAGGTCCTATAAATTAATAGGTTTTGTAAATAAACTTGTGTGATGAAGTCATGAAGATTGTGATACTACTAGCTACTTCCTGAGGGACTCCATGTAAGCATCTGGATTCTCTACTCACAATGTTTCCTGCGATGGATCAGTGCAATATAGCAAACACGAAGAGTTATATACGGCTTCACAATGCTCTACAGGCCTCCCTCTAAGCGATTTATAGAATCAGCCTATTTCCCCGAACAATCTGGGTCCTCATTTTATTGAGCTCAGAAGGATGGAAGGCTGAGTCAACCTTGAGTCCGTAAGAACTGAACTGCCAAACTGCAGGCAGATGGCAGTCAACACAATACATTCTGACTGCATTCTAACCACTGCACCACCACGTGTATAATGTCCTAACTCAAGTGCTTTTAGAACCATCTTCAAATTCAAATTCAAATTTATTCAATTTATAAATCGCCCCCTCTCCCCAAAGGGACTCGGGGCGGTGTACAGGAAAAATTAAAAAAAAAACCATATAAAACATACAATATATACAGAATTAAATTAAACCTGTACTAAAATTTAAAAACATTTAAAATACAACCCACCTAACCCATCTTCTGGATTAGATTAGATTAGATTAGATTAGATTAGATTAGATGCAACTCTCCTTATTTTGATGCTCTCCCAAATGCTCTGGGAATGTCATTTTTCCATGCTGCAAATATACTTTTTTCTTGTTATGTACTAATTATATTGTTATGGGGTTTTTTTTCCTAACAGAAAAAAATAATGAAGAGAGCTCCGGTAAGTATATGTTTAATGTTGGCATTTATCTAGTTTCTGTTTTACTTGGGAATGGTTTAAATAATTTCATGGTATTTTTGCTTACTTCACGTAGTATCCGTATCCTAATTCCAGTTTACATTTCCTGGGGAGGTGAGAGGCCATGGGCTCCCTCTAACATCTCCTAAAATGAGAAATGGAGTTGGGGATGATTCATTGTACCATGGGAACAGAGACATTGTCTTAACTTATTGGGCAAATACATTTCTCCTCCTTGTGTCTGATCAGGAGGAGAACCTGTGGCCTAGTGGCAATTACAACTGCCTCACATGTAATGCTGCCCAGGTTCAAATCCCAGAAAGGGTAGGCTAGCTGATGAGAGCTAAATAGCTTGAAATAGATCTATACTAGTCTTCCTTATTTATTTATCAGCACAAACGTAACACACACACACACACACACACACATATGCTGGTTTTGTTGTATTCGGGTCTTTAGACACACACACACACACACAATTGCATGGGTGCAATATATATTTTATATATTACACACACGTGAACAAACTAAGGAATTAATTGCTTAACATTTCTATTTTTAGATCTTGGGGTCTAAAAATGTAAGTATTTCTGTGAATTTTATACAAAGCATTTTGCAGTTTATAGACAGAAACCTAATGCTAAGTGAAAATAATTTAAATTTCCCTGATGATTAAATCAAGCAGACAGCAGTTAAGAAAGCAGAAATATGTTTAGAAAAAGTCCCACTGTCTATGGCATGCATTGCTCCCATATGTGTTTTTGAAGTTCTCTTCAATATTTTGAAAATAAATTGTCTGCTTCCAACACAAAAAGTAGTGACAAGCCATGAGTCATGGGACTTTTATTGTGTATGATTCCTTCTTTGATTAAAATGTTGGAGGTGGAAGGATTCTGTTTGTGAAAGTTAGTATTTCTGAAAGTGGGAGTATGATCTAGCGATGACGATTCATAGCTCTAATGGAAATGAGTTTTATCCTCAGAGCATCATATTTGGGTTACAGCTAGCTAGCTAGCTATATCATATGCAAATGCCTGTTTCTGTATGCCTGTGAACAAAAATAAAAAGGAATGACCTCACATTACCATAGTCCCTGACTTATGATCGCAATTGAATCCAAGGGTTATGTTGTTAAGTGAGACATTTGTTAAGTGAATTTTGCCCCAGTACAATTTTTCTTGCTTCAGTTGTTGAGTGAATCACTGCAGGTGATAAGTAAGTAACCTTGTTATTAAGTGAATCTGACTTCCACATTGACTTTGCTTGTCAGAAAGATGTAAAAGGGAATCGCATGACCCTGGAACAATGCCAATGTCATAAATATGAATCAGGTACCAAGTACCTTGGTAAGGCCTTGGTAAGGCCACACTTGGAATACTGCATACAGTTTTGGTCGCCACGATGTAGAAAAGACGTGGAGACTCTGGAAAGAGTGCAGAGAAGAGCAACCAAGATGATTAGGGGACTGGAGGCTAAAACATATGAAGAACGGTTGCAGGAGCTGGGTATGTCTAGTTTGATGAAGAGAAGGACCAGGGGAGACATGATAGCAGTGTTCCGATATCTCAGAGGGTGCCACAAAGAAGAGGGACTCAAACTATTCTCCAAGGCACCTGGGGGCAGGACAAGAAGCAATGGGTGGAAACTAATCAAGGAGAGAAGCAACTTAGAACTAAGGAGAAATTTCCTGACAGTTAGAACTATTAACCTGTGGAACAGCTTTAATAATAATAATAATTTAATTTTATATCCCGCTCTCTCTCCCCAAAGGGACTCGAGGCGGGGCACAGGCAAATTAAAACACAAATAAGACCACAACAAAATACAAGGTTAAAAATAAATTAAATTGATCCTGCGCTAAAAACCCATAAACTAAATTAAAACAGCCCCTAAAACCCCTTACCTTAAAAGAGACTACCCAAGGCCGGCCAGGCGAAAAAGATGTGTCTTTAATTTTAAACGGAAGGAGCGGAGGTCCGTAGTTGTCCTAATATCGGGGGGAAGATCGTTCCAGAGGGCTGGGCCCGCCACAGAGAAGGCCCTTCCCCTGGGCGTCGCCCGCTGACAGAGTCTAGTGGACGGCACCCGGAGTAGTCCCTTTCTGTGGGAGCGAATCGGCCGTGAGGAGGTATGGGGCAGGATCCGATCCCGCAGGATCGCGCAGGATCCGATCCCGCTTGCCTCCAGAAGTTGTGAATGCCCCAACCCTGGAAGTCTTTAAGAAGATGTTAGATAGACATTTGTCTGAAATGGTATAAGGTTCCTGCCCACGCAGGGGGTTGGACTAGAAGACCTACAAGGTCCCTTCCAACTCTGCTATTGTATTGTATTGTATTGTATCTGAATTTTGATCACATGATCATAGGGATGCTGGAAAGGTTGTAACTGTGAAAAATGGTCATAAGTCACTTTTTTCAGTGACATTATAACTTTGAACAGTCACTAAATGAACTGTTATAAGTTGAGGACTACCTGTAACAATATCTAGACTAGGACTAGATAGGGTGATAAATCCTAAACTGGTATCTTTATCCTATCCTACTTACCCATGGTGGTCATGTCATAAGGACTTGATTATCTGCATCAGATGTCTAAAATAGTGTTTCTCAGCTGTCTGGAGAATAGAATTTTTTATTGGCCAAGTATAATTGGACAAACAATGAATTTGTCTTTGGTGCGTTGTGGGAATTGTGGGAATTGAAGACCAAACACCTTAAAGTTGCTAAACCATCATCAATCCAGTGTTAGACCCCCAGCAATTTGCACACCAAGCAAATAGATTGACAGATGATGCTGTTAATATGGCTCTGTACTACATCCTATAACATCCTGAATCTCCAAAGACCTACGCAAGGATCATCTTTGTAGAGTTTAGTTCAGCATTCAATATCATCATACTGGATATTCTTCTAACTAAACTAAATCAGCTAGTGGGACCTGAACACACTTGTAAGTGGATCACAAGCTTCCTAACAGATAGGAAGCAGCAGGTGAAGCTAGGCAAAATCACATCAGATACCTGTACAATTAGCACAGGAGCTCCCAAGGGTTCTGTGCTCTCTCTACTTCTCTTCTCTCTGTATACCAATGACTGCATCTCAAACGATCCATCTGTTAAACTACTGAAGTTTGCATATGATACAACAGTGATTGGTCTCATTCGAGACAACTGCAGTGGTACCACTATATGTAAAGAAAGAAACTCTGGTGGCAACATCTGATTAATGACGAAGGCAAATTTTAAAATGTACATTTTGAGAAAGTCTAATTAAGATGATTGTAATATGTTTCCTCCTTTTTCCATCAGAATTGACCGATTATTATTTTGAAAAAGATGAAATATAACTGTTCATATCTCTTTTTAGGGTCTTCCTAATGTGTCAGTGGGTATTTTTAATTACTTACGGGCCATAGGGGGCGAACATCTTGCCCCTGTGGATGGGGCGCGCAACTTGGGTGTCCTCCTGGATGCCCGGCTGTCCATGGAAGATCAAGTGACAGCCGTGGCCAGGAGGGCGTTTTACCAGGTTCGCCTGGTTCGCCAGTTGCGCCCCCTATTGGATCGGGATGCCCTTCGCACAGTCACTCATGCTCTCGTGACATCCCGACTGGACTATTGTAACTCTCTCTACATGGGGCTCCCCTTGAGGTGCACCTGGAGACTTCAGTTGGTCCAGAATGCAGCCGCGCGAGCAATTATGGGAACCTCAAGGTTTACCCACGTAACACCGCTCTTGCGCGAGCTGCACTGGCTGCCTGTCGTCTTCCGGGTGCGCTTCAAGGTGCTAGTCATCATCTTTAAAGCGCTCCATGGCTCGGGACCTAGCTATCTGCGGGATCGGATCCTGCCTCATACATCCTCACGGCCGATTCGCTCCCACAGAGAGGGACTTCTCCGGGTGCCGTCCACTAGACTTTGTCAGCGGACGACGCCCAGGGGAAGGGCTCTCTCTGTGGCGGGCCCAGCCCTCTGGAACGACCTTCCCCCCGACATTAGAACTACTACGGACCTCCGCTCCTTCCGTCTAAAATTAAAAACACATCTTTTCTGCTTGGCCGGCTTAGGGTAGTCTCTCTATCTATGGGGTTTTTTAGTAAATTTAACTGGGAATTTTGGTGAACGTAAATTGGGAATTTTAGCACAGGAATAATGTTTAATTTGCCTTTTAATTATGTATGTATATTTGTATATGTATATTTATTGTCTTTTATCTTCCCTGTGCACCGCTCCGAGTCCCCTGGGGGAGAGAGAGCGGTCTACAAATTAAAGTTGTTTATTATTATTATTATTATTATTATTATTATTATTATTATTATTATTATTATTATTATTATTATTATTATTATTATTATTATTATTATTATTATTATTACAGGAAAAACATCATTTGCTTAGTTTGCACAACAACTCAAGTAATTTCTGCCATGTTCAGTGGCACTTAAAAATCTGTATAATTGAACTACATAGGACCATCGCTCATTATAACGAGTCCATTTGGCAGAAGGCCAATTCATCACAAATTCTTTGAGCCTATATGACAATCTAGATTAGTCCTTGCAGTTTTCTTAACCACATGCTTGGAAGTTGTTTTGTTTTGTTTTGCTGGGGTGTTACTTTCTTTGTTGTTTGTTGTGTTTCTCATTGCTGAGAAAAAAATTACTTTAAATGTGCTGTCTAAAATTTAACCCCACTCAATATTAAACATGTAATTTATACTTTTTGCTACTTTTTCTCATTCTTTCCTCCCACACCCACACCCCGCTCCCCTTTAAGATATCTATTTAGGCTACAAATAGGAAATTGGACCTCCTTAAAATTTTCCATGGCACATAATTATAACAATGTGGTACAAATAATAGGGGGAAATCATAACTTCAGTGCAATTAATTAATTAATTAATTAATTAATTAATTAGATTAATTACATGCATACTTTTATTTACAATCACGGACCAAAAACACAAGTACTACAGGAAGAAATAATAATAATAATAATAATAATAATAATAATAATAATAATAATAATAATAATAATAATAATAATAATAATAATAATAATAATAATAATAATAATAATAATAATAATAATAATAGTTATCATAATATCATAGCAATGGATCGCCAATAGCTTAACTAAGGAAGGTTACAGCGTTCTCCTCTAATGGTTACAGCTCTTAAGAAGAATTTTGAAACCTGAAAAGTGATATATGGAGAGCCATCTCCTAGGCAATGGGAATTAATTAATAATGGACTGAGCTTAGATCTTTATACAATCTTCATTGAATTTCCTTTGAGTTTTAAATTTTAAAATGTAAATTTTTGATAGTGTCTAATTTAGATGGTTAAAACATATTTCCCTTCTTTCTCCATCGGAACATATTGAGGGGTTTGTTGATATAACTGTTCACATTTATTTCTAGGGACTGTTAGGGGAACTTAAGGTGAGTATTTTTAATTATTTGTTTCAGAAAAGCTTGCTTTATACGTTTCTGGTTTGCTTAGTTTGCACAACTGTTCAAATAATTTTTGCTGTGTTCAGTGGCACTTAAATGTCTACATAATTGCACCTTAGAGCTACATAGTACCACGCATCATTATAAAGAATTCATTTGGCATAAAGACAATTCACCCCAATCTCTTTGTGCCTGTTATTAACTTCTGGATTAGTCCTTGCAAATTTTCTTGGCAATACTTTTTGGAAGTGATTTGTTTTGCTTTGCTTTATTTATTTATTTATCTGATTTGATTTGATTTGTAGACCGCACCCTCTCCCCGAAGGGACTTCTTTGCTTTCTTGGGGGGAGGGGGTTGGGGTTGGGGGGTTGTTTCTCCTTTGTCAACACTGAGAAAAAAATATTTTAAATGTTCCGTTTAAAAATGTAAACCTGATCAATATTTGACATGTGACCTGGGGTGTTTTTCAACTGAGAGGATAGAAGAGGAACTCGTCAAATTTGCAAACGACACCAAAATAGCAGGCATAGCTGACCCTTTAGATCAGAGGTGTCAGACTCAAGGCCTGGGGACCAGATCTAGCTTGTGGGGTGCTTAGATCTGACCTGTGGGATGCCATGGAAACAACAAAAGATTGGCCTGTAGTGTCTCTGCCAGCAAAAACAGAGCAAGGGCCACAGGAGGCGTTCCCCAGCTCCATTTTTGCTGGCAGAGGGTTGCAGGAGGCTGTCACAGCCAAAAATGGAATTCTGGAGCCTGTTTTCACTGTCAGAGCCCTCAGACCATCACAGGTGCCATGAACTGAGTGAAGTTGAGCTGGTCACGCCCACCCTGGCCACACCCACATCAGCCCCCCAAAGTCAATCACAACCTTGATCTGGCCTTCAATTAAATCGAGTCCCCCTCGCCCGCGTTAGATGATGGACCTAAAATTCAGAAGGACCTTGATAGATTTGAACGCTGGGCCCTATTCAACAAAAGACAATTCAGTGCTGAGAAAAGTAAGAGCCTATGCATAGGCAAGAAAATCAAATGCACAGCTATGGAATGGGGGAGTATCTGCCTTAATAGCAGCAACTGTGAGAGAAATCCTAGTAGACCAACACTTACATTTGAGATAGTTGCTTGGTGCAGCTGTCAATAAAGCTAATACAGTCCTAGGAGGCATCAATAGTTTCAAAATCACATGAAGTGATATTGTGCTGGTAAGACCACACTTGGGTTACCACATACAGTTCTGGTCATTAAAATATAATGAAGATGTTGATACGTACAGTGGAAAGAGTACCAAAAAAAGCTACAAAGATAATAAGAGGTCTAGAGACTAAATCTTATGATGAATGAAGGAAGGTAGTAGGCATATAACTGAAATATAACTATTCATGTCTATTTTAGGACATACTTGGGGGCAAATGATTAGCCAGTAAGTATATATAATAATAATAATAACTTATTACAGACAAGCTTGCTTTATTTGTTTGTGGCTTACATAATTTGTGCAGCTACTCAAGTAATTTCTGCTCTAAAAAACATACAATGTGCCAGATATCTGCGCATCCTATTCCTTTGTGATAACTGTTGTGTAGTGGACTTTAGTAGGCAAGAACCATACCAGCACTGCTGCAACAGCATATATTGACTCAAAAATGGAACTGAGGAACTGCGGGCAAATGCCTGTGATTTATACTCTAGGCCAGGGGTCTCCAACCTTAGCAACTTTAAGACTTGTGCACTTCAAATCCCAGAATTCATCAGCCAGCAAATCTGGCTGAGGAACTCTGGGACTTGAAGTCCACAAGCCTTAAAGTTGCCAAGGTTGGAGACCTCTGCTCTAGGCCCACAGGATCTTAACCAATCATACAACTAGAAAAAGCCCGCCCAATTATAAATGTTCTAATTTTCCCTCCAAAACAGTTGGGGTCATCTAAAGGTTAGTTTCACTTTAGCACAGTTAACAGTTGGGGTCATCTAAAGGTTAGTTTCACTTTAGCACAGTTAACAGTTGGGGTCATCTAAAGGTTAGTTTCACTTTAGCACAGTTAACAGTTAGGGTCATCTAAAAGTTAGTTTCATTTGAGCACAGTTAATACAATTACATCAGAGGTGGTATTCAGCAGGTTCTGACCGGTTCTGGAGAACCGGTAGTGGAAATTTTCCATAGTTTGGAGAACAGGTAAATACCACCTCTGACTGGGCCCACCCCCATCTATTCTCTACCGCCTGAGTCCCAGCTGATCGGGAGTGAGTGGAGATTTTACAGTATCCTTCCCCTGCCACACCCACCAAGCTACGCCCACAGAACCAATAGTACATTTTTTTAATCCCACCACTGAACTACATACATTCAATACGTAACAATTACAACTCAATTTCTAAAGAACAAGAACTCCTCATGGATTTTAATGTAAATCTTCAGATGCTGCATAGTGTGCCTTTTGAAAACCATAATGTTACACTGGTGTTACCACTATGCATAATGGAGGAAACTCTGATTAATGGCAATTAAAAACCAAAGAATTTTAAAATGTAGATTTATTTTAGAAAGACTAATTTAGATGATTAAAGTATGTTTCCTTTCTTTCTCCATCAGAATTGACTGGGCTTTGTTATGATGATTTGCCAGTGAGTATTTTTAATTACTTATTTCAGAAAAAAACATGCTTTATTGGTTTGTGGTTTGCTATATAAATAATTTCTGCCATGTTCAGTGGCACTTAAAGGTCTGTATAATTGCACCTTGAACTACATAGGAAGGATCATGGATCCTTATAAATAATCCATTTGGCATAAGGTCAATTCATCACAATTTCTGTCAGCCTATTTAACCTTCTAGATTAGTCTCTGCAGTTTTCTTAACAACAATATTTTAAATGTGCTGTCTAAAATTTAACCCCAATCAATATTAAGCATGTGATTTCTGTTTTTTTGCTACTTTTTCTCATTCTTCCCTTTCCTCTCCCATTTAAGGTATCTGTTTAGGCTACACACAGGAAATTGAACCTCCTTAAAATTTTCCATAGCACATAATTATAACAATGTGGTACAAATAATAGGGGGAAATCATAACTTCGATGCAGTATCTGGCTTCAGGCATTAGATTAATTAATGATGGACTCAAGAGTTTAGATCCTAATACAGCCCCCATTGAGTTGCCTTGAATTAGGGCTCTAAACCCTTTCTCCCTCTCTTACTCTAGACTTCCCCACAGAGTGGTTATAAATATAAAATCATTTCTGACTTAGAAAAGGTTGAACCAAAGGCACAATTTCAGGGGTGAAACCTACATGCTGCATTGAGTTACTGTAGGAAAGGGAGAGATGGACTGTGACAAACAGATGCATAAATGTAGCTGATGTGAAGCACATCTATTATTCCAATGGGAAAGTTAGAATACCTAATAGGGAGGTAAGAATGGTGAAGGTCAAATTTGTAGGCTTCTACTTTGCACAGAATGTCCTGAGTCTGTGATAATAATTCTGTTTTTGCAGAGAGTAACTTGGGAGGTGGATCAGGTGCTGCAGGAACAGTAATATAATTATATCAGACACTTTTCTCATTTCTGCAATGATTTGAGATAGGGCTGTTTGGTCTTCAGCAAGGGCCTTGCACCTACTGTATTCTAAGAGTCGAAGCTCAGTTATATGATCACTTGCTTCTGAATTTCAGATATTGAATCTGTTTTGAAATAAGAAGGACAGTTGCAAAAACCAGGAAAGTGGGGAGATGTTAGCAGAGAGCCTTTTGCAGTTTTGGGTTCTGTGGGCACCCTTGATCTGTGGGACAATCTTAGGTCCTTAGAATGTCTACCAAACTAACCATTTTTATTTCAGGTAAACCGAAGGTTGCATTGAAGATCTTACATCACAAAGTCAATCAAATGGAAAGAAAGAGTCACGAAGCCTTCTAGTTCATGTCAATGAATTGTTATTTTAATCGAAGCTGTAATTTTCATGATAGATGACTGGGAGCATGGCTGCCAAAAGTATTGGCAAAATCTTTAAAAAAAAATAAAATGTATTGTGAGAACCCGAATGTTGTTTATTTTTTAATTGTGATCAACAGACATAAGTTTGAATCAAAGGTGGCCCCAAAATGCCACAAGCTTTGCTTTTCAGATTTATCTTGTGGAATACAGTCAATCTGAATTCTTCAGCTTAATGGATGCAATTTCTAAGTTATTGCACAAATAATGTAGAAATGGATGTAACAAGGCCAATCAGTGGGTTCTATGGAAATACATACAAACTATCTGATTGGATTTTAATTGTGATCAATGAAACGTGTTGGAAGAATGGGAACAATCCTAAAAAAAAATCTTTGGATTGTTTGGAGGAGGAATTAACCCCACCTTACTGGTATGGATAAAATACTGAATTATTATTAATTATAATAATTGTGAAATGAGTGGCAAATAAATTTAATCATAATAACCTGGTGCTTTCTGTGTGCAAAATATAATCTTTGCAATTAGATTAGAAAATTTTCTCCTGGTAGTGAGTATAAGCAAGATATTTTTCTGAACTCCTGCACTTTCAGTGTTGTGATTTTAAAATAGTTTACAGGTAGTGCTTGATTTGCGACTACAATTTAGCCCAAAATATTTAGCCCAAAATTCCCCTGGGTGTCGCCAACCGGCATTGCCCGGCCGACAGCTAAGAGAGACATTCAGTGAGTGTCGCCCCATTTGATGACCTTTATTGCCACAATTCTTAAGTGAATCACTGCAACAAAACATTAATATGGCTTGAACATCATTATAATATTGAAAAATGGTAATTTTCAGATCCCAGTGGTAAAGGCACCATTCCCTGATAATGCTGCATATTACATATTTATTTGTAAATGTTTATTTTTAAAGAGTAACCGGCGTTCACAATTAAGAGAAAGGGCCCCCTTTCTTAGCAGAAAGAGATGTAATGGCTGGAGCAGTTCCCTATTTATTTTATTTATTTTATTTAGATTTATACCCCGCACCTTCTCCAAAAAGGACCCAGGGCGGCGCACAGGAAATTTAAAACACAACAAATATTACAAAATACAAAATTTTAAAAAAATATTAAATTCTAACCCTGTGCTAAAATCGACTAAAATCCCCCAAATTAAAACTATCTAGGAGCAGTCACAATGGGAGGTTACGTTAGGCCGGCTTGATGGAAAAGGTGTGTCTTAAGACACTGGCGGAAGAGGCGGAGGTCTGAGATGGTACGTAGTTCAGGGGGTAAGTCATTCCAGAGGGTAGGGCCCGCCACAGAGAAGGCCCTTCCCCTGGGTGTCGCCAACCGGCATTGCCCGGCCGACAGCACCCTGAGAAGGCCCTCTCTGTGGGAGCGGATCGGACGAAGGGATGTATGGGGCAGGAGACGGTCTCGCATATAACTAGGTCCCGAGCCATGATCCTTGATTAGGAAGAAATTATGGAAGCTGGAAAGAGAAAGTGTGGGAGGGGGCTCTGGATTTTATTCTTGGCCATTTTATTCTGGTTTATTCAAGGAAACAAGAATGAAAATGAAGGCTTCCGGTTCCGGCTCCTGCGGCGACGGGCGAGCCTAGCGCTCGCTCGCCGCTTTGTTTCTTCTTCTGCCCCCCAACGGGGGCGAGACTCCTCTTGTTTGAGGGTCTCCCGTAGGGCCGGCTCGTCGGGGGGCGCCCCCCCCACGGCGGTGGAGGAAGTGGCTCCCGGCGCGGCTCAGGTGAGGGAGAACATGCTAGCGGGGGGTTCTCCCTTCGCCTAAGGAAGACGGCGCCATTCACAACAATGAGGAGGGCTGATCGGCTCAGTCGGAAGGGCTCCTGAGGCTTCAGCTGCGAGGAGAGAGTGAGTTTTTAAAAAACTTTTTTTTCTGCTGCCAGCCAGGCTGAACGGACTGGGAGGGGGGTGTTTATTTTTAAAAAAAAAACCCTCGGATTTAAGCGGCACGTTAAAATGGCTTCTCTGCAAAGAGAAAGCGGAAACTTTCACTCCGGACGGTCTTTAACAAGGGAAAGTGGATTGTGACTTTCTGCAACATTGTTTCTAGGTCTGGCTGAGTTTAAAAAATTCTTTTTTTGCTACTCTCTCCCTCTGGCTCTGAGATGAGCGGTGGAAGTGGCTTCTCTTTGTCCCTGCCTGACTATTTCAACTAAGGAAAATTTCCAGCGTCTCTTTGAAAGCAGGACTCTCTCTGGATTTTTGAAAAAAAATTTCTTTTGATGGATTTGTGATTTCTTCTTTGGAATACCTTCGTTATTACTATTTGCTGATTTGGGAAATTGTGTCTCTTTTGGTTTCTGAATTGTTTGCAACTTCACAGCCCTGAATTGAACTGAGCTCCTGATCTGCCCCACCAGCCCCACCTGGAAAACGCCATCTTGGTGGCAGTGACTCTAACTTTTAACCATGGCACAAGAAGCAGCACTTGTAAATTTGGAACAAAGGATGGCTTCTCTTGAAACCTCTATGCAAACTTTGATATCAGAAATAAAGGCCCAGAGGGCTGAAAATAGTACTTTCAAAAAGGAGCTATTGGATATCCGGAAGCAAGTGTTGGAGAATACACAGAAGAATGAAGAATTGGAAGGAGGGTTGGAGGGGGCTAAGGGAGAGATTAAAAATGTTTCTAATGAGGTGGGGGAAATAAATGGGCATGTGTCTAGGATAGATATGGAAAGAATGACATATTTTTTGAGATTTCAGAATGTTCTTGAGGAATCTGGTGAATGCCTACCTGATCTTATGAGTACAATTTTAGCAGACTATTTACAAAAACCTAAGGATGAGATCAGGGGGGACATTGACCTAGCCTATAGAATTAATTCTGCATATGCCAGGATGAATGAAGTGCCTAGAGAGATACATGTGAAATTTGTTAGAAGGTCAACCAGAGAGGAAATCCTGAAAGCGCAGAGAGAGAAACCTTTAACTTATCAACGAGAAACGGTCACTATATTGAAGCAGATCCCTAGAAAAATTAGAGATTCAAGAAGGAAATTTTCCTTCTTGTCTAAAACCTTGTTTGATCACGGGATTTGGTTCAAGTGGATGACACCTGAAGGGATGCTGGTGTTTTGGGAAGGAGGAAGAGTGAGGATTAAAACAGTTGCTGAGGCGGAAGCCTTTCTTAAAAAACATTCCTCTGCCCTGGGGGAAGATCCAGGGGGGACGGAGGGGGCCACGGCCCCGCCTACGGGGGGCCAGGGAGGAGAGAAAGAAGATACAATAGCCAAAAGACTTAGATCAAAAAAATAACTTTGCCTTGATTTTTCTTGAACAATTTTGCATAATATTTCTATCCGGACTCTTTGTAAATGTCTGACAGCATGGAAGGGAGAATTTAGGTAAATGTACTTGCTTTCATCTTGTAGTGGTATGGAAAATGTTTTCTATGTTAACTTTTTTAATGTGTATTTTGAGGTCTTGGAAGGTCCGACGACTCTGACGGGAATGCTCTCAAAATTTCTTTGTAACCATTACCCTACCCTGTTAAAAAATGTAAAACCAATAAAACTTTTTCAATATAAAAAAAAAAGAATGAAAATGAAATATTTGGCATAAAAACAATAGGCAATTGATGTTTACCCATTCCTAATATAGGTAAAGGTTGCCCTCACACATAGTATGTGCTAGTTGTTCCCAACTCTAGTGGGCAGTGCTCACCTCTGTTTCAAAGCGGAGCAATTATTAACAATTATCATGTTGACAATAGTAAGTAAATTAATTAAATTAGGTGGATGCGGCCACCATTTCAATTTCCCCCCCGGCAATCTTTCTAACTATGCGATAACTTATATTTTACACAGCACTTGATGTGTATCTTATCAAATATTATTTATAACTGCCTAGGAAGATCAAATTGTCTACACCAGTGTTTCTCAATCATGGCAGCTTTCAGATGTGTGGACTTCAACAAAATTCAGGGAGTTGAGGTTCATGCACCTGAAAATTTGACAAGACTGAGAAACCCTGGTTTATACAGTTTTGTCCATAACAAGACCGGAGTCCAATCCAAACCAAACCAGCACAGAAGCGGGAAGCTTTTAACGTTCTGTTATATTCTATTGCAGTATTTAGGACCACAATCAGTATCAAATCTCTTCTTCATACAAGCCCATCAAACAAGTGATGCTTGTGCAGCTGGAATTTATTTATTTTTCTTTTCATATTTTTTTTTCACACCAAAGATAGCAAACTATTCTATTACAGGAAACAAATTAAAATCAAGCTATATATTGTATCTACTGCCACCATCACCATCAAGCACTGAGCAGGCTGCAATTATTGGATGTCCTTGAGCAAAACAATCTTCTTCCTTTTCCTGACATGCAGAAAACGCCTGGACCTTTCCAGCATATTCAGTTATTTGCATCATTTTCATTATTTCTGTTATTCCAAGTTCAGTGTCTCTTTTGTGTTTCAGATAGAAATAAAGCGAGAGAAAGGGAAATAATTAACTAAATGAAATGTTCTAAAAGATAACTGCTGGAGCGATTGTAGGATTAGAGCTATGTTATGGTCACCAAGATTTACAAAAAAAAAGTCTGCCAGAACCTTTTGAGAATAACAGCAATGCCTTAACCAGCATAAAGGAGCGAACCCGTTAGTTAGTAAGTACTAATTCTTCTTTCAAGGAATGCCATGGACATATTTAAGAAACTAATCTCCCCCTTTTCTTCCATACTTCATCCCGGGGAGCCCCACAACTCTCCAACCATTCCTTACATCAGATGATGTGAGTTACACTCAGCAGGGGGTTTCACATTTTGTTACTACCGTTTCCCCTTCGATGCATGCGCCCGGCCTTCCGTGCATGCACTTTGCTTGTGCACGTGCCTTCTATGCATGCACCTAGTCTAAAAAACATGTCTAAATAGGATGGCATAGAGCCAGGGCATGGCAGGGTGACCCATGATTTCCACTATTGGTTCAGGTGAGCCAATCCAAACCGGCTGAATCCCACCTCTGATTACATTTCATGAAACTTTTAATGAAGTGTCTAATTTCAGAAGCTGTCACTGGAATGTTTCCTGGAGCTCCTTAGCTTCTTGGTAGACACAGATGGGAAATTATTTCTTTCTTTCTTTCTTTCTTTCTTTCTTTCTTTCTTTCTTTCTTTCTTTCTTTCTTTCTTTCTTTCTTTCTTTCTTTCTTTCCTAATTATTGAAATTTGTATACTGCCCTATCTCCCCAAGGGGACTCAAGGCGGTGCACAGAAATATAAAAAATATAAAACAATACAGTACAAAACAGTTAAAAATAGATTAAATTAAGGTCTGTGCTAAAATTTAGATTAGAAAAAGGGTTAAAATCAATTAAAACTATATCCATTAAAACTAAGCCACACCGGCCTCTTGAAATAGATGTGTCTTTAGTGCCCGGTGGAAGAGGCGTAGGTCCGTGATGATCCAAAGGTCGGGGGGTAGGTCGTTCCAGAGGGTAGGCCCCACCACAGAGAAGGCTCTCCCCCTGGGAACCCGTCGGCATTGTCCCGTCGGCATTGTCCGGCTGATGGCACCCTGAGGAGGCCCACCCTGTGGGAGCGGACAGGTCTAAGGGAGGTATGTGGTAGGAGGCGGTCCCGCAGGTAGCCAGGTTCCGTGCCATGGAGTGCTTTGAAGATGGTTACTAGCACCTTGAAGTGCACCCGGAAGGCCACAGGCATATTGTGTGATGATGCCACGACATGAAAATTCAGGATGTCATATCATCACAGCAGCTAGGATATTATTTGCGCAGGAATGGAAAAACGAGTTGCTACCTTCAGAAAATAAACTGGTCTGGAAAATTACAGAATGTGGGGAAGCAGATCATCTAACGAAACTACTCAGGAACCAGAAGGATACGGATTACTATAACTGCTGGAACTTATAGTACAATTGGGTGAAACAAAGAAAGGAAAATCCAAAATAGTCCTAACGATTGTTTGGAAGTTATTGGTTTAATGGATGTATATTCATATACGTTTGTTGCAATATATCTTTGAAGTATGCATAATGGAAAAATCTGTCTTTTTAAAATTGCAAATAAACGTATTCAACAAATTTAAATTAAAAAAAATTGAGGATGTCTGCTTGCATAGTTTGAGTGAATACAGGAGAAACACCCTCAAGCAAACCACTCTAAGTGTGCAACACAATTGGTCACAATTTTTGCTCATGGAGAAGTTGAACAGAATCTACATTGGAGGTTTTGCTGCTATTCCACAAAAAATAAATTTCACCTGACTTACAGGACAGTAAAGATAATATTTACAAAAGATTAATTGACTTGAAAGATGCTATTATTAATCTCCCCAAAACTAATCATCAGCATAGACCAGGGCTGTGAAAATGACTTCTTTGTCATATTTGCAGAATGTTTTGGACCTGCCTGCTGTATTTATGCTCTGAGGATTCTGGAGCTGCTTTTGGTGAAGAAGGAAATAATGAGAGACATTAAATGCATATTACATACCCAACAATCCGCTAACTGGCCGGCATCTAAGCTCTGCAATGAGAATAAAAATTGTCATCTTGGTTTATGAATGTCTTTGTAATTCTGTTGTGGCAGTCAACGCTTTTGGAACATGTGTTAGCCATGCCTTGGGCTCTGCAGTTTATTCAAGTGGAGTCCTTTGAGGACCACAATGGGCATTGTTTTAGTTTAATAAATATTCCTAAGAGCAACCAAATTCCTATAGGAATTGCTCCTGGAATGTCTGGAGATGTTTCAGGTGACTGAGTCTCAAAGGGCTATCCTGTGGTTATGTCAGTGGTGGGTTTCAATTTTTTTTAGAACCTACTCTGTAGGTGTGGCCTGTTTTGTGGGCGTGGCTTGGCAGTCATGTGAAAGGGTGGGAGTGGCCACCTTTTAAAATGTGGTGAAACTCATTTAACAACGCTCTTGCTTAGCAACCAAAATTTTGGACTCAATCACCGTGCCGAGTCCCTTTGGGGAGAGGGAGCGGTCTACAAATTAAATTTATTATTATTAATTTATTAATTGTGATGACAAATTCTTTCTTTCTTTCTTTCTTTCTTTCTTTCTTTCTTTCTTTCTTTCTTTCTTTCTTTCCTTCCTTCCTTCCTTTCCTTTCCTTCCCATTGGATCACTGGCAGCGGCGGGCCAGATTTACTTCCAGGTACGCCGGTGGAACCCCCTCTCACCGGTTCTCTAAATTTCACCAACCGGCTCTCGCAAGTAGGTGCGAGCCTGCAGAAACCCACCACTGGGTTACGTATACAGAATGACATAGAAAATATTTGTGAAGTTAAAGGCATTAAATACTTATTGACTTACCTCCTCACTAGCCATGGTTGGCTGGGACTCGGATTCTGCCAGAAGGAGAAAAAGAAGTTATTGTGGATTGTGGATGCTTCGGTAATTGTGTTGCCATGTTTTCAGTGCCTAAGTGGGCCATCCGGGGCCACTGCAATTTATACAAATCAAATAGAAGGGGAAGCATTTGAAGGCCATAGAAGGTATTATTTTATTTATTTGATTTAAAGGCCTTCCAACTCCAACAAACATCCTAACAGAAAGTACAATAATTACAACAGAAAAAGATGGGACAGGCATGGTAATCACTAGGCAATATAAAAAAAAAACGCAATGCAGCAAGTTAGTATCTAAGGTAACATATACTTCACAAAAAGTAATCACTGCCAGCACTCTGCAACCTACTCTAAAGTGGAAACAGGATGAATCAGTTCCTCTCTGTTACAATAATCATCACTAACTATAATTCTACCAATTCTGCAATCTTTAGAATATAGGATACCATGGTAGTGTTGGAAGAGACCTTGGAGGTCTTCTCATTGAAAGGGCATCAGCAAATCCTGATGATGCACAAACATTGACACTGTATCATCACGTAAATATGAAATTGCCTTCTCGACGTCACAATTTACTAAACTTGGTGTGACTCATCATCACGCGCATGTCATCACTTGCTCCTTTTTTCCACATGCACATCAATAGAGGAGATCTAAATCCCCCACCGCTTTTGCTGCACAATTCTCAAGGGAAATTTTAACCTCAATATGGCTGCTGGATTGATTTGTAAGGGGTCAGTTATGGGAAAGGAAGAGAAAACAGGCCAAATATTTTGGCCCCGCCTGCTGTCATTATACTCTGAATGCTTGTCCAGATGGAAGAAGAGCCTGAAAGAAAGGAACGGCAGAAAAGAAACAAAAACTACTTCCTCTCATTTGACCTCCACTGACCCCTTCCATGCCCTAAAAGGGAAGCAAACGGTGACTATTCCACTCTGATAACAGATATGAATTTTCGAATCATGCCATCAGCACCATCTTTGGTATCTTATATATGGATTCTTTCACTGTCTGATAAAATACGTATGTTCTTTCAAACAACACTGCAAAAAGATGCACATATATTCAACAGTTCTGAGAGAATCAGCGATTTCAACTACCAGTTCAGGTCAACTGGTCCAAACTGGCAGAATACCACATTTGGGTATCGGGGTTACATACGCAAGGAACAACAAAGAAGCACAAATAAAAGAAAATGAGAGACATTATATGTATATAATGACTTACAGTCAACATTCTGAAGAGCAGGTCAGTTGTACTTTGTTGCTGAAAGAAGGAGAACAACAGTCACCCTGGATCTTTTTGTAATTCTGTTCTGATGGTTCATGTTTTTGGCACATAGGAGGGCTGAGCCACTGCATTTTATCCAAATAAGATTGGTTCCTTTGAAGTCCACAGAGGGTATTATTTTAATTTAATCTGATTTGTTCAATTTTTTTTTTTTTTCATATTGAAAAAGTTTTATTGGTTTTACATTTTTTTAACAGGATAAGGTAATGGTTACAAAGAAATTTTGAGAGCATTCACGTCAGAGTCATCGGACCTTCCGAGACCTCAAAATACACATTAAAAAAGTTAACATAGAAAACATTTTCCATACCACTACAAGTTGAAAGCAAGTACATTTACCTAAATTCTCCCTTCCATGCTGTCAGACATTTACAAAAAGTCCGGATAGAAGTATTATGCAAAATTGTTCAGGAAAAAATCAAGGCAAAGTTATTTTTTTGATCTAAGTCTTTTGGCTATTGTATCTTCTTTCTCTCCTCCCTGGCCCCCCGCAGGCGGAGCCGTGGCCCCCTCCGTCCCCCCTGGATCTTCCCCCAGGGCAGAGGAATGTTTTTTAAGAAAGGCTTCCGCCTCAGCAACTGTTTTAATCCTCACTCTTCCTCCTTCCCAGAACACCAGCATCCCTTCAGGTGTCATCCACTTGAACCAAATCCCGTGATCAAACAAGGTTTTAGACAAGAAGGAAAATTTCCTTCTTGAATCTCTAATTTTTCTAGGGATCTGCTTCAAGATAGTGACCGTTTCTCGATGATAAGTTAAAGGTTTCTCTCTCTGCGCTTTCAGGATTTCCTCTCTGGTTGACCTTCTAACAAATTTCACATGTATCTCTCTAGGCACTTCATTCATCCTGGCATATGCAGAATTAATTCTATAGGCTAGGTCAATGTCCCCCCTGATCTCATCCTTAGGTTTTTGTAAATAGTCTGCTAAAATTGTACTCATAAGATCAGGCAGGCATTCACCAGAATTCTCAAGAACATTCTGAAATCTCAAAAAATATGTCATTCTTTCCATATCTATCCTAGACACACGCCCATTTATTTCCCCCACCTCATTAGAAACATTTTTAATCTCTCCCTTAGCCCCCTCCAACCCTCCTTCCAATTCTTCATTCTTCTGTGTATTCTCCAACACTTGCTTCCGGGTATCCAATAGTTCCTTTTTGAAAGTACTATTTTCAGCCCTCTGGGCCTTTATTTCTGATATCAAAGTCTGCATAGAGGTTTCAAGAGAAGCCATCCTTTGTTCCAAATTTACAAGTGCTGCTTCTTGTGCCATGGTTAAAAGTTAGAATCACTGCCACCAAGATGGCGTTTTCCGGGTGGGGCTG
Source organism: Rhabdophis nuchalis (assembly GCA_039707465.1). NCBI lineage: Eukaryota > Metazoa > Chordata > Lepidosauria > Squamata > Natricidae > Rhabdophis > Rhabdophis nuchalis. The sequence continues at coordinate 8,856,051 of CM077654.1, forward strand.
GTGGGGCAGATCAGGAGCTCAGTTCAGTTCAGGGCTGTGAAGTTGCAAACAATTCAGAAACCAAAAGAGACACAATTTCCCAAGTCAGCAAATAGTAATAACGAAGGTATTCCAAAGAAGAAATCACAAATCCATCAAGAAAATTTTTTTTTTCCAAAAATCCAGAGAGAGTCCTGCTTTCAAAGAGACGCTGGAAATTTTCCTTAGTTGAAATAATCAGGCAGGGACAAAGAGAAGCCACTTCCACCGCCCATCTCAGCCAGAGGGAGAGAGTAGCAAAAAAAGAATTTTTTTAAACTCAGCCAGACCTAGAAACAATGTTGCAAAAAGTCACAATCCACTTTCCCTTGTTAGAGACCGTCCGGAGTGAAAGTTTCCGCTTTCCCTTTGCAGAGAAGCCATTTTAACGTGCCGCTTAAATCCGAGGGTTTTTTTTTAAAAAATAAACACCCCCCTCCCAGTCCGTTCAGTCTGGCTGGCAGCAGGAAAAAAAAGTTTTTTAAAGACTCACTCTCTCCTCGCAGCTGAAGCCTCGGGAGTCCTTCTGACTGAGCCGATCAGCCCTCCTCATAATTGTAAATGGCGCCGTCTTCCTTGGGCGAAGGGAGAACCCCCCGCTAGCATGTTCTCCCTCACCTGAGCCGCGCCGGGAGCCGCTTCCTCCACCGCCGTGGGGGGCGCGCCCCCCGACGAGCCGGCCCTACGGGAGACCCTCAAACAAGAGGAGTCTCGCCCCCGTTGGGGGGCAGAAGAAGAAACAAAGCAGCGAGCGAGCGCTAGGCTCGCCCGTCGCCGCAGGAGCCGGAACCGGAAGCCCCCGATGATTTGTTCAATTTTGATAACCCTCCTTCCCAACTTCAACCATGAAACCAACAATATAAAAGAACGTACAATAATGAAAAGAGAATTAAAAAAATGGGAAAGGCATCCTATGACCATAAAGCCATACCAATCATTAGCAAAGGAAATATCAAGGAACTGATACAAGTCTATTATTTAAGAAAAATGCTCAACAAATGAGTAAAGTGGCAAAAAAATAAACAAACATCAAAATTCATTCTTGATCACAAATCACTACAACTGGCCTGGAGGCAGAGCTCTCACCTCACAATCAAGAAGCTGTGAATTTGATCCTAAGTAGAGGCTGACATTTCTCTTTCTGGGCACAATGAGAATATCTCTGCTTCAAAAACTCTGCATTGGCGACAGGAAGGGCATCTGGCCAATAAATACTCAGCTCTATTCAGGTGCCGCAACTCCAAGGAATTACAGGGTCATTAAATTATGAACATCACAATGCACCACAAAACAGCAGAAATCATCATGTACATGTCATTATTGCCCCTCTTCTGTACCTGGATATCCATGGCCAACACTTAAATCTCCCCTCCTTTTGCTGCTCAGTCCCTAGGGCAAATTTTCACACTAACTTACTTGTCTGCTTCTTCTATTTTAGGGGTCAGAGATGAAGGTAAAAAATAAACTAAATATTTGGCTCTTCTTCCTGAGATTAAATTCTGCAGTCTTTGGAGATGCTTTTCGATTAGGAGGAAGAAAGATCAAAGGGACACTTTTTGAGTTCGAAAACAAATATCACAAAAAGAAAAGGTAAAAAATACTTTAAAAGTACTTACATTCATTCCACTTCCACCAGGGCCACGGAAGTTCTAAAAGATGAAAGGGATACTTTTTGAGGTGGAAGAAAAATATGAAAGAGGGGGACCAGTTGGCATCATGGTCAGAACAGGTGGAATATAGTGGTCTCCACTGAGTTTAGTGAAAACCAGCTGGTTTCTGCTTGCCGGGAGACCCTATGGGATCAAAGCTGCCCTGGAGGGGTGGTAAAGAAAGGAGAGGTGCTTCATTGATCACGTGGAAATCATAATTTGGCAAGTCACAAGCTGTGACAACCCGGGACAATAAGATTTGTGCTGGAGCGGTTTGTGGGCAGAGCATTGAAGCTAGGTGAGATAATAATAATAATAATAATAATTTTAATATTTCTAAACCGCGCCCTCTCCCCACAGGGACTCGGGGCGGTGCACAGGCACAGTAAAACAATAAATACATATAAACATTTCATTAAAAATAAATTAAATCCAAACCTGCGCTAAAATTCCCATTAAAACTAAGCAATATTACAAAACCCCAATAAAACCCCAAAGACAGAGAGACTATCCTAGGCCGGCCAGGCAGAAGAAATGAGTTTTTAATTTGAGACGGAAGGAGCGGAGGTCCGTGGTCGTCCTAATATCGGGGGGAAGGTCGTTCCAGAGGGCCGGGCCCGCCACAGATAACTTCCTTTTATTCTAGAAATTTAACCCAAGTAAAGGAATTCCCCCAAATAATCTCCAAATGTTAAAAAAGCAGCAATTGGATGCATGGAGAAAGATCAAAGACTCAGATGTCAAAGAAATGTCTAATGGAAGCTTTAAATCATAGAAAGCGTAGAAAAGATCTAACAACAACTTAAAAGGTGATTCTTGGTCTTTTCATTATCTTTAAACCCTCCCCCCTTGATTTGTTGACAATCAGCTGTTTAACTTTTGCACACTGTTTAATTTTGGAGTTTGGAGCAGGAGAGCCATCGACTTGAGGAAGAAGATCACTACAGTCTGGGAAACTCCAGTGAAAGTGATAAGGGTTTAATACAAATAAAGGAAAGGAGGTAAAGAAAACAACACCTGGAAGACCATTTGACCTTGATTCTATTTCAGTAGGTGATCTGGATGTTTGGAAATAATTAGTGAGCTTTTTGAAGATCTTTAAGACAAATTGAATTGCCAATAACTAAAAGTCTATCGAAGCTGTTTACTGGAGGATGGATTTGAAAGACTTGAGGAAATCTGGTGGGCCAGTTTGGATTTGGATTATCAATGTTACCTGACAGAACATCCTATGAGGCAAAAGAAGAAAGGTGATAGATGATACAAGAAAAGAAGAAAAGCTAAATAAGACTTTAAAATTTGGACAATTGGAAAGGAGTAAACTGGAAAATAATAAAGGCTGTGAATTATTGAATGGCTTTTAAGGATTACAAATCTAGGGGATTTGGAGGTACCTTTCTGGGACTGATTAAAATTTATTAATAATTGGCTTTTTTTGGAGATTTTAGATATTGGGACAATGGAACTTAGGGGTATATTGAGTGATTTTTAATATATTAGACTATTACAAAATGACTCAGCAGGGGACAATAGGGGTGTATGAAGAAATGTAATTGATGCTTAAAAGTATATATGAAAATGTGATAAAGAATCATAAGGAGATAATGGAATTGTCCAAAGAGAAAGATGTGAGTATAGAAGATCCTCAAGACAATCCTTTAAGAGTTTACAATAGAACACAGAAAAGAAAAGGGGGAATCTCCCAAAAATAATGAATGGATTATGGATAGATGCTCAAATGATTCAGCAGAAGGGGGTAAGGGGTAAGGCAGAGGGAATCTTTATTTTGCATAAACATGTTAGAAAAACATGTAAGATTCCAAGAGTGAAACATATAAGAGTGACCAAAAAGTCAATAAATGATGGAATTTTTAAAATGGCAAGAGATGATGGATAGAGATAAAATACCTTTCAATATGGTGACTGTATTAAAAACTAAAAGAAAAAAGTAGAAAGTACAAATTGGGAAAATAGTAGAATACATATTGATAGATAATAGAATTTACTATAATCATAAGCAAATTAAAGTTAGAAGGTAGAAGTCTATGATTAGGTCTTATTGTATTATTATTACTAACAGTGTGTAAAAAGTATATTGAAACATAACTTTTAAGGACTAGAAATTTAGGGGACTTGGAGATATAATCCCAGGACTAATTAAACCTTGTTAATATCTGGCCTTATTAGTGTTTTTAGATAATTGAAAATTGGAATGTTATGGTGGAATATTGAGTAATATTTGAGTAATTAATAAAAGAATTTATTATAATTACAATGTGTACATGAAGGTTAGAAGTTGGAAAATTAGGATTATGTATATTTCATGTATTATTGCTGTTAGCATTGTGTATTTATTTATTTAGAATTTATACCCCGCCCTTCTCCTTGTTAGGACCCAGGGCGGCGCACAGGCATTACTAAAATCACAGTACAAAACAATATATATCATTAAAACATATTAAATATTATATTAAATAATTTAAAAACTGTGTAAATGTATATTGTAAAATATATATTGACACAGTCAATACACTGTGCACAAAATATGTATGGCTGTTAAAGGAAAATCATAAATAAAACATATATAAAAATATAAAAGAAAGGAATGTCAAGAAATACTTAAAAAGTACTTACATTCATTCCACTTCCACTACTGCCAAACAAGCTCTAAAAGATGAAAGGGTTGCTTTTTGAGATGATAGCAAAAAATATGACAGAAAGAAATGGCAGGAAATGCTTTAAAAGTACTTACATTCATTCCACTTCCACCAGGGCCATGGAAGTGCTAAAAGGGAAACAAGTGTTAATTATCCTACATTGATATAATGCCACCCAGGACTTCTCCAACCATACCAACGCTACCAACTTTAGTATCTCATATATAAATTCCTTCATTCTCCAGACGAGAAACATGCCTTCTCTCACACAACACAGAGTTTGTTTACAGCATGTGGGATCAACTGTTTTGAGAAATCTGTTTTCAATATTCTTCCATATTCCGACAACCACAGTTTGCACAGAGAAATATGCATACTTTCAATTTATACTCGTGTTGGAGTTCTGCCTTAAATCATGCAAAAGCTGTTTTGTCCCTCTTGTATTCTGAGAAGGAGACCAAGAATGAACAGTCACTTCCAGAATTCTCATATGAAGGAACTCAACCCAGACAAACAAAGAGTACAAAACAGGCTAACCAAGGAAGCACCAACAGCATCCCACTAACCCAGATAGGGCCACCCCCTTGTATATAAATAGAGACCCAAACCCACTTCCTTGCAGCACTGATGATATTATTTACTTTGGTAATGAAACGCCTGCAAGAAAGTAAGGAAGCTCAGAGAGTACCAAGGACCACACAGATGGATTCTTTTCTAACAGACTGCTATGTTGTATTGCATCTGCTTATCATTTAATATATTGTGGAAACTGGAGAAAGATGGTTGGACTAATCACCAGAGAGAGGTGCAATACAGTGCTTTGGTAGACGAGGGGACATCAGCACATCCAGATGGTGCAAATTTAATGACATACATGTTGTGGCATCACCAGAGAAATGGTGAAATTTGCTCATTGATAGCAAAGTTCACCACTGTCATGATGTATGTTTCATTCCTTGCTTTTTTGTCATGACTGCTTCCATCATAAATCAAGAAAGAACACACTTAAACTCATTTGGAAAGTTTAAGGCTACTTTTACTGAAAATGATAAGACTGCAGCGAAAGTCAAGCAAGGAATGAAACATTTAGGCGCGCAACATACGTAACAAAGCATAATCTAACCTTCCCCCTTTGACCCACGCATATTGTCCAATGCAAAGCCGGCATCAGGTGCAGTTCCTTCCCAGGGTCATCATCAGAATGGAATGCAGGCCATTAGCTGAAGTGATAACAACTGTAGCCGTCTCTCTCCCTCCTGCCCCCTTAGTAGCTTAGCAACCCCAGCCCTCCCCCCATTTCAATATGTCAGACTATGCAGGCAAAAGCAGAGGCCGACAACCACAGTGCAGTGTCATGCACGTATCACCACTTGCCCTTCTTCCATACATGCAGAGGTGGGTTGCTACCAGTTCGCGACAGTTCGGAAGAACCAGTAGGGGTATTTTGGCCTTGGTCACAGAACCAACAGCGATCCAGGCTGGCCATGGCCCTGAACCAGTTCCCCAGTCGCTGCTGCTGTTGCCGGCATCTTTTTCAGTAATATACAGTCAATTGCACATGCGCATGCAGCACTCATATAGTGTGTGCGTGAAGTGAATGGGCAGCAATGCCATCAGCAGCATGCCTATGTGATCTTCAGTGGCTGAGATTAAAATCTCCCCTTTGCTGCTCAGTCCCCAGAGGGGAATCATCACCTCTACTTGGTTCTAGGATCTATTTTTAAGGATTCATTTATTGGAAAGGAAGGTTAAAAAGAGGCCAAACTATTTTGGATCTTGCAATTATGTTCTTGCGGACTTTGGAGATGCTTTTGAAATAGGGGGAATGGGACTGGTTTTTCAGATAGCAATAGCACTTAAACTATATGTGCCACTTCCTAGTGCTTTTGCAGCCCTCTCTAAGTGGTTTACAGAGTCAGCCTCTTGCCCCCAACAATCTGGGTCCTCATTTGACCCACCTTGGAAGGATGGAAGACTGAATCAACCTGGAGCCTGGTGAGATTTGAACTGCCAAATTGCAGGAAACCGGCAGTCAGTAGAAGTAACCTGCAGTACTGCACTCTAACCACTGTGCCACCACTTCCATTCAGATGGAAGAATATAAAAGAAGGGAAGGACAGAAAACAAATAAAAGCTACTTACTTTTGTTCCGGGGCTAACATCACTGTTCATGTTCTGAAAAGGAAACAAAAGGTGACCATTCTACTCTGATATGATAGCATCCATGACTTCGCCAACTATATCATCACTTGGTATCACCTATACAAATTCATTCAACCTCAAGATGGCAAACGTGCGTTTTCTTTTTCACACAACATGAGGTGATAAGGAACAAAACGATGCATGTGTTTTAAACTATTCTGATCTCTTTTCTTCTTGTCCTAAGGGCAGGACAAAAAGCAATAGATGGAAACCAAGAAGGTAGAAAATGAAAAGAGAACCATGGCCATAGATGCAGATTTCTCTGTCCGTCGAGATCTCCTTTACACGATCTCTTTTGCATTTAGAATAAGAATCTCATGCCCTCTTCTAATGCCTAATAAAATTCCAGCTCAAATTTCAGATTTCTGCTCGTCTGTAAAAAGTCTGAAAGGGACATAGGGCATCCTGAGTCTGAATGCATGTCTTTATATAGACCTTGTATTATGGCAATAATGGAATTCTTCTGGAGGAAACGAAGAAGAAATAATAAATTTGGAGATCCACAGGAGATATTCAGAGGGCAAATGGCGTGCTGTGAAAAATGAGATGCAGTGCTTTTAGTATGCCAAGTAGCCTTACATTAACTGTGTTTGTCCCTCTCTCCTGGTGATTCTCTAGGCCAGGGGTGTCAAACTCAAAGCCCAGGGACTGGATCTGCCCTGCGGATGCTTAAATCTGGCCTACGGGGCTGCCCTGGAAACAGTGAAGGATTGGCCCATGGTGCCTCTGCCAGTGAAAACAGAGCTTGGGAGGCCGTTTTTGCTGGTAGAGGACTTGGGTCACCACAGGTGCCATTGTCATGAGTGATCTTGAGCTAGCCATGCCCAACCTGGCCACCCACACCTCGCCCCACCAAAAGACCAAACATGGCTCTCAACAAAATCGAGATTGAGAGCCCTGCTATAGGGATTGAATAGGAATCACTCTAAGCTTCTTTCTCAAGCTTTCTCTGTTTCCAAAACTTAAAAAGTTTTTTTCCAAGCATCTTTTATACCAACCTTCCCCAAGACGGCATTCACGGCTATCGACAAATTGGAATTTTGTAGCAATTGGAATTGCTACTCAAATATTGGGAGATGTTTTGGGAAAGTGAATCTCTAGATGGTAGCTATGGTTATGTACACAAGGAATAATAGGGAAGACATCAAGAAAATCACACATACACACACACACACACACACACACACATACATACATACATACATACAATGACTTACAGTTAGCATCTTCAAGAATGGATTTTCTGTTTGGCTACTGCTGGTTTTCTACAAGATAGAGAACAACAGTCATCCTGGATTGTGGGTCTCTTTGTAATTCTGTTTTGCTGGTTTGTGTTTTTGCCACATGTGAGCGCCTGAGCCACTGCGATTTATACAAGTAAGATGTATTTCTTTGAAGGCAACAGAAAATATTATATTAAATTAATTTGATCTGATTCATTCAATTTTAACACCACCCAACTCTAACAATGAAACCAACAGCAGAACAAATATTTTGGATCGTCATCTTGTGATTCTGTTCAGGGTAGACTGGAGATGGTTTTGGAACAGAAGAAAGAGAGATAAAATGGGGGTTCTTCAGATAGAAGAAGAATGTTTTAAATTGGGTTTTAAAATTTGGTTTTAGCGCAGGATGGGGTTATTTAATAGTTTTTTAAATTATATTTATTGTATTTTTGTATGTTTTTTAAATTTCCTGTGCGCCGCCCTGGGTCCTCTGTGGAGAAGGGCGGGGTATAAATTTAAATAAATAAAATAAAATAAAATAAATAAATAATGTAAAAGAAGGGAATGGCAGAAAATAAAGAAAAACCACTTACCTTCCTTCCAGGAGGGCTATTACTAAACAAGTGCTGAAAAAGAAAGAAAAGTTCAATGTTCTTCTCTGATAAGAAAACACCCAGAACTTCCCCAACCATCATTACCATCCTTGGTATTTTACAGAAAAATTCCTTCCTTCTCCAGGTAAGAAACATGCTGTATTTTTTACAGAACATGGAATGATAGGAACCAAATAGAGACAGTTGTATTAAATTAATTCTTTTGAACAATCTAGAACCTTTTCGTTGATGCTTTTGGCTTAGAAGGAAAAAAGGAAGGAAGGAAGGAAGGAAGGAAGGAAGGAAGGAAGGAAGGAAGGAAGGAAGGAAGGCAAAAAGTAAAAAAGCAGACCAAATATTTAAGCTCATCCTTTTTTATTTTTGTTGTGGTGACTCTGGAAATGCTTTTGATATAGGAAGGTAGAAGAAGAATGTAAAAGAAGACAATGGCAGAAAATAAATAAATGCTACTTACCGGCGTTTCAGCATTATAATTTGTATTCATGCCCTAAAGGGAACCAAATGGGAATCGCTCAATTCTGAAATCATAACACCTGTGACTTCTCCAACCATTACATTCTTACCATCTTTGGTGCCTTACAGAAAAATCCCTTCCTTCTCCAGATAGGAAGGGACAGTTTTTCACAGAACATGTAATGATCGGGACCCAAAAGAGCCATGTATATTGAATTAATTCTTTTGAACAACCGAGCACCTCCAACCTTCTCTAATCTACACTAAAAGGGCAAAAGACAGAACCAGTTCTATTCAAGTACAATTGCCATCCAAAAAGATTAGCCCAATTCGGCGGCAGGATGCATTTTTTTACAGGTAGCTGTTCAAATGGAAGGTAAAAACAGGGCCATTATTTTAGCTCTGCCCCTACTAATTATGCTCTGGTGAGTTTGCAGCAGCGGTGGATTCCTGCTGGTTTAACAACCGGTGCGGTTATTGCGCTGCGCCCGCAGCTGACGTGCACAGCATGCACAGATTTAAGAAAACTTTATCTTCCACATTACTGCTGGGGAGTAACACAGAGAACACATCAAGGAAAGGAGAAATATTTATATACAGTATATAATGACTTACAGTTAGCATCTTCAAGAGTGAATTTTCTATTTGGACACTGCCAGTTTTCTACAAGATAGAGAACAACAGTCATCTTGGATTGTGGGTCACTTTATAATTCTGTTTTGATAGTTTGTGTTTTTTGACACATGGGAGCGCCTGACCCACTGCAATTTATACAAGTAAGATGTATTCCTTTGAAGGCAACAGAGAATATTATATTACAATACAATACAATACAATGCAATAGCAGAGTTGGAAGGGACCTTGTAGGTCTTCTAGTCCAACCCCCTGCGTGGGCAGGAACCTTGTACCATTTCAGTCAAATGGCTATCTAACATCTTCTTAAAGACTTCCAGGGTTGGGGCATTCACAACTGCTGGAGGCAAGCTGTTCCAGAGGTTAATTGTTCTGACTGTCAGGAAATTTCTCCTTAGTTCTAAGTTGCTTCTCTCCTTGATTAGTTTCCACCCATTGCTTCTTGTCCTGCCCCCAGGTGCCTTGGAGAATAGTTTGACTCCCTCTTCTTTGTGGCACCCTCTGAGATATCGGAACACTGCTATCATGTCTCCCCTGGTCCTTCCCTTCATCAAACTAGACATACCCAGCTCCTGCAGCCGTTCTTCAACTGTTTTAGCCTCCAGTCCCCTAATCATCTTGGTTGCTCTTCTCTGCACTTTTTCCAGAAAAAGTAATCTGATTTCTTTAATTTTGATACCACCCAACTCTAACAGTGAAACCAACAACAGGCCAAATGTTTTGGATCTTCATCTTGTGATTCTGTTCAGGGTAGACTGGAGATGCTTTTGGAACAGGAGGAAGAGAGATAAAAGGGACTTCTTCAGATGGACGAAGAATGTAAAAGAAGGGAATGGCAGAAAATAAACAAAAACCACGTGCCATCTTTCCAGGAGGGCTATTACTAAACAAGTGCTGAAAGGGAAAGAAAAGTTCAATGTTCTCCTCTGATAAGAAAACACCCAGAACTTCCCCAACCATCATTACCATCCTTGGTATCTTACAGAAAAATTCCTTCTTTCTCCAGGTAAGAAACATGCTGTTTGTTTTTTTTATTTACAGACATGGAATGATAGGGATCAAAAAGAAATATGTGTATTAAATTGATTCTTTTGAACAACCTAGCACCTTTGATTGATGCTTTTGGCTTAAAAGGAAGGAAGGAAGGAAGGAAGGAAGGAAGGAAGGAAGGAAGGAAGGAAGGAAGGAAGGAAGGAAGGAAGGAAGGAAGGAAAAAAAAAGACCAAATATTTAGGCTCATCCTTTCTTATTTTTCTTCTGGGGACTCCAGACATGCTTTTGGTATAGGAATAAAAGAGATAAAGGGATTCTTTTTTAGGTAGAAGAAGAATGTAAAAGAAGACAATGGTAGAAAATAAATAAATGCTACTTACCGGCGTTTCAACATTATAATTTGTATTCATGCCCTAAAGGGAACCAAATGGGAATCGCTCAGTTCTGAAATCATAAAACCTCTGACTTCTCCAACCATTACATTCTTACCATCTTTGGTACCTTACAGAAAAATCCCTTCCTTCTCCAGATAGGAAGGGACAGTTTTTCACAAAACATATAATGACCGGGAGCAAAAAAACAAGGTATGTATATTGAATTAATTCTTTTGAACAACCGAGCACCTCCAACCTTCTCTAATCTGCACTAAAAGGGCAAAAGACAGAACCAGTTCTATTCAAGTACAATTGCCATCCCAAAAAATTAGCCCAATTCGGCGGCAGGATGCATTTTTTTACAGGTCAGTTGTTCAAATGGAATGTAAAAACAGGGCCAATATTTCAGCTCTGCCCCTACTAATTATGCTCTGGTGGTGAGTTTGCAGCAGCGGTGGGATCCTGCTGGTTTAACAGGATCCTGGTTTAACAGCGGGATCGGATCCTGCCCCATACATCCTCACGGCCGATTCGCTCCCACAGAGAGGGACTTCTCCGGGTGCCGTCCACTAGACTTTGTCAGCGGGCGACGCCCAGGGGAAGGGCCTTCTCTGTGGCGGGCCCAGCCCTCTGGAACGACCTTCCCCCCGATATTAGAACTACCACGGACCTCCGCTCCTTCCGTCTGAAATTAAAAACACATCTTTTTCGCTTGGCCGGCCTAGGATAGCCTCTTCTGATTGTTTAGGGATTTTTAGTAAATATTTGGGAATTTTAGCGCAGGGTTTTCTGTTTAATATGCCTTTTAGTTAGTATTTATGTATGTTTATTGTTTTAAATTTTGTATTTTTTCTAATTGTTTTTAATTCCCTGTGCTCCGCCTCGAGTCCCTTCGGGGAGAGAGAGCGGGTTATAAATAAAAATTATTATTATTATAAAAAATTATTATTAACAACCGGTGCGGTGATTAACGTTTCGGCAAGATCTCACTTGCCATCTTCAAGCTTCGGTCTGTGATGGCAAGTGAGATCTTGCCGAAACATTGCAAAGACAATCTCATTCTTACATGGGAAAACACCCGAATACGACAAGACCAGCATACTTACACCCATGAAAATCTATGAAAACACACACACACACACACACACACACACAAACACACACACACACACACACACACACACACACACAGACTTACAGTTAGCATCTTCAAGAGTGAATTATCTGTTTGGATACTGCCGGTTTCCTACAAGATAAAGAACAACAGTCATCCTGGATTGTGGGTCACTTTATAATTGTGTTGTGGTACTTTGTGTTTTTGACACATGTGAGCGCCTGAGCCACTGCGATTTATACAAGTAAGATGTATTTCTTTGAAGCCAACAGAGAATATTATATTAAATTAATATAATAATGTAATCTGATTTCTTTAATTTTGACACCACCCAACTGTAACAATGAAGCCAACAACAGGCCAAATGTTTTGGATCTTCATCTTGTGATTCTGTTCAGGGTAGACTAGAGATGCTTTTGGAACAGAAGAAAGAGAGATAAAATGGGGCTTCTTCAAATAGAAGAAGAATGTAAAAGAAGGGAATGGCAGAAAATAAAGAAAAAGCACTTACCTTCCTTCCAGGAGGGCTATTACTAAACAAGTGCTGAAAAAGAAAGAAAAGTTCACTGTTCTCCTCTGATAAGAAAACACCCAGAACTTCCCCAACCATCATTACCATCCTTGGTATCTTACAGAAAAATTCCTTCCTTCTCCAGGTAAGAAGCTGGGGTTTTTTTTACAGAACATGGAATGATAGGAACCAAATAGAGACAGTTGTATTAAATTAATTCTTTTGAACAATCTATAACCTTTTCGTTGATGCTTTTGGCTTAGAAGGAAAAAAGGAAGGAAGGAAGGAAGGAAGGAAGGAAGGAAGGAAGGAAGGAAGGAGGGAGGGAGGGGGGGAGGGAGGGAGGGGGGAGGGAGGGAGGGAGGGAGGGAGGGAGGAAGGAAGGAAGGAAGGCAAAAAGCAGACCAAATATTTAAGCTCAATCTTTCTTATTTTTGTTGTGGTGTCTCCAGACATGCTTTTAGTGTAGGAATAAAAGAGATAAAAATAATTCTTATTTAGGTAGAAGAATATAAAAGACGACAATGGCAGAAAAATAAATAAATGCTACTTACCGGCATTTTAGTATTATCATTTGTATTCATGCCCTAAAGGGAACCAAATGGGAATCACTCAGTTCTGAAGTCAGAAAACCTGTGACTTCTCCAACCATTACATTCTTACCATCTTTGGCATTTTACAGAAAAATCCCTTCTGTCTCCATTTGCAAAACATGCAATTATTCACAGAAAGCGGAGTGATAGAGGCCGAAAAGAGAAATGTGTATTAAACTATTAATTTTGAAGAATGTAGCATCTCCCTGCCCTCTGTGCTCTCTAACCTATACTAAAAAGCAGAAAATAAATAAATCAGTTCCATTCCGGTAAAATAGCCATCCCAAATACCAGTCCAATTTGGCACCAGGATCTATTTTGCAGAGGTCATCTCTCTGAAAGTAATGTGAGAACAGGGCAAATGTTTTAGCTCTGGGTTTCGTAGGTATTCTCTAGATCATCTGGAGATGTTTTTGCTTTAGGAACAGGAAAGCTGCAAGGCAGAATACAGAATAACAGAGTTGTAAGGGACCTTGGAGGGCTTCCAGTCCAAACCCCTGCTTAGGAAGGAAACCCTACACCACATAGTGGTGGACAGCAGGGCTGTCAAACTCATGGTCCAGTCATGCACTGGCCATGCCCATGTCCAGTTTAGTGAAGGGGGGAAAAGTCATGATACATCATGTGACGCTGCCATAATGAAGAAAAAGAAATGTGTATTATAATTTTTTTCAACAACCCAGGACCTCCAGTTTCCCCGAAAATAAGACTGGATCTTATATTATTTTTTGCTCCAAAATATGCATTAGGGCTTATTTTCTGGTTAGGGTTTATTTTGGGGAAAATACGGTACTAATTGCATCCATCTTAACTGAGGCTTATTTTGGGAGTAGGGCTTATATTACAAGTCTCCTGAAAAATCATGCTAGGGCTTATTTTCCAGTTGGGTCTTATTTTGGGGGAAACAGGGTATACTTAAAGGGGAAAATAAAGAATCGTTCTATTTTGGTAGAATATCCATCACAAACATCAGCCCAATTTTGACATCAGGATCTATTATTCAGAGTTTATCTATTTCAGAGGAATGTAGGAACAGGACAAATATTTTAGCTGTGCCCTCTCTAATTAGGTGCTTGTGACTTTGGAGATGCATTTGGGTTAGGAGGAAGAAAGCTATAAAGGTTGTTCTTCCGAGGACATGAAAAATATGAAAGAAACGAATGGCAGAAAATACTTAAAAAGCTATTTACCATCATTCTGCCTCCATTGGCACCATTCTCACCCTACGAGAGAACCAAATGAATACGTTTACTCCAATAAGGTAAGTTAATTCAAAGGAATGCGAACAACAGGTCAAATGTTTTGGCTCTGCCTTCTGTAATTATCCTCTGATGATTCTGGAAAAACCTTTATGCTAGGACAGGGGTATCAAACTCAGCCTGGGGCTGGATCTGCCCCATGGTGTGTTTAGATCTGGCCAACAGAGTTGCCCTCGAAACAGCAAAGGACATAGGCAGCCCTTCCAAGCTCTTTTTTAGCTGGCAGAATTACAGGACGCCATCACAGCCAAAAATGGAGCTCAGGAGCCCATTTTCAATGGCAGAGCACTCGCGCCACCACAGGTACCCCGCCACAAGTGACCTCAAGCTGGCCACACCCACCCTGGACACACCCACCCTGGACACATCCATCATGCCCCCCCCATGTCAAACACAACCCTAATGAAATTGAGTTTGACACCCCTGCTTTAAGAGGATAGAAGACAAAAGTTATGCTCGTTCAGAAGAAAGATGGAAGGAAAGGAATGGCAGATAATAAACAAAATATACTTACAGTCGTTCCCTCTCCAAGAGTGCCATTTACGTTCTGAAAGGCAAAACAAAGGACTACTCTTCTACTCCGATATGACTTCTCCGACCACTCCATCACTACCAACTTTGGCAGGTAGAATTCCAATTCCTCAATTTATTAATTCTCAATTAATAAGTATGGACTTACCCTTTGGTAATTTGATCGTTTACCACCTCTTCTGCGGCCACCTGGAGGCTGCAAGAAAAATAGTTTACCTTGGATTATACGTATCTTTGTAATTATTTTGTCATTGTTTTTTCAACACATGGGTGGGATACACCTGGGCCACTGCCATTTATGCAAATAAATGGGAGAGGGGCAAAGGTTTGAAGGCTGTATAGAGTATCATCATCATCATCATCATCATTGAACAACCCCATAATCCCTTGTGGGGTGGTGTCTGAGCAACTGAATGGAGCTAACAGAGTGTTTACTGGCCAGATTCTTTTCCTATTGCCAATGTGGATTTATATTCAGCAGATCTATTCTCATTGTGCCCAGAGAGAGAGAAATATCTGCCTCTACCTAGGATCGGACTCACAGCCTCCTGATTGTGAGGCGAGAGCTCTACCTCTAGGTCACCACACCACTCCCATATTTTCACTTAATTTAGTTCATTGAGATTTGTACCGGAATTCCTCCTGGAATATTGGGAGATACTTCGGAATGCCTGAGTCTCAAGAGAGCAATTATGGTTATGTACCCAAGGAATAGGATCGCCAACATGATCATCAACGTCGAATGACAGATATGGCACAAGAAGAAGACACAAAGAACAGAGAAAACATCAAGGAAATGGGAGACACACAAATGTATACTGACTTACCCTGTTACCTGACTGTCTACCACCCTTTTTGCGGCCACCTAAATTCTGTAAGGAGGAGAAAAAATGTCACCCTGGAATATGTACAGTGGGACCTTGGGTCATGACCATAATCCATTCCAGGACTTTGGTCGGCCCCTGATTTGGTCATGACTAGAAGCAAGATAGACTGTGCATGTGGGTACACAAAATAAAGCCACAGAAGGGAAAATCACTGTGGCTGTGTTTGATCGCCACCGGTGGATGTGTTTGTGAACAGAGTGAAATATTTAGTGGATTTTTTTGGTCGTGGTCAGAACCAATTATTACAGGTCCAACTGTAACGATTTTGTCATCTTTCCAGGACTAGGTAGGCCATTCTGGGACCATTGTGTTTTATATCAATCAAATGGATGACCTTTGAAGGCTGCATAGGGTATTAGTATATTTTAATTCAATTCAATGTATTCAATGTAGGCATCAACTAGCCCCAACAATGAAACCAACATTAAACAGAGTTTAATGTTTAAGAATAGAAAAGATAGGAAAAAAACATGACCTGGCCAAAATAGGTAAAGCCATGCCAACCACTAGAAATAGGCAATGCCAAGGAAGCAAGACACCAAGTCTATGATCCAGGAAATGTACCTATAAGATGGATATTTTAAGGAAAATAGTTCTTGGGATTGAAACCAGAGATCAGAAACCTTGCAGAATGTCATCTCTGCTGGAAATAGGCATTATCAAGGAAGCCATGTGATGTCTATTACATAAAATGGCTACTTCAGAAGAATCCAGCATCTGTGGATTCCCACAAAAAAAGGGGAGAAAGCCGGAATCACTTCTACTGTGATAAAATTGTCATCACAAACATCAGCCTAACTTGGGTGGCTGGATTAATTTCTAAGGGGTCAGCTACTTCATGTAAAAATGGGACAAAAGTCTAGCTCTACTTCAGTGGTGGGTTGCAGACGGTACGCCCCAGTACAGGCGTACTGGAGCCTGCCTAGAGCACCAGGTACCATTCTAGTACAGTGCTCTGGAGGGCTTGCTGGCCCACCCGAGCTCCTTACCTGTCTTTTAAGCCTTTGGTGCTTCCGCGCACATTCATGGTGCATACAGAGTCTGCGTGACGCTCTGCCGAGCAGCTGGAGCATCGCAGAGGCTTGTGGAAGCATTGCAAGTAGATATGACACATGCATGCATCACGCATCCCTGTGGGCGATGCCAGGCCCGTTCCAGCTGTACCAGTTGGAACGGGGTCAAGAACCCACCACTGCTCTACTTCTTCCTGTAATTATGCATTGTTGACACTGGAGATGTGTGTGTGTGTGTGTTTGTGTGTGTGTGTGTGTGTGTGTAGGAGGAAAAGAGGAAAAGGGGGTGGTTGTTCAGATCAAAGAAGAATATGAAAGAAAGGAATGAAAAGAAATAAACAAAAGCTACTGGCCATCATTCCTTCTTCAAGCGTAGTGTTTGAACCCTGAAACAGAAACAAAAAGATTAAAAGGATTATCATTATATGGTAACACCAAAGATGTCTCCAACTATGCCAACACTAACGTCTTCAGTATGTAAGATGACAGGATCAAATGCACAATCAGTCTGAGACCTATGTCCCCAAAAGAGACTAAATCACCTTATTGCCACTTCCACCTCCTACGCATCCTTCTACTCCAATTAAATTTGAAAATGAAAAGATTATACACTTCCTCCAATTTTTAAAAAATTGTCATATGGATTATGTTGTGTAACTGCAAACTATTTGATCTGATTAACAATGGTTATATTATGGAACCTGCAGGAAGATTTGTTAGACTAATAGACAGAATAAGTATGTTGCATGTGCTCTGATATTCAAAGCAGAAGGCTGGGTTACAATGATAGATTTCACTTTAGTTTAGATTTCTTAAAAGAATCTCCCATTCTGGGTACCACAAAATTTCCAGATGGAATGAAACCTGGAAAAGTGTTTTCCTAGACCATGTCTTTGATTAGCATCAAACACAGACTTTTCAGACAGAGGCTCACAGTTCCAATCCAGATTTTGGGAGGTACTATTTCAGCTCTTGAGTGTCCAAGTCACCTTGTATTCAGCTCATCACCCAATCACAAATGGTGAGGCGGAATGTCTATATCCAAAACTCTACTGGAATTTCTCCTTGAATATCAAGAGATGCCGCTGGGGGAGTGACACTAAAGAGGGTAGCTGTGATCCGCCCTGGGTCCTCTTTTGGAGAAGGTGCGGGGTATAAATTTGAATAAAATAAAATAAATAAATAAAATAAATGTAAACAAGAAATAGCAGGGAAGACATGGAAAAGATGTCAGACATTAAATGTATAGTGACTTACCCTCTGCATACTTGGTGATTTATCAGCATTATTACTGGAACCTGAATTCTGCAAGAAGAGAGAGAGAAAATGATATTTCCTGGAATATAGACACCTTTGTAATTATTTTGTAATGCTTTCAGCAAATGAGTAGGCCATGCCTCGGCCACTGCGGAAGCAAATTAGGGGAGGGGACATGGAAGTTGCATGCTGCAAAGAGTATTATCATCTATCATCATATCATATCATTATATCATTTTAGACATCACCACCACCACCTCAAAATCAAACCAACAATATTATTAAACAGAATACAGTTACTGAATAAAAGATGGAGGAATGGGGGCTGCCCAAAGTAGGTACGGCCATGAAAAAAACTAGGAATAGTCAAGATCAAAGAAGAAATGTGACAAGTTTATTCTTTCTGCAATGAGGAGAGATGGGAAAGATACCTTATCTTTCTCTCATGCTTTGGATTTCCAGGTCTTAAAACATGTTTTTCCAATCTGTCTCCCTGCCTAGCTTCTGCAAGGTCAGGCCCAGGATTCCTTACAAATTCATCCTTTCAATGTTTTCAACAATAGGCAAGGAATAACATGGAGGGCATCAAGGAGATGGCAGACATTAAATGCATATTGGCTTACCCACTGGTTAGTTGGCAATTGACCAGCAGTACTGCTGCCAGCTGATGTCTGCAATGAGGAGAAACAGGAATGACTCTTAGCTTCTCTCTCATGCTTTGAGTTTCCAGAGCTTAAATATGTTTTGCCAACCATCCTCTTTGCCTACCTTCTGCAAAGACAAAGCTTTAGTTCTCTGGTTAGTTGGCAATTGACCACCAGTATTGCTGTCCATTGAGTACTGCAAGGAGGAGAGACAGGAATAAATGTTAGATTTCTCTCTTTTCTTTTGGGTTTCAGGGTTTGTATTTTTCCAACCAGCCTCTCTTCCTACCTACTGCAAGGTCATGTCAAGGGTTCCCTACAAATTCAGCCTTTAAATGTTTTTAACAGGAGGCAAGGAATAAAATCAATGCGATGGCAGACATTAAATGCATATTGACTTACTGCCTGGTTAGTTGGCAATTGACCCCCAGTATTGCTGTCCTTTGAGTACTGCAAGGAGGAAAGACAGGAATAACTCTTAACTTCTTTCTCATGCTTTGAATTTCCAGGGCTTAAATATGTTTTGCCAACCCACCTCTCTGCCTACCTCCTGCAATGTCACATCTTTGGTTCTCTGGTTAGTTGGCAATTGACCACCAGTATTGCTGTAAGATGAATACTGCAAGGAAGAGAGAGAAGAATAGTTCTTAGCTCCTCTCACATATTTTGGGTTTCTGGGTTTGTCTTTTTCCAACCAGCCTCTCTTCCTACCTACTGCAAGGTCATGTCAAGGGTTGCCTACAAATTCAGCCCTTAAATGTTTTTAATAGGAGGCAAGGAATAAAATCAATGCGATGACAGACATTGGATGCACATTGACTTACCCCCTGGTTAGTTGGCAATTGAGGACCACTATTGCCGTGAATTGAAGACTGCAAGGAGGAGGGACAGGGATAGTTCTTAGCTTCTGTCTTTGGCTTTCTGGGTTTGTGTTTGTGCCAATCATTCTCTCTGCCTTCATTCTGTAAGGCCATTTTTTTGGTCTCTACAAATTCATCCTTTAAACATTCCTACCAGTATCCAGAATCCTATTAGATTTTTTTTTCCTTGAACATCAGAAGATGCTTAGAGAGAATGAATCTTTGGAGACTCCCTTTTGTTCGGTATATAAGGAATAACAGGGAAGACATGAAGGAGATGACAGATATTAAATCCACATAGACTTACCCCCTGGTTAGTTAGCAATTGAGCACCACTATTGCCGTGAGTTGAAGACTGCAAGGAGGAGGGACAGGAATAAGTCTTAGCTTCTCTCTCTTGCTTTGCCTTTCTGGGGCTTAAAATATGTGTTTACAACCATCCCCTCTGTTTAGCTTCTGCAAGGTCATGTCAAGGGCTCTCTATAAATTCATCCATTTAAACTTTTTAACAGTAAGCAAGGAATTAAATGGAGAGCATCGATGAGATGACAGACATTAAATGCGTATTGATTTACCACCTGGTTAGTTGGGAATTGACCACCAATATTGCTGTGAGCTGAAGACTGCAAGGAAGAGAGGCAGGAATGACTCTTAGCTTCTCTCCCAAGCTTCCAGTTTCTAGGTTTGTGTTTTTCCAACCAGCCTCTCTGCCTATCTACTGCAAGGTTATGTTTTTGGTTCTATACAAATCCATCCTTTAAGCACTTTTAACAGTATTCCCACTGCAATTTCTCCTCAGATATTGGGGAGTGAATCTCTGGAGGCTGACTTTGGTTAAGTATGCAAAAGGGAAGACATGAAGGAGATGTCAGACATTAAACACATATTGACTTACCCTCTGGTTAGTTGGCAATTGACCACCAGTATTGCTATGAGCAGAATTCTACAAGAAGGAGAGACTGGAATAAGTCTGAAGCTTCTCTCTCTTGTTTTGGGTTTTACAGGGGATTAATATGTTTTGCTAACCATCCTCTCTGCCTACCTTCTGCAAAGTCACCTCTTTGGTTCTCTGGTTAGTTGGCAATTGAGCACCAGTATTGCTGTGAGCTGAAGACTGCAAAGAAGAGAGACAGGGATAGTTCTTAGCTTCTGTCTCATACTTTGGCTTTCTGGGTTTGTGTTTTGCCAACCACCCCCTCTCAAATGGCTGACATTCACTATATATAAAAGGAAAACATCAAAGAGATTTCGGACAATTAAGATATGTCGACTTACCCCTTGGTTAGTTGACAGTTGACCACCACTAGTGCTGACACCTGAATTCTGCCAGTAGAGGGGAAAATGTTAGCCTGGCTTATAGATGCCTTTGTGTAGTACATAGGGGGCACCCTTATGATGGAGAGCTGTTTTCCAATTCAGCTTCATTAGGCCCTCTTTGTTTTGTCACCTCTACCTCTACCTTCTCTCTCTCCATTGGGAAACACTTTGGTAGAATGCATCTGCAGAGGCTGCCTTTGGTTAGCATGCAAGGAATAACAAGGAAGACATCAAAGTGATGTCAGACAATACATGGATATTGACTTAGTGCCCGGTTAGTTGGTAATTTTCCACCAGTATTGCTATCACCTGAACTCTGCAAAATGGAGAGAGAGAAATGTTATCCTGGAGTAGTAAGTAAGTCACAAAATGGGAAAATAGCCATGATTTCACACACACACACACACACACAAACACACACACACATAGGTGGGGGGGGGGGGGGGAAGAGATATTTCTTTCTCCATCAAGTTGTTCTCTAAATGACTGGCCATGTAGCTGGTAATTCCCCAATGGAAATATTCACCCAACTTCACCACTGGATCTATTTTTCATGGAAGGGATGCTGTACACCAGCCAATTATTTTGGCTCTCATTTTTGTCATTATGTCCCCAGGGTTCTGGAGATTGTTTTTATGTATGGGAAGGGAAAATAAAAGCAGGTTCCTGTTCAGATGGAAGAGGAATAAAAAGAAAAGGAATAACTGAAGTTAAAGGAAAGCTACTTACCGTTTTTTCATCTCCACCCAAAGTGAACATATTCTAAAATGGAAACAAAGGGATACCTTCATCATTATGATATGGCAGTGTATGCATAGCAGCATATTTGTAGGGTCAGGCCATGGTGGGTCTATGACCATTCTCCTCCTATCCTTCGCCACGCCTATTTCGCCCCCAAGGGTTGCTCCCCAACTCATCCACCTCTATCACTTGGCCTCCAAGTGGTGCAGCAAAGGGCAGGTGGACCTGCCCAATCTCCGTATTACTTTGGAAAAAAATACAAAATTGGCTCATGGAAATAACAGGCACTAGTTTCCCCCTTAAACCTGAGTTATACTTGCTCGGTATCAAGCCACAAGAAACCCCAAAGCAGGACTGGTACCTCTTTACACACATCACAACAGCGATCAGAATGGCCATTGCACAGCAGTGGAAAAATAACAACCCACCAACTGAAAGCTTAATCATATCTAAAATCTTCAGCTGTGCGGAATCAGATAAATTAACGTCTATCTTAAAGGACAAGTCAACCTCAATTTATGCCCAATCCTGGGAGAAATGGTACAGATGGTATGATAAGAGAATGACAGATAACAAAGAAACCAACTAGATAGAATAATAGCGAAACAGATATAAGGAGTTATAAGACAATACTATATTTAAGACAATGTTATAGATTCAAATGTAAGCATCCAAATATGAATACAAATAACAACTGATGTTAAACTGGGACAAATATACTTCTTAAATCAGGGGAGTAGATATATCCCCGGTTCGTCTCCCCCTACCCCCCCCCCCTCTTTACCCTTGTACGTCCTCTCCAATACCCCTACCCTATACTTGTTAAATGTTTAATTTTTTTATATTTATATTAATAAAGATTATTTTTTTAAAAAAATACAAAGGGGAGGAGGAGAACGGTCCCATTCCAGGCCATGGTATTGCAATTTCTTCAAATCAATGAGCGGCCCTTGATCACTAGAGGGTGTATTAATATCAATGATATTTTGTGATGATATAAAGCCATGCCAAACCAAAGAAATAGGCAATGTCAAGAAAGAGATTCTGGAAGTTTATTATCCAAGGAAATGACTACTTTCCAATATTCCAAAAATCACATGACTTCTCTCAGCAGGCCATAATTCCCATCTTCAATATTATATATTAATATCATATATTTATATTAATAATTATATTTATATTTCATCCCTCAGATCGGAAAAATATTTCTTATTACAACATGGAGCAATTGGGTCCAAAGAGACACGCACTATTCTGTGAAGGGTTGTTACTTCTTCTTTTCTTAAGAAAAGGATTTGGGTCTTCTTTTTTTCCAAAAAAAACAATAACAAATGATTGAGTAGCTGTTGTAAAGAGTTTCTTTCTTTATGTATATCTTTAGCTAATTAATTCATTTAGAAGAGTGGTATGACTGGTATTAGGAAAATTTGCGATTGTGCTGAAATGGATAGATTAACTTTAGGAATTAAAGATGAAGAAGACTCAAAATATTATCGGACATGGAATAAATTTTATGAATAGAGACAAGAGATAGAAATGAGAGGGAAAATAAGTTTACGAATGTCAACAATTGTTAGTATGAAAAATAAAGATGTATAAAACTATGATTATAGTATGGGGAAAATTGCAAATAGGCTAATATAAGTAGACATTTAGTTAAAGCTCTTTTTCTTACTTTTCTTTTTTGGGTCATACTGCTATAATTACTGTTATTATATTATGGTTATAGTTATTAGCTTGTGCTTTAAGATTTACTACTTTGGCTTTGCTTTATTTGTAATTGTTAACCTGACATGGCACTGTCTTTTCAATTAAAATAAATAAGAACAGTTAAAAAAAATAGAAGACTGGTATGGCTATCTATCTGAAGGCCACAACTCTGGATGGTTCACAGCAGTGGTACAAAAATCCCAACACCATAAAAACAAACAAACACATGAAGCTAGAAAAAACTGGGCTTCCATTGTTCCCCAACCCAGATCACACAACCATCTCAAGCCACAAATTTCAGCCACAACTTCAGCCCCTGAGATATTGGAATACTACCATTAGGTCACTCCTAGTCCTTCTGTTCATCAAACTAGACATAAGCAATTCCAGCCACCATTCTTTAGATATTTTAGCCTGATGGTAGTCATAATGCACAGGTACAGTATAGGTGGTACCTTGCTCAATAGTAGCAACTGTGAGAGGGATCTTGGAATCCTAGTGGACAACCATTTAAATATGAGCCAGCAGTGTGCAGCAGCTGCCAAAAAAGCCAAGACAGTTCTAGGCTGCATAAACAGAGGGATAGAATCTAGATCACGTGAAGTGTTAATGCCACTGTATAGTGCCTTGGTAAGGACACACTTGGAATACTGCATACAGTTTTGGTCACCACGATGTAGAAAAGACGTGGATGCAACCAAGAGCAACCAAGATGATTAGGGGACTGGAGGCTAAAACATATGAAGAACGGTTGCAGGAGCTGGGTATGTCTAGTTTGATGAAGAGAAGGACCAGGGGAGACATGATAGCAGTGTTCCGATATCTCAGAGGGTGCCACAAAGAAGAGGGAGTCAAACTATTCTCCAAGGCACCTGGGGGCAGGACAAGAAGCAATGGGTGGAAACTAATCAAGGAGAGAAGCAACTTAGAACTAAGGAGAAATTTCCTGACAGTTAGAACAATTAACCTCTGGAACAGCTTGCCTCCAGAAGTTGTGAATGCCCCAACCCTGGAAGTCTTTAAAAAGATGTTAGATAGCCATTTGTCTGAAATGGTATAAGGTTCCTGCCCACGCAGGGGGTTGGACTAGAAGACCTACAAGGTCCCTTCCAACTCTGCTATTGTATTGTATTGTATTGTATAATGATGCTTTCTTTTAAATATTTCCCAGAACATATCGTTAGTTTCCTGCTGGAATTGTTCCTAAAATGTTTGTAAATCCTTGGGGTTGTGAACGAGTCTCAAAGAGACTACTTTGATCACATGTAAGAAGGATATCATTAAAAAAAACCATAGAAGAAATGAGAGAAGTTAAGTGCGTATATACTTACAATCAGTTTGCTACAAGCAGCCTTCCCTCCAGTACAATTGGCTTCCTTGACAATAGATTGTATTTTTTTCCATATTGACTATAAGGAATAATAATAATTTTAAAAAAACATTACGGATCTTTTTGTTAGTTGTATTTGTGCATGATATAAGCATCTATGTGGGTCGAGTCTGGGACACTACACTCCATTAAAACAAAATGGCTTGAAGACTATGGAGGATATTTATTTATTCATATTTAGTTAGTTAGTTTGTCACTCATGTAGAAGATAGCAGGAATAAGAATAAACAGGAATAAGAACACAGGAAATGGGTACAAATGAATGGGGACAGTATGACAGGGGTGTTAGGCATGTTACTGGACCGGGATGCCCTGCGCACAGTCACTCAAGCTCTCGTGACGTCTCGACTTGACTACTGTAATGCTCTCTACATGGGGCTTCCCTTGAGGTGCACTCGAAAGCCGCAGTTAGTCCAGAATGCAGCCGCGCGGGTGATTACGGGAGCGCCTAGACACTCCCATATAACACCGATCCTGCGCAAGCTGCACTGGCTTCCTGTGGTCTTTCGGGTGCACTTCAAGGTTTTGACGACCATCTTCAAAGCGCTCCATGGCTCGGGACCTAGTTACATGCGAGACCGTCTCTTGCCCCATACATCCCTAAGACCGATACGCTCCCACAGAGAGGGCCTTATCAGGGTTCCGTCGGCCGGACAATGCTGACTGGCGACACCCAGGGAGAGAGCCTTCTCTGTGGCGGGCCCAGCCCTTTGGAACGACTTACCCCCTGAACTTCGCACCATCTCAGACCTCCGCCTCTTCCGCAAGTGCTTAAAGACACATCTGTTCCATCTAGCCGGCCTAGCGTAACCTCCATAATGACTTGTAGATCATTTTAAATTTGGGGGATTTTAATTTGGTTTTAGCGCAGGATTTTCATTAATAAGTTTTTTAAATTTGTTATATGGTTTTGTATGTATTTTAATATGCCTGTGCGCTGCCCTGGGTCCATTTGGAGAAGGGCAGGGTATAAATTTAATAAAATCAAAATCAAATCAAATGCTGGTGCATTTATGCACGCCCCCTTTATGGACTTCTTAGGAATGGGGTAAGGTCAACAGTAGACAGTTTAAAGTTACAGTTATGGGGGTTTGAGGGTGTAACAACAGAGTCAGGTAATGCTGGGAAAGGAAATGTGGAAAGATATCTTACTAGCAAAATGGAGCCTGACGGAAAGACCATTTGAACCAAACACTTAACATTTTGAAGAGAGAGAAAACCATCAGCAGGCAAAGTAACTTTGGAAGAAACCCTTCCCATCCAGAATGTGTCAATTCCAAAATATAATTTTGTCCCTTTGCTACTTAGAACCCAGGGCCACCAACACTCCAGTTCTGGAGCCTGCGCTTTTTGGTTTTTTAAGGGCTAAAGTAAGTATTTTAACTGCTTGAGAAAGGAAAGTTGAAACAGGTGAAATGTTTTGACCCAGCCTGCTCTGCTGCTTTCTTAGGGCTCCCTGGATATGCTTTCTGGGACGTATGGAATAACAAAAGGGATATTTTTAATTACATGCACAAAAAAACAACATATTACTCAAAGAAACGACAGAATATGAACAAAAAGATACTTACCAATAACTCAAAAGGACGAACTTCAATTTTATCTGAATCCTACAAGGCAAACATAAGATATTTTATTCGACATCTCAGTGGGTGACACAAATTGCAGAGGACCTCCACGGACATGTCATATCTTACCCCCGTTGCCACAGGAACAGCCATGGCTGAAATCTACTCCCTGCCTTTACTGCTCCTTCCCCAGGGAAAGCATCACCCAATTTTGCACTAGGTGTTGCTTTTTTTTTTACTTTTAATTTAAAACTTGTTTTTAAAAAGAAAACAAGGGAAATGTTTTGGTCCCAGTTGCTCTGTTTACGCTCTGGGGAGTCTGGAGATGCTTTCCAGGAGTGGGAGAGTCACAGAAGGGATGCTCCAACGCATGCAAAAAGAGGCAGAAGATGAAGAAATTACTATTACTAAGAAATTACTTACTATTAATTTTTCAATTTCATTCGCGCTCAACGCTTTCTACAAAGGAAAGAAGCACGTCAAATACCGTGTCTATCATAGCTTTCATCCTTTTAAATATATAACATGGTAATATATTTTTATATTACTAGCTACCTGCGAGACCGCATCCTACCCCATACATCCCTGCGGCCGATCCGCTCCCACAGAGAGGGACTTCTCCGGGTGCCGTCCACCAGGCAATGCCAGCAGGCGACGCCCAGGGGAAGGGCCTTCTCTGTGGTGGGCCCAACCCTCTGGAACGACCTACCCCCCGACCTCAGAACAACCACGGACCTCCGCACCTTCCGCCAAAAATTAAAGACACTCCTTTTCATCAGGCCAGCTTGGCCTAAGTTATTTACCTAACCTACAGTCTGTACCATAAATTGCTTTAATTGGGTTTTAGATGGGATTATGTTTTAATATTTTTAAATTTTAGCACAGGGATAATTTATTTAATTTGATTTTAATTATTTATATTGTGATATTGTCTGTTTTAATTTCCTGTGCACCGTCCTTGGTCCCTTCGGGGAAAGGGTACGGTTATATAAATTCAACAAATAAATAATAATAATAATAATAATAATAATAATAATAATAATAATAATAATAATAATAATAATAATAATAATAATAATAATAATAATAAGTAATATCTCAGGACTTCGTATATCACTACCGAATTTTGCTGGGGTGGGATAGAATTTGAAGAGAGCTGCTTCATCCCTTGCAAGATAGAGATGTCACCCAAAAAAGTTGAGAAGATTATCAAAGTGCTACCGTACTTACAATTACTTTCACTGCATGTTCCTCGTCCATTATTGCCTATAATAGAAACAAAAGGATTGTGTTCTATTCTCACAGGAGAACGTGTATGACATCTATGCGAGAGATCAAAATCTCTTTCTCTAGTATTCAGCCCTGGGGAAAACTCCAATCCAATTTAGCTGGTGGGTTTTTCTTTTTGTTTTAAAGGGGTTGCTTTAAGCTGCTTAAAAAACAAATGTAAAAATAAATCCAATGTTTTTATCCGATTTGCTGGGTTTCTGTTCTTTAATAATATCTGCGTGATCGTATCCTACCCCACACATCCCTTCGACCGATTCGCTCACACAGAGAGGGACTTCTCCAGGTGCCGTCCTCCTGGCAATGCCAACAGGAGGCTCCCAGGGGAAGGTCCTTCTCTGTGGCGGGCCCAACCCTCTGGAATGACCTACCCCCCGAGCTTAGATCTACTACGGACCTCCGCTCCTTCCGTCAACAATTAAAGACCCATCTTTTCCAGCAGGCCGGCCTGGCCTAACCTAATCTACCGTACCAGCCTAGTTGTAGTAAATATTACCTAATCGGGTTTTTACGTTATAAATTTAAACAAGATATTTTAACACAGGGTAAAACATTTAATTTAGTTTTATTATTTATAATTGTTATATATGTATATGCTCTTAAATTCTTGTACACCGCCCCGAGTCTCTTCAGAGAGAGGGGGCGGTCAATAAATCCAAATAAAAAAATAAAAAAATAAATAGATAGATAGATAGATAGATAGATAGATAGATAGATAGATAGATAGATAGATAGATAGATAGATAGATAGATATAGATATAGATATAGATATAGATATAGATATAGATATAGATATAGATATAGATATAGATATAGATGATATAGATATAGATATAGATATAGATATAGATATAGATAGATAGAGATAGATAGATAGATAGATAGATAGATAGATAGATAGATAGATAGATAGATAGATAGATAGATAGATAGATAGATAGATAAATAATACAGAAAGGGTTGAGTGAAGAAAAATAAACTAAAAATAAAAATCAAGAAGAATATTAAAGAAAGAAATGGAAGAAAATAAATCAAAGCTACTTACTACGATAGAGGCCATAATACCATCTTTGACAAATATCTTCTACAAAGGAAACAAAAGGAATCAGTTCTATTCTGGCAAGATAAATCTCACTAAATATATGTATACTATCCCAGATAGCTTCAATACTATATATCAGTTTTATCTGTACCGGTCATTCTCCAAAAAAGAACTGCCTCTTTCTATTCACAAACGGTGTGGTAAAGCCTAAAAGACCTCATGAATGTATAGCATTCTGAGACTTATTGTGATTGCGAGCAAAGTTGTTGTAATTTCTTTTCTTAAACATTATTGTACCACTCTTCTGAAGTTTTCCTGACATCCTCTTTTAAGCCTCAGCCCCAGATCGGTGAAGCCAGACTGTTTCAAATTCTGACAATAGTCAAAATGATGCTGTCCTTTAAATATTCCCAAGAGTGTATAGCTTCCTGCTGGAATTGTTCCTGAAATGTGTAGAGATCCTCTGGAAAAAGTGAAGCTCAAGAGGATTTCAGTGGTCACATCAAAGAATGAGGAGATGGAAGACATAAAAGAAATGGGTGTACATACAGTAAATGTGTATGTACTTACCATCAGGTTACATATCATTCTATCACCATCGAGTCCCTTAAGAACATGTACCATCTTCTTCAAAACTTCCTGCGAGGAAGAAGAAAAGAAACCATTATCCTCTTTTAAGGATTCAAGTTGCAAACACATTGAGTTCCTACCTTAAGGAACCTATGTGGTCCTTGAATAAGGGCTGAAATTAGTATTGCTGGAATTACTTTTGCTAAATGACACGATCATGTGGCCTCACATCTTATGACTGTGTTGCATAGCAAATGCCAACATAACGCAAGGATTACCTGTACTTTGATTAATAGTACTACACACAATAACAGCAGCAGCAGCAGTAATATTGGATAATCTCATTGAGTCTTCCTCACTTTGGCAGTATGGCAGGTGGTGGATGCGTTTCTAAGCAGCAAAGCAGGGCCTCAAACTGCTGAGAACCACAGTTCTGAACACCTCAAAAACACCCGCACGAGCTGACATCCATTAACAGGCAATTCAAAGTCAGGACTAACTGTCCAGTAACTGTCCCATTTTTTAAAACTGTTCCCTAGCTCCGTCCACCCTAAGCCCAGTGGGGAGAACTGCAATGGCTGCTGGAATGGAATCACAAAAGTTGGTGCTCGATCACATATGAGAAGAAGATTTTTTAAAGGAAAAAACAGAGGATGAATAATAAGGTACTTACCAGGAATTCAGAAAGTTCACACTCACTATTTGTACATTCCTGGAAAGGACACAAAAGTATTACTTCTATTCTGATCTGACATCACGGATTTCTCTAATCCGGTTTCTACTGCATAAGATGGGTAGCTATGTACATCTTTGAACTAAAGAAATAGCTACCCCATTACTACCATCTTTGATATTACATCTGTGAATCGCTTAATTCTACGGATTAGCTACACTCATTTATTATCAGAACAGATTCTGACAGGGTGAAAAAGTCACACATGGATGGATTGTGTTTTAAACTACTTTGTTTCATTCAATTCAGACTATTTATTTGATCACCTTAGTGTTTAATATATGGTGCAAGCTCCAGAAATGCAGTTATATTTGTATCCAGGATAAGAGGATTGCATTCCATTTGTAAAATACAAGCAGTCCTCAATCACAATTGAGTCCAAACTTTATGTTATTAAGTAAGACATTGGTTAAAAGGATTGAGAGAAGGATTCAGGCTTCATTAAACACAACTTCGCAACTAACACCACCAACAACAACAAAATTTTTGGATTGTTTGAAAAATCCTCCTTCTGGCTTCTACAACATTGCTGATAAAAAAAGATTCTGAAAAAGGAGATGAAGAAACACACTATCTTACCAACAAAACTGCATTTCGACCACACAGGCGAGTCCCATCAATAAGAGAGAGAGATTTCAGGGAGAGAAAGAAATTGTCCACACTTCCCCAGTGCAAAAACAATTCCTTGGAGACCATTCTGAAAAGGCCTTGTCCACCCATGTGTACCCTGTTTCCCTGAAAATAAGACTTCCCTGGATAATAAGCATGCACTAAAATAAACCCTCCTCCGAAAATAAGCCCTACCCAAAAATATTACAACACAGCAGCAGTCATAAGGTGACCATGATCGTCACTTCCTTACCTAAAAAATAATAAAACCTCCCTGAAAATAAGGCCAAGTGCTCATTTTGGGGGGTCAAAAGAAAATAAGACGCTGCCTTATTTTCAGGGAAACATGGTAGTGAGTTTTGGGCAGATGTTGTTACAACACCGGGATGCTTCATTTCAGGGAAGAAGTATATTAATCAAAGAAAAGGCAAAAGATGAAAAAAGAGCTACTTACCATGAATTTCGCAAGATCGTTTTCGTTCAAACTATTCTATAAAGGAAAGAAGCATGTCAAATTCTCTTTCGACACAAAGACCCTCGATCTCTTTATCTGTGCCATCATTGAAATCTAAAGACTTTCTGAGTGGGTGAAAGCATGCAAGGCCTTTCTTAAAAATGGGCATCATGGCTCTTGCAAGATAACTATCCTCTTAGAGATACGATCTGGTTATATCTCAGTGCTTTGCATCAACGGTAACTGCTAAATTTTGGTGAGCATCCCAAAAGGGCAGCTTGATTGCATGCAGGAAAGATATTTCACAAGGAAAGGGAAAGAGACGGTTGAAGAGCTACTCACCATTACCCGTGCTAAAGTATCCTCATCAATTACACTCTACAATGGAAACAAAAGTTATCAACTCTGTTCTAACATGATAACATATATGACATTGCCAACCATGCTGTCTCTATCATTTCATATATCATACACATACATAAGTAAATTAATAAAACTGAGATTATGCAAGGAAAGCCTGTCAGATAAACAAAGAATGGCTCACCATAATTTTTTCCAGAATTCCATTGCCATATTCCTGCAAGGGAAATGAAAACTATCAGTCTTATCGTCACATGATAACATATGGAACTTCTCAAACTGTGAATGGCTGCATTCTCCAAATGGAAAACACATATTTTTACTGCAAGAGCAGAGGTGGTATTCAGCCGGTTCTCTCCAGTTCGGTTGAACTGGTTGTGGTGGGTGCAGGAAGCTCTTCCCACCTGCCCTGACATAATGCACATATACTGCGAACATTTGCAAACTGGTAGGGAAGGTAAGTGAATCTCACCACTATGCAAGAGGGAATGATGGAGTTAAAAAAAAAACCAAATATGATTTCATACTTTTCTAAGATCTTTTTGTCTATCCTTTTCCCTTTCAATATTCTTCCACATTTATGCAACCACATTATGTTAAGGCCAAAAAACAAATCTGAATTAATTGTGTACTGTGACTTTCTTGTTACTTTTTCATATCTTTTTCTTTCTTATTCTTTTTCCTTTTCATCATTCTTCTCATTTTTAAGACTTTATTGTGGTTGAAAAATTATAATAAAATATTGCTAATTAGCAACGGTATTTTGGAACTGAAATGCCATTCAGGAAAAAATAGTATTCTGCCATTTGTTATGGTTAGGATTAAAATATTATTTTTGCATATATTTTGTATCTTAAACAACCTGGCAGGATGATCCTTAGGGAAACACAATCTGTTATAAGAGATTGGCAGTCTTGAGATGCCTAGACAATATAACAACTGCAGGATGACATTGGTGTGTACATATAATTGTATGCTGGGAGGGTTGAGAAAATACACAAAATCTTTCATGCACTGTATGGATTTGGAAACCTTAATAGGAAATGTTCTTGTTGCAAAATTACCAAGGGAGTTACAAGATATGCTAAAGCTCAAAGGCAACAGAGATTCCAATGATATCTTTGCTGTAATTTTTACTGAAGAAGGATGAATTAGAGTTTAGTGGAACTGAAGCACCATTTCAGTGATGGCAAAGCCATTATGTGTGTAGGTGGGTGGTTGACACACCAGCATTCACCAGAAACTGATAGCAACTACTCTCAAAAGCCCACCCCATTCTCGCAGGAGTTTTGGAGGCTGTGGTGGTTGAGAAAGAATGGGGTGTATTCTTACACAAACTCTAGACCCTCCGGTAGTTGTGCAAGTGGGATGTCCTCTTGTAAAGCCTCCAGAGCCTCCAAAATCATGCAAGAACAGGGCCTTCTTTCAAGGATGAGGAGGAGCATTCTCCCAAAACACTTCAAGAACGAAGGCCTTGTGTGAATCCAAGCAGCCACAAGGCCTATCAACAGAAAGAAAACTGTGGCTGAAGTCCATCAATGCGTGGTAGATCTCGGGACTTGGGTTAATCATGCCATTCCACAAAGCTCACAAATCTTGGAGAATGATGTTGAGAAGATCTTTTTGAGTGGCAGCAGTGGCTTCAAGGCGAAACACTCACAAAATGCAGCCTTATTCAGTGTGCAGATGATGCAAAAACTACAGCAAAGGTTAAAAGGAGGCGTACCTCTTTGTTGCTCTTGAGCTCTTCTGATCCTTGCTGTTATTCCAAATGACTGGTATTCACCTCCAGTGCCACATTTTACGCTCTCAGGTCACAAGCTTCATTGCCCAAATGCAATGCTTCCATTGTCATTTCATTGACAAGGAAAGGTTAAGCTTCAATCCCATCATGCACTGTGCCCGGATGGCCCTCGTTTACTAAGGATAACCAGAGCTGAGCTTCTTAGTAAAAAAGTCATTGCTTTCTTTCTAAAATGTGCCTATGTAGATGAAACCTCTACCTCTATCTATCTATGCCAATCAGAGTCCACTGCAGAATGAAAATGATCAGAAGAGATCTGGCCTCCTCAAATACTGCAGCTCTTCTTCCAAGCATTGCCTCAAAGTTTTTGTTCATGTAACCAAGAAAATATATAAATACTTTGGGGCGTTCCAAATTTGACACTGTAGAAATTAAACATAATAGAATAACCTCCTTTAGATGTGTACAGGTAATATAAGCACATGTCATAGGTAGCTTAGGTGCCAATGAACCTATGAAATGTCCTTCAAACCCTTATTTTTATGCATCTTAAATTCTTCCCATGGTTACTAATATTTTTCCGACCAAAGAAATTAGTACTAATATTTTTTTTCCAATCAAAGAAATTTTGAGCCTTTTGTATTGGTCCAACTCAGTAGGTCCAATAAAAGGTTCAACAAGAGGTTATCTCTGGCTCTTATGCTAAGGTAAACACTGAGAAAGCTAAAGCAGAGAAGGGGATGCCAACCTGAATTCAGAACCATCAACACAGTTGAATTTCTCGTGATTAAAAGTCTAAGTACTCAAAACCCTCTGGCTGATTTTTTTTCAATTCCTTCATCGAGAAATGTGTTAATTAAAGCATGAGGACAAGCTCAGCAAAATGCTTCCTCATTTCATCTGCAGGCACCTTAACTGAACGGCTTTTGCGACCCACAAAATTTAGCCTTACCATTTGCGTAGAAAGCGTAAAAGTCAAAGCAAAGATGAAAAGGAGATGCATCTTCTTGTTGCTCTTCAGCTCTTCTGGTCCTTCTCGTTCTTCTTGGTGACTTTATTCAGCTCCACTGCCACATTTCAATATCTTAATCTGCTGGCCTCATTGCCCAAACCTAATACCTCTATTGTTACTTGATTTACAAGGAAGTGTTAAGCTCCCGTTGCATCATGCCCAATTATCCCCTCGTCCATGATCTAATTGAAGTTAAAAGGCAGAGATTGTGTCTCTGCCCACTTTGAAGTTCTAATATCACACAGGAAACACGTCTTCCGGTAATGTTTAAGTATAAAATTGAGCTAAGAAAATGATAGAGCCAAAGTTACTGGTGGAAACTACATGGCTGAAAGTGCTCCATAGTCTGTATCTGTTTGATTCTACTCCTACATTTAACACCTAAGCTTATTATTTTTACAGTACCTTGAGTGCAGTTCTGTTTGTGAGGAGAATGAAATAAAAATCATCAATCAACTTTCCATGGTTTCACGGTTGATCACTTCGGTTAAGTGTTTTGCTCTATTGATATGTCTACAAAGTATTGAATAGAATAGAATAGAGCTGAAAGGAACCTTGGAGGTCTTCTAATCCAGCCCCCTGCTGAAGCAGGAGAATCTATACAATTTCAGACAAGTGACTATCCGGTCTCTTTTTAAAAACCTCCAGTGGTGGAGCAGCCATGATTTCTGAAGGCAAGGTGTTCCACTGGTTAATTGTCCTCATTGTTAGAAAGTTTCTCTTTAATTCCAGGTTGCTAATTCCAGCTCCCTATTTGTGACACCAACACCATCTCATCCCCTATATTCCATACTATAATATAATTCAGATGAGAGCATTATGATACCCCAAGACACTCCAGGTCAGCCTTTGCAGGTGAGGTCTACTGTAATGTTATATCAAAGATCCTGGGAAATGCAATGCTTTGTAAAATTGCTAAATTATTCTGTGATTCCTTTCCCTACAATGTTTTTGTTTGGGGATCTCTTAGAATAAAAAAAGGTGTATATTTTGAAGGCATAAATACTCCCTTTCCCCAATTATTCAAAGGTGAGCTTTTTTGTTTTTATTAAAATCATTGCAAATTGTGACTTGATTAATTAACAATTAGTGGGTCAAGATCTGTTTTAAGCAGTGAAAACAAATGCAGTGTTATGTTTAATAATGAAAAATGAATACTGTCCGTAGCTTTATTTTTGTCCTGCGCCTCTTCGTCCTCCTGCATCATTTTATTAATTACATCTTTCTCTTTCAAGAGGTCCAGGCCAATATGAAGATTAACAGTTTAGATTGGCACCCAAAAGACCAACATCTATCACAATTCACCACAATCAACTCACTGCACCACCATCAATTCACCACAATCAACTCACTCACTGATGACTTGACATGGCCAACTCATCATGGCCAATTTACTACAAGACAACTTGCTACAGTCAATTTGCTGCAGGACAAGAGTTACGCTAATATCAAAGCAATAGTGGAATAGAAGAAAAGAAGCAAAAGGAGGGACAGAATGAAATGTGAATGGTAAAAATTAAAGTATTTTTGAATTTATTTTAAGTAATTAAATAGAATTGTTAACTTGTCCCGCAGAGAAATGTCCCAAGGCAAGTTGGCCATGGTGAGTTGGCTGTGACAAATCGTCCCATTCTGAAGGTCCATGTTTGCAAGAGTATGATTTTGCTAGCAACCCTTTAATTAATCATGACAAGGCTTGAAACATGATGATGATGCTCATCTATTCATATAATGACTGAACCAAGTTTCCAATTTAACATATAAAAAAACCCAACCCTGAGAAGCAACAGCTTGCAATTTGGTGCCAATGTGCTTGGTGATAAATTAATACACAGATAATTTTTTAAAAAAATGTTCATAAGGACCACAAACCACGGCTGTGTATGTGTATGTTTTCTTTCCATCTATACATCCTGATTTTTGTACATTTTATATATGTACCATATAGAATAAGATTTAGATAAACATATAGATTTTTTTCCATTGATGGCAAAGATATGTCCTCTGTTCCTATTAGTGCCCAAGAGAAAGAAATTAGCCTTAATGTTCCTGCTAAATGCATGTCTCCATCAGAGAGAAAAAATTTCTAATCACTTCTTTAACTTAATTTTTTAGTCTAGAAACTGGTTCTTTTTGCAAACTCCACCCAAGAAATTCATTTTGTCTCCCTTGATGTTCAATTCTCAGTCAGCCTTTTATAGAGTTGATGTCTATACATCTGACAAATGCCAAGAATGAGAAACTATACAGGACTGTACAGTTTGGCAGGTAACAAGAGTGGAATCCATCCCAAAACAGCACAGGAGTGGAAGACTAATTTTAATTATATTCTATGGCAACATTTAGGATCGCAATCTGCAACAACATCAGCATCAAAACTGTTCTTCATACACGTGAATCAAACAAGTGATGATTGTGCAATTGGGATTTATTTATTTATTTTTATTTTCACAAAGTTTTTCCCCACACCAAGGAGAGCAAACTAATCTGCTACAGGAAACAAAATCAAGCCATAGACTGTATGTACTGCCACCATCAACATCAAGCGCTGATCAAAATGGATCATTGGATGCCCTTGAGCAGAGCAGATATCTTCATTTTGCAAGCATGTAGAAAGCTGTTGGACCTTTCCAGCATATTCAGATATTTCCGTCCTTTCCATCATTCCGGGCTCACTTTTGGGTTTGAGATCAAAACGAAATGAGAAAAAGAGGTAATGCATGAAACTTTTGAAAAAGATAATTGCTGAATGGTTATAAGAATAGAGCTCTGTTGTGCTCACCAAGATTGATTAAAAAACCCCAAAACTGGAAGATCTTTTGAACGAACAATTACAACTCAGCCAGCACAATGCGGTCATCTGCTAATTAATAAGCCCTTATAATTCTTCCTTCAAGGAATTTGCATAATTAAAGAACTAATCTTCCCCTTTTCTTCCTTATTTCATCTCAATGAATCCCACAATTCTCAAACCCTTCCATTTGTATCTGATAAGCATGAACATTTAAATAAAATTCTAATTTCAGATGCTGTTTACTGGAATGTCTCTTTGGGCTCCCTTGCTAGGTTCCCCATGCCGGCTGGGGAATTCTGACAGTTGAGGTCCACACATCTTAAGTTGCCAAGTTTGAAAACACTGCAGTAGTTCAGGTGTCAGGGCCGTAAATTACGTGGGGTCAGAGTTGGCTTGCTGTCAGGGTTCTGGCCATGTCCTAATTAAATCATGAGCCTTGAGCCAAGCTTCAAAAGAAATCCATTTATTTATTAGGAGCTTCATGTCAGCACGTTCCAAGTGAAGCCAACTCTGATCCCACATAATTTACAGGCCAGGCTTAACCCTGTCTCCCTCCTCCCCCTAGGGTGTGTCTTCAGTCACATTAGCCAACAAAGCAATTTTAAGGGTTGTAGAGATCACTCCACTCCAGCCACCATGGATAACCCTGGGAGATGGAATGTGCTTTTGTTTTTGGCTGCCATGCTGCTTCGCCATAGCTGCAAGTTTGTTTTCCTATCCCCCTTGCTTATGGCAACTCAAGAGCAGCTCCAGGGATGCTTTGCGAGTTGACAATAGGCTTGGTTCCCCAAGAAAAATTTCCTGAGGTCAACAGGTGATAGAAAAGATGGGAAATTATACTGTGTGAGGATAGCATGACATGCACGGCATCACATTCCCCATTATTCCTCTCCCCACAGACAGTCATGCACCCACTTTGCAGGACATTCATGTCCCAAAGTCTCATGTTGGCCCTTAGAGTGATACTTTCCAACGGGGAAGAAAAGTGGGAAGGGAAGACAATTTATTATTGGGAATCTTAGAATCAGCACATGGAACAAAATGGAGTGAGAGATGGTTCCTTGGGAAGTGAGGGATGGTTCCTTGGTTCCTCAAAAAATGTCATCTGTGCAAAAAAAAGGAAAAAACCCAATCAAAATGAAGTGGGATTGTCTTAGAACAGGGGTCAGCTCAACACGGCTCTGGAGCCACATGTGGCCCTTTCATCCCTCTGCTGCAGCTCCCTGTTGCCAGTCGGTGCCACAATTTTGAGAGGAGCTTCCGGAGGTGGGGGGGAGAAGCATAGAGTGCCAGGAGAAGACTCTATGGCAAGGGGTGGGTTTTCTGGCCAGCTCCACAATTTATTGGGGTTTCGGTTACAACAGATAGAAGAAAAAAGACACTGCGCTAGGTCTCTATGGTAGGGAAACTGAACTTCCGGTCAACACCAGATTTGAATGGGGGACTTCTGGTTAGGAACTTTGTGGCTCCTGGTGGTTTGTTTGTTTTTTCTGTAGGAAACGGGTCCAAATGTCTCTTTGAGTGTTTAAGGTTGCCGACTCCCGTCTTAGAGGCCACTAGTCTCTGAACACAGTAGCTGCTTTTTGGTTGGCTAAAAGGTTTAGCGAGCTATGAGAACCAAGGAGTGTTTAAAGATGTTCTTTCTATATTTTGCCTGGGAGATCCTCATCAGGGAAAGCTGATTTGGGCATACTAGACTTTCTGTCTTACATCACCTTCACCTCCTCTATCCTCCAATGAAACGATCATCATGATTGTATATGCAGATGTGCAGTATATGCACATCAATGTCTCCTCTCCATAATGTCTCATGCAGCTGTGCAATCTTCATGGGAATCTTCATCCCAAATCAGGTAAGAGGTGTGTGTCTATTTTTTTAATATGTCGATTATTGGAAAGCAAGATTAAAATGTTCAGCTCTTCTGCTGAGATTATCCTCTGGGAAGTGCTTATGGTGATGAAAAGTAAAATGGACATTTAATATTCATGGAAGAAGAACATTGAAGAAAGGAATTGCAGAAAACAAACAAAAGATACTTACCTGAGTTCGAGCACCGCTAAACAGTTTCTAAATGGGAAATAAAAGGTAATGATTCTCATTTTATATGATACTGTATCACACATGTCTTCTCCAGCCATGCCGTCCCGACTAACCTTTGTGTCTCATATTTTAAAAATGTCCCTTCTAGCTGGTTTCCCCATGTTTCATGGCTCTCTACAAATTCATATTTTCTCCATTCCTTTCCAAATATGCAAATTCCTCTTAGAATTGTCCTTGGAATATCAGGAGTTACTTCAGGCAATTGAGTCTCAAAAAAATGTCCATGGTAACATAAAGGAAACGAGAGACATTAAATCCATATTGACTTACGGCAAGCATATCAGAGAGTTGTTGCTGCTGGCCTTGTTGGCCACCCTGCAAGAAGGAGAAAATAAGGTCATCCTGGATTATGAATGCTTTTGAAGCTCCATTGTCAGAATCTGGGCCCTCTGTTATGTAAGTAAGTGAAGGAAAATCCTATCAGCTACATTGACACGACATCCTATTCTTGAACAGTTTTCACCCTAGTTGTTGCTTTTATTGCTTTTTGAATTACTAGGTTGTGTGAATTTGATTATTTGGCCTGCTTATTATTTAATATATTATGAAAATGGGCAGATTCCTCGGTCCACTGAGATCTCCCTTACATGATTTCCTGTGCAGTTACCTGCAGCAACCCCGACTCTGAAATTCCAGAGAAGAATGTCATGACCGCTTCTAATTTCTAATACATGTTTAACTCAAGTTCAGATTTTTGCTAGTCAAGAAAGAATACCAAAAGGAGTTAGGCTACCCTGAGCCTTAAGACACATCTTCATACAGACCTGCGTGCTAAGGAAATAATGGAATTCTCTTGTGGGAAATGAAGAGGAAATTATGGGTTTGAAGATCCATAGACACTGTACATTCATATGGCACATGTCAATTATTGGAAAGCAAGATTAAAATGTTCAGCTCTTCTGCTGAGCTTATCCTCTGGGCACCCCAGAAGTGCTTTTGGTGAAGAAAGGTGAAAGGTAAAATGGACATTTAATATTCATGGAAGAACATTGAAGAAAAGAATTGCAGAAAACAAACAAAAGGTACTTACCGGCATTTGACCGCCACCAAACATTCCCTAAATGGGAAATAAAAGGTAATGAATCTCATTTTATATGATACTGTATCACACATGCCTTCTCCAGCTATGCCGTCCCTAATAACTTTTGTGTCTCGTATTTAAAAAAATCTCCCTTCTTGGATTCCACAAAATTTCCAAGTGAAATAAACCCTGGAAAAGTAGGAGAGAGAATCCAACTTTCCAGCAAATTTTGTAACTGGAAGAAAGGACATTTGGATCAGGGGTGGGTTCCTGTATCGGTTGGTACTGGTTTGCTTCACGCATGCTTTGTGCCAGTGTCAGCCATCTTCCCACCATGTGTTGCTCACGCATGCACAGTTAACTGTTAATTTTTCTGTGCATGCACAGAAACATGCCAGCAACAGCAGAAGAGACTGGGGAACCGGTTCAGGGGCGTGGCCAGTCTGGGTTGCTGCCGGTTTTGCAACCGAGGCCAAATCACCCCTACCGGTTCAGCCTGAATTCCTGAATTCACTTCTGATTTGGATCCCATAGATCATTCATGACCATTAAGTAGAGAAAAATAATAATAGCAATAACACTTAGACTTATATACCGCTTTACAATGCTTTACACCCTCTCTAAGTT
Source organism: Rhabdophis nuchalis (assembly GCA_039707465.1). Lineage (NCBI taxonomy): Eukaryota > Metazoa > Chordata > Lepidosauria > Squamata > Natricidae > Rhabdophis > Rhabdophis nuchalis. The sequence goes on from CM077654.1 coordinate 8,896,620, forward strand.
GTTTTTACTTATTGCCCCCAACAATTTGGGTCCGCATTTTACCCACCTTGGAAGGCTGAGTCAACCTTGAGCCTGGTGAGATTTGAACTGCCAAATTGCAGGCAGCCGACAGTCAGCAGAAGTAGCCTGCAGTACTGCACTCTAACCACTGCACCACTGAGGCTCTTGAGATTAATAGAGAAAAAACTATTTGCCTTTCATCTATTTGAAAGGAGTGCCTTGAGAGAATTGAGAAAAGGTCTTGCTTACGCTTGCCACAAAATGAAATCAGATTTTGTTGGGGGGCGTTTTTCTCTTAACAAAGCAGCTACATTTGGTTGTGCACAAGATTTAGCAAGCAACAGGAACCTAGCAGTGAGTAAGGATTTCCTTCACAAATTGTGCCTTGCATACGTTCGTCATGATAAGCTGCTTTCTATTTCAGAAATATAAGAATTCCTCTTATGACACCTCCACGTCCTGTACCTCCTTCTATTTGAAGCAAGTTAGTGAATGCAAAGATGGTCATGGTTGCATATACAGATTTGTTCTATATGTGAAGACATCCTCTAAAACCAGGGGTGTCAAACTCAAAGCCCATGGGCTGGATCCACCCTGCAGGGTGCTTAGAGCTGGTGTGCAGGGTAGCCCCGGAAACAGCGAAGGACCAGCCTGCAGTGCCTCTGCTAGTGAAAAAAGAGCTTGGGAGGGCATGCAGCCCTCTCGGACTCCAATTTTTACTGGCAGAGGGCTGTAGCAAGCTGTTGCAGCTGAAAACTGAGCCCAGGAGGATCATGCGTGGGCTGCAGGATGGCCATGCCCACTCAGCTTCCTAACGCCAATGTCAAACACCACCCTAATGCGGTCATCAATAAAATCATATTTGACCCCTGTGCTCTAAACAATTTCCCATGCAGATGGCTGATGCTCTAAAGGTGTTTTCAGTGTAAAAGGAAGAAGGGCAGAAGTATTGCTCGTTCAGGTGGAGGAACAATGCAAAAGGAAGGAATGGTAGAAAGGAAACAAAATTTTCTTACCTGCATTCCACCTCCGCCTCCGCCTTGCATGCCCTAAAAGGGAAACAAAAGGGAACCATTCTAATCTGACATGATATCACCCATGACTTCGCCAAACAGGCCATTGGTCCTCTCGTTAATGTCTTATATTTGCATTCCTTCATTCTTCAGATTTTTTTTAAAGTGCTGCTTTGCACAACCTGTAGTGAAAGGTGCCCTAAAACACAAATGTGTGAACATACTCTGAGACATTTTTTTCTTTCTTGTCTATAATATTCTTCCATCTTCACACAATCAAAATATCTGCAAAGAATTCTGCTTCCATTCAATGTTTGCTTGTTTTAGCTGTACAGGTTAATACCTACAGGAATTCACATACTGAGAAAACAGGAGCTCTAGCAGAATTTACTCTTGGATATCTGTCTCTCTTGGGAAGCTTTGGGTGCCGATTACTTCTGGGACATTTCAAGGTATGCTACTACTGGTAGCTCAGCTTCACTTGACCCTCTCTCTTCTGCTCTATTCGATCTCCTTAAAGGTAAAGGTTCCCCTCGCACATATGTGCTAGTCCAATGGTTCCCAGTGGTTCCCAAGCTGGGTCAAATAACGGGACCTCATTCCATTATGCGGCACTAGAGATTTGAACTGCCAATCTTTCTGCAAATGAGCCACGGTGTCTCCTTACAAGTTCATATATTATGGAAAGACGAGTAGACCAAGAGCATGAATGAATTTGTTGCATGTGCTCTGTAATGGCAGACTAGGTTACCAAGATCATCTTTTATTTTATTAAACATCTTAGATGAATTAAAAAATCTTCTTTCTGGATTCCACAAAATTTCCAGTTGGAATAAAGTCTGAAAAAAACAAAAAAGCTGAGAAAATCCATCTTAATAAAAGCTACTTACAGGCATTTGACTTCTACCAGCCGCATTCATGCCCTAAAAGGAAAACCAAAGTTAGTCCATCTGTTCTGTTCTGATGACACCATGACTTTGACAATTATGCCATCACAACCATCTTCTGAATCTTGCATTTCAATTTCTTCAGTGTCCAGATTTTTTTTAAAGCTGTTATGAAACCCGACCTCCACGCAAAAAGGGTCCATTGAGAGGATTCAGAAAACCTCTTTGGAGCACATAAAACAAAATGAAGTGGGGCCACTTTTCCCTGAACACAGCAGCTGCATTTAGTTGGTTAAAGAATTTAGCGACCAATTAGAGCAAAGACTTCCATTGCCTAGTATATCTGGGGCATCCTCATCTTAGAAAGCTTCTTTCAGATTCAGCTTTACTAGACTATGTCTCTACCTCTACCTCCTCCACCTCCCTCTACTCCACCTTCTTCTTCTCCCTAGCATATTCCCACAGGTACTTCTAGTTGGTAGGCAGTCTTGGCCACTTTGGAAGGTGCTGCTCACTGGATAGGTCCATACCATTGGAGCCGGCCTTCTCTCAACTTCTCTAGAGTTGGTGAGACACCAAAATGATCTTGAATGGTGTCATTTGTGATGTGATCAAGAAGGGGTTGTCTGATATCCAACAAAGTATTCGCATTTCCATGGCATGGACAGAATTTTTGGTCCCTGTTGTTGCTGCCCAGCAATCAGTGCCATACGGTGCAACAGGGCAGATGGTTGTCTTGTAAATCTTAGATTTAAGATGGGTTGGCATTCATCTGAGCATCGAGCAGGCGGGCAGGGCAAGCGAGCAGAGACCGAGCAACCAGGCTGGGGTCGGGGACAGCCAGAGGTAGCTACCGGTTTGGGGAAGCAGGTCAAATTTCTCCTATTGGTTCGCCCAAATCAATTCGAAGGGAAGATCCCACCAATGCCAATGGCAGATTCCTCTGTCCATTGACATCTCCTTGCATGATTTCATATGCAGCTACATGCAGAAACCCAGACTCTGAAATCCCAGGGAAGAATGTCATGACCTCTTCTAATTTCCAAGAAATGTTTAGCTCAAATTCAGATTCAGATTCAGAGCTAGGCTACCCTGAGTCCTAATGCACATCTTCATATAGACCTGTATGCTAAGGCAATAAGGAAACTGAGGTGGAAATTATGGGTTTGCAGAATCATAGATAATGTCCATTTATGAGGCAAACTGCATGATGTGTGAAAATATGGTGTAGGGCTTTGATACACTAAGTAACTAGAATGTCTGACTGGGTTTTCTCCTCCCTCCCCTTGATCCGCCACTGAATGAGGGAAGATTAACTCTTAGCTTCTCTCTTATGCTTTTTCTGCTTCCAGAGCTTAAAACATGTTTTTACAAAAATCCCTTCTACCCGGCTTCCCCATGTTTCATGCCTCTCTACAAATTCATAGTTTCTACATTCCTTACAATATCCAGAATTGCTCCTGGAATATCAGGAGTTGCTTCCGGGAATTGAGTCTCCAAAAAAAAGTCTATGGTTACATATAGAACAGCGGTGGGTGTCCATTATTTTTACAATTGGTTTGCTCATGCTTACATGCGTGATTCTTTTATGCATGCACAGAAGCGTCCAGGTGGGTGGGTGGAGCCACCCACATCCCACCATTATCCGTTCAGCCGATCCAACCAAACCACATTTGACCCCTGTGCTCTAAACAGTTTCCCATGCAGATGGCTGACACTCTAAAGATGCTTTCGGTGTAAAAGGAAGAAGGATAAAAATATTGCTCATTCAGGTGGAGGAACAATGCAAAAGAAAGGAATGGTAGAAAGGAAACAAAAATTACTTACCTGCATTCCACCTCTACCTTGCATGCCCTAAAAGGGAACCAAAAGGGAACCATTCTAATCTGACATGATATCACCCATGACTTCTCCAAACAGGCCATTGGTACCATCTTTAATGCCGATCCAGGCTGAACCAGGAGTAACCCATCTCTGATATAACAACAGCACTTAAACTTATATACTGCTTCATAGTGTTTTTATAGACCCCTCTTAAGTGGTTTACAGAGTCAGTCTGTTGTCCCCAACAATCTGGGTCCCCATTTTACCCACCTTGCAAGGATGGAAGGATGAGTCAACCTTCAACCTGATGAGATTTGAACAGCTGAATTGCAAGTAGCAGTCAGCTGAAGTAGCTGGTAGCAAAGAAATTTACATCAGGGGTGGGTTACTGTATTGGTTGGTACCAGTTCGCTTCATACACACTTTGTGCATTCGCCTGCTATGCACCAGCCATGCATCCACTATGTGTTGCTCACGCATGCACAGTTAACTGTTAATTTTTCTGTGCATGCACAGAAACATACCGGCAACAGCAGAAGAGACTGGGGAACCGGTCCAGGGGCATGGCCAGTCTGGGTTGCTGCCAGTTCTGCAACCAAGGCCAAATCACCTTTACTGGTTCAGCTTGAATCCACCTCTGATTTGAATCCCATAGATCATTCATGACCATTAAGTAGAGAAAAATAACAACAGCAATAACACTTAGTGCTTTACACCCTCTCTAAACGGTTTTTACTTATTGCGCCCAACAATTTGGATCCTCATTTTACGCACCTTGGAAGGAAGAGTCAACCTGCAGGATGTCGAGATGGCCACGCCCACTCAGCTCCCTAATGCCAATGTCAAACACTACCCGAATGAGACCATCAATGAAATCACGTTTGACCCGTGCTCTAAACAATTTCCCATGCAGATTCGGCCCCTCTAAAAGGTTCTTTCATTGTAAAAGGAAGAAGGATAAAAGTTTTGCCCATTCAGGTGGAGGAACAATGCAAAAAGAAGGAATGGTAGAAAGGAAACAAAAATTTCTTACCTGCATTCCACCTCCACCTCCGCCTTGCATGCCCTAAAAGGGAAACAAAAGGGAACCATTCTAATCTGACATGATATCACCCATGACTTCTCCAAACAGGCCACCACTACTGTCTTTGGTGTCTTGTATTTGAATTGCTTCATTCTCCAGATTAAAACAAAACGTGTTCCTTCACACAACCTGGAGTGAAACACGAATGTGTGAACATGTTCTGAGACGTTTTTCCTTCTTGTTTACAATATGCTTCCACCTTCACACAATCAAAATACCTGCAGAGAATTCTGCTTCCACTCAATGTTTGCTTGCTTTAGCTGTACAGATTAATACCTACAGGAATTCTCATACTGAGAAAACAGGAGCTCTAGCAGAATTTACTCTTGGATGTCCGTTTTTCTTAGGAATCTTTGTTGCCAATTACTCCTGGGACATTTCACAGTATGCTACTACCGGTAGCTCAGTTTCACTTGATCCTCTCTCTTCTGCCGATTCCACCTCTATTTGGTCTCTTTAAAGGTTCCCCTTGCACATATGTGCTAGTCCAGTGGTTCCTAACATGGGACCTATGCCCCACAGGGGGGCAATTTGATATTTAATGGGGGCAATTTGAACCTTGTTTAAATCAACTTAATGGCCTTTTAGGCTTCCTCTGCATGATAATAATAATAATAATAATTTAATTTATAACCCGCTCTCTCTCCCAGAAGGGACTCGAGGCGGGGCACAGGGAATTTAAAATACATATAAAATACAAACAGTATACAATAATAAAATGAAATTAAACTAACCCTGCGCTAAAATCCCATATTAAAACTAACCCCAATCTAAAAAGAGACTACCCTAGGCCGGCCAAGCGAAACAGATGTGTCTTTAATTTTAGGCGGAAGGAGCGGAGGTCCGTGGTTGTCCTGATATCAGGAGGAAGGTCGTTCCAGAGGGCTGGGCCCGCCACAGAGAAGGCCCTTCCCCTGGGCGTCACCCGCTGACAAAGTCTAGTGGACGGCACACGGAGAAGTCCCTCTCTGTGGGAGCGAATCGGCCGTGAGGATGTATGGGGCAGGATCCGATCCCGCAGATAGCTAGGTCCCGAGCCATGGAGCGCTTTGAAGATGATGACTAACACCTTGAAGCGCACCCGGAAGACGACAGGTAGCCAGTGCAGCTCGCGCAAGAGCGGTGTTACGTGGGTGAACCTAGAGGCTCCCATTATTGCTCGCGCGGCTGCGTTCTGGACCAACTGAAGTCTCCGGGTGCACCTCAAGGGGAGCCCCATGTAGAGAGAGTTGCAATAGTCCAGTCGGGATGTCACGAGAGCATGAGTGACTGTGCGAAGGGCGTCCCGATCCAATAGGGGGCGCAACTGGCGTACCAAGCGAACCTGGTAAAATGCCCTCCTGGCCACGGCTGTCACTTGATCTTCCATGGACAGCCGGGTATCCAGGAGGACACCCAAGTTGCGCGCCCCATCCACAGGGGCAAGATGTTCGCCCCCTATGGCCAGCGATGGAGTCAGCTGGTTGAATCGGGCAGCCGGAAACCACAGCCACTCGGTCTTGGTCGGGTTGAGCCTGAGTCCGTTACTTCCCATCCAGATCCGCACGGCTTCCAGGCACTGGCACATCACCGCTACGGCATCGTTGGGGTGGTTTGGGGTAGATATATACAGCTGAGTATCATCAGCGTAGAGATGATACTCTACCCCAAAACCACGGATGATCTCGCCAGCGGCTTCATGTATGTGTTGAACAGGAGAGGCGAGAGGACCGACCCCTGAGGCACCCCACATGTGAGGGGTCTCGGGGTCGACCTCTGCTCTCCTGTCAACACAAATTGCGATCGGCCAGAGAGGTAGGAGGAGAACCACCGCAAAACGGTGCCTCCCACCCGCAACCCCCCCAGCCGATGCAATAGGATACCATGGTCGATGGTATCGAAAGCCGCCGAGAGGTGTAACAGAACCAGGATGGAGGAGCAACCCCCATCTCTGGCCCTCCAGAGATCATCCACCAATGCGACCAATGCCGTCTCGGTGCTATGCCCGGGCCGAAAGCCGGACTGGCGCGGGTCTAGATAATCAACTTCCTCCAGATGACGGGGAAACTGTTGTGCCACCACACTCTCAACAACCTTCGCCAGGAAGGGAAGGTTGGAGACTGGACGATAGTTGGTTAATAAAGCTGGATCCAAAGAGGGCTTCTTGAGGAGGGGCCTCACCATGGCCTCTTTTAGGGAGGCAGGCAAGGAACCCTCACTCAAGAATGCGTTGATAACCTCTTGGAGCCAGCCTCGTGTCACCTCCCAGGATGCCAGTACAAGCCAGGAGGGACACGGGTCCAATAAACATGTGGTGGCTCGCAGTCGCCCACGTAACCTGTCCATATCCTTGGAAGTAACGGAGTCAAACTCCTCCCAAACAAGATCCCCCTCGTGGCAATCCACTGGACCAGCAATGGGGGCTAACTCATTCTGTATCTGAGCGATTTTCTCCTGCAGATAAGACACAAATTCCTCTGCTCTACCCTGTAAGGGGGCTTCCCGCACCCTCTGTTGAAGGAGGGTACGGGTCACCCTAAACAGGGCGGCAGGGCGGTTATCTGTGGATGCTATGAGAGTGGCGCAATGATGGCGTTTGGCCACTCTCAGCGCCACAATGTAAGTCCGTAAATGGGCTCTTACCTGTGTCCGGTCAGATTCAGAGCGGGTAGACCTCCATCTTCTCTCTAGGCATCTCTTGCGGCGTTTCATCACCCTCAGCTCCTCGGTAAACCAAGGAGCCAGGGTGGCTCGCCGCCGCAAGAGAGGCCGCAAGGGCGCGACCCGATCCAAGGCTCCCGTGGTCGCAGTATTCCATGCGGCCACGAGGTCCTCCATCGGGGCGCGGGTCAGGGGTACAGGAAGTGGCCCAAGCGCCGCTTGGAACCCATCTGGGTCCATCAGGCGCCTGGGGGGGAACCAGATTGGTAACTCAGGTTCCACCTCCCCGCGGAGGGGAGTAGCGGTCGGAAAGTCAAGCCGGAGAAGTGAGTGGTCTGTCCATGACAAGGGTGTGATGACTATATCCCCTATACCCAGATCACTCTTCCATTGGCCTGAGACAAAGATGAGATAGAGTTCATGGGAGGGGGGGTGGAAATCAGGATTTTAGAGATGCTTAGATGGGGCATGGCCGAAAAAAACATTGGGAACCACTGCACTTGTCCTTCCCTATTCTACGGAGCAGTGTTCAACTCTGTTTCAAGGCTGAAGAGCCAACGCTGTCTGAAGATGTCTCTGTGGTCATGTGGCCAGCATGACCAAACGCCAAAGTCACATGGAACACTGTTACCTTCCCACCAAAGTGGTCCCTATTTTTCTACTTGCATTTTTACATGCTTTTGAACTTCTAGGTTGGCAGAAGCTGGGACAAGTAACGGGAGCTCACTCCATTACGTGGCGCTAGAGATTTGAACCGCTGAACTGCCAAGATTTCTGATCGACAAGCTCAGCATCTTAGTCATCTTAGTCAATGAGCCACCGTGTCTCCTTATAATTTCATACATTATGGAGAGATGAGTAGACCAATAGCATGAATGAATTTTTTGCATGTGCTCTGAAATGGCAGACTAGATACCAAGATAGTATCTACCAAGATAGTATTTTTTATTTTATTAAACATCTTAGATGTATTAATAAATTTCCTTTCTGGATTCCACAAAATTTCCAGTTGGAATAAACCCTGCAGAAACAAAAAAAGCTGAGAAAATCCATCTTAATAAAAGCTACTTACAGGCATTTGACTTCTACCACCGCCATTCATGCCCTAAAAGGAAAACCAAAATTAGCCCATCTGTTCTGTTTTTATGACACCATGACTTTGACAATTATGCCATCACAACCATCTTCTGAATCTTGCATTTCAATTTCTTCAGTGCCCAGATAAAAATTTAAAAAAAGCTGTTATGAAACCCCACCTCCACGCAAAAAGGGTCCTTTGAGAGGATTCAGAAAACCTCTTCGGAGCACATAAAACAAAATGAAGTGGGGCCACTTTTCCCTGAACACAGCAGCTGCATTTAGTTGGTTAAAGAATTTAGCAAACAATTAGAGCAAAGACTTCCATCGCCTACTATATCTGGGGCATCCTCATCTTAGAAAGCTGCTTTCTGATTCAGCTTTACTAGACTATGTCTCTACCTCTACCTCCTCCACCTCCCTCTACTCCACCTTCTTCTTCTCCCTAGCATATTCCTGCAGATGCAGGGTCCGCTTTTCAGATCATCGAATGCCACTTTGCATGGTCAGCTGCGTCTCCAGAGTGCAGGGCTGCGGCTTGCATATCTTTGTTAATGGTGTCTTGCCATCTCTGTTTTAGACACCTGCAAGGTCACTGGCCATTGACCTCTAGTTGGTAGGCAGTCTTGGCCACTTCGGAAGATGCTGCTCTCTGGACGTGTCGATATCATTGGAGCCGGCCTTCTCTCATCTTCTCTAGAGTTGGTGAGACACCGTAATACTCTCGAATGGTGTCATTTGTGATGTGGTCAAGAAGGAAAGTTATCCATTATTGAACAAAGTATTCGCATAAACCAATTTCATTGTAATTTTAGTACAATGGCAATAAAGATTATTATTATTTCCATGGCATGGACAGAATTTTCGGGCCCTGTTGTTGCTGCCCAGCAATCTGTGTCATACAGTGCAACAGGGCAGATGGTTGTCTTGTAAATCTTAGATTTAAGATGGGTTGGCATTCATCTGAATATCAAGCAGGTGGGCAGAGCAAGCGAGCAGTGACCGGGCGGCCAGGCTGGGGGCAGGGCCAGCCAGAGGTAGCTACCAGTTTGTGGAATCAGGACAAATTTATCCTACCAGTTCGCCTAAACCGATGAAGGCCAGCTAACTCCACCTCTATTCAAGAGCTTAAAAAATATTTTTACAAAAATCACCTCTAGCTGATTTCCCCATGTATCCTGGCTGTCTACAAATTCATATTTTCTACATTCCCTTCAATATCTAAATTCCTATTTGAATTCCCCCTGGAATATTAGGAGTTGCTTCAGGGAATTGAGTCTCCCAAAAAATGTCCATGGTTACATATAGGAAATGAGAGACATTAAATCCATATTGACATACTGCAAGCAGATCAGCAAGTGACATTCCTCCTTGTTGGCCACCCTGCAAGAAGGAGAACACAAGATCATCCTGGATTATCCATGCTTTTGAAACGACATTGTCACAGTTCATATTTTGACACGGATGTGAACCCGGGCCTCTGTTATGTAAGTAAGTGAAGGAAAAGCCTATCAGGTACATTTACACACCATCCTATTCTTCAACAGTTTTCATTCTAGTTGTTGGGTTTTTTTTTTTATTGCTTTTTGAATTACTATGTTGTGTGAATTTGAATTATTTGGCCTGTATTATTTAATATGTTATGAAAATGGGCAGATTCCTCTATTCATTGAGATGTCCCTCACATGATTTCCTGTCTGGCTCTGTGCAGCAACCCAGACTCTGAAATCCCAAAGAAGAAAATCATGACCTAATTTCTAATACATGTTTAGCTCAAATTCAGATTTTTGACGGTCAGGAAAAACCACCAAAAGGAGCTAGGCTACCCTGAGTCCTAATGCACATCTTCATATGAACCTGTATGCTAAGGCAATAATGAAATTCTCCTGTAGGAGATGAGGAAGAAATTATGGGTTTGCAGAATCATAGATAATGTCCATTTATGAGACAAACTGCATGATATGTGAAAGTATGGTATAGGGCTCTGATATACCAAGTAGCTAGAATGTCTGACTGGGTTTTCTCCTCCCTCCCCTTGATCCTCCGCTGAATGAGGGAAGAATAACTCTTAGCTTCTCTCTTATGCTTTTTCTGCTTCTAGAGCTTAAAACATGTTTTTACAAAAATCCCTTCTACCCGGTTTCCCCATGTTTCATGCCTCTCTACAAATTCATAGATTCTACATTCCTTATAATATCCAAGTTCCTATTAGAATTGCCCCTGGAATATCAGGAGTCGCTTCCGGGAATTGAGTCTCCAAAAAAAAGTCTGTGGTTACATATAGAACAGCGGTTGGTGTCCATTATTTTTACAATTGGTTTGCTCATGCGTACATGCACGATGCTTTTATGCATGCACAGAAACGTCCTGGTGGGTGGGTGGCGCCACACACTTCTCACCATTATCCATTCAGCCAATCCAACCAAACGACGTTTGACCCCTGTGCTCTAAACAGTTTCCCATGCAGATTCTGACACTCTAAAGATGCTTTCGGTGTAAAAGGAAGAAGGATAAAACTATTGCTCATTCAGGTGGAGGAACAATGCAAAAGGAAGGAATGGTAGAAAGGAAACAAAAATTACTTACCTGCATTCCACCTCCACCTTGCATGCCCTAAAAGGGAACCAAAAGGGAACCATTCTAATCTGACATGATATCACCCATGACTTCTCCAAACAGGCCATTGGTACTCTCTTCAATGTCTTGTATTTGCATTCCTTCATTCTTCGCATTTAAAAAAAAAATGTGTTCCTTCCCACAACCTGGAATGAAAGGAACCCTAAAACACAAATGTGTGAACACGTTCTGAGACCCTTTTCTTTCTTGTTTACAATATTCTTCCACCTTCAAAAATTCATAGTTTCTACATTCCTCACAATATCCAAATTCCTATTAGAATTGGCCCTGGAATATCAGGAATTGCTTCAGGAATTGAGCCTCCAAAAAAGTCTATGGTTACATCTAGCACAGTGGTGGGTTTCCATTATTTGCAGATCTACAGATAATGTACAATCATGATCATTGAAAAACGATGACACTTATGTGATGTTATAATCGCATAAATATGGGCATACGTCCTTGCTGATACATCATAGTTGTTAACCACTCAGTTGTATTCAACCGTTGGCCACTCTATGGATCATTCAATTCACCAGAAATCAGCAGGCATCACCATGTACATCGTATCCCTTGCTATCTTTCCCACATGGAGATCATTGACTGAGATCTGGGTCCTAACAAGGAGAAGGGCGGGGTATAAATTTGATAAAATAAATAAATAAAATCTAATTCACCCCCCCCCCCTTTGCTGATCAGTCCTTGGGGGTGGGGTGGGAATTTTTAACCCTATATGGCTGCTGCGTCTATTTTTAAATATTGAAATTACTTCCTTGCAAACACATCCTTGCTCTTTCTATATATAGCAACCCAACTCACTCATGGTGAATCTAAATGGCTTAGAAAGATGAAACACCAATATAAACATTGATAATCCCCCAATCTCCCTGTGACAACAAACAGTTGAGTGTATGTGTGTGTATGTATATGTATGTTTATGATGCATATGTATACAATGTGTGTGTGTGTGTGTGTGTATAAAATAAGTAAAAGTAAAATAATAAGGAATTTGAAAGAAAGAAATGGCAGAAAATAAGCAAAAGCTACTTACCCTCGTTCCACGACCCTAAAAGAGAAACAAAAGGAAATTGTTTGAATCTGATATGAAATCACTCATGATTTTTCCAACCATGACATCACGACCATCTTTGGTACCTTATATATAAATTCTTTAGATAAAAATCGTATGTTCTTTCACACAACATGGATCTTTAAAGCAAGGCATTTATTTATTTATTCATTTGATTTATATACCGCTCCTATCTTCATCGAGATGGACTCCATCGAGATGGACTGTTAATTTGTATTAACAGTTTTGGGAGATCCTTTTTTCAATATTCTTCCACATTCACAAAAAGGCAGAAAAATTCTTGCACTGTATTCATACCTTAAGGCACAAGTTTAGAACAAAGAACGTTTAATAGACCTAGCTCTGGGGTTAAATCTCTTCCAAGAACCTTCAACAATGTAATCACATTTCACATGTGAATTTGAGTTCACTAAGTTACCTAACCAACTTAAAGGCAGGCCTACGACTGTAGATGCAGATCAATCTGTAGATCAATCTTAAACGTGGATATTTTTCATCTTGATTGGGTTTCTTAAAATTGTTCTAGGGATGTTCAGTCAATGTGAACTATTTGATCTGGTTACAACTTAATATGTTACAGACATTCCGGAAAGATGGTTAGAATAAGTGCCTTGCATTGCTCTGTAACATGAAAACAAGTGACCAAGGTAGAGTTTTACTTTATTAAATATTTCAGATCATTTGGGGAAAAAAACCCCTCTCATTTGGGGTTCTAAAATATGTCCAGGTGAAATAAGCCCTGGAAAAGGAAGTGAGGGAATCCGCTGCATCTGAATTCCATTGCATGCAAAACTACATCTTTTGGGTCAATGTAGATCATTCAAAAACATTAAGGACTGAAACAACACTAGATTTAAAAAAGGAACCTTTAAGAGGATTCAGAAAAGCCTTCCTCCTACATATCCCAAAATGTGTTTGGTTGGCTACAAGCTTTAGCAACCAACGAGAACCCAGCAGTGAGCAATGTCTATCTTCTCACATTATACCTACAGCATCCTCCTCATCAAAATGTCGGGTTCATTTCCATCAAGACTCTTTCCAATATCAGTTTAACCTCCACCTCCTTCTGCTCCAAATTAGAAAAATAGACAAGGTTTTATATACAGATTTCTCTGTCCACTGAGATCTCCTTTACATGATTTCTTAACTTCCAAGTCAAGCTTTCTCAGTTTCCAGGACTTAAAATAAGTTTTTCCAACGATCTCAACTTCCTAGCTTCTTCAACATCATGTCCAATGTTTCTCTATAAACATTACTAACTTTAGACAAATTCCTCCTGGAATATAGGGAGATGCTTTGAAGGAGTGAGCCTTGAGATGGTGGCTGTTGTTATATTCACAAAAAATATCTGAGAAGACTTCAAAGAAATGAGAGACATTAAATGCATATTGACTTACCCCTTGGTTATTTGACCGTCTACCACCTCTTCTGTTATTAAATGAATTCTGCTGCAAGGAGAATAACAGGTCAGTCTGGATCATTAATGCTTTTGAAATCATGTTGTAATAGTTCATGTTTTGGCACATCCGTGAACTTGGGCCTCTACAGTTTATTAAAATAAAACTATGGTTCAGAAAGCAGAAATTGGAAATTCTAATTATGTCACTGCTATGCAACCTGCATCAGGGACTACTTGTGCTATTTAAAAAAACTGGGGGTTTTGAAATCCATAGGAGATATACAGATAGAAATAGAAAATTGGAAGGGACAATGGAGGTCTTCTAGTCTAACTGTCCACTCAAGGAGGAGTCCTATATCATTCCAGGCCAATGATTGTCCAAACACTCCTTGAAAACCTCCAGTGAGGAAGCATCCACAACTTCTGGAGACAAGTCATTTCTAATGACTAACTGTTCTCACTGTCATGTTACCCCTCGCCCTTCTTTTCATAAGACTAGACATATCTAGTTCCCGCACCATTCTTTATATGTTTTATCCTTGAGTCCCCTATTCATCTTTGTTGCTCTTCTCTGCACTCTTTCTAGAGTCTCCACATCTTTTCTACATCGTGGCGACCAAAACTGGATGCAGTATTCCAAGTGTGGCCTTACCAGGGCATTATAAAGTGGTATTAACACTTCATGTGATCTTGATTTTATCCCTCTGTTTATGCAACCTAGAACTGTGTTGGCTTTTTTGGCAGCTGCTGCACATGGCTGCCTCCTATTTAAATGGTTGTCCACTAGGACTCCAAGATCCCTCTCACAGTTACTACTATTGAGCAAGGTACCACCTATACTGTACCTGTGAATTTCATTTTTCTTGCCTAAATGTAGAACCTTACTCTTTTCACCATTGAATTTCATTTTGTCAGATAGCACCTAATGTTCAAGTCTGTCAAGATCCTTCTGTATCTTAAGCCTATCTTCTGGAGTGTTGGCTATTCCTGCCATCTTGGTGTCATCTCCAAATTTGATGAGTGCCCCATCTATCCCCTCGTCCAAATCATTGATGAAAATGTTGAAGCATATTGGGCCTAAAACAGAGCCTTGGTGTATTCCATTGCATACTTCCCTCCATGAAGATGAAAGAAAGAAATAGCCAATGTTGCCAATAAGCTACTTACTGGTTGTTGAGAATTTTTGAGCGTCTCCTAAAATGGAAATAAAAACATATCTTTATAATTACTTTGTGGCAGTGTATTCTCTCAGGGATTGCAAGCATACGGCCTGGGCCATTGCAATTTCTTCGGATGAATTGTTGGACCCTGTGATTGGATTAGACACAGCAGACTTATTGCCCAAAGAAATGGCTGCTTTTGAAATATTCTGCACATGGCATTAGCAATAGCACTTAGACTTATATACCACTTCACAGTGCTTTACAGCCCTCTCTCTTGCCCCCAACAGTCTGGGTCTTCCTTTTACCCACCTTGAAAGGATGGAAGGCTGAGTCAACCTTGAGCCCGGTGAGATTTGAACTGCTAAATTGCAGGCAGCTGGCAGTCAGCAGAAGTAGCCTGCAATACTGCACTCTAACCACTGCACCCCTGAGGCTCTTAAACCCATACTGCTCTCACCATGCTATCATTCCCATCTTTTATATTATATATCCATATTGTATATTTATATTTATCCTGGGTGGTCTGGGCCTGGGTGGTCGCAGGCATGTTAGCTGCTTTCGTTTGCTTACTAGAGAAAACTTCTCTCTCATTTACTAAATGCTTTACTAGCTGGGGTAAAAAGCTGAAGTACAAGCTGGACCTCTCAAGTGGTGCAATAAAAACTTTTTAAAGTTAAACATTGATGTAAAAGTAGAAAGAGTATTTTAAAAAGAGTAAAAATAGGGAGCAAAGAGGAGGAGCAAAGCTCAAAGTTGCTGCTCACTATCACCATCTTCGACTGTAGGAAGCTCTTATATTGATAATTATATTTACGTTTTCATTCCTCAGAGAGAAAATATGACTGTTCTGCAAAGGTTTCGTTATGATTTTAGGCACAAAGGGTTTGGGGCAGGGTTTCTTTCTTCCTTTATATATTTCTCCAGGTAATTAATACCTTTGAAAGACAGGTATGGCCACTCATCTTAACACACAAATCTGGATGAAATTGTAAGTCCCATTACATAACTCTTTTTCAAACCTGGCAACCTTAAGAAGTATGGACTTCAAATGCCAGAACTCCCCATGGTCGGAGTTAAGTTCTATGCATCTGCTGTAAACCTAGTTTGAAGAACTAGTTCATCTAGTTTGAAAATACATGGGAAAAGGTCTTAAAGCAGTGGTGAAATTCAATTTTTTTTACTACCAGTTCTGTGGGTGTGGCTTGGTGGGCGTGGCAGGGGAAGGATACTGCAAAATCTCCATTCCCTCCCCACTCTGAGGTCAGCCAGAGGTGGCATTTGCCGGTTCTCCAAACTACTCAAAATTTCCGCTATCATAACCTGCTTAATTTCACTCCTGCCTTAAAGCCTACCTACTTTATCCTATCTGATAGAACGGGCAAATACCTTTAAAAAATAGAAATATTTATGGAGTTTCCTGCCCTCTTCTTTCTTTAAGCCATAGAAAAGACCTGGGAAGCCAGATTATTTCAAATCCTGACAATAGTCATAATGATGCTGTCCTTAAAGAATATTCTCAAGAGTTTATAAACCTACTGAATTATTAGTGCAATGTCTGTAAAGGCTTGGGAGGTTGGGAGCGAGCCTCAAGAAGACGACTGATTACCTCTAAGAAGGTTAACACAGAAAGGAGAGAAGCTAAGTACGTAAATACTTACAATCAGTTGAGCCACCTTTTTGCCGGCCTTAGCTTTCTGGATAATAGGTAATAGCTTTTTTCCGAGTTCCTATAAGGAGCAAGCAAAACCATTCACCCTTTTATGAACTCCTTAATAATATCCAACTCAGTAGGATTTATTTCCATACCTCTTGGAAATAATGCCTCTTGGAAAAACCATGATCCTCTTTTATAGATTTCTTCATAAACATGTGGCATTATTCCTTTTCAAAGACAACAAAATCAAGTTGGGTTTCCAAAACATATTCTGATAAAATCAATCCTTGGAAGGGAAATGAGTAATGACATCTTACGAGCAAAACTGGAACTGACAGAAAGAATATTTGAGCCAACCATTTGCCATCTTGCAGAAGGGAAAAACCCCAAGCAGGGAAAAATAATTTTGGAGCCACCCTCCCTATCCAAAAAGCATCCCTTGGGGACAAGTCAAAATACAAGTATTCTCCCTTTGCTACTCGATACTCAGGAATACCATCACTCCAATTTGGGAGTTGGTGTTGTCATAAAATGTGTAAAAGGTATTATAAGATGCTTTAAAAAGGAAAGTGAACAGGTGAAATGTCTATGGAGATTCTCAGTCATCCAGGTTATGGTTGTCTCAAAAGTGCTTTTTCAAGAGGCAACTGGACTTTCTGGTTTTTCTGAAGACATTTTGCTTCTCATCCAAGAAGCTTCTTCAGCTCTGACTGGACGGTGGGTGTTGGGTGATATCTCCATTGGGAGACAGAAAAGTTGTGCAGTGGAACGTGCAGCTAAAGAAAGGTTGCTAGTATACACACAAATAGTAGCTCAGACACTGTTAGTACCATCTCTGACCTCCGCCTCTTCCGCAAGTGTCTGAAGACACACTTATTCCAACTAGCCGGCCTAGCGTAACCTCTAATACTGACTCGTAGATAGTTTTAAAATGGGGATTTTAATCTGGTTTTAGCACAGGTTTTTAGTTGAATAAGTTTTTTAAAAAAAGTTTTATATGTTTGTATGTTTTTAATGTTCCTGTGCGCCGCCCTGGGTCCGTTTGGAGAAGGGTGGGGTATAAATTCAATAAATAAAATAAATAATAATAAAATTAGCTTTACTGGTACTGTAAAACTAAACTACTGCTTCACAAGCAGTGATTGTATATTGTGAGTCAAACAAAGTCCTTAACAAACAAACAATTGCTTACAGTTGCAATTAACAATTCTTCTTTCTTCCTTCCTTTTTCCTTCAGTCAGTCACAATGAGCAGTCAGGTAGCAATCAGCAGAGAGATCGAGCAGAGAGAGGATCCGGCAGAGAGAGGAATATGAGCTCTCCTGACTTCCTCTTATTGTGGAGATAATTACAGTCTCTAATTGCATTCCAACATCCTTAAAGCAACAATGACCATTTGTCATCATGGTATTATATATCACCTACCTAACTCTAGGAGTCTACTCCTAACAGTGGAGGATGGAAAGATTTATACTTCTTGCAGACAGCTGGTCATTTGCATTCTTTTAGAGAGTAGTTGGGGCAATTTGGAGGTCTGTTGTGTCCTCAGGGTCAACTCTAAGTAGTGCAAATGGCTGTGGAGCCTTCTTGGAACTGATCCAGTCAGAGCTGAAGAAGCTTCTTGGATGAGAAGCAAAATGTCTTCTAAGAAAAACAAGAAAGTCCACTTGCTTCTTGAAAAAACACTTTTGGGACAACTGGTGAAATGCTTGGGCCCTGCCTGCTCTGTTTCTGCCCTGGGGTCTCTAAAGATGCTTTCTGGGAGGTGTGGAAAAACAAAAGGGATGTTTTATAGAATGCAAGATGAATAGTACTCAAAGAAGGGGCAGAATACAAAATCTACTTACCATTACGTCCGTATTCCTAGTTCTGCCTTTATGCATATACTACAAGGGAAGTAAAAGGTATAGTTTTTATTTTGAAATGGATACCACACATTTTCTCTAACAATGCCATCACTGCCATCTGCGATATATGTGCAATGGCAAATGGTATGATTTCATAAAACGTATTATAGACTTCTGCTCCCACAAGCTGGATCATCGGAGGCTTACAATGACACCAAAATGATATGCATGACATAAAGGTTGCAAGTATCTACTTATCTCAGCAGGTAACACAAATCCCAACAACTGCAGGAAGATGACATTGTGAATATGTCATGGCTTGCCCCTATTTCCCATAGGCACAACCAGGGCTGAGACCTGGTCCCTACCCTTGCTACTCATTTCCCAGGGGAAACATCACCCCAATTTGTTGTTGTTATTGTTGTTTTGCTAAATAAATTGTTTCAGAAAGGAAAGATGAAACAGGTGAAATGTTTTTTTTGCCTTTGCTGCTATGTTTATGCTCTGAGAAGATGTTTTCTGGGAGGGGTAGAATTAGGAAAGGGATGCTTCATCCCATGCACTGTAAGGACACTATAACTCAACGAAAAGGCAGAAGATGGAGAAAGAGCTACTTACAATTAATGTTTCCAAATGTTTTGCAGTCAAATCATTCTACGATGGAAAGAAGCACATCAAGGTCTATTCTGACATGAAAACATCCAGCTCCTCTCTATTTATGCCATCACTACTACTTTAAGATATCATGTACATGAATTGCTGCTTCCCTCCCCTTAAGACAGTGTTTCTCAACCTTGGGGACTTTAAGTTCTGTGGACTTCAACTCCCAGAATCCCCCAGCCAGCATAGCTACTTACAATTATTTTTATCATGTCTTCCTCACGCAGTTCAGTCTACAATGGAAACAAAGGGCATCGGGTCTATTCTCTCATTAAAGCATACAGTATGTGACTTCTCCAACCATGACATCTCTACCATTTCATGCATCATAAAAGTTAATTCCTCATGCCACACCATGCAGCAGGGGCGTCCACAACTTAGGATGATGCAAAAATGAAGATATATGTGTCATGATGTTATCACATAAAGGTTGCAAGCACCTACTTGCCGGCATCACTCACAACAACTGTAACATGACATCATCTTGGACACGTGATCACTTTGTCCCTCGTCCCATGTCAGAGATCAAAATATTTTTCTTTAGCATTCAGCCCAGGGGGAAACTTCAGTCCAATTTAGCTGGTGGGTTTTTGTTTCTTTTCTGAAGAGGATCGATGGGTTGTTTTAAGTCAGGGGTCTGCAAAGTCGGCTCTTTTAAGACTGGTGGACTTCAACTCCCAGAATTCCCCAGCCAGCCTGGCTGGCTGGGGAATTCTGGGAGTTGAAGTCCACCAGTCTTAAAAGAGCCGACTTTGCAGACCCCTGTTTTAAGTTGCTTAAAAAGCAAATGTACAAACAAGTCAAATGTTTTGATTCTCTTGTCTGGGTTTGTGTTTTCTGGGCTCTGGAGATGCTTTAGGTGCTGGGTGAAGTAAAATAAAAAAAAAGGTGTCTGTTCAAATACAAGAAGAATATTAAAGAAAGAAATGGAAGAAAATCAAAGTTACTTACTGCCAAATCGTACATAGCACCACTTTTGATGAAGGTTTTCTACGAATTAAATGAAGGAGATCAGTTCTATTCAGACAAGATAAATACCACTAAATATGACTATACTATCACATATATCTCCGATACCCTATATCAATTTCATGTATATCTTTCACTCTCCAAATAGGAGCTGTGCCTTTCTAATCACAAATTGAGTGATAAAGTCTAAAAGACCACCTGAATTAATAGCATTATGAGACTTAATTGCTGCTGTTGTGTGCAAAGATTTTTATAATTTTTTTCTAATTAAATTACCAATAGCAATATCACTTAGACTTATATATCGCTTCACAGTGCTTTACAGCCCTCTCTAAGTGGTTTACAGAATCAGCCTATTGCCCCCAACAATCTGGGTCCTCGTTTTACCCACCTCGGAAGGACGGAAGGCTGAGTCAACTGTGATCCTGGTGAGATTCGAACTGCCAAGCTGCTGGCAATCAACAGTGCCTTGCAATACTGCATTCTAACCACTGCACCATCATGGCTCTTATGTACATTATTACACAATAATTACACATTGTTGCAGAGCTCTTCTAAGGGGTTCCTGGCATCTTTGAAGCCTAAGCCACAGGGAACATCTGTGAAGCCAGATTCTTCCAAATTCTGACAATAGTCAAAACGATGCCCTATTTTTAATTTTGCCAAGAACTTATAGTTTCTTGCTGGAATTGTTCCTGGATGTGTAGAAATCCTTTGGTGGGGAAAAGGAAGCTCAAGAGGGCCACTGTGATGACATATAACAAGGATAACATAGAAGATATAGAGCAGGGATGTCCAAACTTGGGAACTTTAAGACTTGTGGACTTCAACTCCCAGAATTCCCCAGCCAGCATAGCTGGCTGGGGAATTCTGGGAGTTGAAGTCCACAAGTCTTAAAGTTCCCAAGTTTGGACATCCCTGATATAGAGGGAAAGAGAGAACTTAAGTGTGTATGTACTTACAATCAATGCACATCCTGCCTTTCCGCCATTAATTCCCTTAATAATTTCTAACACCCTAGGCATTATTTCCTACAAGAAAGGAGAAAAACCCAGTGTGGTTATATGTAGGATTTGTTTATGATTTCCTGTGAGGTTATTTAAAGAACCTTTTACCTCAGCTCCTGCCAACTTAGCAGTCAAAACAAGGGTGTCCGTTCCGGCAGTCACGCTTATGGGTGTGTCATGTGTGCATGCACAGTACAATAAAAATTGTTCTGCGCAGGAGTGAAAAACAAGATGGCAGCCCCTAGGACAGTGCCCAGAGAACCATTTTGGGGGCGTGGCAGGCCTGGGTCACTGCCAGTTCCAGCGGCCTAGGCTGCCAAACCACTACCTGTTTGGCCAAACCGGTCTGAACTGATAGGAACCCACCACTGGTTCAAAAGCATGCAAATGTGAATAGATAAATAGGTACATTTCAGTGGAAAGCTAACAGTGGAGCTGGAGACAATGGGGATGGTTGTTAGGGATGGGAGTACGATCACTAAAGTGGTACTTGGTTACAAGTTAATATGCAAGAATATTTCACAATGAAAGAACAGAGAATGAACAAAGAAGTACTTGCCACAAATTCTTCGTCTGTACACTCCTTTTCTAAACAATCCTGCAAATAAAACAAAAGGTATTACGTCTCTTCTAACATGACATCACTTCCCTAACTTAAGTTTTGGGAATAAGATGTGCAGCTATATAAATCTTTGAAATAAAGATTTATAAAGAAATATTTTATTTCAGACTCTGAAAAGGAGATGAGGAAATACCAATAGCATTTAGACTTGTATACCGCTTTACAATGTTGCACAGCCCTCTCTAAGTGGTTTACAGAGTCAGCCTATTGCCCCCAACAATGTAGGTCCTCATTTTACCCATTTCAGAAGGATGGAAGGCGGAATCAACCTTGAGCATGGTGAGATTCGATCTGCCAAATTGCAAGCAGCCAGCAGCCAGCAGAAGTAGCCTGCAGTGCTGCACTCTAACCATTGTGCCACTGTGGCTCACGTAAAAAAAATAAGGTGGCATAGCATGAAAGAATGTTTTTGTCTGAATACACCAGCTGCATTTGGTTGGGTAAATGTTGCATTTGACTACAAGAGATAGCCAGCTATGAGAAGGTGTGAGTAACGTGGGTCCTCATTTGACCCACCTCGGAAGGACTGATGGCTGAGTCAACCTGGAGCCTGGTGAGATTCAATCTGCCAAATTGCAGGCAACCGGCAGTCAGCAGAAGTAACCTGCAGTACTGCACTTTAACCACTGCACCACCATGGCTCATTAATAAACCATCTTACCAACAAAACTGTGTTTGGACCAAACAGAAGACTCTCACCAATTTGGGACAGAAATTACAGGGAGAGAAAGAAATTGTTCAGGACACTTTTGCCCAATGCAAAACTTCCTTGGACTCAGTTCTGAAAAAGGTGTTTTTCCACACTTACAACCAAATAAAGTGGATTTGGATTTAAGGTCAGTATTGTCATCACACAGGGACGCTTTATTGCGGGCAAGAAGTAACAGCACAAGGTGAAGAAAGAGCTACTTACCATTAATCTGTCAAGTTTACTGTCGTCCAAAGAATTCTACAAAGGAAACAAGCGCATCAAATTCTATTCTAATAGAAGGTACCCAGGACCTTTCGGTCCATACCATCCCTATCATCTTAGCTATCATATTCACGAATTGCTGTTTTCTTCCACTTAGGAAACACACATTTCTTATCCTAACACGGAATGGTTACATTAAAAAAGTAGAATTTAATTAATGGTCAATTTCCCTGCTCTTTCTCATTTCAATGTTCTTTCATAGTCATGGATGTATAATATGAATTGAGAAACCTGAGGGATCACAGTTCTATCCTATTCCTCAACATGCAAAAGGATTGCTTAGAAAAAGAGAAACTTTACCAGACATGGCACTTGGAGATAACACTTTTTTTTTAGAACATTGTCAATATTTTGTATCCAATGTAGACTTTTAAGTTACAGACCTATACACATAAAGCATCCCTACGATGGAATATTGTTTACTATTCCATCTACTCTATTCTATTTTTTATTATTTCATTACACTATTATTCTACTTCCCCTGGCCCTGCTCTCTTCTACCTCCTCTGCTCTTCCTCCTCTAAGTACAAGATAACTCTCCTCCTGAGTATATCTCAGTATATATAATTGCTAAATTGAGGGGTGCTTGATTGCATGCAAGAAAGATATTTCACAAGGAAAAGATGGTCAAGAGCTACTTACCATTAATTGTGCTAGACCTTCCTCACCCATTGCACCCTACGAGGGAAAGAAAGGGTATCATCTCTATTCTCATATGAGAACATATATCACTTTTCCAACCATGACATCTCTGCCATATCGTACGGGATAAAAATGAATTCCTTCCTTCTACAAATAGAAAAGGACCAGTCATGTCTAGGTCGAAACACCCAAGAGACATGACTACTGCTTCTTCTTCTTCTTCTTCTTCTTCTTCTTCTTCTTCTTCTTCTTCTTCTTCTTCTTCTTCTTCTTCTTCTTCTTCTTCTTCTTCTTCCTCTTCCTCTTCCTCTTCCTCCGCTTCCGCTTCCGCTTCTTCCTCTTCCTCCTCTTCCTCCTCCTCCTCTTCTACCATATCTGCCATTAGATGTTGCAATCATTTTGGCAATCCTATTTTTATCAACAGCCCCACAAAAAAATGTTGTTGAGTTTTATCCAAACCAGTTCCTTAGATTTTGAAGCCACAATATTCTTCTTCTGTCTTGACCTCATTTGTCCTCAATATTTCCTTGGACGATTAAGTGTAGTATGCCACATTTTTCTGGGTGTCGTATCACATGTCCAGAATATTCTAGCTTTTGCTTTTTTATTATTTTGATGATTTCCTTTGGCTTTCTCAGGTGGCTTATCACCTCCTCATTTCTGATTTTCTTGGCAAACTTTTTTTTTTAAAACCCCAAAACAAAACAAGACAGTCCCGTTCCCTTTTGGAAAAGCACCTTTTAAGCAACATCTGACCTGGATTTTGAGAATATCCACAAACATTTAGATTCACACTAGCTACCTCACCAAGTCAATAAAAGTCCCAACAGCTGCACAACATCCTGAATTTGGATAGTTTTAATGTGGGTTAGATTTTTATACATTGTTTTGTGGTTTACTGAGTTGGGAGAGCCCAGATTATTTCATCATTTTAACACATTAGGTATTACACAAACTACAGAAAAAGGATTGAATTAGTAGCCAAAATAAATGTTTTGCATGATCTCAATAATACTAAGTAGCTAACTACATAACCTTGACTTTGATTTTATGAAATATTTTGGATCATCTGAAAAATCTCTCCTGGGTTTGCAAATGTGTCCCAATAAAATAAACCTGGAAATGGGAGGTGAAGAAATCCATTTACCAACAAAATTGCATCTGATGAAGGGATTATTACACACAACCCTGAGTCACAATGCTGAGGGACAGAAACTACAACTAGGCCAGTGGTTTTCAATCTCAGCAGCTTTAAGCTATGTATGTGGGCTTCAAATCCCAGAATTCCCCAAAATAGCATGCTTTAAGATCTATGAACTCTAATAACTTCCCTTTGTTGGCTAAGGAATTCTGGGAATTGAAGTCCACACATCTTAAAGTTTCTGAGGTAGAGAAACATTTCACTAGAGAAAGAAAAACTCTCCATAGGCTCTCCATGAAAGAGCTAAAATTGATGGCAGAATCTACAAATTGGTCTTTTGTGAGTATGGGTAAAAATAAAAATCTACCGTGTTTTCCCAAAAATAAGACAGGATCTTATTTTCTTTTGACCCCTGAAATAAGCGCTTGGCCTTATTTTCAGGGAGGTTTTATTATTTTTGAGGTGCAGGAAGCAATGAGTGTGGTCACCTCTTGGCTGCTGCTGTATTGCAATTTTTTCAGGGAGGGCTTTTTTTTGGAGGAGGGCTTATTTTAGTGCATTTGCTCAAAAGCCCAATTGGGCTTATTATCTGGGGAGGTCTTATTTTTGGGGAAACAGGGTATATGTTGATGAGGGTTGCTTTTTACCCTCCAGGATATTAAATAATCAAGGACTGAGATTATGCAAGGAAAGAGCATAAGTTAAAAAAGGAATTACTTACCATAATTCTTTCCAACATTCTATCATCATCTGCCTATAAGGGAAATGAGGGAAATCAGTGTTACCCACTTATACCTAATAGAAAATGTCCCTTTTGCAAAATTATCAACGGAGTTACAAGATATGCTAAAACTTCAAAGACAACAACAATCTTTACAATAATATCCTTGCTGAGTTTAGTGGAACTGAAGCACTATTTCAGGGATGACAACTCTGAACGACACACGTGTCAAAGGTGACATGTCATTATATTTTTGAATGACACACCAACATTCACCAGTACATGATAACAACTATTCTTGAAAGCACACAACCCTTTGCGCAAGATTTTGGAGGCCACACAAGAATGAGATAAAAGCGTTTTGTGACTTTTATGTCTGCGAGAGGCTTAGAACTTACATTTTTTGCTTGATTTGGCAAAGTGAATTCCATCCCAACACAAACTATTTCTCCCTCTCGGAATTCTCAGGCAAATGTTACCTATATGTACTATCAGTTGAACAACAATGCCTTAGGGTTGAGAAAGCTCTGGGCTGGGTGATTTATACCTACTTTTCTTTTGGGTACAACTGTGAGCTTTTGGGGGGGGGAAAGGGAGTGTATGCATTTTCCCCAAAAGTGGGGGGGAGGGAAATCAGGAATCCAGTATGATGTAACTTCCTTACTATAGACATTGCATAAAACGTCTTAAAAAAGAAAACAAGAAAAACATCCTTACTCTTACATCTCCGATATACAGTTTCCAATTACTGGTTTTTATGTAGTCATTTGCCCATTTGCAAAACAGAGAGAAATTACACCCATGAGCAAGATGAGAAAAAAAGAAGAAGATCCAAGAAATTTCATGTACAGTAATTATTTTTTTGCTAAAATTGGAATCAGGATCAATCCAGCCCCCTGCTTGAACAGGAGATCCTATACCATTCCAGACAAGTGGCTGTCTAGTCTTTTCTTTTAAAACCTCCCCCCAGTGTTGAAGCACCCACAACTTCTGAAGGCAAGCTGTTCCACTGGTTAATTGTCCTCACTGTTAGGAAGCTTCTCCTTAATTCCAGGTTGCAACCTAGAAACTCAGCAGAAGGGTCATCCAAGTCTTCTTCACCTCATTCCTTATCCTTCTTCCTGTTTTCTCCAGTACAGATTGAGAAATTGCTACACCCTGTCCCTATCACCACCTATGCCAGTTACTACATCTTCCAATACTGCAGCCCTTCTTCCAAGTATCCCTCAAAGTTTTTGTTGATATATCCAAGTAATAAATAGTCACTGTAAAGATTTTTGGGTATCCAATAAGACTTGGCAAGAGTGTAAACATCAAACATCAAGTGAGCTTAGATGCCTCCTTCCTTAACATAACCACATGTATATGCAGCTTAATGAACTTGGGACATTTCTTCTGTCCCATGCTCTATCCCAAACTCTTCCCATATCTTGCACAGTTACTAATATATTTTCAACCAAAAGCATTTTCAACCTTCTGTATTGATCCACATCAGTAGATCCAACAAGAAGTTCAGCAACAGGTTATCTCTGATTCTAATGCTAAGGTGAACACTGAAAAAGCTAACACAGGGAACAGTATGCCAACCTGAATTCAGAACTACAGATACGGTTGAATTCTGGATGATTAAAAGATGAACCAAAGCCCTCTGCCTGCTTTTTTCAATCCCTTCACAAAGAAATGTGTAATTAAAACATGGAGAAAAGTTCAACAAAATGGTTACTCATTTCATCTGCAGGCACCCCAGCTGAAACGCTATTGCAACCCACAAAATTGAGCCTTACCAACTGCGTAGAGAGCCTAAAAGTTAAACCAAAGATTAGAAGGAGATACATTTTCTTGTTGCTCTTCTGGTCCTTGTTGTTCTTCTAGGTGACTTTACTCAGCTCCATTGTCACATTTTAATATCTTAATCTGCAGGCCTCATTGCCCAAATCCAATAGCTCTATTGTTACTCAATTTACATGGAAATGTTAGGTTCCCATTGCATCATGCACAATTATTCCATCATCCATGTTCAAATTGAAGCTAAAAGGCAGAGGTTGTGTAACGTTCTAACATCATAGAAGAAGTATTCAAATGGGCTTCTTCCTGTAAGGCCTACAGAGCAGAGCTTCATAATAATAATAATCTTTATTGTCTTTGTACTAAAATTACAATGAAATTGGTTTTAACTTCACTGGTGCAAAATTATAACAGAAAAAAAAAGAGAGAGAAAAGAAAAAAGAAAAAAACTAGCATGTGCATGGAGTGATTGCGGTTGAATTTAAAAGTCTCACAGCCCAAGGATAGAAGCTACCTTTAAACCTGTTCGTTCGGCTGGCTTTACTTTGATATCTTCTGCCTGATGGTAGAAGGGCAAAGAGATACCAACCAGGGTGTGAATCATCTTTGAGAATCTTGCTTGCTCTGCTAAAGCAGCGAGATCTGGCGATGTTATCCAGTGATGTCAGAGGGCAACCGATGGTTTCTTGTGCTGAATTGATCACTCTCTGTAGTGCCTTCCTCTCCGCAACTGTTAAACCAGCATTCCACACTGTGATACAATATGTGAGGACACTTTCTATGGTGGACCGATAGAAAGAGGCCATCAGCCATTGTTCCACCTGATTTTTCTGCAGGACTCTAAGGAAATGAAGTCTCTGTTGGGCTTTTCCTCACCAGAGACGTGTTGTTTTTCCAGGTGAGATCTTGGCTAATAAGCACTCCCAAGAATTTAAAAGAGGAAACCCTCTCCATACAGCCCAGTGGAGCCCATTCATAAATCCAGATGACCACTTAAATGGCAGCACAAATTTGGAATTGCTCTAGGGATTGTCCAAACCTGAAGCCAGATCTAGTGCTCCAATACTTTATAGCAGGTATACCTTTGGAATCTTTTTTCCTGGTGGCAACATAAGCCATCCTAAGCATTGTACTGTAATAGAGGGTGTGTGGACCCCTTCAAATATGGATCCCCACATCTGAAAAGTCCCAAATAGAATTCAGCCAATTGCACAGTCCTCGCTCAGATCCCCATTTATAATTCTTTAACAGAGGTTAGCTCACGATGACAAACCAGAAGATGATCTCTTCTGAAACACTTCCTTTTGAAGGAAAACAATGTGGTGGCCTGAACTGATCGGTTTGAAAAATTGTAAGGAAGCAACACAAAAAAGTATCTCATAACTTACACCATCATCAAGATAAGGATGAGGGGGCCTACAAGTCCCATCATATGATTATAACTGCCAACAGAGCCCATGCAGTTCCCAAAATGACCCCAAACCAGAATCTAAGAGAGTAAAAAAAGAAGTTGTATATAGGTCTGGCAGAGACAAAACAAAACCCTGGATTAAAGGAAAGGAAAAGAACAGGTTTCAAGTCTTGCAGGGTTTATAGTTGCAGTCTTAATCGGTACACTTCTCAGTCTGGTTTATTGTGTGGTCATCTGAAACATATGATCAGGAATTATTTTGAAGGAAATCCTGTTTGTTTTATTCTTTATTAATGGTCTATTTCAGGGGTCTGCAAAGTCGGCTCTTTTAAGACTGGTGGACTTCAACTCCCAGAATTCCCCAGCCAGCTATGCTGGCTGGGGAACTCTGGGAGTTGAAGTCCACCAGTCTTAAAAGAGCCGACTTTGCAGACCCCTGGTCTATTTTAAGGACCCTGAAGTGGCTGTTGTAATGAAGTTAGGCAAATGGCAAGAAAGTTTATGCTGTTTTTCCCTTCGGAGATGGGGGGGGGGGGTCTTACGTAAATAGATTCCTTGGGTTGAGCAAGACAGCAGGGACAAAGGCAAAATGGATTGATAAATTGGCCGTGACCACTCAGTCACATGACCACCCAGCCAGTCCAGCCCCCCCCCCCCAACAGTGTGAGCGACCATGAATCGTCCCCCTGTTCAAAAGGTTTGAGGACTCCTGGTCTAGAAGCTTTCTCAATTGTTGAAAGGCTCATTCATCTATCGGTGACCTGAACTGGCATGATGATGTGGGCGAGCATATCTGATGGCCTTTACTTATCAAAAGTCATGTTTCCATCACGTCCTCTTTTGACAATAGGGTCATTGGTTTGGATTCACTGAAGCATGCCAGGTGAACTATAAATGACTTACAAACCACTGTCATCAAGAGAACTTCAGTATTTACAAGAGCAAAGAATGGAGGAGAGGCAAGATGTTCCATCCGTTGCTTGCTTGTTGTTTTTTTTTAAATTTTATTTTATGATGATCGGCAAGAGGGGATCTATCTAGGCCAGAGGTGTAAAACTCAATTTCATTGAGAGCTGCATCAGGTTCATCTCAGGAGGCTGGTTGGGTGTGGCTGAGGGAGTGGGTGTGGCCAAATTGACACCACTCCCCAAACTGCTGGCATGTTTCCTCTTTGCATTGGGTAGAGTGGGCCGAATCCAAACTTTTGAAAAGACAATGGTCTTATAGAAGAACTGTGCTGTGGTTAGCAAGATCCTCAAACAATCTTCCAGACCTTTTTGAACAATTTTGACTTAACCAGCCCAGAAGGATTCTTAATGCATTGCATCTGTTGATTAAATAAATTCCCCTTTATTCTTCTTCCTGTAGACAGTCATATACTCAATTTTGCAGCACATTCATGCCCCAAAGTCTCATTTTGGCTCTTAGAGTGATACTTTCTAATGGAGAAACAATAGCACTTAGTCTTGTATACCACTTCACAGTGCTTTACAGCCCTCTCTAAGCAGTTTACAGAGTCAGCCTCTTGCCCCCAACAATCTGGATCCTCATTTTACCCATCTCAGAAGGATGGAAGGCTGAGTCAACCTTGAGCCTGGCGACATTCAAATTGCAGTCAACAGAAGTAGCCTGCAGTACTGCCCTCTAACCACTACATCACCAAGACTCTACAGTAAAGAATGTATTGTTTCGAACCTTAGCAATGTTACTTTTCTGTCCACCCCTTAAATATTTGACTCTTTTTCTGTGGAGAATTTACCTATTTTCTGGAGTTCTCATTATCCTGGGAGAAAAGCACACACAAGTAAATTGTTAGATAGTTTCCCTTCCATGTAAATAATAAGCACATTGTCTTGCTGTTTGGGCGAGGGCCACACAAAGGCTACCTTCACACAACTTGCTTAACCATGTCAGTAATCATTACAACAGCTGCATTTTCACCATGCGTTACTCTTAGCTAGCAAACATTCACTTGGGTTCGATTCTTAGGGTGCTGCCCAAATCTGGTTAATATGTGGCTCAATATACTGAGCAAATAAATAAATAAAAGCTTATACACTAAAAAGGGAAAACATGTTGTGTGTAGAAAGTACCGTACTTTTCGGAGTATAAGCCGCACCAATGTTTTGAGGAGGCAATTTTTTTTTAAAAAGTGTTTGCACTCTGCAAACATCCCAAAAATGGGCCCGTTTTGTTTACAAAAAAGGGCACGAATAGCCTTTAGGAGGCTTGTAGAGTGTTCCTATGTGGTAGGGGGCAAAAACAAGCAAAAAACGGGCCAATTTTGGCTCATTTCTGCCCTCCCCTGTCACAAGGAGCACTCTGAAAACCTCCTAAAGTCTATGCATTGGCATTTTGGTGAATGGGCGGGGTTTGAGGAGCCAAAAAAAAGCTGTATTCAGTGTATAAGACGCACCCAGATTTTCACCCTCTTTTTTGAGGGAAAAAGATGTGTCTTATACTCTGAAAAATACAGTAAGTGTGCACAAACAAAGCCACTTAAGACAAGGCAGACAAGATAAGCATCCCTTCATTTGGTAATTACTGCTTAACAAATTTGGCTGGTCAAATTATTTTTGACCAGCCAAAGCAGTTTTTGGTGTTTTTTTTAATTTAATCAGTTTTCTGACAATTTTTTAGGCTGGCTTACAGGATGTGAACTCATCTGAGAACAGGTGGACAATTGGTGACATCCCAAATATGAAGCTCTCATCCATCTCTAGGAATATGGCTAGTAAACAGGATAAAAGATTGCATCTAAGATAGTTTGAAAGTATTTTTTATTACACAAATGTCCCCATTGTGGGTAGACAAGAAAGGCCAGATTGGGGAGCAATTGTTCTGAAAAAATTCCATCGATGTGGTCACCAAGAGTTGATACAAATTTTATGGCATGCAATGAATGAATGAATGAATGAATGAATGAATGAATGTGCTTATATTTAGTTGTGATGCAAGATCTACTGTGCAGATCTGAAAACCATTTTATTTAGAGCTGTTCAAGAGAATTGAGCAAAAAGGTGCCCCAAGATGCTGGGTGAAGGTACATGTTCAGGTAGAAGTACAGGTGGAACAACCATTTGTCTGAAGTGGTGTAGGGTTTCCTACCTAAGCAGCGGGTTGGACTTGTAGACCTCCAAGGTCCTTTCCAGCTCTGCTATTCTATTCTATTCTATTCTATTCTATTCTATTCTATTCTATTCTATTCTATTCTATTCTATTCTATTCTATTCTATTCTATTCTATTCTATTCTATTCTATTCTTTTATTTATTTATTTATTTATTTATTTATTTATTTAATTTTATTTAATTTTATTTAATTTATACCCCACCCTTCTCCTACAAAAGGACCCAGGGTGGCGCACAGGTAAATTAAAACACAACGTACATAAATAGATCAATTATTAAAATCCAATTAAATTAAATTAACCCGTGCTAAAACATTTTAAAATTCTCTAATTAAAATTTATAGCAAAAAAGTCCAGATCGGGTATTAACCCTAGGCCGGCTTGTTGGAATAAATGCATTTTCAGACGCCGGCAGAAAAGGCGGAGGTCTGTGGTGGTACGGAGTTCAGGGGGCAGGTTGTTCCAGAGGGTTGGGCCTGCCACAGAGAAGGCCCTTCCCCTGGGTGTCGCCAACCGGCATTGCCCGGCCGACAGCACCAGGAGAAAGCCCTCTCTATGGGGGCGGATCGGTCAGAGGGATGTATGGGGCAGGATACGGTCTCGCATGTAACTAGGCCCCGAGCCATGGAGCACTTTAAAGATGGTCATTAACACCTTGAAGCGCACCCGAAAGGCCACAGGTAGCCAGTTAGAATAGAATTCTATTCTATTCCTATTCCTATTCTATGTATAAAGAAAGGAATGTCAGAAAATAAATAAAAACTACTTACCATTGCTTCACCTCCATTATTGCCATTTGTGCCCTAAAAGGGTGACAAAAAGCATTTTTTCTAATCTGTTATGGTGACACCCATGTCTTCTCCAGTTATGACATCATTATTACCTTCCACATATCATATCTCAGTGTCCAGATTTTTTTTAAAAAAAATATGTTGAGATTTACACAACGTGGAGTGAAATGAACCAAAAAGATGCACATATAAATCAGCCATGATCATTAAAGAAAGAAACATCAACTAGAGAAAAAGTGGTCCAGAGGTCCCTCCGGTATGCAAATAGGTCCCTTGAGAAGATTTAGAAAAGGCCTTCTGGACACATGCCACAAAATGAAGTGGGATTGCCGCAGGAACCACTTTTCTCTGAACACAGCCACTGCATTTTGTTGGCTAAAGGATTTGGGAAACAATGAGAACCAAGCAGTGAATAAAGACTCCCTTTCTCTAATACAACTGGGATATCTTCATCAGGGGAAACTGTTTTGCAACTCAGCTTCATTAGACCCTCTTGTTGTGGCCCGCAGATTCAAACAGTGAGGATTTTAGGCCAGTCCTAGAGCCTGAGGAAGGCTCTGATGAGGGCTCTGCATCAGAGGCAGAGATAGGGCCAGGGACGTCTGACAGTTATCAGCTGCCTTCAATTTTTTGGGGGTAGGGCTTTTTTTCAGGGGAGGGCTTATTTTAGTGCATGCACTCAAAAGCTCAATTGGGCTTATTATCAGGGAGGACTTATTTTTAGGGAAACAGGGTATAATCCGGCTGAATTATTCTTGAAATGTCTGTGAATGTTGGGGAGGTTGGGAGTGAGTGCCAAGATGCTGACAAATGACCTCTAAAAAGAATAATACAGAAAAAAATAGAAGAAAGGAGAGAAGCTATGCGCATATATACTTACATTCAGTTGAGTCACCCCTTCACCAGCCTGAGATTTCATGAAAATAGGTAATACATTTTTTCTCCCTATAAGGAGCAAGCAAAACCATCATCCCCTTTATGAATTCGTTAATAACAATCAACTCAGTAGGATTTACCTCTTGGAAATAATGCCTCTTGGAAAAACCATTATCCTCTTTTGTAGATTCCTTCATAACCATGTGGCATTATTCCTTTTCATGGACAACAAAGTTCGGTTTCCAAAACATATTCTGAATATGTGGGGTTTCCCCATTTATTTCATGAGGGGTGGGTTCGAAAAGTCGACCCTCTCCTAACCATAATGATGGGTTAGGAATCCGTTGGCGAGGTCGGTTTCCCAATCTGAATTCAACGGGGCGTAACCCTATGGGATTTCCCCATATATTTCACCCGGAAGCATAGAGGGGGGTGGGTTCGAAAAGTCGACCCCCTCGTACTCAGAGAGATACATATTACATTTGTAAGAAGGTCAACAAGGGAAAGGATCCTGAGAGCACAGAGAGACAGTCCTTTAATTTACCAGCAGAATGAGATTGCCATCTTGAAGCAGGTCCCGAAAAAGATTAGAGAGATAAGAAGGAAGTATTCCTTCTTGTCCAAAAGATTATTTAAAAAGGTGGTCTGGTTCAAGTGGGTGATGCCAGAGGGAATGTTGGTGTTCGGAGAGGGAGGAAGGGTGAGAATTAAAACAATTGCAGAGGCGGAAGCCTTTCTTAAAAAACACTCCTCAATCCTGGAGGATGAAAATGGGAGAGTGGAGGGTGCCGCGGCCCCGCCCACTGGAGGTCAGGGAGAGGAAGACACAATTGCCAAAAGACTTAGATCTCAAAAGTGCCTTTATTTTTGTATAGTACAACTTTTATTTGGATGTTTATACATGATTGTTAGCATAGATTTTAAAATGATATATTTGTATTTCTTTCCACTTTGTAGTACAAATGAAAATTTACTGTATTATCTATATTTTTTTTATGAAGCCTCGGCTGGGGGCAATGACTCTGACATAGAGGTTCTCAAAATGACTTTATAACACCTTATTTTCCGATATCCTATTTGAATAAAAAATTTGTAAAACTCAATAAAACTTTTTCAAAACCGAAAAGTCGACCCCCACCTAACCATACCGATGGGCTAGGAATCCATTGGGGAGGTCGGTTTCCCAATCCGAATTCAAGGGGGCGTAACCCTAACCCTAATTTGGTTTTTCCCACTATGGGATTTCCCCATGTATTTCACCCGGAAGCATAGAGGGGGGTGGGTTTGAAAACATGACCCCCACCTAACCATACCGATGGGCTAGGAATCCGTTGGCGAGGTGGGTTTTCCAATACGAATTCAAGCGGGCGTAACCCTAACCCTAATTTGGTTTTTCCCCCTATGGGATTTCCCCATGTATTTCACCCAAAAGCATAGAGGGGGGTCGGTTTGAAAACCTGACCCCCACCTAACCATACCGATGGGCTAGGAATCCGTTGGCGAGGTCGGTTTTCCAATCCGAATTCAAGCGGGCGTAACCCTAACCCTAATTTGGTTTTTCCCCCTATGGGATTTCCCCATGTATTTCACCCGGAAGCATAGAGGGGGGTTGGTTCGAAAACTTGACCCCCTACTAACCATACCGATGGGCTAGGAATCCGTTGGCGATGTCGGTTTTCCAATCCAATTTCAAGCGGGCGCAACCCTAACCCTAATTTGGTTTTTCCCCCTATGGGATTTCCCCATGTATTTCACCCGGAAGCATAGAGGGGGGTCGGTTCGAAAACCTGACCCCCACCTAACCATACCGATGGGCTAGGAATGCGTTGGCGACGTCGGTTTTCCAATCCGATTTCAAGGGGGCGTAACCCTAACCCTAATTTGGTTTTTCCCCCTATGGGATTTCCACATGTACTGCAGCTGGAAGCATAGACGGGGGTGGGTTCAAAAAGTCGACCCCCTCCTAACCATACCGATGGGCTACGAATCCGTTGGCGAGGTTGGTTTTCCAATTCGAGTTCAAGGGGGCGTAACCCTAACCCTAATTTGGTT
The DNA here is from genome assembly GCA_039707465.1 of Rhabdophis nuchalis. Classification (NCBI taxonomy): domain Eukaryota; kingdom Metazoa; phylum Chordata; class Lepidosauria; order Squamata; family Natricidae; genus Rhabdophis; species Rhabdophis nuchalis. The sequence continues at coordinate 8,931,692 of CM077654.1, forward strand.
TTTCCTCCTATGGGATTTCCCCATGTATTTCACCCGGAAGCATAGAGGGGGGTGGGTTCGAAAAGTCGACCCCCTCCTAACCATACTGATGGGCGAGGAATCCGTTGGCGAGGTCGGTTTTCCAATACGAATTCAAGGGGGCTTAACCCTAACCCTAATTTGGTTTTTCCACTATGGGATTTCCCCATGTATTTCACCCGGAAGCATAGAGGGGGGTGGGTTCGAAAACTCGACCCCCTCCTAACCATACCGATGGGCTAGGAATCCATTAGCGAGGTCGGTTTTCAAATCCCAATTCAAGCGGGCGTAACCCTAACCCTAATTTTGTTTTTTCCCCTATGGGATTTCCCCATGTATTTCACCCGGAAGCATAGAGGGGGGTGGGTTCGAAAAGTCGACCCCCTCCTAACCATACCGATGGGCTAGGAATCTGTTTGCGAGGTCGGTTTTCCAATCCGAATTCAAGGGAGCGTAACACTAACCCTAATTTGGTTTTTCCCCCTATGGGATTGCCCCATGTATTTCACCCGGAAGCATAGAGGGGGTTGGGTTCGAAAAGTCGATCCCCTCCTAACCATACTGATGGGCTAGGAATCCGTTGGCGAGGTCGGTTTTCCAATCCGAATTCAAGTGGGCGTAACCCTAACCCTAATTTGGTTTTTACCCCTATGGGATTTCCCCATGTATTTTACCCGGAAGCATAGAGGGGGGGGGTTCGAAAAGTCGACCCCCTCCTAAACATACCGTTGTACTAGGAATCCGTTGGCAACGTCGGTTTTCCAATCCGAATTCAAGAGGGCGTAACCCTAACCCTAATTTGGTTTTCCCCCTATGGGATTTCCCAATGTATTTCACCCGGAAGCATAGAGAGGGGTTCGAAAAGTCGACCCCCTCCTAACCATACCGATGGGCTAGGAATCTGTTGGCGAGGTCGGTTTTCCAATCCGAATACAAGTAGGCATAAGCCTAACCCTAATTTGGTTTTTCCCCCTATGGGATTTCCCCATGTATTTCACCCGGAAGCATAGAGGGGGGTGGGTTCGAAAAGTCGACCCCCTCCTAACCATACCAATGCGCTTGGAATCCGTTGGCGAGGTCTGTTTTCCAATCTGAATTCAAGGGGGCGTAACCCTAACCCTAATTTGGTTTTTCACCCTATGGGATTTCCCCATTTATTTCACCCGGAAGCATAGAGGGGGGTGGGTTCGAAAAGTCGAACCCCTCCTAACCATACCAATGCGCTAGGAATCCGTTGGCGAGATCGGTTTTCCAATCTGAATTCAAGCGGGCGTAACCCTAACCCTAATTTGGTTTCTCCCCTATGGGATTTCCCCATGTATTTCACCCGGAATCATGGAGGGGGGTGGGTTCGAAAACTCGACCCCCTCCTAACCATACCAATGGGCTAGGAATCCGTTGGCGAGGTCGGTTTCCCAATGCGAATTCAAGGGGGCGTAACCCTAACCCTAATTTGGTTTTTTCCCCTATTGAATTTTCCCATGTATTTCTCCCGGAAGCATAGACGGGGGTAGGTTCGAAAAGTCGACCCCCTCCTAACCATACCGATGGGCTAGGAATGCGTTAGCGACGTCAGTTGTCCAATCCGATTTCAAGGGGGCGTAACCCTAACCCTAATTTGGTTTTTTCCCCTATGGGATTTCCGCATGTACTACACCGGGAAGCATAGAGGGGGGTGGGTTCAAAAAGTCGATCCCCTCCTAACCATATCGATGGGCTACGAATCCGTTGGCGAGGTTGGTTTTCCAATTCGAGTTCAAGGGTGCGTAACCCTAACCCTAATTTGGTTTTTCCCCCTATGGGATTTCCCCATGTATTTCACCCGGAAGCATAGAGGGGGTTGGGTTCGAAAAGTCGATCCCCTCCTAACCATACCGATGGGCTAGGAATCCGTTGGCGAGGTCGGTTTTCCAATCCGAATTCAAGTGGGCGTAACCCTAACCCTAATTTGGTTTTTCCCCCTATGGGATTTCCCCATGTATTTCACCCAAAAGCATAGAGGGGGGTCGGTTCGAAAACCTGACCCCCACCTAACCATACCGATGGGCTAGGAATCCGTTGGCGAGGTCGGTTTTCCAATCCGAATTCAAGCGGGCGTAACCCTAACCCTAATTTGGTTTTTCCCCCTATGGGATTTCCCCATGTATTTCACCCGGAAGCATAGAGGGGGGTTGGTTCGAAAACTTGACCCCCTACTAACCATACCGATGGGCTAGGAATCCGTTGGCGATGTCGGTTTTCCAATCCAATTTCAAGCGGGCGCAACCCTAACCCTAATTTGGTTTTTCCCCCTATGGGATTTCCCCATGTATTTCACCCGGAAGCATAGAGGGGGGTCGGTTCGAAAACCTGACCCCCACCTAACCATACCGATGGGCTAGGAATGCGTTGGCGACGTCGGTTTTCCAATCCGATTTCAACCCTAACCCTAATTTGGTTTTTCCCCCTATGGGATTTCCACATGTACTGCAGCTGGAAGCATAGACGGGGGTGGGTTCGAAAACTCGACCCCCTCCTAACCATACCGATGGGCTAGGAATCCATTAGCGAGGTCGGTTTTCAAATCCCAATTCAAGCGGGCGTAACCCTAACCCTAATTTGGTTTTTCCACTATGGGATTTCCCCATGTATTTCACCCGGAAGCATAGAGGGGGGTGGGTTCGAAAACTCGACCCCCTCCTAACCATACCGATGGGCTAGGAATCCATTAGCGAGGTCGGTTTTCAAATCCCAATTCAAGCGGGCGTAACCCTAACCCTAATTTTGTTTTTTCCCCTATGGATTTCCCCATGTATTTCACCCGGAAGCATAGAGGGGGGTGGGTTCGAAAAGTCGACCCCCTCCTAACCATACCGATGGGCTAGGAATCTGTTGGCGAGGTCGGTTTTCCAATCCGAATTCAAGGGAGCGTAACACTAACCCTAATTTGGTTTTTCCCCCTATGGGATTGCCCCATGTATTTCACCCGGAAGCATAGAGGGGATTGGGTTCGAAAAGTCGACCCCCTCCTAACCATATCGATGGGCTACGAATCCGTTGGCGAGGTTGGTTTTCCAATTCGAGTTCAAGGGGGCGTAACCCTAACCCTAATTTGGTTTTTCCTCCTATGGGATTTCCCCATGTATTTCACCCGGAAGCATAGAGGGGGGTGGGTTCGAAAAGTCGACCACCTCCTAACCATACCGATGGGCGAGGAATCCGTTGGCGAGGTCGGTTTTCCAATACGAATTCAAGGGGGCTTAACCCTAACCCTAATTTGGTTTTTCCACTATGGGATTTCCCCATGTATTTCACCCGGAAGCATAGAGGGGGGTGGGTTCGAAAACTCGACCCCCTCCTAACCATACCGATGGGCTAGGAATCCATTAGCGAGGTCGGTTTTCAAATCCCAATTCAAGCGGGCGTAACCCTAACCCTAATTTTGTTTTTTCCCCTATGGATTTCCCCATGTATTTCACCCGGAAGCATAGAGGGGGGTGGGTTCGAAAAGTCGACCCCCTCCTAACCATACCGATGGGCTAGGAATCTGTTGGCGAGGTCGGTTTTCCAATCCGAATTCAAGGGAGCGTAACACTAACCCTAATTTGGTTTTTCCCCCTATGGGATTGCCCCATGTATTTCACCCGGAAGCATAGAGGGGATTGGGTTCGAAAAGTCGACCCCCTCCTAACCATATCGATGGGCTACGAATCCGTTGGCGAGGTTGGTTTTCCAATTCGAGTTCAAGGGGGCGTAACCCTAACCCTAATTTGGTTTTTCCCCCTATGGGATTTCCCCATGTATTTTACCCGGAAGCATAGAGGGGGGGGGGTTCGAAAAGTCGACCCCCTCCTAAACATACCGTTGTACTAGGAATCCGTTGGCGACGTCGGTTTTCCAATCCGAATTCAAGAGGGCGTAACCCTAAACCTAATTTGATTTCCCCCCTATGGGATTTCCCAATGTATTTCACCCGGAAGCATAGAGAGGGGTTCGAAAATTCGACCCCCTCCTAACCATACCGATGGGCTAGGAATCTGTTGGCGAGGTCGGTTTTCCAATCCGAATTCAAGTAGGCGTAAGCCTAACCCTAATTTGGTTTTTCCACCTATAGGATTTCCCCATGTATTTCACCCGGAAGCATAGAGGGGGGTGGGTTCGAAAAGTCGACCCCCTCCTAACGATACCAATGCGCTTGGAATCCTTTGGCGAGGTCGGTTTTCCAAAATGAATTCAAGGGGGCGTAACCCTAACCCTAATTTGGTTTTTCACCCTATGGGATTTCCCCATTTATTTCACCCGGAAGCATAGAGGGGGGTGGGTTCGAAAAGTCGAACCCCTCCTAACCATACCAATGCGCTAGGAATCCGTTGGCGAGGTCGGTTTTCCAATCTGAATTCAAGCGGGCTTAAACCTAACCCTAATTTGGTTTTTCACCCTATGGGATTTCCCCATTTATTTCACTCGGAAGCATAGAGGGGGGTGGGTTCGAAAAGTCGACCCCCTCCTAACCATACCGATGGGCTAGGAATCTGTTGGCGAGGTCGGTTTTCCAATCCAAATTCAAGAGGGCGTAATCCTAACCCTAATTTGGTTTCCCCCCTATGCGATTTCCCAATGTATTTCACCCGGAAGCATAGAGGACGGTGGGTTCGAAAAGTCGACCCCCTCCTAACCATACCGGTGGGCTAGGAATCTGTTGGCGAGGTCGGTTTTCCAATTCGAATTCAAGGAGGCGTAACCCTAACCCTAATTTGGTTTTTCCCCCTATGGGATTTCCCCATTTATTTCACCCGGAAGCATAGAGGGGGGTGGATTCGAAACGTCGACCCCCTCCTAACCATACCGATGGGCTAGTAATCCGTTGGCGAGGTCGCTTTTCCAATCCGAATTCAAGCGGGCGTAACCCTAGCCCTAATTTGGTTTTCCCCCTTATGGGATTTCCCCATGTATTTCACCCGGAAGCATGGAGAGGGGTTCGAAAAGTCGACCACCTCCTAACCATACCGACGGGCTAGGAATCTGTTGGCGAGGTCGGTTTTCCAATCCGAATTCAAGCGGGCGTAACCCTAACCCTAATTTGGTTTTTCCCCCTATGGGATTTCCCCATTTATTTCACCCGGAAGCATAGAGGGGGGTGGATTCGAAAAATCGACCCACTCCTAACCATACCGATGGGCTAGGAATCCATAGGCGAGGTCGGTTTTCCAATCCGATTTCAAGGGGGCGTAACCCTAACCCTAATTTGGTTTTTCCCCCTATGGGATTTCCCCATTTATTTCACCCGGAAGCATAGAGGGGGGTGGATTCGAAAAATCGACCCACTCCTAACCATACCGATGGGCTAGGAATCCGTTGGCGAGGTCGGTTTTCCAATCCGAATTCAAGCGGGCGTTACCCTAACCCTAATTTGGTTTTCCCCCCTATGGGATTAACCCATGTATTTCACCTGGAGGAAGAGAAAGGGGTGGGTTCGAAAAGTCGAACCCCTCCTAACCATACCGATGGGCTAGGAATCCGTTGGCAAGGTTGGTTTTCCAATCCCAATCCAAGCGGGCATAACACTAACCCTAATTTTGTTTTTCCCCCTATGGGATTTCCCCATGTTTTTCACCCGGAAGCATAGAGGGGGGTGGGTTCGAAAAGTCGACCCCCTCCTAACCATACCGATGGGCTAGGAATCCGTAGGCGAGGTTGGTTTTCCAATCCGAATTCAAGGGGGCGTAACCCTAACCCTAATTTGGTTTTTCCCCCTATTGAATTTCCCCATGTATTTCTCCCGGAAGCATAGACGGGGGTAGGTTCGAAAAGTCGATCCCCTCCTAACCATACCGATGGGCTAGGAATGCGTTAGCGGCGTCAGTTTTCCAATCCGATTTCAAGGGGGCGTAACCCTAACCCTAATTTGGTTTTTTCCCCTATGGGATTTCCGCATGTACTACACCGGGAAGCATAGAGGGAGGTGGGTTCGAAAAGTCGACCCCCTCCTAACCATACCGATGGGCTAGGAATCTGTTGGCGAGGTCGGTTTTCCAATCCGAATTCAAGGGGGCTTAACCGTAACCCTAATCTGGTTTTTCCCCCTATGGGATTTCCCCATGTATTTCACCCGGAAGCACAGAGGGGGGTGGGTTCGAAAAGTCGATCCCCTCCTAACCATACCGATGGGCTAGGAATCCGTTGGCGAGGTTGGTTTTCCAATCCGAATTCAAGGGGGTGTAACCCTAACCATAATTTGGTTTTTCCCCCTATGGGATTTCCCCATGTATTTTACCTGGAAGCATAGAGGGGGGTGGGTTCGAAAAGTCGACCCCCTCCTAACCATACCAATGGGCTAGGAATCCGTTGGCGAGGTCGGTTTCCCAATGCGAATTCAAGGGGGCGTAACCCTAACCCTAATTTGGTTTTTCCCCCTATTGAATTTCCCCATGTATTTTACCCGGAAGCATAGAGGGGGGTGGGTTCGAAAAGTCGATCCCCTCCTAACCATACCGATGGGCTAGGAATCCGTTGGCGAGGTCGGTTTTCCAATCCGAATTCAAGGGGGTGTAACCCTAACCCTAATTTGGTTTTTCCCCCTATGGGATTTCCCCATGTATTTCACCCGGAAGCATAGAGGGGGGTGGGTTCAAAAAGTCGATCCCCTCCTAACCATACCGATGGGCTAGGAATCTGTTGGCGAGGTCGGTTTTCCAATCCGAATTCAAGAGGGCGTAATCCTAACCCTAATTTGGTTTCCCCCCTATGCGATTTCCCAATGTATTTCACCCGGAAGCATAGAGGACGGTGGGTTCGAAAAGTCGATCCCATCCTAACCATACCGATGGGCTAGGAATCTGTTGGCGAGGTCGGTTTTCCAATTCGAATTCAAGGAGGCGTAACCCTAACCCTAATTTGGTTTTTCCCCCTATGGGATTTCCCCATTTATTTCACCCGGAAGCATAGAGGGGGGTGGATTCGAAACGTCGACCCCCTCCTAACCATACCGATGGGCTAGTAATCCGTTGGCGAGGTCGCTTTTCCAATCCGAATTCAAGCGGGCGTAACCCTAGCCCTAATTTGGTTTTCCCCCTTATGGGATTTCCCCATGTATTTCACCCGGAAGCATGGAGAGGGGTTCGAAAAGTCGACCACCTCCTAACCATACCGACGGGCTAGGAATCTGTTGGCGAGGTCGGTTTTCCAATCCGAATTCAAGCGGGCGTAACCCTAACCCTAATTTGGTTTTTCCCCCTATGGGATTTCCCCATTTATTTCACCCGGAAGCATAGAGGGGGGTGGATTCGAAAAATCGACCCACTCCTAACCATACCGATGGGCTAGGAATCCGTTGGCGAGGTCGGTTTTCCAATCCGAATTCAAGCGGGCGTTACCCTAACCCTAATTTGGTTTTCCCCCCTATGGGATTAACCCATGTATTTCACCTGGAGGAAGAGAAAGGTGTGGGTTCGAAAAGTCGAACCCCTCCTAACCATACCGATGGGCTAGGAATCCGTTGGCAAGGTTGGTTTTCCAATCCCAATCCAAGCGGGCATAACACTAACCCTAATTTTGTTTTTCCCCCTATGGGATTTCCCCATGTTTTTCACCCGGAAGCATAGAGGGGGGTGGGTTCGAAAAGTCGACCCCCTCCTAACCATACCGATGGGCTAGGAATCCGTAGGCGAGGTTGGTTTTCCAATCCGAATTCAAGGGGGCGTAACCCTAACCCTAATTTGGTTTTTCCCCCTATTGAATTTCCCCATGTATTTCTCCCGGAAGCATAGACGGGGGTAGGTTCGAAAAGTCGATCCCCTCCTAACCATACCGATGGGCTAGGAATGCGTTAGCGGCGTCAGTTTTCCAATCCGATTTCAAGGGGGCGTAACCCTAACCCTAATTTGGTTTTTTCCCCTATGGGATTTCCGCATGTACTACACCGGGAAGCATAGAGGGGGGTGGGTTCGAAAAGTCGACCCCCTCCTAACCATACCGATGGGCTAGGAATCTGTTGGCGAGGTCGGTTTTCCAATCCGAATTCAAGGGGGCTTAACCGTAACCCTAATCTGGTTTTTCCCCCTATGGGATTTCCCCATGTATTTCACCCGGAAGCACAGAGGGGGGTGGGTTCGAAAAGTCGATCCCCTCCTAACCATACCGATGGGCTAGGAATCCGTTGGCGAGGTTGGTTTTCCAATCCGAATTCAAGGGGGTGTAACCCTAACCATAATTTGGTTTTTCCCCCTATGGGATTTCCCCATGTATTTTACCTGGAAGCATAGAGGGGGGTGGGTTCGAAAAGTCGACCCCCTCCTAACCATACCAATGGGCTAGGAATCCGTTGGCGAGGTCGGTTTCCCAATGCGAATTCAAGGGGGCGTAACCCTAACCCTAATTTGGTTTTTCCCCCTATTGAATTTCCCCATGTATTTTACCCGGAAGCATAGAGGGGGGTGGGTTCGAAAAGTCGATCCCCTCCTAACCATACCGATGGGCTAGGAATCCGTTGGCGAGGTCGGTTTTCCAATCCGAATTCAAGGGGGTGTAACCCTAACCCTAATTTGGTTTTTCCCCCTATGGGATTTCCCCATGTATTTCACCCGGAAGCATAGAGGGGGGTGGGTTCAAAAAGTCGATCCCCTCCTAACCATACCGATGGGCTAGGAATCTGTTGGCGAGGTTGGTTTTCCAATCCGAATTCAAGAGGGCGTAATCCTAACCCTAATTTGGTTTCCCCCCTATGCGATTTCCCAATGTATTTCACCCGGAAGCATAGAGGACGGTGGGTTCGAAAAGTCGACCCCCTCCTAACCATACCGGTGGGCTAGGAATCTGTTGGCGAGGTCGGTTTTCCAATTCGAATTCAAGGAGGCGTAACCCTAACCCTAATTTGGTTTTTCCCCCTATGGGATTTCCCCATTTATTTCACCCGGAAGCATAGAGGGGGGTGGATTCGAAACGTCGACCCCCTCCTAACCATACCGATGGGCTAGTAATCCGTTGGCGAGGTCGCTTTTCCAATCCGAATTCAAGCGGGCGTAACCCTAGCCCTAATTTGGTTTTCCCCCTTATGGGATTTCCCCATGTATTTCACCCGGAAGCATGGAGAGGGGTTCGAAAAGTCGACCACCTCCTAACCATACCGACGTGCTAGGAATCTGTTGGCGAGGTCGGTTTTCCAATCCGAATTCAAGCGGGCGTAACCCTAACCCTAATTTGGTTTTTCCCCCTATGGGATTTCCCCATTTATTTCACCCGGAAGCATAGAGGGGGGTGGATTCGAAAAATCGACCCACTCCTAACCATACCGATGGGCTAGGAATCCATAGGCGAGGTCGGTTTTCCAATCCGATTTCAAGGGGGCGTAACCCTAACCCTAATTTGGTTTTCCCCCTTATGGGATTTCCCCATGTATTTCACCCGGAAGCATAGAGGGGGGTGGATTCGAAAAATCGACCCACTCCTAACCATACCGATGGGCTAGGAATCCGTTGGCGAGGTCGGTTTTCCAATCCGAATTCAAGCGGGCGTTACCCTAACCCTAATTTGGTTTTCCCCCCTATGGGATTAACCCATGTATTTCACCTGGAGGAAGAGAAAGGGGTGGGTGCGAAAAGTCGAACCCCTCCTAACCATACCGATGGGCTAGGAATCCGTTGGCAAGGTTGGTTTTCCAATCCCAATCCAAGCGGGCATAACACTAACCCTAATTTTGTTTTTCCCCCTATGGGATTTCCCCATGTTTTTCACCCGGAAGCATAGAGGGGGGTGGGTTCGAAAAGTCGACCCCCTCCTAACCATACCGATGGGCTAGGAATCCGTAGGCGAGGTTGGTTTTCCAATCCGAATTCAAGCGGGCGTAACCCTAACCCTAATTTGGTTTTTCCCCCAATGGGATTTCCCCATTTATTTCACCCGAAAGCATAGGGGGGGGTGAATTCGGAAAGTCGCCCCCCTCCTTACCATACCGATGGGCTAGGAATCCGTTGGCGAGGTCGGTTTTCGAATCTGAATTCAAGCGGGCGTAACCTTAACCCTAATTTGGTTTTTCCCCCTATGGGATTTCCCCATGTATTTCACCCGGAAGCATAGAGGGGGGTGGGATTGAAAAGTTGACCCCCTCCTAACCATACCGATGGGCTAGGAATCTGTTGGCGAGGTCGGTTTTCCAATCCGAGTTCAAGCGGGCGTAACCCTAACCCTAATTTGGTTTTTCCCCCTATGGGATTTCCCCATGTATTTTACCTGGAAGCATAGAGGGGGGTGGGTTCGAAAAGTCGACCCCCTCCTAACCATACCAATGGGCTAGGAATCCGTTGGCGAGGTCGGTTTCCCAATGCGAATTCAAGGGGGCGTAACCCTAACCCTAATTTGGTTTTTCCCCCTATTGAATTTCCCCATGTATTTTACCCGGAAGCATAGAGGGGGGTGGGTTCGAAAAGTCGATCCCCTCCTAACCATACCGATGGGCTAGGAATCCGTTGGCAAGGTCGGTTTTCCAATCCGAATTCAAGGGGGTGTAACCCTAACCCTAATTTGGTTTTTCCCCCTATGGGATTTCCCCATGTATTTCACCGGGAAGCATAGAGGGGGGGGGTTCGAAAAGTCGACCCCCTCCTAACCATACCGATGGGCTAGGAATCCGTTGGTGAGGTCGGTTTTCCAATCTGAATTCAAGGGGGCGTAACCCTAACCCTAATTTGGTTTTTCCCCCAATGGGATTTCCCCATTTATTTCACCCGAAAGCATAGGGGGGGGGTGAATTCGAAAAGTCGCCCCCCTCCTAACCATACCGATGGGCTAGGAATCCGTTGGCGAGGTCGGTTTTCGAATCTGAATTCAAGCGGGCGTAACCCTAACCCAAATTTGGTTTTTCCCCCTATGGGATTTCCCCATGTATTTCACCCGGAAGCATAGAGGGGGGTGGGATTGAAAAGTTGACCCCCTCCTAACCATACCGATGGGCTAGGAATCTGTTGGCGAGGTCGGTTTTCCAATCCGAGTTCAAGCGGGCGTAACCCTAACCCTAATTTGGTTTTTCCCCCTATGGGATTTCCCCATGTATTTTACCTGGAAGCATAGAGGGGGGTGGGTTCGAAAAGTCGACCCCCTCCTAACCATACCAATGGGCTAGGAATCCGTTGGCGAGGTCGGTTTCCCAATGTGAATTCAAGGGGGCGTAACCCTAACCCTAATTTGGTTTTTCCCCCTATTGAATTTCCCCATGTATTTTACCCGGAAGCATAGAGGGGGGTGGGTTCGAAAAGTCGATCCCCTCCTAACCATACCGATGGGCTAGGAATCCGTTGGCAAGGTCGGTTTTCCAATCCGAATTCAAGGGGGTGTAACCCTAACCCTAATTTGGTTTTTCCCCCTATGGGATTTCCCCATGTATTTTACCCGGAAGCATAGAGGAGGGTGGGTTCGAAAAGTCGATCCCCTCCTAACCATACCGTTGGGCTAGGAATCTGTTGGCGAGGTCGGTTTTCCAATCCGAATTCAAGAGGGCGTAATCCTAACCCTAATTTGGTTTTCCCCCTATGCGATTTCCCAATGTATTTCACCCGGAAGCATAGAGGGCAGTGGGTTCGAAAAGTCGACCCCCTCCTAACCATACCGGTGGGCTAGGAATCTGTTGGCGAGGTCGGTTTTCCAATTCGAATTCAAGGAGGCGTAACCCTAACCCAAATTTGGTTTTTCCCCCTATGGGATTTCCCCATTTATTTCACCCGGAAGCATAGAGGGGGGTTGATTCGAAACGTCGACCCCCTCCTAACCATACCGACGGGCTAGGAATCTGTTGGCGAGGTCGGTTTTCCAATCCAAATTCAAGCGGGCGTAACCCTAACCCTAATTTGGTTTTTCCCCCTATGGGATTTCCCCATTTATTTCACCCGGAAGCATAGAGGGGGGTGGATTCGAAAAATCGACCCACTCCTAACCATACCGATGGGCTAGGAATCCATAGGCGAGGTCGGTTTCCCAATGCGAATTCAAGGGGGCGTAACCCTAACCCTAATTTGGTTTTTCCCCCTATGGGATTTCCCCATTTATTTCACCCGGAAGCATAGAGGGGGGTGGGTTCGAAAAGTCGATCCCCTCCTAACCATACCGATGGGCTAGGAATCCGTAGGCGAGGTCGGTTTTCCAATCTGAATTCAAGGGGGCGTAACCCTAACCCTAATTTGGTTTTTCCCCAAATGGGATTTCCCCATTTATTTCACCCGAAAACATAGGGGGGGGGGTGAATTCGAAAAGTCGCCCCCCTCCTAACCATACCGATGGGCTAGGAATCCGTTGGCGAGGTCGGTTTTCGAATCTGAATTCAAGCGGGCGTAACCTTAACCCTAATTTGGTTTTTCCCCCTATGGGATTTCCCCATGTATTTCACCCGGAAGCATAGAGGGGGGTGGGATTGAAAAGTTGACCCCCTCCTAACCATACCGATGGGCTAGGAATCTGTTGGCGAGGTCGGTTTTCCAATCCGAGTTCAAGCGGGCGTAACCCTAACCCTAATTTGGTTTTCCCCCCTTTGGGATTTCCCCATGTATTTCACCCGGAAACATAGAGGGGGGTGGGTTCGAAAAGTCGACTCCCTCCTAACCATACCGATGGGCTAGGAATCCATTGGCGAGGTCGGTTTTCCAATCCGAATTCAAGGGGGCGTAACCCTAACCCTAATTTGGTTTTTCCCCCTATGGGATTTCCCCATGTATTTCACCCGGAAGTATAGAGGGGGGTGCATTCAAAAAGTCGACCCCCTCCTAACCATACCGATGGGCTAGGAATCCGTTGGTGAGGTCGGTTTTCCAATCCGAATTCAAGGGGGCGTAACCCTAACCCTAATTTGATTTTTCCCCCTATGGGATTTCCCCATGTATTTCACCCGGAAGTATAGAGGGGGGTGCGTTCGAAAAGTCGACCCCCTCCTAACCATACCGATGCGCTAGGAATCCGTTGGCGAGGTCAGTTTTCCAATCCGAATTCAAGCGGGCGTAACCCTAACCCTAATTTGGTTTTTTCCCCTATGGGATTTCCCCATGTATTTCACCCGGAAGCATAGAGGGGTGTGGGTATGAAAAGTCGATCCCCTCCTAACCATACCAATGGGCTAGGAATCCGTTGGCGAGGTCGGTTTTCCAATCTGAATTCAAGGGGGCGTAACCCTAACCCTAATTTGGTTTTTCCCCCTATGGGATTTCCCCATGTATTTCACCCGGAAGTATAGAGGGGGGTGCGTTCTAAAAGTCGACTCTCTCCTAACCATACCGATGGGCTAGGAATCCGTTGGCGAGGTCGGTTTTCCAATTCGAATTCAAGCGGGCGTAACACTAACCCTAATTTGGTTTTTCCCCCTATGGGATTTCCCCATGTATTTCACCCGGAAGCATAGAGGGGGGTGGGTATGAAAAGTCGATTCCCTCCTAACCATACCAATGGGCTAGGAATCCGTTGGCGAGGTCGGTTTTCCAATCTGAATTCAAGGGGGCGTAACCCTAACCCTAATTTGGTTTTTCCCCCTATGGGATTTCCCCATGTATATCACCCGGAAGCATAGAGGAGGGTGGGTTCGAAAAGTCAACCCCCTTCTAACCATACCGATGCGCTAGGAATCCGTTGGCGAGGTCGGTTTTCCAATCCCAATTCAAGCGGGCGTAACCCTAACCCTAATTTGGTTTTCCCCCCTATGGAATTTCCCCAAGTATTTCACCCGGAAGCATAGAGGGGGGTGGGTATGAAAAGTCGACCCCGTCCTAACCATAGCGATGGGCTAAGAATCCATTGGCGAGGTCAATTTTCCAATCCGAATTCAAGCGGGCGTAACCCTAACCCTAATTTGGTTTTCCCCCCTATGGGATTTCCCCATGTATTTCACCCGGAAGTATAGAGGGGGGTGCGTTCAAAAAGTCGACCCCCTCCTAACCATACCGATGGGCTAGGAATCCGTTGGCGAGGTCGGTTTTCCAATCTGAATTCAAGGGGGCGTAACCCTAACCCTAATTTGGTTTTTCCCCCTATGGGATTTCCCCATGTATTTCACCCGGAAGTATAGAGGGGGGTGCGTTCGAAAAGTCGACCCCCTCCTAACCATACCGATGGGCTAGGAATCCGTTGGCGAGGTCGGTTTTCCATTCCGAATTTAAGCGGGCGTAACCCTAACCCTAATTTGGTTTTTCCCCCTTTGGGATTTCCCCATGTATTTCACCCGAAAATATAGAGGGGGGTGGGTTCGAAAAGTCGACCCCCTCCTAACCATACCAATGGGCTAGGAATCCGTTGGCGAGGTCGGTTTTCGAATCTGAATTCAAGCGGGCGTAACCCTAACCCTAATTTGGTTTTCCCCACTATGGGATTTCCCCATGTATTTCACCCGGAAGCATAGAGGGGGGTGGGTTCGAAAAGTCGACCCCCTCCTAACCATACCGATGGTGTAGGAATCCGTTGGCGAGGTCGGTTTTCCAATCCGAATTCAAGGGGGCGTAACCCTAACCCTAATTTGGTTTTTCCCCCTATGGGATTTCCCCATGTATTTCACCCGGAAGCATAGAGGGGGGTGGGTTCGAAAAGTCGACCCCCTCCTAACCATACCAATGTGCTTGGAATCCGTTGGCGAGGTCGGTTTTCCAATCCGAATTCAAGGGGGCGTAACCCTAACCCTAATTTGGTTTTTCCCCCTATGGGATTTCCCCATGTATTTCACCCGGAAGCATAGAGGGGCGTGGGTATGAAAAGTTGATCCCCTCCTAACTATACCAATGGGCTAGGAATCCGTTGGCGAGGTCGGTTTTCCAATCTGAATTCAAGGGGGCGTAACCCTAACCCTAATTTGGTTTTTCCCCCTATGGGATTTCCCCATGTATTTCACCCGGAAGCATAGAGGGGGGTGGGTTGGAAAAGTCGACCCCCTCCTAACCATAGCGATTGGCTAGGAATCCGTTGGCAAGGTCGATTTTCCAATCTGAATTCAAGGGGGCGTAACCCAAACCTTAATTTGGTTTTCCCCCTATGGGATTTCCCCATGTATTTCATCCGGAAGCATAGAGGGGGAAGGGTTCGAAAAGTCGACCCCCTCCTAACCATACCGATGGGCTAGGAATCCATAGGCGAGGTCGGTTTTCCAATCCGAATTAAAGCGGGCGTAACCCTAACCCTAATTTGATTTTTCCCCCTATGGGATTTCCCCATGTATTTCACCCGGAAGCATAGAGGGGGGTGAGTATGAAAAGTCGATTCCCTCCTAACCATACCAATGGGCTAGGAATCCGTTGGCGAGGTCGGTTTACCAATCCCAATTCAAGCGGGCGTAACCCTAACCCTAATTTGGTTTTCCCCCCTATGGGATTCCCCATGTATTTCACCCGGAAGCATAGAGGGGGGTGGGTATGAAAAGTCGACCCCGTCCTAACCATAGCGATGGGCTAAGAATCCATTGGCGAGGTCAATTTTCCAATCCGAATTCAAGCGGGCGTAACCCTAACCCTAATTTGGTTTTCCCCCCTATGGGATTTCCCCATGTATTTCACCCGGAAGTATAGAGGGCGGTGCGTTCAAAAAGTCGACCCCCTCCTAACCATACCGATGGGCTAGGAATCCGTTGGCGAGGTCGGTTTTCCAATCCGAATTCAAGGGGGCGTAACCCTAACCCTAATTTGGTTTTTCCCCCTATGGGATTTCCCCATGTATTTCACCCGGAAGTATAGAGGGGGGTGCGTTTGAAAAGTCGACCCCCTCCTAACCATACCGATGGGCTAGGAATCCGTTGGCGAGGTCGGTTTTCCATTCCGAATTTAAGCGGGCGTAACCCTAACCCTAATTTGGTTTTTCCCCCTATGGGATTTCCCCATGTATTTCACCCGAAAGTATAGAGGGGGGTGGGTTCGAAAAGTCGACCCCCTCCTAACCTTACCAATGGGCTAGGAATCCGTTGGCGAGGTCGGTTTTCCAATCTGAATTCAAGGGGGCGTAACCCTAACCCTAATTTGGTTTTTCCCCCTATGGGATTTCCCCATGTATTTCACCCGGAAGCATAGAGGGGGGTGGGTTGGAAAAGTCGACCCCCTCCTAACCATAGCGATTGGCTAGGAATCCGTTGGCGAGGTCGATTTTCCAATCCGAATTCAAGGGGGCGTAACCCAAACCTTAATTTGGTTTTCCCCCTATGGGATTTCCCCATGTATTTCATCCGGAAGCATAGAGGGGGGTGGGTTCGAAAAGTCGACCCCCTCCTAACCATACCGATGGGCTAGGAATCCATAGGCGAGGTCGGTTTTCCAATCCGAATTAAAGCGGGCGTAACCCTTACCCTAATTTGATTTCCCCCCCTATGGGATTTCCCCATGTATTTCACCCGGAAGCATAGAGGGGGGTGGGTTCGAAAAGTCGACCCCCTCCTAACCATACCGATGCGCTAGGAATCCATTGGCGAGGTCGGTTTTCCAATCCCAATTCAAGCGGGCGTAACCCTAACCCTAATTTGGTTTTTCCCCCTATGGGATTTCCCCATGTATTTCACCCGGAAGCATAGAGGGGGGTGGGTATGAAAAGTCGACCCCGTCCTAACCATAGGGATGGGCTAGGAATCCATTGTCGAGGTCAATTTTCCAATCCGAATTCAAGCGGGCGTAACCCTAACCCTAATTTGGTTTCCCCCCCTATGGGATTTCCCCATGTATTTCACCCGGAAGCATATAGGGGGGGGCTGGGTTCGAAAAGTCGACCCCCTCCGAACCATACCGATGGCCTAGGAATCCGTTGGCGAGGCCGGTTTTCGAATCCGAATTCAAGCGGGCGTAACCCTAACCCTAATTTGGTTTTTCCCCCTATGGGATTTCCCCATGTATTTCACCCAGAAGCATAGAGGGGGGTGGGTTTGAAAAGTCGAACCCCTCCTAACCATAGCGATTGGCTAGGAATCCGTTGGCGAGGTCGGTTTTCCAATCCGAATTCAAGGGGGCGTAACCCTAACCCTAATTTGGTTTTCCCCCCTATGGGATTTCCCCATGTATTTCACCCGGAAGCATAGAGGGGGGTGGGTTCGAAAAGTCGACCCCCTCCTAACCATACCGATGGGCTAGGAATCCGTTGGCGAGGTCGGTTTTCCAATCCGAATTCAAGCGGGCGTAACCCTAACCCTAATTTGGTTTTCCCCCCTATGGGATTTCCCCATGTATTTCACCCGGAAGCATAGAGGGGGGTGGGTTCAAAAAGTCGACCCCTCCTAACCATACCGATGGCCTAGGAATCTGTTGGCGAGGTCAGTTTTCGAATCTGAATTCAAGCGGGCGTAACCCTAACCCTAATTTGGTTTTTCCCTCCTATGGGATTTCCCCATGTATTTCACCCGGAAGCATAGAGGGGGGTGGGTTCGAAAAGTCGACCCCCTCCTAACCATACCGATGCGCTAGGAATCCGTTGGCGATGTCGGTTTTCCAATCCGAATTCAAGCGGGCGTAACCCTAACCCTAATTTGTTTTTCCCCCTATGGGATTTCCCCATGTATTTCACCCGGAAGCATATAGGGGGGGGGGCTGGGTTCGAAAAGTCGACCCCCTCCGAACCATACCGATGGCCTAGGAATCCGTTGGCGAGGCCGGTTTTCGAATCCGAATTCAAGCGGGCGTAACCCTAACCCTAATTTGGTTTTTCCCCCTATGGGTTTTTCCCATGTATTTCACCCAGAAGCATAGAGGGGGGTGGGTTTGAAAAGTTGAACCCCTCCTAACCATAGCGATTGGCTAGGAATCCGTTGGCGAGGTCGATTTTCCAATCCGAATTCAAGGGGGCGTAACCCTAACCTTAATTTGGTTTTCCCCCCTATGGGATTTCCCCATGTATTTCATCCGGAAGCATAGAGGGGGGTGGGTTCGAAAAGTCGACCCCCTCCTAACCATACCGATGGGCTAGGAATCCATAGGCGAGGTCGGTTTTCCAATCCGAATTAAAGCGGGCATAACCCTAACCCTAATTTGATTTTTCCCCCTATGGGATTTCCCCATGTATTTCACCCGGAAGCATAGAGGGGGGTGGGTTCGAAAAGTCGACCCCCTCCTAACCATACCGATGCGCTAGGAATCCGTTGGCGATGTCGGTTTTCCAATCCGAATTCAAGCGGGCGTAACCCTAACCCTAATTTGTTTTTCCCCCTATGGGATTTCCCCATGTATTTCACCCGGAAGCAAAGAGGGGGGTGGGTTTGAAAAGTCCACCCACTCCTACCCATACCGATGGGCTAGGAATCCGTTGGCGAGGTCGGTTTTCCAATCTGAATTCAAGCGGGCGTAACCCTAACCCTAATTTGGTTTCCCCCCCTATGGGATTTCCCCATGTATTTCACCCGGAAGCTTAGAGGGGGGTGGGTTCGAAAAGTCGACCCCCTCCTAACCATACCGATGGGCTAGGAATCCGTTGGCGAGGTCGGTTTTCCAATCCGAATTCAAGCGGGCGTAACCCTAACCCTAATTTGGTTTTCCCCCCTATGGGATTTCCCCATGTATTTCACCCGGAAGCATAGAGGGGGGTGGGTTCAAAAAGTCGACCCCCTCCTAACCATACCGATGGCCTAGGAATCCGTTGGCGAGGTCAGTTTTCGAATCTGAATTCAAGCAGGCGTAACCCTAACCCTAATTTGGTTTTTCCCCCCTATGGGATTTCCCCATGTATTTCACCCGGAACCATAGAGGGGGGTGGGTTAGAAAAGTCAACCCCCTCCTAACCATACCGATGGCCTAGGAATCCGTTGGCGAGGTCGGTTTTCGAATCTGAATTCAAGCGGGCGTAACCCTAACCCTAATTTGGTTTTTCCCCCTATGGGATTTCCCCATGTATTTCACCCGGAAGCATAGAGGGGGGTGGGTTCGAAAAGTTGACCCCCTCCTAACCATAGCGATGGGTTAGGAATCCGTTGGCGAGGTCGGTTTTCCAATCCGAATTCAAGCGGGCGTAACCCTAACCCTAATTTGGTTTTTCCCCCTATGGGATTTCCCCATGTATTTCACACGGAAGCATAGAGGGGGGTGGGTTCGAAAAGTTGACCCCCTCCTAACCATAGCGATGGGTTAGGAATCCGTTGGCGAGGTCGGTTTTCCAATCCGAATTCAAGCGGGCGTAACCCTAACCCTAATTTGGTTTTTCCCCCTATGTGATTTCCCCATGTATTTCACCCGGAAGCATAGAGGGGGGTGGGTTTGAAAAGTCGACCCACTCCTAACCATACAAATGGGCTAGGAATCCGTTGGCGAGGTCGGTTTTCCAATCCGAATTCAAGCGGGCGTAACCCTAACCCTAATTTGGTTTTCCCCCCTATGGGATTTCCCCATGTATTTCACCCGGAAGCATAGAGGGGGGTGGGTTCGAAAAGTCGACCCCCTCCTAACCATACCGATGGCCTAGGAATCCATAGGCGAGGTCGGTTTTCCAATCCGAATTAAAGCGGGCGTAACCCTAACCCTAATTTTATTTTTCCCCCTATGGGATTTCCCCATGTATTTCACCCGGAAGCATAGAGGGGGGTGGGTTCGAAAAGTCGACCCCCTCCTAACCATACCGATGGCCTAGGAATCCGTTGGCGAGGTCGGTTTTCGAATCTGAATTCAAGCGGGCGTAACCCTAAACCTAATTTGGTTTTTCCCCCTATGGGATTTCCCCATGTATTTCACCCGGAAGCATAGAGGGGGGTGGGTTCGAAAAGTTGACCACCTCCTAACCAGAGCGATGGGTTAGGAATCCGTTGGCGAGGTCGGTTTTCAAATCCGAATTCAAGCGGGCGTAACCCTAACCCTAATTTGGTTTTTCCCCCTATGGGATTTCCCCATGTATTTCACCCGGAAGCATAGAGAGGGGTGGGTTTGAAAAGGGGACAAAATGAACTTGTTTGGAGAAAAGATCGGTAACGACCCAAATAACGGTATAGCCCTGACTAGGCGGAAGGTCAACTATAAAGTCCATTGAAATTTCCTTCCAAGGTCTCTCTGGCGTAGCTACAGACTGGAGGAGTCCATGTGGCTTCCCCTCGCTAGTTTTCTGCTTAGCTGCCATGGAAACGGGGAGGGTGGGGGGCGTTGGGATGAGTGTGTTCTGCTGGTGGACAATGTTGATGGTTGGTGTTATCTCTTGGTTAACGGACCTGCATTCCAGGATGGTGAAGACCTGCCCACCTGATGTTGGAGACGAAAGCATATTGGACAATGCAAAGGGGGGGTTTGGGGATTGGGATGGGCTTAAGCTTAATACTTTCTGTTCGCGCCTAAACTATTCACTCTCAGCTTCACTTGGTCTGTAAGCTATTGTTACTTAGTAAAAGGAGCCTTATTCATTTCAAAACAATGTCTAAGTGTGGTCTTTCCTAAGCCAACGAAGAAGCAGGCCTGACAGAAAGCTGAGAGTCTCAAAAACCGTGACCTGATGTCGGACCCTTCACAAGAGGAGCCTCCGTTGGTGGAGGTCCTGCCTGAAACAATTATGGGAGCAGAAGCATCGCATCCTCCTGTTCAATCTGAAGAGACCAGGTCAGTGATGGATTGTTTGGCTGGCCTAGATCTTAATCTGCCAGCCGAAGATTCAGTCAAACCAAAACGTTGGTCCGAAGGGGTAGGAATGACTGGGGTAAACGTCTCCAGGCGTCGTCTTTCCCCAAAGAGGGTCATTCCGGAGCTCTTAAGAGAAGAAAGGGAGTTGAAAGATATGGCCCAGGATTTACTTCGCCAGGCAGACGAGAAACGGGAAGCCCTGGAAAAAATCTGGGGGAGGGAGGCGGAACGCAAACAGCCAAAAGAATCACATGCAGCTACTGCCAGACAAAGCAGGAGTTCAACACCATCCCCCCCTCCCCGGGCCAGCAGGGAATTGCGGAGAGAAGTCAATCCCACTTCTCCCCGCCGACTTGCAAAACTTCCTCCTTTGGGTGTAAAATACGACGGAAGTGCCGACAAACTGGCGTTCTTTCTAATTCACGTCGATAATTTCATGCAGTTTTACGCAGCTGATTTGGACGATGAAATCAAAATCAGAATTGTTTCTATGACCTTAGAAGATCAAGCTTCTAAGTGGCTGGTTTCATTGCATAATTGCCGCTCACCCGCGCTGCGGGATTTCGATCGCTTCATGAATGCTCTTAGAAGGCGTTTCGAAGACCCCCGTGTTGAAAGGAAAGCTAAAATGAAATTGAAAACCTTACAACAGGGGGGCATGACTGTCCAGGCTTACACGCAGATTTTCCAGGAGTTATCGGTGGTTATGACTGGTTATAGTGACCAAGCTCTGATGGACATTTATGTTGAAGGGCTAAATAAGGACATTTATCAAACATGTGTGAACAGATTTCGCCCCGAGACTTTAAATGAATGGATAGATCTCGCTTCAGATGTTGAGTTGGATCAAGCCCAGGATCCAGTCCGTCCGGAGAAAAAACCACAGAAAGACAGCCCCAAATCTCACTCCCCTGAGAAGGATGCCCACTTGCAAAGGGGGGGGGAGAACAACCCAGCCTCGCTCAGGCAGTTGTTATCGCTGTGGAAAGGAGGGGTACTGGGCCGACAAATGCAGATCAAGACCACCTCCACGCCCACCCTCCTCTTCGGACCGGAAGCATCCAAAGACGCCAACCGCGCGCACTAAACCGGCCATGAGTGGGGTGGAGCCTATCAATCTCTCTGCTGACCAGCCCAGCGCTCACCCTGATGACTGGGAGGCGTCTTCAGACTCTTCTGACGACAATCTGGTGAGTCATCGCTCCGGGCCCCTTTATATTAATTTAAAGCTTTTAGCTCCATCTACTGGACGTACGTGCAATGTGCAGGCTCTCATTGATTCTGGTTGTTCAAAATGTCTCATAAGCCAAGACATTGTGTCTTCGATGGGTTTTCATCTAAAGACCCTAAAAACTCTCATAGCCTTTTGCCAAATGGATGGTTCTGTAGCTGGGGGAACCCCAGCATCTTTTATCACCGAACCAATTCAGGTTTCTATAGGCACTGGTCATACTGAGACCATCAACTTTATTGTAACTGCCATTGCCGATAATGCTGTAATTTTGGGGGTCAATTGGCTTCGTAAATGGAATCCTCTAATAAACTGGAAGGAAGGCTGGGTACGCATACCTTTATCCTTACCTGAACATACCTCTCTACCATCAGAAGTTGATCATCCACCACCTAGTAACCCACCTCCCTTAATTGAATCTGCTGCACCTTTGTTGGATTTTCCGTCACCTGAAGTCATACCAGGCGAGGAGAAAATTCCCAAAGAATATTGGGACCTAAAGGATGCTTTCAGTGAAAGATCTTGTGATTCCCTTCCTCCTCATAGAGCTACTGATTGTTCAATTGATTTCCTTCCTGGGGTTCAATTATCTAAACCTCGCATGTACTCCATGACCCCACGGGAGATGGAGGAATTACGTAAATTCATCGATAAAAACCTTCAACGGGGTTTCATTGAACCAGCTAGGCCACGTGTAGCTGCGCCAGTTATGTTTAGGGAGAAAAAAGATGGTACTCTGAGATTAGTACAAGACTACTCCTATCTAAACACCATTTGTGAACACAATATCTACCCCCTTCCGCTTATGAAGGACATGCTTGCTCACCTAGCTACCGGTAAAATCTTTACTAAACTGGACTTACGTGAGGCCTATTACAGGGTCAGAATTAAAGAGGGGGACGAATGGAAAACCGCTTTTAACTGCCCGCTTGGATGTTTTCAATTTAAAGTCCTTCCTTTTGGTCTTCAAGGTGCCCCTTCTGTATTTATGCAACTAATAAATGAGGTTCTCCACGAGCACCTTTACAAGGGAGTTATTGTCTATATTGATGACATAATGGTTTACTCACAAACACATGACGAGCATGTTAAACTGGTGCGCTCGGTATTAAACAAACTACGTTCCGCCGAACTTTACGCCAAGCTCTCTAAATGTGAGTTTCACCAGGAAACAATTGACTACTTGGGCTACCGCATCTCTTCTGAGGGAATTGAAATGGATCCTGCTAAAGTCAAGGCAGTGACGGAGTGGGCTCCTCCCCGTACTCGTAAACAACTACAGAGTTTTTTGGGATTTGCAAATTTTTACCGCCAATTTATTCCGTCATTCGCCAACATTGCCTTACCCATTACAAACCTACTAAAAACAAAAGGAGAAGGTAAACCTCGTCCAGGATCTCCGCTTAAATGGACCATGGAATGTCAAGCCGCTTTCGAGAAGCTTAAACGTTTGTTTGCGGCTGAACCTGTTCTTAAACACCCCGATGTAAATTCCCCGTTTGTAATTCAAGCGGATGCCAGTGATGTCGCTGTGGGAGCGGTCCTATTACAACTCAACCACCGTGGCCAATTGCAACCCTGTGCCTACACCTCTCGGAAACTCACTACGTCCGAACGTGGTTGGGCGATTTGGGAAAAGGAGGCTTTTGCTGTTCGTTGGGCTCTCATGACTTGGCGTCATTTTCTTGAGGGCGCTCCCCATCCATTTGAGGTCTGGACGGACCATAAAAATTTGGAAGCTCTTACCTCCTCGCGGAAATTGTCCCCAAGGCAACTTCGCTGGGCTCACTACTTCCATCGTTTCAATTTCCACCTTAAATATATTCCGGGCGGAAAGAATTTCATGGCTGATGCGCTTTCCAGATTACCACAATATGATGTTTCTAAACTCACTATTGTTCAGCCCATTATACCACTCACTTTACCAGCTTCTCCAGTATCTACTAGAAGTCATGCTACAGTCCAAACTACTCCACCTGCAGACCTGATTGCTCGTATTAGGGACGAACTACTTACTGATGAATGGTATTCCGCACATTCTGGTGATTGTACCATTAGAGACGATCTTCCCTGGATTGGCTCAAAGATTTATGTACCTGCTACATTACGTCCTTTTGTCTTGCAACGCGCACATGACTCACGTTTAGCTGGCCATTTCGGCTTCGTTAAGACTGTACATCTTGTCAAAAGACAGTTCTGGTGGCCCTCACTGAAGAAAGATGTTGAATCTTATATTGCCAGTTGCCCCGTATGTGCGGCTTCCAAACGTGCGCCGGGGAAGCCACATGGACTCCTCCAGTCTGTAGCTACGCCAGAGAGACCTTGGAAGGAAATTTCAATGGACTTTATAGTTGACCTTCCGCCTAGTCAGGGCTATACCGTTATTTGGGTCGTTACCGATCTTTTCTCCAAACAAGTTCATTTTGTCCCCTGTACAAAAATTCCTTCTTCCAAATCTCTGGCTCGATTATTCGTTTCTCATATCTATCGCTTTCATGGCGTCCCGCAACACATCATCTCTGATAGGGGTACTCAATTTACTTCTCTTTTTTGGAAAGAGTTTTTGAGACTGATTGGCTCCGCCCAGAGCTTAAGCTCCGCCTACCACCCTCAGACGAATGGCTCTTGTGAAAGGGTTAATTCCGTGTTGGAGCAATACTTACGTTGCTTTATTAATTTTCAACAGGATGATTGGGCTGATCTCCTCATACATGCCGAAGTGGCATATAATAACTCCGTTCACTCCAGTACGAATATGACCCCTTTTAAAATCATCTACGGACAAGACTTTGTACCCATCCCTGAACTGCCTCATGACTCGCCGACAGTCCCCTCGTTAGCCGAATGGTCCTCTAGGCTGTCTTCTGTCTGGCCAGTTCTCCGGAAAACTTTGAACGATGCCCATGACTCGCACAAATTGTACGCTGACAGGAAACGGGCGGTTCCCCCCTCCTACAAAGTTGGTGATCAAGTTTATGTATCTACCAAGAATTTAGATAGCCCCCAGAGATGCAGGAAACTGGGTCCCAAGTTTGTTGGTCCTTTCACAATAACCAAGATCATCAGCTCTGTGTCGGTCCGTTTGGATCTCCCAAAGACCTACCGGCGATTATACCCTGTGTTCCATGTTCACCTGCTGAAACCTGCACGTACCTCGCATCTCCGCAAACCTTTGCCTGATACACCTGCACCTACCATGGTGGGTGGGCACCAGCACTATGAAGTCCGTGATATTTTGGACTCTAGAATCCGCAGAAATAAGACTCAGTTCCTAGTCATGTGGAAAGATTTTCCCCCTTCTCACAACGAATGGGTGGATAAAGAGCATCTCAAAGCTCCTAAACTGGTACGCCAGTTTTATGCCAAGTATCCGCACAAACCCTGACTTTTTTCCCCTCTCCTATCTGTTGTTTTGTCTGTCCTTCTTTGTCTTTCAGGTGTAGCCTTTCGTGTTCCGCATGCTGTCCCGGATTTCCCGCTCTTCCTGGAGGAGGTCCGGATGTCAGCCTCGCTAGTTTTCTGCTTAGCTGCCATGGAAACGGGGAGGGTGGGGGGCGTTGGGATGAGTGTGTTCTGCTGGTGGACAATGTTGATGGTTGGTGTTATCTCTTGGTTAACGGACCTGCATTCCAGGATGGTGAAGACCTGCCCACCTGATGTTGGAGACGAAAGCATATTGGACAATGCAAAGGGGGGGTTTGGGGATTGGGATGGGCTTAAGCTTAATACTTTCTGTTCGCGCCTAAACTATTCACTCTCAGCTTCACTTGGTCTGTAAGCTATTGTTACTTAGTAAAAGGAGCCTTATTCATTTCAAAACAATGTCTAAGTGTGGTCTTTCCTAAGCCAACGAAGAAGCAGGCCTGACACCCATGTATTTCACCCGGAAGCATAGAGGGGGGTGGGTTCGAAAAGTTGACCACCTCCTAACCATACCAATGGGCTAGGAATCCATTGGCGAGGTCGGTTTTCCAATCCGAATTCAAGCGGGCGTAACCCTAACCCTAATTTGGTTTTCCCCCCTATGGGATTTCCCCATGTATTTCACCCGGAAGCATAGAAGGGGGTCGGTTCGAAAAGTCGACCCCCTCCTAACCATACCGATGGGCTAGGAATCCGTTGGCGAGGTCGGTTTTCCAATCCGAATTCAAGTGGGCGTAACCCTAACCCTAATTTGGTTTTCCCCCCTATGGAATTTCCCCATGTATTTCACCCGGAAGCATAGAGGGGGGTGGGTTCGAAAAGTCGACCCCCTCCTAACCATACCGATGGCCTAGGAATCCGTTGGCGAGGTCGGTTTTCGAATCTGAATTCAAGCCGGCGTAACCCTAACCCTAATTTGGTTTTTCCCCCCCTATGGGATTTCCCCATGTATTTCACCCGGAAGCATAGAGGGGGGTGGGTTCGAAAAGTCGACCCCCTCCTAACCATACCGATGGCCTAGGAATCCGTTGGCGAGGTCGGTTTTCGAATCTGAATTCAAGCGGGCGTAACCCTAACCCTAATTTGGTTTTTCCCCCTATGGGATTTCCCCATGTATTTCACCCGGAAGCATAGGGGGGGGTATGTTCGAAAAGTTGACCTCCTCCTAACCATAGCGATGGGTTAGGAATCCGTTGGCGAGGTCGGTTTTCCAATCCGAATTCAAGCGGGCGTAACCCTAACCCTAATTTGGTTTTTCCCCCTATGTGATTTCCCCATGTATTTCACCCGGAAGCATAGAGGGGGGTGGTTTGAAAAGTTGACCCACTCCTAACCATACAGATGGGCAAGGAATCCGTTGGCGAGGTCGGTTTTCCAATCCGAATTCAAGCGGGCGTAACCCTAACCCTAATTTGGTTTTCCCCCCTATGGGATTTCCCCATGTATTTCACCCGGAAGCATAGAGGGGGGTGGGTTCGAAAAGTCGACCCCCTCCTAACCATATCGATGGGCTAGGAATCCGTTGGCGAGGTCGGTTTTCCAATCCGAATTCAAGCGGGTGTAACCCTAACCCTAATTTGGTTTTCCCCCTATGGGATTTCCCCATGTATTTCACCCGGAAGCATAGAGGGGGGTGAGTTCGAAAAGTCGACCCCCTCCTAACCATACCGATGGCCTAGGAATCCATTGGCGAGGTCGGTTTTCGAATCTGAATTCAAGCGGGCGTAACCCTAACCCTAATTTGGTTTTCCCCCCTATGGGATTTCCCCATGTATTTCACCCGGAAGCATAGAGGGGGGAGGGTTCGAAAAGTCGACCCCCTCCTAACCATACCGATGGCTTAGGAATCCGTTGGCGAGGTCGGTTTTCGAATCTGAATTCAAGCAGGCGTAACCCTAACCCTAATTTGGTTTTTTCCCCTATGGGATTTCCCCATGTATTTCACCCGGAAGCATAGTGGGGGGTGGGTTCGAAAAGTTGACCCCCTCCTAACCATAGCGATGGGTTAGGAATCCGTTGGCGAGGTCGGTTTTCCAATCCGAATTCAAGCGGGCGTAACCCTAACCCTAATTTGGTTTTTCCCCCTATGGGATTTCCCCATGTATTTCACCCGGAAGCATAGAGGGGGGTAGGTTTGAAAAGTCGACCCACTCCTAACCATACAGATGGGCTAGGAATCCGTTGGCGAGGTGGGTTTTCGAATCTGAATTCAAGCAGGCGTAACCCTAACCCTAATTTGGTTTTTCCCCCTATGGGATTTCCCCATGTATTTCACCTGGAAGCATAGAGGGGGGTGGGTTTGAAAAGTTGACCCCCTACTAACCATAGAGATGGGTTAGGAATCCGTTGGCGAGGTCGATTTTCCAATCCGGTTTCAAGCGGGCGTAACCCTAACCCTAATTTGGTTTTTCCCCCTATGGGATTTCCCCATGTATTTCACCCGGAAGCATAGAGGGGGGTAGGTTCAAAAAGTCAACCCCCTCCTAACCATACCGATGGGCTAGGAATCCGTTGGCGAGGTCGGTTTTCCAATCCCAATTCAAGCGGGCGTAACCCTAACCCTAATTTGGTTTTTCCCCCTATGGGATTTCCCCATGTATTTCACCCGGAAGCATAGAGGGGTGTGGGTCCGAAAAGTCGACCCCCTCCTAACCATACCGATGGGCTAGGAATCCGTTGGCGAGGTCGGTTTTCCAATCTGAATTCAAGCGGGCGTAACCCTAACCCTAATTTGGTTTTTCCCCCTATGGGATTTCCCCATGTATTTCACCCGGAAGCATAGAGGGGGGTGGGTTCGAAAAGTCGACCCCCTCCTAACCATAGTGATGGGTTAGGAATCCGTTGGCGAGGTCGGTTTTCGAATCTGAATTCAAGCGGGCGTAACCCTAACCCTAATTTGGTTTTTCCCTCCTTTGGGATTTCCCCATGTATTTCACCTGGAAGCATAGAGGGGGGTGGGTTCGAAAAGTCGACCCCCTCCTAACCATACCGATGGGCTAGGAAGCCGTTGGCGAGGTCGGTTTTCCAATCCGAATTCAAGCGGGCGTAACCCTAACCCTAATTTGGGTTTTCCCCCTATGGGATTTCCCCATGTATTTCACCCGGAAGCATAGAGGGGGGTGGGTTCGAAAAGTCGACCCCCTCCTAACCATAGCGATAGGCTAGGAATCCATTGGCGAGGTCGATTTTCCAATCCGAATTCAAACGGGCATAACCCTAACCCTAATTTGGTTTTTCCCCCTATGGGATTTCCCCATGTATTTCACCCAGAAGCATAGAGGTGGGTGGGTTCGAAAAGTCGACCCCCTCCTAACCATACCGATGGGCTAGGAATCCGTTGGCGAGGTCGGTTTTCCAATCCCAATTCAAGCGGGCGTAACCCTAACCCTAATTTGGTTTTTCCCCCTATGGGATTTCCCCATGTATTTCACCCGGAAGCATAGAGGGGTGTGGGTCCGAAAAGTCGACCCCCTCCTAACCATACCGATGGGCTAGGAATCCGTTGGCGAGGTCGGTTTTCCAATCTGAATTCAAGCGGGCGTAACCCTAACCCTAATTTGGTTTTTCCCCCTATGGGATTTCCCCATGTATTTCACCCGGAAGCATAGAGGGGGGTGGGTTCGAAAAGTCGACCCCCTCCTAACCATAGTGATGGGTTAGGAATCCGTTGGCGAGGTCGGTTTTCGAATCTGAATTCAAGCGGGCGTAACCCTAACCCTAATTTGGTTTTTCCCTCCTTTGGGATTTCCCCATGTATTTCACCTGGAAGCATAGAGGGGGGTGGGTTCGAAAAGTCGACCCCCTCCTAACCATACCGATGGGCTAGGAAGCCGTTGGCGAGGTCGGTTTTCCAATCCGAATTCAAGCGGGCGTAACCCTAACCCTAATTTGGGTTTTCCCCCTATGGGATTTCCCCATGTATTTCACCCGGAAGCATAGAGGGGGGTGGGTTCGAAAAGTCGACCCCCTCCTAACCATAGCGATAGGCTAGGAATCCATTGGCGAGGTCGATTTTCCAATCCGAATTCAAACGGGCATAACCCTAACCCTAATTTGGTTTTTCCCCCTATGGGATTTCCCCATGTATTTCACCCAGAAGCATAGAGGTGGGTGGGTTCGAAAAGTCGACCCCCTCCTAACCATACCGATGGGCTAGGAATCCGTTGGCGAGGTCGGTTTTCCAATCCGAATTCAAGCGGGCGTAACCCGAACCCTAATTTGGTTTTCGCCCCTATGGGATTTCCCCATGTATTTCACCCGGAAACATAGAGGGGGGTGGGTTCGAAAAGTCGACCCCCTCCTAACCATACCGATGGGCTAGGAATCCATTGGCGAGGTCGGTTTTCCAATCCAAATTCAAGCGGGCGTAACTTTAACCCTAATTTGGTTTTCCCCCTTATGGGATTTCCCCATGTATTTCACCCGGAAGCATAGAGGGGGGTGGGTTCGAAAAGTCGAACCCTCCTAACCATACCGATGGCCTAGGAATCCGTTGGCGAGGTCGGTTTTCGAATCTGAATTCAAGCGGGCGTAACCCTAACCCTAATTTGGTTTTTCCCCCTATGGGATTTCCCCATGTATTTCACCCGGAAGCATAGAGGGGGGTGGGTTCGAAAAGTCGACCCCCTCCTAACCATACCGATGGGCTAGGAATCAGTTGGCAAGGTCGGTTTTCCAATCCAAATTCAAGCGGGCGTAACCCTAACCCTAATTTGGTTTTCCCCCCTATGGGATTTCCCCATGTATTTCACTCGGAAGCATAGAGGGGGGTGGGTTCGAAAAGTCGACCCCCTCCTAACCATACCGATGGCCTAGGAATCCGTTGGCGAGGTCGGTTTTCTAATCTGAATTCAAGCGGGCGTAACCCTAACCCTAATTTGGTTTTTCCCCCTATGGGATTTCCCCATGTATTTCACTCGGAAGCATAGAAGGGGGTGGGTTCGAAAAGTTGACCCCCTCCTAACCATAGCGATGGGTTAGGAATCCGTTGGCGAGGTCGGTTTTCCAATCCGAATTCAAGCGGGCGTAACCCTAACCCTAATTTGGTTTTTCCCCCTATGGGATTTCCCCATGTATTTCACCCGGAAGCATAGAGGGGTGTGGGTCCGAAAAGTCGACCCCCTCCTAACCATACCGATGGGCTAGGAATCCGTTGGCGAGGTCGGTTTTCCAATCTGAATTCAAGCGGGCGTAACCCTAACCCTAATTTGGTTTTTCCCCCTATGGGATTTCCCCATGTATTTCACCCGGAAGCATAGAGGGGGGTGGGTTCGAAAAGTCGACCCCCTCCTAACCATACCAATGGGCTAGGAATCCGTTGGCGAGGTCGGTTTTCCAATCCAAATTCAAGCGGGCGTAACTCTAACCCTAATTTGGTTTTCCCCCGTATGGGATTTCCCCATGTATTTCACCCGGAAGCATAGAGGGGGGTGGGTTCGAAAAGTCGACCCCCTCCAAACCATACCGATGGGCTAGGAATCCGTTGGCGAGGTCGGTTTTCCAATCCGAATTCAAGCGGGCGTAACCCTAACCCTAATTTGGTTTTCCCCCCTATGGGATTTCCCCATGTATTTCACCCGGAAGGATAGAGGGGGGTGGGTTCGAAAAGTCGACCCCCTCCTAACCATACCGATGGCCTAGGAATCTGTTGGCGAGGTCAGTTTTCGAATCTGAATTCAAGCGGGCGTAACCCTAACCCTAATTTGGTTTTTCCCCCTATGGGATTTCCCCATGTATTTCACCCGGAAGCATAGAGGGGGGTGGGTTCGAAAAGTTGACCCCCTCCTAACCATAGCGATGGGTTAGGAATCCGTTGGCGAGGTCGGTTTTCCAATCCGAATTCAAGCGGGCGTAACCCTAACCCTAATTTGGTTTTTCCCCCTATGGGATTTCCCCATGTATTTCACCCAGAAGCATAGATGGGGGTGGGTTCGAAAAGTCGACCCACTCCTAACCATACCGATGGCCTAGGAATCCGTTGGCGAGGTCGGTTTTCCAATCCGAATTCAAGCGGGCGTAACCCGAACCCTAATTTGGTTTTTCCCCCTATGGGATTTCCCCATGTATTTCACCCGGAAGCATAGAGGGGTGTGGGTCCGAAAAGTCGACCCCCTCCTAACCATACCGATGGGCTAGGAATCCGTTGGCGAGGTCGGTTTTCCAATCTGAATTCAAGCGGGCGTAACCCTAACCCTAATTTGGTTTTTCCCCTTATGGGATTTCCCCATGTATTTCACCCGGAAGCATAGAGGGGGGTGGGTTCGAAAAGTCGACCCCCTCCTAACCATACCGATGGCCTAGGAATCCATTGGCGAGGTCGGTTTTCCAATCTGAATTCAAGCAGGCGTAACCCTAACCCTAATTTGGTTTTTCCCCCTATGGGATTTCCCCATGTATTTCACCTGGAAGCATAGAGGGGGGTGGGTTTGAAAAGTTGACCCCCTACTAACCATAGAGATGGGTTAGGAATCCGTTGGCGAGGTCGATTTTCCAATCCGGTTTCAAGCGGGCGTAACCCTAACCCTAATTTGGTTTTTCCCCCTATGGGATTTCCCCATGTATTTCACCCGGAAGCATAGAGGGGGGTAGGTTCAAAAAGTCAACCCCCTCCTAACCATACCGATGGGCTAGGAATCCGTTGGCGAGGTCGGTTTTCCAATCCCAATTCAAGCGGGCGTAACCCTAACCCTAATTTGGTTTTTCCCCCTATGGGATTTCCCCATGTATTTCACCCGGAAGCATAGAGGGGTGTGGGTCCGAAAAGTCGACCCCCTCCTAACCATACCGATGGGCTAGGAATCCATTGGCGAGGTCAGTTTTCCAATCCAAATTCAAGCGGGCGTAACTTTAACCCTAATTTGGTTTTCCCCCTTATGGGATTTCCCCATGTATTTCACCCGGAAGCATAGAGGGGGGTGGGTTCGAAAAGTCGAACCCTCCTAACCATACCGATGGCCTAGGAATCCGTTGGCGAGGTCGGTTTTCGAATCTGAATTCAAGCGGGCGTAACCCTAACCCTAATTTGGTTTTTCCCCCTATGGGATTTCCCCATGTATTTCACCCGGAAGCATAGAGGGGGGTGGGTTCGAAAAGTCGACCCCCTCCTAACCATACCGATGGGCTAGGAATCAGTTGGCAAGGTCGGTTTTCCAATCCAAATTCAAGCGGGCGTAACCCTAACCCTAATTTGGTTTTCCCCCCTATGGGATTTCCCCATGTATTTCACTCGGAAGCATAGAGGGGGGTGGGTTCGAAAAGTCGACCCCCTCCTAACCATACCGATGGCCTAGGAATCCGTTGGCGAGGTCGGTTTTCTAATCTGAATTCAAGCGGGCGTAACCCTAACCCTAATTTGGTTTTTCCCCCTATGGGATTTCCCCATGTATTTCACTCGGAAGCATAGAAGGGGGTGGGTTCGAAAAGTTGACCCCCTCCTAACCATAGCGATGGGTTAGGAATCCGTTGGCGAGGTCGGTTTTCCAATCCGAATTCAAGCGGGCGTAACCCTAACCCTAATTTGGTTTTTCCCCCTATGGGATTTCCCCATGTATTTCACCCGGAAGCATAGAGGGGTGTGGGTCCGAAAAGTCGACCCCCTCCTAACCATACCGATGGGCTAGGAATCCGTTGGCGAGGTCGGTTTTCCAATCTGAATTCAAGCGGGCGTAACCCTAACCCTAATTTGGTTTTTCCCCCTATGGGATTTCCCCATGTATTTCACCCGGAAGCATAGAGGGGGGTGGGTTCGAAAAGTCGACCCCCTCCTAACCATACCAATGGGCTAGGAATCCGTTGGCGAGGTCGGTTTTCCAATCCAAATTCAAGCGGGCGTAACTCTAACCCTAATTTGGTTTTCCCCCCTATGGGATTTCCCCATGTATTTCACCCGGAAGCATAGAGGGGGGTGGGTTCGAAAAGTCGACCCCCTCCAAACCATACCGATGGGCTAGGAATCCGTTGGCGAGGTCGGTTTTCCAATCCGAATTCAAGCGGGCGTAACCCTAACCCTAATTTGGTTTTCCCCCCTATGGGATTTCCCCATGTATTTCACCCGGAAGGATAGAGGGGGGTGGGTTCGAAAAGTCGACCCCCTCCTAACCATACCGATGGCCTAGGAATCTGTTGGCGAGGTCAGTTTTCGAATCTGAATTCAAGCGGGCGTAACCCTAACCCTAATTTGGTTTTTCCCCCTATGGGATTTCCCCATGTATTTCACCCGGAAGCATAGAGGGGGGTGGGTTCGAAAAGTTGACCCCCTCCTAACCATAGCGATGGGTTAGGAATCCGTTGGCGAGGTCAGTTTTCGAATATGAATTCAAGCGGGCGTAACCCTAATCCTAATTTGGTTTTTCCCCCTATGGGATTTCCCCATGTATTTCCCCCGGAAGCATAGAGGGGAGTGGGTTCGAAAAGTTGACCCCCTCCTAACCATAGCGATGGGTTAGGAATCCGTTGGCGAGGTCGGTTTTCCAATCCGAATTCAAGCGGGCGTAACCCTAACCCTAATTTGGTTTTTCCCCCTATGGGATTTCCCCATGTATTTCACCCAGAAGCATAGATGGGGGTGGGTTCGAAAAGTCGACCCACTCCTAACCATACCGATGGCCTAGGAATCCGTTGGCGAGGTCGGTTTTCCAATCCGAATTCAAGCGGGCGTAACCCGAACCCTAATTTGGTTTTTCCCCCTATGGGATTTCCCCATGTATTTCACCCAGAAGCATAGAGGTGGGTGGGTTCGAAAAGTCGACCCCCTCCTAACCATACCGATGGGCTAGGAATCCGTTGGCGAGGTCGGTTTTCCAATCCGAATTCAAGCGGGCGTAACCCGAACCCTAATTTGGTTTTCGCCCCTATGGGATTCCCCCTATGGGATTTCACCCGGAAGCATAGAGGGGGGTGGGTTCGAAAAGTTGACCCCCTCCTAACCATAGCGATGGGTTAGGAATCCATTGGCGAGGTCGGTTTTCCAATCCGAATTCAAGCGGGCGTAACCCTAACCCTAATTTGGTTTTTCCCCCTATGGGATTTCCCCATGTATTTCACCCGGAAGCATAGAGGGGTGTGGGTCCGAAAAGTCGACCCCCTCCTAACCATACCGATGGGCTAGGAATCCGTTGGCGAGGTCGGTTTTCCAATCTGAATTCAAGCGGGCGTAACCCTAACCCTAATTTGGTTTTTCCCCTTATGGGATTTCCCCATGTATTTCACCCGGAAGCATAGAGGGGGGTGGGTTCGAAAAGTCGACCCCCTCCTAACCATACCGATGGGCTAGGAATCCGTTGGCGAGGTCGGTTTTCCAATCCAAATTCAAGCGGGCGTAACCCTAACCCTAATTTGGTTTTCCCCCTTATGGGATTTCCCCATGTATTTCACTCGGAAGCATAGAGGGGGGTGGGTTCGAAAAGTCGACCCCCTCCTAACCATACCGATGGCCTAGGAATCCATTGGCGAGGTCGGTTTTCTAATCTGAATTCAAGCGGGCGTAACCCTAACCCTAATTTGGTTTTTCCCCCTATGGGATTTCCCCATGTATTTCACTCGGAAGCATAGAAGGGGGTGGGTTCGAAAAGTTGACCCCTTCCTAACCATAGCGATGGGTTAGGAATCCGTTGGAGAGGTCGGTTTTCCAATCCGAATTCAAGCGGGTGTAACCCTAACCCTAATTTGGTTTTTCCCCCTATGGGATTTCCCCATGTATTTCACCCGGAAGCATAGAGGGGTGTGGGTCCGAAAAGTCGACCCCCTCCTAACCATACCGATGGGCTAGGAATCCGTTGGCGAGGTCGGTTTTCCAATCTGAATTCAAGCGGGCGTAACCCTAACCCTAATTTGGTTTTTCCCCCTATGGGATTTCCCCATGTATTTCACCCGGAAGCATAGAGGGGGGTGGGTTCGAAAAGTCGACCCCCTCCTAACCATACCGATGGGCTAGGAATCCGTTGGCGAGGTCGGTTTTCCAATCCAAATTCAAGCGGGCGTAACTCTAACCCTAATTTGGTTTTCCCCCCTATGGGATTTCCCCATGTATTTCACCCGGAAGCATAGAGGGGGGTGGGTTCGAAAAGTCGACCCCCTCCAAACCATACCGATGGGCTAGGAATCCGTTGGCGAGGTCGGTTTTCCAATCCGAATTCAAGCAGGCGTAACCCTAACCCTAATTTGGTTTTCCCCCCTATGGGATTTCCCCATGAATTTCACCCGGAAGGATAGAGGGGTGGTGGGTTCGAAAAGTCGACCCCCTCCTAACCATACCGATGGCCTAGGAATCTGTTGGCGAGGTCGGTTTTCGAATCTGAATTCAAGCGGGCGTAACCCTAACCCTAATTTGGTTTTTCCCCCTATGGGATTTCCCCATGTATTTCACCCGGAAGCATAGAGGGGGGTGGGTTCAAAAAGTCGACCCCCTCCTAACCATACCGATGCCCTAGGAATCTGTTGGCGAGGTCAGTTTTCGAATCTGAATTCAAGCGGGCGTAACCCTAACCCTAATTTGGTTTTTCCCCCTATGGGATTTCCCCATGTATTTCACCCGGAAGCATAGAGGGGGGTGGGTTCGAAAAGTTGACCCCCTCCTAACCATAGCGATGGGTTAGGAATCCGTTGGCGAGGTCAGTTTTCGAATCTGAATTCAAGCGGGCGTAACCCTAACCCTAATTTGGTTTTTCCCCCTATGGGATTTCCCCATGTATTTCCCCCGGAAGCATAGAGGGGGGTGGGTTCGAAAAGTCGACCCCCTCCTAACCATAGCGATGGGTTAGGAATCCGTTGGCGAGGTCGGTTTTCCAATCCGAATTCAAGCGGGCGTAACCCTAACCCTAATTTGGTTTTTCCCCCTATGGGATTTCCCCATGTATTTCACCCAGAAGCATAGAGGGGGGTGGGTTCGAAAAGTCGACTCACTCCTAACCATACCGATGGGCTAGGAATCCGTTGGCGAGGTCGGTTTTCCAATCCGAATTCAAGCGGGCGTAACCCTAACCCTAATTTGGTTTTCCCCCCTATGGGATTTCCCCATGTATTTCACCCGGAAGGATAGAGGGGGGTGGGTTCGAAAAGTCGACCCCGTCCTAACCATACCGATGGGCTAGGAATCCGTTGGCGAGGTCAGTTTTCCAATCCGAATTCAAGCGGGCGTAACCCTAACCCTAATTTGGTTTTCCCCCCTATGGGATTTCCCCATGTATTTCACCCGGAAGCATAGAGGGGGGTGGGTTCGAAAAGTTGACCCCCTCCTAACCATACTGATGGCCTAGGAATCCGTTGGCGAGGTCGGTTTTTGAATCCGAATTCAAGCGGGCGTAACCCTAACCCTAATTTGGTTTTTCCCCCTATGGGATTTCCCCATGTATTTCACCCGGAAGCATAGAGGGGGGTGGGTTCGAAAAGTCGACCCCCTCCTAACCATACCGATGGCCTAGGAATCTGTTGGCGAGGTCGGTTTTCGAATCTGAATTCAAGCGGGCGTAACCCTAACCCTAATTTGGTTTTTCCCCCTATGGGATTTCCCCATGTATTTCACCCGGAAGCATAGAGGGGGGTGGGTTCGAAAAGTTGACCCCCTCCTAACCATACCGATGGGCTAGGAATCCATTGGCGAGGTCGGTTTTCCAATCCGAATTCAAGCGGGCGTAACCCTAACCCTAATTAGGTTTTCCCCCCTATGGGATTTCCCCATGTATTTCACCCGGAAGCATAGAGGGGGGTGGGTTCGAAAAGTCGACCCCCTCCTAACCATACCGATGGCCTAGGAATCCGTTGGCGAGGTCGGTTTTCCAATCTGAATTCAAGCGGGCGTAACCCTAACCCTAATTTGGTTTTTCCCTCCTATGGGATTTCCCCATGTATTTCACCCGGAAGCATAGAGGGGGGTGGGTTCGAAAAGTCGACCCCCTCCTAACCATACCGATGGGCTAGGAATCCGTTGGCGAGGTCGGTTTTCGAATCTGAATTCAAGCGGGCGTAACCCTAACCCTAATTTGGTTTTTCCCCCTATGGGATTTCCCCATGTATTTCACCCGGAAGCATAGATGGGGGTGGGTTTGAAAAGTCGACCCACTCCTAAACATACCGATGGGCTAGGAATCCGTTGGCGAGGTCGGTTTTCCAATCCGAATTCAAGCGGGAGTAACCCTAACCCTAATTTGGGTTTCCCCCCTATGGGATTTCCCCCGGAAGGATAGAGGGGGGTGGGTTCGAAAAGTCGATCCTGTCCTAACCATACCGATGGGCTAGGAATCCGTTGGCGAGGTCAGTTTTCCAATCCGAATTCAAGCGGGCGTAACCCTAACCCTAATTTGGTTTTCCCCCCTATGGGATTTCCCCATGTATTTCACCCGGAAGGATAGAGGGGGGTGGGTTCGAAAAGTCGACCCCGTCCTAACCATACCGATGGGCTAGGAATCCGTTGGCGAGGTCAGTTTTCCAATCCGAATTCAAGCGGGCGTAACCCTAACCCTAATTTGGTTTTCCCCCCTATGGGATTTCCCCATGTATTTCACCCGGAAGCATAGAGGGGGGTGGGTTCGAAAAGTTGACCCCCTCCTAACCATACTGATGGCCTAGGAATCCGTTGGCGAGGTCGGTTTTTGAATCCGAATTCAAGCGGGCGTAACCCTAACCCTAATTTGGTTTTTCCCCCTATGGGATTTCCCCATGTATTTCACCCGGAAGCATAGAGGGGGGTGGGTTCGAAAAGTCGACCCCCTCCTAACCATACCGATGGCCTAGGAATCTGTTGGCGAGGTCGGTTTTCGAATCTGAATTCAAGCGGGCGTAACCCTAACCCTAATTTGGTTTTTCCCCCTATGGGATTTCCCCATGTATTTCACCCGGAAGCATAGAGGGGGGTGGGTTCGAAAAGTTGACCCCCTCCTAACTTACCGATGGGCTAGGAATCCATTGGCGAGGTCGGTTTTCCAATCCGAATTCAAGCGGGCATAACCCTAACCCTAATTAGGTTTTCCCCCCTATGGGATTTCCCCATGTATTTCACCCGGAAGCATAGAGGGGGGTGGGTTCGAAAAGTCGACCCCCTCCTAACCATACCGATGGCCTAGGAATCCGTTGGCGAGGTCGGTTTTCCAATCTGAATTCAAGCGGGCGTAACCCTAACCCTAATTTGGTTTTTCCCTCCTATGGGATTTCCCCATGTATTTCACCCGGAAGCATAGAGGGGGGTGGGTTCGAAAAGTCGACCCCCTCCTAACCATACCGATGGGCTAGGAATCCGTTGGCGAGGTCGGTTTTCGAATCTGAATTCAAGCGGGCGTAACCCTAACCCTAATTTGGTTTTTCCCCCTATGGGATTTCCCCATGTATTTCACCCGGAAGCATAGAGGGGGGTGGGTTCGAAAAGTTGACCCCCTCCTAACCATAGCGATGGGTTAGGAATCCGTTGGCGCGGTCGGTTTTCCAATCCGAATTCAAGCGGGCGTAACCCTAACCCTAATTTGGTTTTTCCCCCTATGGGATTTCCCCATGTATTTCACCTGGAAGCATAGATGGGGGTGGGTTTGAAAAGTCGACCCACTCCTAAACATACCGATGGGCTAGGAATCCGTTGGCGAGGTCGGTTTTCCAATCCGAATTCAAGCGGGAGTAACCCTAACCCTAATTTGGGTTTCCCCCCTATGGGATTTCCCCCGGAAGGATAGAGGGGGGTGGGTTCGAAAAGTCGATCCTGTCCTAACCATACCGATGGGCTAGGAATCCGTTGGCGAGGTCAGTTTTCCAATCCGAATTCAAGCGGGCGTAACCCTAACCCTAATTTGGTTTTCCCCCCTATGGGATTTCCCCATGTATTTCACCCGGAAGCATAGAGGGGGGTGGGTTCGAAAAGTCGACCCCCTCCTAACCATACCGATGGCCTAGGAATCCGTTGGCGAGGTCGGTTTTCGAATCCGAATTCAAGCGGGCGTAACCCTAACCCTAATTTGGTTTTTCCCCCTATGGGATTTCCCCATGTATTTCACCCGGAAGCATAGAGGGGGGTGGGTTCGAAAAGTCGACCCCCTCCTAACCATACCGATGGCCTAGGAATCTATTGGCGAGGTCGGTTTTCGAATCTGAATTCAAGCGGGCGTAACCCTAACCCTAATTTGGTTTTCCCCCCTATGGGATTTCCCCATGTATTTCACCTGGAAGCATAGATGGGGGTGGGTTTGAAAAGTCGACCCACTCCTAACCATACCGATGGGCTAGGAATCCGTTGGCGAGGTCGGTTTTCCAATCCGAATTCAAGCGGGCGTAACCCTAACCCTAATTTGGGTTTCCCCCCTATGGGATTTCCCCATGTATTTCACCCGGAAGCATAGAGGGGGGTGGGTTCGAAAAGTCGACCCCCTCCTAACCATACCGATGGCCTAGGAATCCGTTGGCGAGGTCGGTTTTCTAATCTGAATTCAAGCGGGCGTAACCCTAACCCTAATTTGGTTTTTCCCCCTATGGGATTTCCCCATGTATTTCCCCCGGAAGCATAGAGGGGGGTGGGTTCGAAAAGTTGATCCCCTCCTAACCATAGCGATGGGTTAGGAATCCGTTGGCGAGGTCAGTTTTCCAATCCGAATTCAAACGGGCGTAACCCTAACCCTAATTTGGTTTTTCCCCCTATGGGATTTCCCCATGTATTTCACCCGGAAGCATAGAGGGGGGTGGGTTTGAAAAGTCGAACCACTCCTAACCATACCGATGGGCTAGGAATCCGTTGGCGAGGTCGGTTTTCCAATCCGAATTGAAGCGGGCGTAACCCTAACCCTAATTTGGTTTTCCCCCCTATGGGATTTCCTCATGTATTTCACCCGGAAGGATAGAGGGGGGTGGGTTCGAAAAGTCGACCCCCTCCTAACCATACCGCTGGGCTAGGAATCCGTTGGCGAGGTCGGTTTTCCAATCCGAATTCAAGCGGGCGTAACCCTAACCCTAATTTGGTTTTCCCCCCTATGGGATTTCCCCATGTATTTCACCCGGAAGCATAGAGGGGGGTGGGTTCGAAAAGTCGACCCCCTCCTAACCATACCGATGGCCTAGGAATCTGTTGGCGAGGTCGGTTATCGAATCTGAATTCAAGCGGGCGTAACCCTAACCCTAATTTGGTTTTTCCCCCTATGGGATTTCCCCATGTATTTCACCCGGAAGCATAGAGGGGGGTGGGTTCGAAAATTCGACCCCCTCCTAACCATACATATGGCCTAGGAATCTGTTGGCGAGGTCGGTTTTCGAATCTGAATTCAAGCGGGCGTAACCCTAACCCTAATTTGGTTTTTCCCCCTATGGGATTTCCCCATGTATTTCACCCGGAAGCATAGAGGGGGGTGGGTTCGAAAAGTTGACCCCCTCCTAACCATAGCGATGGGTTAGGAATCCGTTGGCGAGGTCGGTTTTCGAATCTGAATTCAAGCGGGCGTAACCCTAACCCTAATTTGGTTTTTCCCTCCTATGGGATTTCCCCATGTATTTCACCTGGAATCATAGAGGGGGGTGGGTTCGAAAAGTCGACCCCCTCCTAACCATACCGATGGCCTAGGAATCCGTTGGCGAGGTCGGTTTTCCAATCCGAATTCAAGCAGGCCTAACCCTAACCCTAATTTGGTTTTTCCCCCTATGGGATTTCCCCATGTATTTCCCCCGGAAGCATAGAGGGGGGTGGGTTCGAAAAGTTGACCCCCTCCTAACCATAGCGATGGGTTAGGAATCCGTTGGCGAGGTCGGTTTTCCAATCCTTATTCAAGCGGGCGTAACCCTAACCCTAATTTGGTTTTCCCCCCTATGGGATTTCCCCATGTATTTCACCCGGAAGCATAGAGGGGGGTGGGTTTGAAAAGTCGACCCACTCCTAACCATACCGATGGGCTAGGAATCCGTTGGCGAGGTCGGTTTTCCAATCCGAATTGAAGCGGGCGTAACCCTAACCCTAATTTGGTTTTCCCCCCTATGGGATTTCCCCATGTATTTCACCCGGAAGGATAGAGGGGGGTGGGTTCGAAAAGTCGACCCCCTCCTAACCATACCGATGGGCTAGGAATCCGTTGGCGAGGTCGGTTTTCCAATCCGAATTCAAGCGGGCGTAATCCTAACCCTAATTTGGTTTTCCCCCCTATGGGATTTCCCCATGTATTTCACCCGGAAGCATAGAGGGGGGTGGGTTCGAAAAGTCGACCCCCTCCTAACCATACCGATGGCCTAGGAATCTGTTGGCGAGGTCGGTTTTCGAATCTGAATTCAAGCGGGCGTAACCCTAACCCTAATTTGGTTTTTCCCCCTATGGGATTTCCCCATGTATTTCACCCGGAAGCATAGAGGGGGGTGGGTTCGAAAAGTCGACCCCCTCCTAACCATACCGATGGCCTAGGAATCCGTTGGCGAGGTCGGTTTTCGAATCTGAATTCAAGCGGGCGTAACCCTAACCCTAATTTGGTTTTTCCCCCTATGGAATTTCCCCATGTATTTCACCCGGAAGCATAGAGGGGGGTGGGTTCGAAAAGTTGACCCCCTCCTAACCATAGCGATGGGTTAGGAATCCGTTGGCGAGGTCGGTTTTCGAATCTGAATTCAAGCGGGCGTAACCCTAACCCCTAATTTGGTTTTTCACTCCTATGGGATTTCCCCATGTATTTCACCTGGAAGCATAGAGGGGGGTGGGTTCGAAAAGTCGACCCCCTCCTAACCATACCGATGGCCTAGGAATCCGTTGGCGAGGTCGGTTTTCGAATCTGAATTCAAGCGGGCGTAACCCTAACCCTAATTTGGTTTTCCCCCCTATGGGATTTCCCCATGTATTTCACCCGGAAGCATAGAGGGGGGTGGGTTCGAAAAGTCGACCCCCTCCTAACCATACCGATGGGCTAGGAATCCGTTGGCGAGGTCGGTTTTCCAATCCGAATTCAAGCGGGCGTAACCCTAACCCTAATTTGGTTGTCCCCCCTATGGGATTTCCCCATGTATTTCACCCGGAAGCATAGAGGGGGGTGGGTTCGAAAAGTCGACCCCCTCCTAACCGTACTGATGGGCTAGGAATCCGTTGGCGAGGTCGGTTTTCCAATCCGAATTCAAGCGGGCGTAACCCTAACCCTAATTTGGTTTTCCCCCCTATGGGATTTCCCCATGTATTTCACCCGGAAGCATAGAGGGGGGTGGGTTCGAAAAGTCGACGCCCTCCTAACCATACCGATGGCCTAGGAATCTGTTGGCGAGGTCAGTTTTCGAATCTGAATTCAAGCGGGCGTAACCCTAACCCTAATTTGGTTTTTCCCCCTATGGGATTTCCCCATGTATTTCACCCGGAAGCATAGAGGGGGGTGGGTTCGAAAAGTCGACCCCCTCCTAACCATACCGATGGCCTAGGAATCCGTTGGCGAGGTCGGTTTTCGAATCTGAATTCAAGCGGGCGTAACCCTAACCCTAATTTGGTTTTTCCCCCTATGGGATTTCCCCATGTATTTCACCCGGAAGCATAGAGGGGGGTGGGTTCGAAAAGGCGACCCCCTCCTAACCATACCGATGGCTTAGGAATCTGTTGGCGAGGTCGGTTTTCGATTCTGAATTCAAGCGGGCGTAACCCTAACCCTAATTTGGTTTTTCCCCCTATGGGATTTCCCCATGTATTTCACCCGGAAGCATAGAGGGGGGTGTGTTCGAAAAGTTGACCCCCTCCTAACCATAGCGATGGGTTAGGAATCCGTTGGCGAGGTAGGTTTTCGAATCTGTATTCAAGCGGGCGTAACCCTAACCCTAATTTGGTTTTCCCCCCTATGGGATTTCCCCATGTATTTCACCCGGAAGCATAGAGGGGGGTGGGTTCGAAAAGTCGACCCCCTCCTAACCATACCGATGGGCTAGGAATCCGTTGGTGAGGTCGGTTTTCTAATCCGAATTCAAGCGGGCGTAACCCTAACCCTAATTTGGTTGTCCCCCCTATGGGATTTCCCCATGTA
Source organism: Rhabdophis nuchalis (assembly GCA_039707465.1). Lineage (NCBI taxonomy): Eukaryota > Metazoa > Chordata > Lepidosauria > Squamata > Natricidae > Rhabdophis > Rhabdophis nuchalis. Next base: position 8,974,774 of record CM077654.1, read on the forward strand.
TTTCACCCGGAAGCATAGAGGGGGGTGGGTTCGAAAAGTCGACCCCCTCCTAACCATACTGATGGGCTAGGAATCCGTTGGCGAAGTCGGTTTTCCAATCCGAATTCAAGCGGGCGTAACCCTAACCCTAATTTGGTTTTCCCTCCTATGGGATTTCCCCATGTATTTCACCCGGAAGCATAGAGGGGGGTGGGTTCGAAAAGTCGACCCCCTCCTAACCATACCGATGGCCTAGGAATCTGTTGGCGAGGTCAGTTTTCGAATCTGAATTCAAGCGGGCGTAACCCTAACCCTAATTTGGTTTTTCCCCCTATGGGATTTCCCCATGTATTTCACCCGGAAGCATAGAGGGGGGGTGGGTTCGAAAAGTCGACCCCCTCCTAACCATACCGATGGCCTAGGAATCCGTTGGCGAGGTCGGTTTTCGAATCTGAATTCAAGCGGGCGTAACCCTAACCCTAATTTGGTTTTCCCCCCTATGGGATTTCCCCATGTATTTCACCCGGAAGCATAGAGGGGGGTGGGTTCGAAAAGTCGACCCCCTCCTAACCATACCGATGGCCTAGGAATCCGTTGGCGAGGTCGGTTTTCGAATCTGAATTCAAGCGGGCGTAACCCTAACCCTAATTTGGTTTTTCCCCCTATGGGATTTCCCCATGTATTTCACCCGGAAGCATAGAGGGGGGTGGGTTCGAAAAGGCGACCCCCTCCTAACCATACCGATGGCTTAGGAATCCGTTGGCGAGGTCGGTTTTCGAATCTGAATTCAAGCGGGCGTAACCCTAACCCTAATTTGGTTTTTCCCCCTATGGGATTTCCCCATGTATTTCACCCGGAAGCATAGAGGGGGGTGGGTTCGAAAAGTTGACCCCCTCCTAACCATAGCGATGGGTTAGGAATCCGTTGGCGAGGTCGTTTTTCCAATCCGAATTCAAGCGGGTGTGACCCTAACCCTAATTTGGTTTTTCCCCCTATGGGATTTCCCCATGTATTTCACCCGGAAGCATAGAGGGGGGTGGGTTCGAAAAGTCGACCCCCTCCTAACCATAGTGATGGGTTAGGAATCCGTTGGCGAGGTCGGTTTTCGAATCTGAATTCAAGCGGGCGTAACCCTAACCCTAATTTGGTTTTTCCCTCCTTTGGGATTTCCCCATGTATTTCACCTGGAAGCATAGAGGGGGGTGGGTCCGAAAAGTCGACCCCCTCCTAACCATACCGATGGCCTAGGAATCCGTTGGCGAGGTCGGTTTTCGAATCTGAATTCAAGCGGGCGTAACCCTAACCCTAATTTGGTTTTCCCCCCTATGGGATTTCCCCATGTATTTCACCCGGAAGCATAGAGGGGGGTGGGTTCGAAAAGTCGACCCCCTCCTAACCATACCGATGGGCTAGGAATCCGTTGGCGAGGTCGGTTTTCCAATCCGAATTCAAGCGGGCGTAACCCTAACCCTAATTTGGTTTTCCCCCCTATGGGATTTCCCCATGTATTTCACCCGGAAGCATAGAGGGGGGTGGGTTCGAAAAGTCGACCCCCTCCTAACCATACTGATGGGCTAGGAATCCGTTGGCGAAGTCGGTTTTCCAATCCGAATTCAAGCGGGCGTAACCCTAACCCTAATTTGGTTTTTCCCCCTATGGGATTTCCCCATGTATTTCACCCGGAAGCATAGAGGGGGGTGGGTTCGAAAAGTCGACCCCCTCCTAACCATACCGATGGCTTAGGAATCCGTTGGCAAGGTCGGTTTTCGAATCTGAATTCAAGCGGGCGTAACCCTAACCCTAATTTGGTTTTTCCCCCTATGGGATTTCCCCATGTATTTCACCCGGAAGCATAGAGGGGGGTGGGTTCGAAAAGTCGACCCCCTCCTAACCATACCGATGGCCTAGGAATCCGTTGGCGAGGTCGGTTTTCGAATCTGAATTCAAGCGGGCGTAACCCTAACCCTAATTTGGTTTTCCCCCCTATGGGATTTCCCCATGTATTTCACCCGGAAGCATAGAGGGGGGTGGGTTCGAAAAGTCGACCCCCTCCTAACCATACCGATGGCCTAGGAATCCGTTGGCGAGGTCGGTTTTCGAATCTGAATTCAAGCGGGCGTAACCCTAACCCTAATTTGGTTTTTCCCCCTATGGGATTTCCCCATGTATTTCACCCGGAAGCATAGGGGGGGGTGGGTTCGAAAAGGCGACCCCCTCCTAACCATACCGATGGCTTAGGAATCCGTTGGCGAGGTCGGTTTTCGAATCTGAATTCAAGCGGGCGTAACCCTAACCCTAATTTGGTTTTTCCCCCTATGGGATTTCCCCATGTATTTCACCCGGAAGCATAGAGGGGGGTGGGTTCGAAAAGTTGACCCCCTCCTAACCATAGCGATGGGTTAGGAATCCGTTGGCGAGGTAGGTTTTCGAATCTGTATTCAAGCGGGCGTAACCCTAACCCTAATTTGGTTTTCCCCCCTATGGGATTTCCCCATGTATTTCACCCGGAAGCATAGAGGGGGGTGGGTTCGAAAAGTCGACCCCCTCCTAACCATACCGATGGGCTAGGAATCCGTTGGTGAGGTCGGTTTTCTAATCCGAATTCAAGCGGGCGTAACCCTAACCCTAATTTGGTTGTCCCCCCTATGGGATTTCCCCATGTATTTCACCCGGAAGCATAGAGGGGGGTGGGTTCGAAAAGTCGACCCCCTCCTAACCATACTGATGGGCTAGGAATCCGTTGGCGAGGTCGGTTTTCCAATCCGAATTCAAGCGGGCGTAACCCTAACCCTAATTTGGTTTTCCCTCCTATGGGATTTCCCCATGTATTTCACCCGGAAGCATAGAGGGGGGTGGGTTCGAAAAGTCGACCCCCTCCTAACCATACCGATGGCCTAGGAATCTGTTGGCGAGGTCAGTTTTCGAATCTGAATTCAAGCGGGCGTAACCCTAACCCTAATTTGGTTTTTCCCCCTATGGGATTTCCCCATGTATTTCACCCGGAAGCATAGAGGGGGGTGGGTTCGAAAAGTCGACCCCCTCCTAACCATACCGATGGCCTAGGAATCCGTTGGCGAGGTCGGTTTTCGAATCTGAATTCAAGCGGGCGTAACCCTAACCCTAATTTGGTTTTCCCCCCTATGGGATTTCCCCATATATTTCACCCGGAAGCATAGAGGGGGGTGGGTTCGAAAAGTCGACCCCCTCCTAACCATACCGATGGCCTAGGAATCCGTTGGCGAGGTCGGTTTTCGAATCTGAATTCAAGCGGGCGTAACCCTAACCCTAATTTGGTTTTTCCCCCTATGGGATTTCCCCATGTATTTCACCCGGAAGCATAGAGGGGGGTGGGTTCGAAAAGGCGACCCCCTCCTAACCATACCGATGGCTTAGGAATCCGTTGGCGAGGTCGGTTTTCGAATCTGAATTCAAGCGGGCGTAACCCTAACCCTAATTTGGTTTTTCCCCCTATGGGATTTCCCCATGTATTTCACCCGGAAGCATAGAGGGGGGTGGGTTCAAAAAGTTGACCCCCTCCTAACCATAGCGATGGGTTAGGAATCCGTTGGCGAGGTCGTTTTTCCAATCCGAATTCAAGCGGGTGTGACCCTAACCCTAATTTGGTTTTTCCCCCTATGGGATTTCCCCATGTATTTCACCCGGAAGCATAGAGGGGGGTGGGTTCGAAAAGTCGACCCCCTCCTAACCATACCGATGGCCTAGGAATCCGTTGGCGAGGTCGGTTTTCGAATCTGAATTCAAGCGGGCGTAACCCTAACCCTAATTTGGTTTTCCCCCCTATGGGATTTCCCCATGTATTTCACCCGGAAGCATAGAGGGGGGTGGGTTCGAAAAGTCGACCCCCTCCTAACCATACCGATGGGCTAGGAATCCGTTGGCGAGGTCGGTTTTCCAATCCGAATTCAAGCGGGCGTAACCCTAACCCTAATTTGGTTTTCCCCCCTATGGGATTTCCCCATGTATTTCACCCGGAAGCATAGAGGGGGGTGGGTTCGAAAAGTCGACCCCCTCCTAACCATACTGATGGGCTAGGAATCCGTTGGCGAAGTCGGTTTTCCAATCCGAATTCAAGCGGGCGTAACCCTAACCCTAATTTGGTTTTTCCCCCTATGGGATTTCCCCATGTATTTCACCCGGAAGCATAGAGGGGGGTGGGTTCGAAAAGTCGACCCCCTCCTAACCATACCGATGGCTTAGGAATCCGTTGGCAAGGTCGGTTTTCGAATCTGAATTCAAGCGGGCGTAACCCTAACCCTAATTTGGTTTTTCCCCCTATGGGATTTCCCCATGTATTTCACCCGGAAGCATAGAGGGGGGTGGGTTCGAAAAGTCGACCCCCTCCTAACCATACCGATGGCCTAGGAATCCGTTGGCGAGGTCGGTTTTCGAATCTGAATTCAAGCGGGCGTAACCCTAACCCTAATTTGGTTTTCCCCCCTATGGGATTTCCCCATGTATTTCACCCGGAAGCATAGAGGGGGGTGGGTTCGAAAAGTCGACCCCCTCCTAACCATACCGATGGCCTAGGAATCCGTTGGCGAGGTCGGTTTTCGAATCTGAATTCAAGCGGGCGTAACCCTAACCCTAATTTGGTTTTTCCCCCTATGGGATTTCCCCATGTATTTCACCCGGAAGCATAGGGGGGGGGGGTTCGAAAAGGCGACCCCCTCCTAACCATACCGATGGCTTAGGAATCCGTTGGCGAGGTCGGTTTTCGAATCTGAATTCAAGCGGGCGTAACCCTAACCCTAATTTGGTTTTTCCCCCTATGGGATTTCCCCATGTATTTCACCCGGAAGCATAGAGGGGGGTGGGTTCGAAAAGTTGACCCCCTCCTAACCATAGCGATGGGTTAGGAATCCGTTGGCGAGGTCGGTTTTCCAATCCGAATTCAAGCGGGTGTAACCCTAACCCTAATTTGGTTTTTCCCCCTATGGGATTTCCCCATGTATTTCACCCGGAAGCATAGAGGGGGGTGGGTTCGAAAAGTTGACCCCCTCCTAACCATAGTGATGGGTTAGGAATCCGTTGGCGAGGTCGGTTTTCGAATCTGAATTCAAGCGGGCGTAACCCTAACCCTAATTTGGTTTTTCCCTCCTTTGGGATTTCCCCATGTATTTCACCTGGAAGCATAGAGGGGGGTGGGTCCGAAAAGTCGACCCCCTCCTAACCATACCGATGGCCTAGGAATCCGTTGGCGAGGTCGGTTTTCGAATCTGAATTCAAGCGGGCGTAACCCTAACCCTAATTTGGTTTTCCCCCCTATGGGATTTCCCCATGTATTTCACCCGGAAGCATAGAGGGGGGTGGGTTCGAAAAGTCGACCCCTCCTAACCATACCGATGGGCTAGGAATCCGTTGGCGAGGTCGGTTTTCCAATCCGAATTCAAGCGGGCGTAACCCTAACCCTAATTTGGTTTTCCCCCCTATGGGATTTCCTCATGTATTTCACCCAGAAGCATAGAGGGGGGTGGGTTCGAAAAGTCGACCCCCTCCTAACCATACCGATGGCCTAGGAATCTGTTGGCGAGGTCGGTTTTCAAATCTGAATTCAAGCGGGCGTAACCCTAACCCTAATTTGGTTTTTCCCCCTATGGGATTTCCCCATGTATTTCACCCAGAAGCATAGAGGGGGGTGGGTTCGAAAAGTCGACCCCCTCCTAACCATAGTGATGGGTTAGGAATCCGTTGGCGAGTTCGGTTTTCGAATCTGAATTCAAGCGGGCGTAACCCTAACCCTAATTTGGTTTTTCCCTCCTATGGGATTTCCCCATGTATTTCACCTGGAAGCATAGAGGGGGGTGGGTTCGAAAAGTCGACCCCCTCCTAACCATACCGATGGCCTAGGAATCCGTTGGCGAGGTCGGTTTTCGAATCTGAATTCAAGCGGGCGTAACCCTAACCCTAATTTGGTTTTCCCCCCTATGGGATTTCCCCATGTATTTCACCCGGAAGCATAGAGGGGGGTGGGTTCGAAAAGTCGACCCCCTCCTAACCATACCGATGGGCTAGGAATCCGTTGGCGAGGTCGGTTTTCGAATCTGAATTCAAGCGGGCGTAACCCTAACCCTAATTTGGTTTTTCCCCCTATGGGATTTCCCCATGTATTTCACCCGGAAGCATAGAGGGGGGTGGGTTCGAAAAGTCGACCCCCTCCTAACCATACCGATGGGCTAGGAATCCGTTGGCGAGGTCGGTTTTCGAATCTGAATTCAAGCGGGCGTAACCCTAACCCTAATTTGGTTTTTCCCCCTATGGGATTTCCCCATGTATTTCACCCGGAAGCATAGAGGGGGGTGGGTTCGAAAAGTCGACCCCCTCCTAACCATACCGATGGCCTAGGAATCCGTTGGCGAGGTCGGTTTTCGAATCTGAATTCAAGCGGGCGTAACCCTAACCCTAATTTGGTTTTCCCCCCTATGGGATTTCCCCATGTATTTCACCCGGAAGCATAGAGGGGGGTGGGTTCGAAAAGTCGACCCCCTCCTAACCATACCGATGGGCTAGGAATCCGTTGGCGAGGTCGGTTTTCCAATCCGAATTCAAGCGGGCGTAACCCTAACCCTAATTTGGTTTTCCCCCCTATGGGATTTCCCCATGTATTTCACCCGGAAGCATAGAGGGGGGTGGGTTCGAAAAGTCGACCCCCTCCTAACCATACTGATGGGCTAGGAATCCGTTGGCGAAGTCGGTTTTCCAATCCGAATTCAAGCGGGCGTAACCCTAACCCTAATTTGGTTTTTCCCCCTATGGGATTTCCCCATGTATTTCACCCGGAAGCATAGAGGGGGGTGGGTTCGAAAAGTCGACCCCCTCCTAACCATACCGATGGCTTAGGAATCCGTTGGCAAGGTCGGTTTTCGAATCTGAATTCAAGCGGGCGTAACCCTAACCCTAATTTGGTTTTTCCCCCTATGGGATTTCCCCATGTATTTCACCCGGAAGCATAGAGGGGGGTGGGTTCGAAAAGTTGACCCCCTCCTAACCATAGCGATGGGTTAGGAATCCGTTGGCGAGGTCGGTTTTCGAATCTGTATTCAAGCGGGCGTAACCCTAACCCTAATTTGGTTTTCCCCCCTATGGGATTTCCCCATGTATTTCACCCGGAAGTATAGAGGGGGGTGGGTTCGAAAAGTCGACCCCCTCCTAACCATACCGATGGGCTAGGAATCCGTTGGCGAGGTCGGTTTTCTAATCCGAATTCAAGCGGGCGTAACCCTAACCCTAATTTGGTTTTTCCCCCTATGGGATTTCCCCATGTATTTCACCCGGAAGCATAGAGGGGGGTGGGTTCGAAAAGTCGACCCCCTCCTAACCATAGTGATGGGTTAGGAATCCGTTGGCGAGGTCGGTTTTCGAATCTGAATTCAAGCGGGCGTAACCCTAACCCTAATTTGGTTTTCCCCCCTATGGGATTTCCCCATGTATTTCACCTGGAAGCATAGAGGGGGGTGGGTTCGAAAAGTCGACCCCCTCCTAACCATACCGATGGCCTAGGAATCCGTTGGCGAGGTCGGTTTTCGAATCTGAATTCAAGCGGGCGTAACCCTAACCCTAATTTGGTTTTCCCCCCTATGGGATTTCCCCATGTATTTCACCCGGAAGCATAGAGGGGGGTGGGTTCGAAAAGTCGACCCCCTCCTAACCATACCGATGGGCTAGGAATCCGTTGGCGAGGTCGGTTTTCGAATCTGAATTCAAGCGGGCGTAACCCTAACCCTAATTTGGTTTTTCCCCCTATGGGATTTCCCCATGTATTTCACCCAGAAGCATAGAGGGGGGTGGGTTCGAAAAGTCGACCCCCTCCTAACCATACCGATGGGCTAGGAATCCGTTGGCGAGGTCGGTTTTCGAATCTGAATTCAAGCGGGCGTAACCCTAACCCTAATTTGGTTTTTCCCCCTATGGGATTTCCCCATGTATTTCACCCGGAAGCATAGAGGGGGGTGGGTTCGAAAAGTCGACCCCCTCCTAACCATACCGATGGCCTAGGAATCCGTTGGCGAGGTCGGTTTTCGAATCTGAATTCAAGCGGGCGTAACCCTAACCCTAATTTGGTTTTCCCCCCTATGGGATTTCCCCATGTATTTCACCCGGAAGCATAGAGGGGGGTGGGTTCGAAAAGTCGACCCCCTCCTAACCATACCGATGGGCTAGGAATCCGTTGGCAAGGTCGGTTTTCCAATCCGAATTCAAGCGGGCGTAACCCTAACCCTAATTTGGTTTTCCCCCCTATGGGATTTCCCCATGTATTTCACCCGGAAGCATAGAGGGGGGTGGGTTCGAAAAGTCGACCCCCTCCTAACCATACTGATGGGCTAGGAATCCGTTGGCGAAGTCGGTTTTCCAATCCGAATTCAAGCGGACGTAACCCTAACCCTAATTTGGTTTTTCCCCCTATGGGATTTCCCCATGTATTTCACCCGGAAGCATAGAGGGGGGTGGGTTCGAAAAGTCGACCCCCTCCTAACCATACCGATGGCTTAGGAATCCGTTGGCAAGGTCGGTTTTCGAATCTGAATTCAAGCGGGCGTAACCCTAACCCTAATTTGGTTTTTCCCCCTATGGGATTTCCCCATGTATTTCACCCGGAAGCATAGAGGGGGGTGGGTTCGAAAAGTTGACCCCCTCCTAACCATAGCGATGGGTTAGGAATCCGTTGGCGAGGTCGGTTTTCGAATCTGTATTCAAGCGGGCGTAACCCTAACCCTAATTTGGTTTTCCCCCCTATGGGATTTCCCCATGTATTTCACCCGGAAGTATAGAGGGGGGTGGGTTCGAAAAGTCGACCCCCTCCTAACCATACCGATGGGCTAGGAATCCGTTGGCGAGGTCGGTTTTCTAATCCGAATTCAAGCGGGCGTAACCCTAACCCTAATTTGGTTGTCCCCCCTATGGGATTTCCCCATGTATTTCACCCGGAAGCATAGAGGGGGGTGGGTTCGAAAAGTCGACCCCCTCCTAACCATACTGATGGGCTAGGAATCCGTTGGCGAAGTCGGTTTTCCAATCCGAATTCAAGCGGGCGTAACCCTAACCCTAATTTGGTTTTCCCTCCTATGGGATTTCCCCATGTATTTCACCCGGAAGCATAGAGGGGGGTGGGTTCGAAAAGTCGACCCCCTCCTAACCATACCGATGGCCTAGGAATCTGTTGGCGAGGTCAGTTTTCGAATCTGAATTCAAGCGGGCGTAACCCTAACCCTAATTTGGTTTTTCCCCCTATGGGATTTCCCCATGTATTTCACCCGGAAGCATAGAGGGGGTGGGTTCGAAAAGTCGACCCCCTCCTAACCATACCGATGGCCTAGGAATCCGTTGGCGAGGTCGGTTTTCGAATCTGAATTCAAGCGGGCGTAACCCTAACCCTAATTTGGTTTTCCCCCCTATGGGATTTCCCCATGTATTTCACCCGGAAGCATAGAGGGGGGTGGGTTCGAAAAGTCGACCCCCTCCTAACCATACCGATGGCCTAGGAATCCGTTGGCGAGGTCGGTTTTCGAATCTGAATTCAAGCGGGCGTAACCCTAACCCTAATTTGGTTTTTCCCCCTATGGGATTTCCCCATGTATTTCACCCGGAAGCATAGAGGGGGGTGGGTTCGAAAAGGCGACCCCCTCCTAACCATACCGATGGCTTAGGAATCCGTTGGCGAGGTCGGTTTTCGAATCTGAATTCAAGCGGGCGTAACCCTAACCCTAATTTGGTTTTTCCCCCTATGGGATTTCCCCATGTATTTCACCCGGAAGCATAGAGGGGGGTGGGTTCGAAAAGTTGACCCCCTCCTAACCATAGCGATGGGTTAGGAATCCGTTGGCGAGGTCGGTTTTCCAATCCGAATTCAAGCGGGTGTAACCCTAACCCTAATTTGGTTTTTCCCCCTATGGGATTTCCCCATGTATTTCACCCGGAAGCATAGAGGGGGGTGGGTTCGAAAAGTCGACCCCCTCCTAACCATAGTGATGGGTTAGGAATCCGTTGGCGAGGTCGGTTTTCGAATCTGAATTCAAGCGGGCGTAACCCTAACCCTAATTTGGTTTTTCCCTCCTTTGGGATTTCCCCATGTATTTCACCTGGAAGCATAGAGGGGGGTGGGTCCGAAAAGTCGACCCCCTCCTAACCATACCGATAGCCTAGGAATCCGTTGGCGAGGTCGGTTTTCGAATCTGAATTCAAGCGGGCGTAACCCTAACCCTAATTTGGTTTTCCCCCCTATGGGATTTCCCCATGTATTTCACCCGGAAGCATAGAGGGGGGTGGGTTCGAAAAGTCGACCCCCTCCTAACCATACCGATGGGCTAGGAATCCGTTGGCGAGGTCGGTTTTCCAATCCGAATTCAAGCGGGCGTAACCCTAACCCTAATTTGGTTTCCCCCCCTATGGGATTTCCCCATGTATTTCACCCGGAAGCATAGAGGGGGGTGGGTTCGAAAAGTCGACCCCCTCCTAACCATACCGATGGCCTAGGAATCTGTTGGCGAGGTCGGTTTTCGAATCTGAATTCAAGCGGACGTAACCCTAACCCTAATTTGGTTTTTCCCCCTATGGGATTTCCCCATGTATTTCACCCGGAAGCATAGAGGGGGGTGGGTTCGAAAAGTCGACCCCCTCCTAACCATAGTGATGGGTTAGGAATCCGTTGGCGAGGTCGGTTTTCGAATCTGAATTCAAGCGGGCGTAACCCTAACCCTAATTTGGTTTTTCCCTCCTATGGGATTTCCCCATGTATTTCACCTGGAAGCATAGAGGGGGGTGGGTTCGAAAAGTCGACCCCCTCCTAACCATACCGATGGCCTAGGAATCCGTTGGCGAGGTCGGTTTTCGAATCTGAATTCAAGCGGGCGGAACCCTAACCCTAATTTGGTTTTCCCCCCTATGGGATTTCCCCATGTATTTCACCCGGAAGCATAGAGGGGGGTGGGTTCGAAAAGTCGACCCCCTCCTAACCATACCGATGGGCTAGGAATCCGTTGGCGAGGTCGGTTTTCCAATCCGAATTCAAGCGGGCGTAACCCTAACCCTAATTTGGTTTTGCCCCCTATGGGATTTCCCCATGTATTTCACCCGGAAGCATAGAGGGGGGTGGGTTCGAAAAGTCGACCCCCTCCTAACCATACCGATGGCCTAGGAATCCGTTGGCGAGGTCGGTTTTCGAATCTGAATTCAAGCGGGCGTAACCCTAACCCTAATTTGGTTTTTCCCCCTATGGGATTTCCCCATGTATTTCACCCGGAAGCATAGAGGGGGGTGGGTTCGAAAAGGCGACCCCCTCCTAACCATACCGATGGCTTAGGAATCCGTTGGCGAGGTCGGTTTTCGAATCTGAATTCAAGCGGGCGTAACCCTAACCCTAATTTGGTTTTTCCCCCTATGGGATTTCCCCATGTATTTCACCCGGAAGCATAGAGGGGGGTGGGTTCGAAAAGTTGACCCCCTCCTAACCATAGCGATGGGTTAGGAATCCGTTGGCGAGGTCGGTTTTCCAATCCGAATTCAAGCGGGCGTAACCCTAACCCTAATTTGGTTTTTCCCCCTATGGGATTTCCCCATGTATTTCACCCGGAAGCATAGAGGGGGGTGGGTTCGAAAAGTCGACCCCCTCCTAACCATAGTGATGGGTTAGGAATCCGTTGGCGAGGTCGGTTTTCGAATCTGAATTCAAGCGGGCGTAACCCTAACCCTAATTTGGTTTTTCCCTCCTATGGGATTTCCCCATGTATTTCACCTGGAAGCATAGAGGGGGGTGGGTTCGAAAAGTCGACCCCCTCCTAACCATACCGATGGCCTAGGAGTCCATAGGCGAGGTCGGTTTTCCAATCCGAATTAAAGCGGGCGTAACCCTAACCCTAATTTTATTTTTCCCCCTATGGGATTTCCCCATGTATTTCACCCGGAAGCATAGAGGGGGGTGGGTTCGAAAAGTCGACCCCCTCCTAACCATACCGATGGCCTAGGAATCCGTTGGCGAGGTCGGTTTTCCAATCCGAATTCAAGCGGGCGTAACCCTAACCCTAATTTTATTTTTCCCCCTATGGGATTTCCCCATGTATTTCACCCGGAAGCATAGAGGGGGATGGGTTCGAAAAGTCGACCCCCTCCTAACCATACCGATGGCCTAGGAATCCTTTGGCGAGGTCGGTTTTCGAATCTGAATTCAAGCGGGCATAACCCTAACCCTAATTTGTTTTTTACCCCTATGGGATTTCCCCATGTATTTCACCCGGAAGCATAGAGGGGGGTGGGTTCAAAAAGGCGACCCCCTCCTAACCATACCGATGGCTTAGGAATCCGTTGGCGAGGTCGGTTTTCGAATCTGAATTCAAGCGGGCGTAACCCTAACCCTAATTTGGTTTTTCCCCCTATGGGATTTCCCCATGTATTTCACCCGGAAGCATAGATGGGGGTGGGTTCGAAAAGTTGACCCCCTCCTAACCATAGCGATGGGTTAGGAATCCGTTGGCGAGGTCGGTTTTCCAATCCGAATTCAAGCGGGCGTAACCCTAACCCTAATTTGGTTTTTCCCCCTATGGGATTTCCCCATGTATTTCACCCGGAAGCATAGAGGGGGGTGGGTTCGAAAAGTCGACCCCCTCCTAACCATAGTGATGGGTTAGGAATCCGTTGGCGAGGTCGGTTTTCGAATCTGAATTCAAGCGGGCGTAACCCTAACCCTAATTTGGTTTTTCCCTCCTATGGGATTTCCCCATGTATTTCACCTGGAAGCATAGAGGGGGGTGGGTCCGAAAAGTCGACCCCCTCCTAACCATACCGATGGCCTAGGAATCCGTTGGCGAGGTCGGTTTTCGAATCTGAATTCAAGCGGGCGTAACCCTAACCCTAATTTGGTTTTCCCCCCTATGGGATTTCCCCATCTATTTCACCCGGAAGCATAGAGGGGGGTGGGTTCGAAAAGTCGACCCCCTCCTAACCATACCGATGGGCTAGGAATCCGTTGGCGAGGTCGGTTTTCCAATCCGAATTCAAGCGGGCGTAACCCTAACCCTAATTTGGTTTTCCCCCCTATGGGATTTCCCCATGTATTTCACCCGGAAGCATAGAGGGGGGTGGGTTCGAAAAGTTGACCCCCTCCTAACCATACCGATGGGCTAGGAATCCGTTGGCGAGGTCGGTTTTCCAATCCGAATTCAAGCGGGCGTAACCCTAACCCTAATTTGGTTTTCCCCCCTATGGGATTTCCCCATGTATTTCACCCGGAAGCATAGAGGGGGGTGGGTTCGAAAAGTCGACCCCCTCCTAACCATACCGATGGCCTAAGAATCTGTTGGCGAGGTCGGTTTTCGAATCTGAATTCAAGCGGGCGTAACCCTAACCCTAATTTGGTTTTTCCCCCTATGGGATTTCCCCATGTATTTCACCCGGAAGCATAGAGGGGGGTGGGTTCGAAAAGTCGACCCCCTCCTAACCATACCGATGGCCTAGGAATCCGTTGGCGAGGTCGGTTTTCCAATCTGAATTCAAGCGGGCGTAACCCTAACCCTAATTTGGTTTTTCCCCCTATGGGATTTCCCCATGTATTTCACCCGGAAGCATAGAGGGGGGTGGGTTCGAAAAGTCGACCCCCTCCTAACCATACCGATGGCCTAGGAATCCGTTGGCGAGGTCGGTTTTCCAATCTGAATTCAAGCGGGCGTAACCCTAACCCTAATTTGGTTTTTCCCCCTATGGGATTTCCCCATGTATTTCACCCGGAAGCATAGAGGGGGGTGGGTTCAAAAAGTTGACCCCCTCCTAACCATAGCGATGGGTTAGGAATCCGTTGGCGAGGTCGGTTTTCCAATCCGAATTCAAGCGGGTGTAACCCTAACCCTAATTTGGTTTTTCCCCCTATGGGATTTCCCCATGTATTTCACCCGGAAGCATAGAGGGGGGTGGGTTCGAAAAGTCGACCCCCTCCTAACCATAGTGATGGGTTAGGAATCCGTTGGCGAGGTCGGTTTTCGAATCTGAATTCAAGCGGGCGTAACCCTAACCCTAATTTGGTTTTTCCCTCCTTTGGGATTTCCCCATGTATTTCACCTGGAAGCATAGAGGGGGGTGGGTCTGAAAAGTCGACCCCCTCCTAACCATACCGATGGCCTAGGAATCCGTTGGCGAGGTCGGTTTTCGAATCTGAATTCAAGCGGGCGTAACCCTAACCCTAATTTGGTTTTCCCCCCTATGGGATTTCCCCATGTATTTCACCCGGAAGCATAGAGGGGGGTGGGTTCGAAAAGTCGACCCCCTCCTAACCATACCGATGGGCTAGGAATCCGTTGGCGAGGTCGGTTTTCCAATCCGAATTCAAGCGGGCGTAACCCTAACCCTAATTTGGTTTTCCCCCCTATGGGATTTCCCCATGTATTTCACCCGGAAGCATAGAGGGGGGTGGGTTCGAAAAGTCGACCCCCTCCTAACCATACTGATGGGCTAGGAATCCGTTGGCGAAGTCAGTTTTCCAATCCGAATTCAAGCGGGCGTAACCCTAACCCTAATTTGGTTTTCCCCCCTATGGGATTTCCCCATGTATTTCACCCGGAAGCATAGAGGGGGGTGGGTTCGAAAAGTCGACCCCCTCCTAACCATACCGATGGCTTAGAATCCGTTGGCAAGGTCGGTTTTCGAATCTGAATTCATGCGGGCGTAACCCTAACCCTAATTTGGTTTTTCCCCCTATGGGATTTCCCCATGTATTTCACCCGGAAGCATAGAGGGGGGTGGGTTCGAAAAGTTGACCCCCTCCTAACCATAGCGATGGGTTAGGAATCCGTTGGCGAGGTCGGTTTTCGAATCTGTATTCAAGCGGGCGTAACCCTAACCCTAATTTAGTTTCCCCCCCTATGGGATTTCCCCATGTATTTCACCCGGAAGCATAGAGGGGGGTGGGTTCGAAAAGTCGACCCCCTCCTAACCATACTGATGGGCTAGGAATCCGTTGGCGAAGTCGGTTTTCCAATCCGAATTCAAGCGGGCGTAACCCTAACCCTAATTTGGTTTTCCCTCCTATGGGATTTCCCCATGTATTTCACCCGGAAGCATAGAGGGGGGTGGGTTCGAAAAGTCGACCCCCTCCTAACCATACCGATGGCCTAGGAATCTGTTGGCGAGGTCAGTTTTCGAATCTGAATTCAAGCGGGCGTAACCCTAACCCTAATTTGGTTTTTCCCCCTATGGGATTTCCCCATGTATTTCACCCGGAAGCATAGAGGGGGGTGGGTTCGAAAAGTCGACCCCCTCCTAACCATACCGATGGCCTAGGAATCCGTTGGCGAGGTCGGTTTTCGAATCTGAATTCAAGCGGGCGTAACCCTAACCCTAATTTGGTTTTCCCCCCTATGGGATTTCCCCATGTATTTCACCCGGAAGCATAGAGGGGGGTGGGTTCGAAAAGTCGACCCCCTCCTAACCATACCGATGGCCTAGGAATCCGTTGGCGAGGTCGGTTTTCGAATCTGAATTCAAGCGGGCGTAACCCTAACCCTAATTTGGTTTTTCCCCCTATGGGATTTCCCCATGTATTTCACCCGGAAGCATAGAGGGGGGTGGGTTCGAAAAGTTGACCCCCTCCTAACCATAGCGATGGGTTAGGAATCCGTTGGCGAGGTCGGTTTTCGAATCTGAATTCAAGCGGGCGTAACCCTAACCCTAATTTGGTTTTTCCCCCTATGGGATTTCCCCATGTATTTCACCCGGAAGCATAGAGGGGGGTGGGTTCGAAAAGTTGACCCCCTCCTAACCATAGCGATGGGTTAGGAATCCGTTGGCGAGGTCGGTTTTCCAATCCGAATTCAAGCGGGTGTAACCCTAACCCTAATTTGGTTTTTCCCCCTATGGGATTTCCTCATGTATTTCACCCGGAAGCATAGAGGGGGGTGGGTTCGAAAAGTCGACCCCCTCCTAACCATAGTGATGGGTTAGGAATCCGTTGGCGAGGTCGGTTTTCGAATCTGAATTCAAGCGGGCGTAACCCTAACCCTAATTTGGTTTTTCCCTCCTTTGGGATTTCCCCATGTATTTCACCTGGAAGCATAGAGGGGGGTGGGTTCGAAAAGTCGACCCCCTCCTAACCATACTGATGGCCTAGGAATCCGTTGGCGAGGTCGGTTTTCGAATCTGAATTCAAGCGGGCGTAACCCTAACCCTAATTTGGTTTTTCCCCCTATGGGATTTCCCCATGTATTTCACCCGGAAGCATAGAGGGGGGTGGGTTCGAAAAGTTGACCCCCTCCTAACCATAGCGATGGGTTAGGAATCCGTTGGCGAGGTCGGTTTTCGAATCTGAATTCAAGCGGGCGTAACCCTAACCCTAATTTGGTTTTTCCCCCTATGGGATTTCCCCATGTATTTCACCCGGAAGCATAGAGGGGGGTGGGTTCGAAAAGTTGACCCCCTCCTAACCATAGCGATGGGTTAGGAATCCGTTGGCGAGGTCGGTTTTCCAATCCGAATTCAAGCGGGTGTAACCCTAACCCTAATTTGGTTTTTCCCCCTATGGGATTTCCCCATGTATTTCACCCGGAAGCATAGAGGGGGGTGGGTTCGAAAAGTCGACCCCCTCCTAACCATAGTGATGGGTTAGGAATCCGTTGGCGAGGTCGGTTTTCGAATCTGAATTCAAGCGGGCGTAACCCTAACCCTAATTTGGTTTTTCCCTCCTTTGGGATTTCCCCATGTATTTCACCTGGAAGCATAGAGGGGGGTGGGTTCGAAAAGTCGACCCCCTCCTAACCATACCGATGGCCTAGGAATCCGTTGGCGAGGTCGGTTTTCGAATCTGAATTCAAGCGGGCGTAACCCTAACCCTAATTTGGTTTTTCCCCCTATGGGATTTCCCCATGTATTTCACCCGGAAGCATAGAGGGGGGTGGGTTCGAAAAGGCGACCCCCTCCTAACCATACCGATGGCTTAGGAATCCGTTGGCGAGGTCGGTTTTCGAATCTGAATTCAAGCGGGCGTAACCCTAACCCAAATTTGGTTTTTCCCCCTATGGGATTTCCCCATGTATTTCACCCGGAAGCATAGAGGGGGGTGGGTTCGAAAAGTTGACCCCCTCCTAACCATAGCGATGGGTTAGGAATCCGTTGGCGAAGTCGGTTTTCCAATCCGAATTCAAGCGGGTGTAACCCTAACCCTAATTTGGTTTTTCCCCCTATGGGATTTCCCCATGTATTTCACCCGGAAGCATAGAGGGGGGTGGGTTCGAAAAGTCGACCCCCTCCTAACCATAGTGATGGGTTAGGAATCCGTTGGCGAGGTCGGTTTTCGAATCTGAATTCAAGCGGGCGTAACCCTAACCCTAATTTGGTTTTTCCCTCCTTTGGGATTTCCCCATGTATTTCACCTGGAAGCATAGAGGGGGGTGGGTTCGAAAAGTCGACCCCCTCCTAACCATACCGATGGCCTAGGAATCCGTTGGCGAGGTCGGTTTTCGAATCTGAATTCAAGCGGGCGTAACCCTAACCCTAATTTGGTTTTTCCCCCTATGGGATTTCCCCATGTATTTCACCCGGAAGCATAGAGGGGGGTGGGTTCGAAAAGGCGACCCCCTCCTAACCATACCGATGGCTTAGGAATCCGTTGGCGAGGTCGGTTTTCGAATCTGAATTCAAGCGGGCGTAACCCTAACCCAAATTTGGTTTTTCCCCCTATGGGATTTCCCCATGTATTTCACCCGGAAGCATAGAGGGGGGTGGGTTCGAAAAGTTGACCCCCTCCTAACCATAGCGATGGGTTAGGAATCCGTTGGCGAAGTCGGTTTTCCAATCCGAATTCAAGCGGGTGTAACCCTAACCCTAATTTGGTTTTTCCCCCTATGGGATTTCCCCATGTATTTCACCCGGAAGCATAGAGGGGGGTGGGTTCGAAAAGTCGACCCCCTCCTAACCATAGTGATGGGTTAGGAATCCGTTGGCGAGGTCGGTTTTCGAATCTGAATTCAAGCGGGCGTAACCCTAACCCTAATTTGGTTTTTCCCTCCTTTGGGATTTCCCCATGTATTTCACCTGGAAGCATAGAGGGGGGTGGGTCCGAAAAGTCGACCCCCTCCTAACCATACCGATGGCCTAGGAATCCGTTGGCGAGGTCGGTTTTCCAATCCGAAGTCAAGCGGGCATAACCCTAACCCTAATTTGGTTTTCCCCCCTATGGGATTTCCCCATGTATTTCACCCGGAAGCATAGAGGGGGGTGGGTTCGAAAAGTCGACCCCCTCCTAACCATACCGATGGCCTAGGAATCTGTTGGCGAGGTCGGTTTTCGAATCTGAATTCAAGCGGGCGTAACCCTTACCCTAATTTGGTTTTTCCCCCTATGGGATTTCCCCATGTATTTCACCCGGAAGCATAGAGGGGGGTGGGTTCGAAAAGTCGACCCCCTCCTAACCATAGGGATGGGTTAGGAATCCGTTGGCGAGGTCGGTTTTCGAATCTGAATTCAAGCGGGCGTAACCCTAACCCTAATTTGGTTTTTCCCTCCTATGGGATTTCCCCATGTATTTCACCTGGAAGCATAAAGGGGGGTGGGTTCGAAAAGTCGACCCCCTCCTAACCATACCGATGGCCTAGGAATCCGTTGGCGAGGTCGGTTTTCGAATCTGAATTCAAGCGGGCGTAACCCTAACCCTAATTTGGTTTTCCCCCCTATGGGATTTCCCCATGTATTTCACCCGGAAGCATAGAGGGGGGTGGGTTCGAAAAGTCGACCCCCTCCTAACCATACCGATGGGCTAGGAATCCGTTGGCGAGGTCGGTTTTCCAATCCGAATTCAAGCGGGCGTAACCCTAACCCTAATTTGGTTTTCCCCCCTATGGGATTTCCCCATGTATTTCACCCGGAAGCATAGAGGGGGGTGGGTTCGAAAAGTCGACCCCCTCCTAACCATACCGATGGCCTAGGAATCCGTTGGCGAGGTCGGTTTTCGAATCTGAATTCAAGCGGGCGTAACCCTAACCCTAATTTGGTTTTCCCCCCTATGGGATTTCCCCATGTATTTCACCCGGAAGCATAGAGGGGGGTGGCTTCGAAAAGGCGACCCCCTCCTAACCATACCGATGGCTTAGGAATCCGTTGGCGAGGTCGGTTTTCGAATCTGAATTCAAGCGGGCGTAACCCTAACCCAAATTTGGTTTTTCCCCCTATGGGATTTCCCCATGTATTTCACCCGGAAGCATAGAGGGGGGTGGGTTCGAAAAGTTGACCCCCTCCTAACCATAGCGATGGGTTAGGAATCCGTTGGCGAAGTCGGTTTTCCAATCCGAATTCAAGCGGGTGTAACCCTAACCCTAATTTGGTTTTTCCCCCTATGGGATTTCCCCATGTATTTCACCCGGAAGCATAGAGGGGGGTGGGTTCGAAAAGTCGACCCCCTCCTAACCATAGTGATGGGTTAGGAATCCGTTGGCGAGGTCGGTTTTCGAATCTGAATTCAAGCGGGCGTAACCCTAACCCTAATTTGGTTTTTCCCTCCTTTGGGATTTCCCCATGTATTTCACCTGGAAGCATAGAGGGGGGTGGGTCCGAAAAGTCGACCCCCTCCTAACCATACCGATGGCCTAGGAATCCGTTGGCGAGGTCGGTTTTCCAATCCGAAGTCAAGCGGGCATAACCCTAACCCTAATTTGGTTTTCCCCCCTATGGGATTTCCCCATGTATTTCACCCGGAAGCATAGAGGGGGGTGGGTTCGAAAAGTCGACCCCCTCCTAACCATACCGATGGCCTAGGAATCTGTTGGCGAGGTCGGTTTTCGAATCTGAATTCAAGCGGGCGTAACCCTAACCCTAATTTGGTTTTTCCCCCTATGGGATTTCCCCATGTATTTCACCCGGAAGCATAGAGGGGGGTGGGTTCGAAAAGTCGACCCCCTCCTAACCATAGTGATGGGTTAGGAATCCGTTGGCGAGGTCGGTTTTCGAATCTGAATTCAAGCGGGCGTAACCCTAACCCTAATTTGGTTTTTCCCTCCTATGGGATTTCCCCATGTATTTCACCTGGAAGCATAGAGGGGGGTGGGTTCGAAAAGTCGACCCCCTCCTAACCATACCGATGGCCTAGGAATCCGTTGGCGAGGTCGGTTTTCGAATCTGAATTGAAGCGGGCGTAACCCTAACCCTAATTTGGTTTTCCCCCCTATGGGATTTCCCCATGTATTTCACCCGGAAGCATAGAGGGGGGTGGGTTCGAAAAGTAGACCCCCTCCTAACCATACCGATGGGCTAGGAATCCGTTGGCGAGGTCGGTTTTCCAATCCGAATTCAAGCGGGCGTAACCCTAACCCTAATTTGGTTTTCCCCCCTATGGGATTTCCCCATGTATTTCACCCGGAAGCATAGAGGGGGGTGGGTTCGAAAAGTCGACCCCCTCCTAACCATACCGATGGCCTAGGAATCCGTTGGCGAGGTCGGTTTTCGAATCTGAATTCAAGCGGGCGTAACCCTTACCCTAATTTGGTTTTTCCCCCTATGGGATTTCCCCATGTATTTCACCCGGAAGCATAGAGGGGGGTGGGTTCGAAAAGTCGACCCCCTCCTAACCATAGGGATGGGTTAGGAATCCGTTGGCGAGGTCGGTTTTCGAATCTGAATTCAAGCGGGCGTAACCCTAACCCTAATTTGGTTTTTCCCTCCTATGGGATTTCCCCATGTATTTCACCTGGAAGCATAAAGGGGGGTGGGTTCGAAAAGTCGACCCCCTCCTAACCATACCGATGGCCTAGGAATCCGTTGGCGAGGTCGGTTTTCGAATCTGAATTCAAGCGGGCGTAACCCTAACCCTAATTTGGTTTTCCCCCCTATGGGATTTCCCCATGTATTTCACCCGGAAGCATAGAGGGGGGTGGGTTCGAAAAGTCGACCCCCTCCTAACCATACCGATGGGCTAGGAATCCGTTGGCGAGGTCGGTTTTCCAATCCGAATTCAAGCGGGCGTAACCCTAACCCTAATTTGGTTTTCCCCCCTATGGGATTTCCCCATGTATTTCACCCGGAAGCATAGAGGGGGGTGGGTTCGAAAAGTCGACCCCCTCCTAACCATACCGATGGCCTAGGAATCCGTTGGCGAGGTCGGTTTTCGAATCTGAATTCAAGCGGGCGTAACCCTAACCCTAATTTGGTTTTCCCCCCTATGGGATTTCCCCATGTATTTCACCCGGAAGCATAGAGGGGGGTGGCTTCGAAAAGGCGACCCCCTCCTAACCATACCGATGGCTTAGGAATCCGTTGGCGAGGTCGGTTTTCGAATCTGAATTCAAGCGGGCGTAACCCTAACCCTAATTTGGTTTTTCCCCCTATGGGATTTCCCCATGTATTTCACCCGGAAGCATAGAGGGGGGTGGGTTCGAAAAGTTGACCCCCTCCTAACCATAGCGATGGGTTAGGAATCCGTTGGCGAGGTCGGTTTTCCAATCCGAATTCAAGCGGGCGTAACCCTAACCCTAATTTGGTTTTTCCCCCTATGGGATTTCCCCATGTATTTCACCCGGAAGCATAGAGGGGGGTGGGTTCGAAAAGTCGACCCCCTCCTAACCATAGTGATGGGTTAGGAATCCGTTGGCGAGGTCGGTTTTTGAATCTGAATTCAAGCGGGCGTAACCCTAACCCTAATTTGGTTTTTCCCTCCTATGGGATTTCCCCATGTATTTCACCTGGAAGCATAGAGGGGGGTGGGTTCGAAAAGTCGACCCCCTCCTAACCATACCGATGGCCTAGGAGTCCATAGGCGAGGTCGGTTTTCCAATCCGAATTAAAGCGGGCGTAACCCTAACCCTAATTTTATTTTTCCCCCTATGGGATTTCCCCATGTATTTCACCCGGAAGCATAGAGGGGGGTGAGTTCGAAAAGTCGACCCCCTCCTAACCATACCGATGGCCTAGGAATCCGTTGGCGAGGTCGGTTTTCCAATCCGAATTCAAGCGGGCGTAACCCTAACCCTAATTTTATTTTTCCCCCTATGGGATTTCCCCATGTATTTCACCCGGAAGCATAGAGGGGGGTGGGTTCGAAAAGTCGACCCCCTCCTAACCATAGTGATGGGTTAGGAATCCGTTGGCGAGGTCGGTTTTCGAATCTGAATTCAAGCGGGCGTAACCCTAACCCTAATTTGGTTTTTCCCTCCTTTGGGATTTCCCCATGTATTTCACCTGGAAGCATAGAGGGGGGTGGGTTCGAAAAGTCGACCCCCTCCTAACCATACCGATGGCCTAGGAATCCGTTGGCGAGGTCGGTTTTCGAATCTGAATTCAAGCGGGCGTAACCCTAACCCTAATTTGGTTTTCCCCCCTATGGGATTTCCCCATGTATTTCACCCGGAAGCATAGAGGGGGGTGGGTTCGAAAAGTCGACCCCCTCCTAACCATACCGATGGCCTAGGAATCCGTTGGCGAGGTCGGTTTTCGAATCTGAATTCAAGCGGGCGTAACCCTAACCCTAATTTGGTTTTTCCCCCTATGGGATTTCCCCATGTATTTTACCCGGAAGCATAGAGGGGGGTGGGTTCGAAAAGGCGACCCCCTCCTAACCATACTGATGGCTTAGGAATCCGTTGGCGAGGTCGGTTTTCGAATCTGAATTCAAGCGGGCGTAACCCTAACCCTAATTTGGTTTTTCCCCCTATGGGATTTCCCCATGTATTTCACCCGGAAGCATAGAGGGGGGTGGGTTCGAAAAGTTGACCCCCTCCTAACCATAGCGATGGGTTAGGAATCCGTTGGCGAGGTCGGTTTTCCAATCCGAATTCAAGCGGGCGTAACCCTAACCCTAATTTGGTTTTTCCCCCTATGGGATTTCCCCATGTATTTCACCCGGAAGCATAGAGGGGGGTGGGTTCGAAAAGTCGACCCCCTCCTAACCATAGTGATGGGTTAGGAATCCGTTGGCGAGGTCGGTTTTCGAATCTGAATTCAAGCGGGCGTAACCCTAACCCTAATTTGGTTTTTCCCTCCTATGGGATTATCCCATGTATTTCACCTGGAAGCATAGAGGGGGGTGGGTCCGAAAAGGCGACCCCCTCCTAACCATACCGATGGCCTAGGAATCTGTTGGCGAGGTCGGTTTTCAAATCTGAATTCAAGCGGGCGTAACCCTAACCCTAATTTGGTTTTCCCCCCTATGGGATTTCCCCATGTATTTCACCCGGAAGCATAGAGGGGGGTGGGTTCGAAAAGTCGACCCCCTCCTAACCATACTGATGGGCTAGGAATCCGTTGGCGAGGTCGGTTTTCCAATCCGAATTCAAGCGGGCGTAACCCTAACCCTAACTTGGTTTTCCCCCCTATGGGATTTCCCCATGTATTTCACCCGGAAGCATAGAGGGGGGTGGGTTCGAAAAGTCGACCCCCTCCTAACCATACCGATGGCCTAGGAATCTGTTGGCGAGGTCGGTTTTCGAATCTGAATTCAAGCGGGCGTAACCCTAACCCTAATTTGGTTTTTTCCCCTATGGGATTTCCCCATGTATTTCACCCGGAAGCATAGAGGGGGGTGGGTTCGAAAAGTCGACCCCCTCCTAACCATAGTGATGGGTTAGGAATCCGTTGGCGAGGTCGGTTTTCGAATCTGAATTCAAGCGGGCGTAACCCTAACCCTAATTTGGTTTTTCCCTCCTATGGGATTTCCCCATGTATTTCACCCGGAAGCATAGAGGGGGGTGGGTTCGAAAAGTCGACCCCCTCCTAACCATACCGATGGCCTAGGAATCCGTTGGCGAGGTCGGTTTTCCAATCCGAATTCAAGCGGGCGTAACCCTAACCCTAATTTGGTTTTTCCCCCTATGGGATTTCCCCATGTATTTCACCCGGAAGCATAGAGGGGGGTGGGTTCGAAAAGTCGACCCCCTCCTAACCATACCGATGGGCTAGGAATCCGTTGGCGAGGTCGGTTTTCCTATCCGAATTCAAGCGGGCGTAACCCTAACCCTAATTTGGTTGTCCCCCCTATGGGATTTCCCCATGTATTTCACCCGGAAGCATAGAGGGGGGTGGGTTCGAAAAGTCGACCCCCTCCTAACCATACTGATGGGCTAGGAATCCGTTGGCGAGGTCGGTTTTCCAATCCGAATTCAAGCGGGCGTAACCCTAACCCTAATTTGGTTTTCCCCCCTATGGGATTTCCCCATGTATTTCACCCGGAAGCATAGAGGGGGGTGGGTTCGAAAAGGCGACCCCCTCCTAACCATACCGATGGCTTAGGAATCCGTTGGCGAGGTCGGTTTTCGAATCTGAATTCAAGCGGGCGTAACCCTAACCCTAATTTGGTTTTTCCCCCTATGGGATTTCCCCATGTATTTCACCCGGAAGCATAGAGGGGGGTGGGTTCGAAAAGTTGACCCCCTCCTAACCATAGCGATGGGTTAGGAATCCGTTGGCGAGGTCAGTTTTCCAATCCGAATTCAAGCGGGCGTAACCCTAACCCTAATTTGGTTTTTCCCCCTATGGGATTTCCCCATGTATTTCACCCGGAAGCATAGAGGGGGGTGGGTTCGAAAAGTCGACCCCCTCCTAACCATAGTGATGGGTTAGGAATCCGTTGGCGAGGTCGGTTTTCGAATCTGAATTCAAGCGGGCGTAACCCTAACCCTAATTTGGTTTTTCCCTCCTATGGGATTTCCCCATGTATTTCACCTGGAAGCATAGAGGGGGGTGGGTCCGAAAAGTCGACCCCCTCCTAACCATACCGATGGCCTAGGAATCCGTTGGCGAGGTCGGTTTTCGAATCTGAATTCAAGCGGGCGTAACCCTAACCCTAATTTGGTTTTCCCCCCTATGGGATTTCCCCATGTATTTCACCCGGAAGCATAGAGGGGGGTGGGTTCGAAAAGTCGACCCCCTCCTAACCATACCGATGGCCTAGGAATCCGTTGGCGAGGTCGGTTTTCGAATCTGAATTCAAGCGGGCGTAACCCTAACCCTAATTTGGTTTTTCCCCCTATGGGATTTCCCCATGTATTTCACCCGGAAGCATAGAGGGGGGTGGGTTCGAAAAGCCGACCCCCTCCTAACCATACCGATGGCTTAGGAATCCATTGGCGAGGTCGGTTTTCGAATCTGAATTCAAGCGGGCGTAACCCTAACCCTAATTTGGTTTTCCCCCCTATGGGATTTCCCCATGTATTTCACCCAGAAGCATAGAGGGGGGTGGGTTCGAAAAGTTGACCCCCTCCTAACCATAGCGATGGGTTAGGAATCCGTTGGCGAGGTCGGTTTTCCAATCCGAATTCAAGCGGGCGTAACCCTAACCCTAATTTGGTTTTTCCCCCTATGGGATTTCCCCATGTATTTCACCCGGAAGCATAGAGGGGGGTGGGTTCGAAAAGTCGACCCCCTCCTAACCATAGTGATGGGTTAGGAATCCGTTGGCGAGGTCGGTTTTCGAATCTGAATTCAAGCGGGCGTAACCCTAACCCTAATTTGGTTTTTCCCTCCTATGGGATTTCCCCATGTATTTCACCTGGAAGCATAGAGGGGGGTGGGTCCGAAAAGTCGACCCCCTCCTAACCATACCGATGGCCTAGGAATCCGTTGGCGAGGTCGGTTTTCGAATCTGAATTCAAGCGGGCGTAACCCTAACCCTAATTTGGTTTTCCCCCCTATGGGATTTCCCCATGTATTTCACCCGGAAGCATAGAGGGGGGTGGGTTCGAAAAGTCGACCCCCTCCTAACCATACCGATGGGCTAGGAATCCGTTGGCGAGGTCAGTTTTCCAATCCGAATTCAAGCGGGCGTAACCCTAACCCTAATTTGGTTTTCCCCCCTATGGGATTTCCCCATGTATTTCACCCGGAAGCATAGAGGGGGGTGGGTTCGAAAAGTCGACCCCCTCCTAACCATACCGATGGCCTAGGAATCTGTTGGCGAGGTCGGTTTTCGAATCTGAATTCAAGCGGGCGTAACCCTAACCCTAATTTGGTTTTTTCCCCTATGGGATTTCCCCATGTATTTCACCCTGAAGCATAGAGGGGGGTGGGTTCGAAAAGTCGACCCCCTCCTAACCATACCGATGGCCTAGGAATCCGTTGGCGAGGTCGGTTTTCGAATCTGAATTCAAGCGGGCGTAACCCTAACCCTAATTTGGTTTTCCCCCCTATGGGATTTCCCCATGTATTTCACCTGGAAGCATAGAGGGGGGTGGGTTCGAAAAGTCGACCCCCTCCAAACCATACCGATGGCCTAGGAATCCGTTGGCGAGGTCGGTTTTCGAATCTGAATTCAAGCGGGCGTAACCCTAACCCTAATTTGGTTTTCCCCCCTATGGGATTTCCCCATGTATTTCACCCGGAAGCATAGAGGGGGGAGGGTTCGAAAAGTCGACCCCCTCCTAACCATACCGATGGGCTAGGAATCCGTTGGCGAGGTCGGTTTTCCAATCCGAATTCAAGCGGGCGTAACCCTAACCCTAATTTGGTTTTCCCCCCTATGGGATTTCCCCATGTATTTCACCCGGAAGCATAGAGGGGGGTGGGTTCGAAAAGTCAACCCCCTCCTAACCATACCGATGGCCTAAGAATCTGTTGGCGAGGTCGGTTTTCGAATCTGAATTCAAGCGGGCGTAACCCTAACCCTAATTTGGTTTTTCCCCCTATGGGATTTCCCCATGTATTTCACCCGGAAGCATAGAGGGGGGTGGGTTCGAAAAGTCGACCCCCTCCTAACCATACCGATGGCCTAGGAATCCGTTGGCGAGGTCGGTTTTCCAATCTGAATTCAAGCGGGCGTAACCCTAACCCTAATTTGGTTTTCCCCCCTATGGGATTTCCCCATGTATTTCACCCGGAAGCATAGAGGGGGGAGGGTTCGAAAAGTCGACCCCCTCCTAACCATACCGATGGGCTAGGAATCCGTTGGCGAGGTCGGTTTTCCAATCCGAATTCAAGCGGGCGTAACCCTAACCCTAATTTGGTTTTCCCCCCTATGGGATTTCCCCATGTATTTCACCCGGAAGCATAGAGGGGGGTGGGTTCGAAAAGTCAACCCCCTCCTAACCATACCGATGGCCTAAGAATCTGTTGGCGAGGTCGGTTTTCGAATCTGAATTCAAGCGGGCGTAACCCTAACCCTAATTTGGTTTTTCCCCCTATGGGATTTCCCCATGTATTTCACCCGGAAGCATAGAGGGGGGTGGGTTCGAAAAGTCGACCCCCTCCTAACCATACCGATGGCCTAGGAATCCGTTGGCGAGGTCGGTTTTCCAATCTGAATTCAAGCGGGCGTAACCCTAACCCTAATTTGGTTTTTCCCCCTATGGGATTTCCCCATGTATTTCACCCGGAAGCATAGAGGGGGGTGGGTTCGAAAAGTCGACCCCCTCCTAACCATACCGATGGCCTAGGAATCCGTTGGCGAGGTCGGTTTTCGAATTTGAATTCAAGCGGGCGTAACCCTAACCCTAATTTGGTTTTCCCCCCTATGGGATTTCCCCATGTATTTCACCCGGAAGCATAGAGGGGGGTAGGTTCGAAAAGTCGACCCCCTCCTAACCATACCGATGGCCTAGGAATCCGTTGGCGAGGTCGGTTTTCCAATCTGAATTCAAGCGGGCGTAACCCTAACCCTAATTTGGTTTTTCCCCCTATGGGATTTCCCCATGTATTTCACCCGGAAGCATAGAGGGGGGTGGGTTCGAAAAGTCGACCCCCTCCTAACCATACCGATGGCCTAGGAATCCGTTGGCGAGGTCGGTTTTCGAATCTGAATTCAAGCGGGCGTAACCCTAACCCTAATTTGGTTTTCCCCCCTATGGGATTTCCCCATGTATTTCACCCGGAAGCATAGAGGGGTGTGGGTCCGAAAAGTCGACCCCCTCCTAACCATACCGATGGGCTAGGAATCCGTTGGCGAGGTCGGTTTTCCAATCTGAATTCAAGCGGGCGTAACCCTAACCCTAATTTGGTTTTTCCCCCTATGGGATTTCCCCATGTATTTCACCCGGAAGCATAGAGGGGGGTGGGTTCGAAAAGTCGACCCCCTCCTAACCATACCGATGGGCTAGGAATCCGTTGGCGAGGTCGGTTTTCCAATCCGAATTCAAGCGGGCGTAACCCTAACCCTAATTTGGTTTTTCCCCCTATGGGATTTCCCCATGTATTTCATCCGGAAGCATAGAGGGGGGTGGGTTCGAAAAGTCGACCCCCTCCTAACCATAGTGATGGGTTAGGAATCCGTTGGCGAGGTCGGTTTTCGAATCTGAATTCAAGCGGGCGTAACCCTAACCCTAATTTGGTTTTTCCCTCCTATGGGATTTCCCCATGTATTTCACCTGGAAGCATAGAGGGGGGTGGGTCCGAAAAGTCGACCCCCTCCTAACCATACCGATGGCCTAGGAATCCGTTGGCGAGGTCGGTTTTCGAATCTGAATTCAAGCGGGCGTAACCCTAACCCTAATTTGGTTTTCCCCCCTATGGGATTTCCCCATGTATTTCACCCGGAAGCATAGAGGGGGGTGGGTTCGAAAAGTCGACCCCCTCCTAACCATACCGATGGGCTAGGAATCCGTTGGCGAGGTCGGTTTTCTAATCCGAATTCAAGCGGGCGTAACCCTAACCCTAATTTGGTTTTCCCCCCTATGGGATTTCCCCATGTATTTCACCCGGAAGCATAGAGGGGGGTGGGTTCGAAAAGTTGACCCCCTCCTAACCATAGCGATGGGTTAGGAATCCGTTGGCGAGGTCGGTTTTCCAATCCGAATTCAAGCGGGCGTAACCCTAACCCTAATTTGGTTTTTCCCCCTATGGGATTTCCCCATGTATTTCACCCGGAAGCATAGAGGGGGGTGGGTTCGAAAAGTCGACCCCCTCCTAACCATAGTGATGGGTTAGGAATCCGTTGGCGAGGTCGGTTTTCGAATCTGAATTCAAGCGGGCGTAACCCTAACCTTAATTTGGTTTTTCCCTCCTATGGGATTTCCCCATGTATTTCACCTGGAAGCATAGAGGGGGGTGGGTCCGAAAAGTCGACCCCCTCCTAACCATACCGATGGCCTAGGAATCCGTTGGCGAGGTCGGTTTTCGAATCTGAATTCAAGCGGGCGTAACCCTAACCCTAATTTGGTTTTCCCCCCTATGGGATTTCCCCATGTATTTCACCCGGAAGCATAGAGGGGGATGGGTTCGAAAAGTCGACCCCCTCCTAACCATACCGATGGGCTAGGAATCCATTGGCGAGGTCGGTTTTCCAATCCGAATTCAAGCGGGCGTAACCCTAACCCTAATTTGGTTTTCCCCCCTATGGGATTTCCCCATGTATTTCACCCGGAAGCATAGAGGGGGGTGGGTTCGAAAAGTCGACCCCCTCCTAACCATACCGATGGCCTAGGAATCTGTTGGCGAGGTCGGTTTTCGAATCTGAATTCAAGCGGGCGTAACCCTAACCCTAATTTGGTTTTTTCCCCTATGGGATTTCCCCATGTATTTCACCCGGAAGCATAGAGGGGGGTGGGTTCGAAAAGTCGACCCCCTCCTAACCATAGTGATGGGTTAGGAATCCGTTGGCGAGGTCGGTTTTCGAATCTCAATTCAAGCGGGCGTAACCCTAACCCTAATTTGGTTTTTCCCTCCTATGGGATTTCCCCATGTATTTCACCTGGAAGCATAGAGGGGGGTGGGTTCGAAAAGTCGACCCCCTCCAAACCATACCGATGGCCTAGGAATCCGTTGGCGAGGTCGGTTTTCGAATCTGAATTCAAGCGGGCGTAACCCTAACCCTAATTTGGTTTTCCCCCCTATGGGATTTCCCCATGTATTTCACCCGGAAGCATAGAGGGGGGTGGGTTCGAAAAGTCGACCCCCTCCTAACCATACCGATGGCCTAAGAATCCGTTGGCGAGGTCGGTTTTCGAATCTGAATTCAAGCGGGCGTAACCCTAACCCTAATTTGGTTTTTCCCCCTATGGGATTTCCCCATGTATTTCACCCGGAAGCATAGAGGGGGGTGGGTTGGAAAAGTCGACCCCCTCCTAACCATACCGATGGCTTAGGAATCCGTTGGCGAGGTCGGTTTTCGAATCTGAATTCAAGCGGGCGTAACCCTAACCCTAATTTGGTTTTTCCCCCTATGGGATTTCCCCATGTATTTCACCCAGAAGCATAGAGGGGGGTGGGTTCGAAAAGTTGACCCCCTCCTAACCATAGCGATGGGTTAGGAATCCGTTGGCGAGGTCGGTTTTCCAATCCGAATTCAAGCGGGCGTAACCCTAACCCTAATTTGGTTTTTCCCCCTATGGGATTTCCCCATGTATTTCACCCGGAAGCATAGAGGGGGGTGGGTTCGAAAAGTCGACCCCCTCCTAACCATAGTGATGGGTTAGGAATCCGTTGGCGAGGTCGGTTTTCGAATCTGAATTCAAGCGGGCGTAACCCTAACCCTAATTTGGTTTTTCCCTCCTATGGGATTTCCCCATGTATTTCACCTGGAAGCATAGAGGGGGGTGGGTCCGAAAAGTCGACCCCCTCCTAACCATACCGATGGCCTAGGAATCCGTTGGCGAGGTCGGTTTTCGAATCTGAATTCAAGCGGGCGTAACCCTAACCCTAATTTGGTTTTCCCCCCTATGGGATTTCCCCATGTATTTCACCCGGAAGCATAGAGGGGGGTGGGTTCGAAAAGTTGACCCCCTCCTAACCATACCGATGGGCTAGGAATCCGTTGGCGAGGTCGGTTTTCCAATCCGAATTCAAGCGGGCGTAACCCTAACCCTAATTTGGTTTTCCCCCCTATGGGATTTCCCCATGTATTTCACCCGGAAGCATAGAGGGGGGTGGGTTCGAAAAGTCGACCCCCTCCTAACCATACCGATGGCCTAGGAATCCGTTGGCGAGGTCGGTTTTCGAATCTGAATTCAAGCGGGCGTAACCCTAACCCTAATTTGGTTTTTTCCCCTATGGGATTTCCCCATGTATTTCACCCTGAAGCATAGAGGGGGGTGGGTTCGAAAAGTCGACCCCCTCCTAACCATAGTGATGGGTTAGGAATCCGTTGGCGAGGTCGGTTTTCGAATCTGAATTCAAGCGGGCGTAACCCTAACCCTAATTTGGTTTTTCCCTCCTATGGGATTTCCCCATGTATTTCACCTGGAAGCATAGAGGGGGGTGGGTTCGAAAAGTCGACCCCCTCCAAACCATACCGATGGCCTAGGAATCCGTTGGCGAGGTCGGTTTTCGAATCTGAATTCAAGCGGGCGTAACCCTAACCCTAATTTGGTTTTCCCCCCTATGGGATTTCCCCATGTATTTCACCCGGAAGCATAGAGGGGGGAGGGTTCGAAAAGTCGACCCCCTCCTAACCATACCGATGGGCTAGGAATCCGTTGGCGAGGTCGGTTTTCCAATCCGAATTCAAGCGGGCGTAACCCTAACCCTAATTTGGTTTTCCCCCCTATGGGATTTCCCCATGTATTTCACCCGGAAGCATAGAGGGGGGTGGGTTCGAAAAGTCGACCCCCTCCTAACCATACCGATGGCCTAGGAATCCGTTGGCGAGGTCGGTTTTCCAATCTGAATTCAAGCGGGCGTAACCCTAACCCTAATTTGGTTTTTCCCCCTATGGGATTTCCCCATGTATTTCACCCGGAAGCATAGAGGGGGGTGGGTTCGAAAAGTCGACCCCCTCCTAACCATACCGATGGCCTAGGAATCCGTTGGCGAGGTCGGTTTTCGAATCTGAATTCAA
Organism: Rhabdophis nuchalis; assembly: GCA_039707465.1. NCBI lineage: Eukaryota > Metazoa > Chordata > Lepidosauria > Squamata > Natricidae > Rhabdophis > Rhabdophis nuchalis. Next base: position 9,006,422 of record CM077654.1, read on the forward strand.
GCGGGCGTAACCCTAACCCTAATTTGGTTTTCCCCCCTATGGGATTTCCCCATGTATTTCACCCGGAAGCATAGAGGGGGGTAGGTTCGAAAAGTCGACCCCCTCCTAACCATACCGATGGGCTAGGAATCCGTTGGCGAGGTCGGTTTTCCAATCTGAATTCAAGCGGGCGTAACCCTAACCCTAATTTGGTTTTTCCCCCTATGGGATTTCCCCATGTATTTCACCCGGAAGCATAGAGGGGGGTGGGTTCGAAAAGTCGACCCCCTCCTAACCATACCGATGGCCTAAGAATCTGTTGGCGAGGTCGGTTTTCGAATCTGAATTCAAGCGGGCGTAACCCTAACCCTAATTTGGTTTTTCCCCCTATGGGATTTCCCCATGTATTTCACCCGGAAGCATAGAGGGGGGTGGGTTCGAAAAGTCGACCCCCTCCTAACCATACCGATGGCCTAGGAATCCGTTGGCGAGGTCGGTTTTCCAATCTGAATTCAAGCGGGCGTAACCCTAACCCTAATTTGGTTTTTCCCCCTATGGGATTTCCCCATGTATTTCACCCGGAAGCATAGACGGGGGTGGGTGCGAAAAGTCGACCCCCTCCTAACCATACCGATGGCCTAGGAATCCATTGGCGAGGTCGGTTTTCGAATCTGAATTCAAGCGGGCGTAACCCTAACCCTAATTTGGTTTTTCCCTCCTATGGGATTTCCCCATGTATTTCACCTGGAAGCATAGAGGGGGGTGGGTTCGAAAAGTCGACCCCCTCCAAACCATACCGATGGCCTAGGAATCCGTTGGCGAGGTCGGTTTTCGAATCTGAATTCAAGCGGGCGTAACCCTAACCCTAATTTGGTTTTCCCCCCTATGGGATTTCCCCATGTATTTCACCCGGAAGCATAGAGGGGGGTGGGTTCGAAAAGTCGACCCCCTCCTAACCATACCGATGGCCTAGGAATCCGTTGGCGAGGTCGGTTTTCGAATCTGAATTCAAGCGGGCGTAACCCTAACCCTAATTTGGTTTTTCCCCCTATGGGATTTCCCCATGTATTTCACCCGGAAGCATAGAGGGGGGTGGGTTCGAAAAGTCGACCCCCTCCTAACCATACCGATGGCTTAGGAATCCGTTGGCGAGGTCGGTTTTCGAATCTGAATTCAAGCGGGCGTAACCCTAACCCTAATTTGGTTTTTCCCCCTATGGGATTTCCCCATGTATTTCACCCGGAAGCATAGAGGGGGGTGGGTTCGAAAAGTTGACCCCCTCCTAACCATAGCGATGGGTTAGGAATCCGTTGGCGAGGTCGGTTTTCCAATCCGAATTCAAGCGGGCGTAACCCTAACCCTAATTTGGTTTTTCCCCCTATGGGATTTCCCCATGTATTTCACCCGGAAGCATAGAGGGGGGTGGGTTCGAAAAGTCGACCCCCTCCTAACCATAGTGATGGGTTAGGAATCCGTTGGCGAGGTCGGTTTTCGAATCTGAATTCAAGCGGGCGTAACCCTAACCCTAATTTGGTTTTTCCCTCCTATGGGATTTCCCCATGTATTTCACCTGGAAGCATAGAGGGGGGTGGGTCCGAAAAGTCGACCCCCTCCTAACCATACCGATGGCCTAGGAATCCGTTGGCGAGGTCGGTTTTCGAATCTGAATTCAAGCGGGCGTAACCCTAACCCTAATTTGGTTTTCCCCCCTATGGGATTTCCCCATGTATTTCACCCGGAAGCATAGAGGGGGGTGGGTTCGATAAGTCGACCCCCTCCTAACCATACCGATGGGCTAGGAATCCGTTGGCGAGGTCGGTTTTCCAATCCGAATTCAAGCGGGCGTAACCCTAACCCTAATTTGGTTTTCCCCCCTATGGGATTTCCCCATGTATTTCACCCGGAAGCATAGAGGGGGGTGGGTTCGAAAAGTCGACCCCCTCCTAACCATACCGATGGCCTAGGAATCTGTTGGCGAGGTCGGTTTTCGAATCTGAATTCAAGCGGGCGTAACCCTAACCCTAATTTGGTTTTTTCCCCTATGGGATTTCCCCATGTATTTCACCCGGAAGCATAGAGGGGGGTGGGTTCGAAAAGTCGACCCCCTCCTAACCATAGTGATGGGTTAGGAATCCGTTGGCGAGGTCGGTTTTCGAATCTGAATTCAAGCGGGCGTAACCCTAACCCTAATTTGGTTTTTCCCTCCTATGGGATTTCCCCATGTATTTCACCTGGAAGCATAGAGGGGGGTGGGTTCGAAAAGTCGACCCCCTCCAAACCATACCGATGGCCTAGGAATCCGTTGGCGAGGTCGGTTTTCGAATCTGAATTCAAGCGGGCGTAACCCTAACCCTAATTTGGTTTTCCCCCCTATGGGATTTCCCCATGTATTTCACCCGGAAGCATAGAGGGGGGAGGGTTCGAAAAGTCGACCCCCTCCTAACCATACCGATGGGCTAGGAATCCGTTGGCGAGGTCGGTTTTCCAATCCGAATTCAAGCGGGCGTAACCCTAACCCTAATTTGGTTTTCCCCCCTATGGGATTTCCCCATGTATTTCACCCGGAAGCATAGAGGGGGGTGGGTTCGAAAAGTCAACCCCCTCCTAACCATACCGATGGCCTAAGAATCTGTTGGCGAGGTCGGTTTTCGAATCTGAATTCAAGCGGGCGTAACCCTAACCCTAATTTGGTTTTCCCCCCTATGGGATTTCCCCATGTATTTCACCCGGAAGCATAGAGGGGGGTGGGTTCGAAAAGTCGACCCCCTCCTAACCATACCGATGGCCTAGGAATCCGTTGGCGAGGTCGGTTTTCCAATCTGAATTCAAGCGGGCGTAACCCTAACCCTAATTTGGTTTTTCCCCCTATGGGATTTCCCCATGTATTTCACCCGGAAGCATAGAGGGGGGTGGGTTCGAAAAGTCGACCCCCTCCTAACCATACCGATGGCCTAGGAATCCGTTGGCGAGGTCGGTTTTCGAATCTGAATTCAAGCGGGCGTAACCCTAACCCTAATTTGGTTTTCCCCCCTATGGGATTTCCCCATGTATTTCACCCGGAAGCATAGAGGGGGGTAGGTTCGAAAAGTCGACCCCCTCCTAACCATACCGATGGCATAAGAATCTGTTGGCGAGGTCGGTTTTCGAATCTGAATTCAAGCGGGCGTAACCCTAACCCTAATTTGGTTTTTCCCCCTATGGGATTTCCCCATGTATTTCACCCGGAAGCATAGAGGGGGGTGGGTTCGAAAAGTCGACCCCCTCCTAACCATACCGATGGCCTAGGAATCCGTTGGCGAGGTCGGTTTTCCAATCTGAATTCAAGCGGGCGTAACCCTAACCCTAATTTGGATTTTCCCCCTATGGGATTTCCCCATGTATTTCACCCGGAAGCATAGAGGGGGGTGGGTTCGAAAAGTCGACCCCCTCCTAACCATACCGATGGCCTAGGAATCCGTTGGCGAGGTCGGTTTTCGAATCTGAATTCAAGCGGGCGTAACCCTAACCCTAATTTGGTTTTCCCCCCTATGGGATTTCCCCATGTATTTCACCCGGAAGCATAGAGGGGGGTGGGTTCGAAAAGTCGACCCCCTCCTAACCATACCGATGGCCTAGGAATCCGTTGGCGAGGTCGTTTTTCCAATCTGAATTCAAGCGGGCGTAACCCTAACCCTAATTTGGTTTTTCCCCCTATGGGATTTCCCCATGTATTTCACCCGGAAGCATAGAGGGGGGTGGGTTCGAAAAGTCGACCCCCTCCTAACCATACCGATGGCCTAGGAATCCGTTGGCGAGGTCGGTTTTCGAATCTGAATTCAAGCGGGCGTAACCCTAACCCTAATTTGGTTTTCCCCCCTATGGGATTTCCCCATGTATTTCACCCGGAAGCATAGAGGGGTGTGGGTCCGAAAAGTCGACCCCCTCCTAACCATACCGATGGGCTAGGAATCCGTTGGCGAGGTCGGTTTTCCAATCTGAATTCAAGCGGGCGTAACCCTAACCCTAATTTGGTTTTTCCCCCTATGGGATTTCCCCATGTATTTCACCCGGAAGCATAGAGGGGGGTGGGTTCGAAAAGTCGACCCCCTCCTAACCATACCGATGGGCTAGGAATCCGTTGGCGAGGTCGGTTTTCCAATCCGAATTCAAGCGGGCGTAACCCTAACCCTAATTTGGTTTTTCCCCCTATGGGATTTCCCCATGTATTTCATCCGGAAGCATAGAGGGGGGTGGGTTCGAAAAGTCGACCCCCTCCTAACCATAGTGATGGGTTAGGAATCCGTTGGCGAGGTCGGTTTTCGAATCTGAATTCAAGCGGGCGTAACCCTAACCCTAATTTGGTTTTTCCCTCCTATGGGATTTCCCCATGTATTTCACCTGGAAGCATAGAGGGGGGTGGGTTCGAAAAGTCGACCCCCTCCTAACCATACCGATGGCCTAGGAATCCGTTGGCGAGGTCGGTTTTCGAATCTGAATTCAAGCGGGCGTAACCCTAACCCTAATTTGGTTTTCCCCCCTATGGGATTTCCCCATGTATTTCACCCGGAAGCATAGAGGGGTGTGGGTCCGAAAAGTCGACCCCCTCCTAACCATACCGATGGCCTAAGAATCTGTTGGCGAGGTCGGTTTTCGAATCTGAATTCAAGCGGGCGTAACCCTAACCCTAATTTGGTTTTCCCCCCTATGGGATTTCCCCATGTATTTCACCCGGAAGCATAGAGGGGGGTGGGTTCGAAAAGTCGACCCCCTCCTAACCATACCGATGGCCTAGGAATCCGTTGGCGAGGTCGGTTTTCCAATCTGAATTCAAGCGGGCGTAACCCTAACCCTAATTTGGTTTTTCCCCCTATGGGATTTCCCCATGTATTTCACCCGGAAGCATAGAGGGGGGTGGGTTCGAAAAGTCGACCCCCTCCTAACCATACCGATGGCCTAGGAATCCGTTGGCGAGGTCGGTTTTCGAATCTGAATTCAAGCGGGCGTAACCCTAACCCTAATTTGGTTTTCCCCCCTATGGGATTTCCCCATGTATTTCACCCGGAAGCATAGAGGGGGGTAGGTTCGAAAAGTCGACCCCCTCCTAACCATACCGATGGCATAAGAATCTGTTGGCGAGGTCGGTTTTCGAATCTGAATTCAAGCGGGCGTAACCCTAACCCTAATTTGGTTTTTCCCCCTATGGGATTTCCCCATGTATTTCACCCGGAAGCATAGAGGGGGGTGGGTTCGAAAAGTCGACCCCCTCCTAACCATACCGATGGCCTAGGAATCCGTTGGCGAGGTCGGTTTTCCAATCTGAATTCAAGCGGGCGTAACCCTAACCCTAATTTGGATTTTCCCCCTATGGGATTTCCCCATGTATTTCACCCGGAAGCATAGAGGGGGGTGGGTTCGAAAAGTCGACCCCCTCCTAACCATACCGATGGCCTAGGAATCCGTTGGCGAGGTCGGTTTTCGAATCTGAATTCAAGCGGGCGTAACCCTAACCCTAATTTGGTTTTCCCCCCTATGGGATTTCCCCATGTATTTCACCCGGAAGCATAGAGGGGGGTGGGTTCGAAAAGTCGACCCCCTCCTAACCATACCGATGGCCTAGGAATCCGTTGGCGAGGTCGTTTTTCCAATCTGAATTCAAGCGGGCGTAACCCTAACCCTAATTTGGTTTTTCCCCCTATGGGATTTCCCCATGTATTTCACCCGGAAGCATAGAGGGGGGTGGGTTCGAAAAGTCGACCCCCTCCTAACCATACCGATGGCCTAGGAATCCGTTGGCGAGGTCGGTTTTCGAATCTGAATTCAAGCGGGCGTAACCCTAACCCTAATTTGGTTTTCCCCCCTATGGGATTTCCCCATGTATTTCACCCGGAAGCATAGAGGGGTGTGGGTCCGAAAAGTCGACCCCCTCCTAACCATACCGATGGGCTAGGAATCCGTTGGCGAGGTCGGTTTTCCAATCTGAATTCAAGCGGGCGTAACCCTAACCCTAATTTGGTTTTTCCCCCTATGGGATTTCCCCATGTATTTCACCCGGAAGCATAGAGGGGGGTGGGTTCGAAAAGTCGACCCCCTCCTAACCATACCGATGGGCTAGGAATCCGTTGGCGAGGTCGGTTTTCCAATCCGAATTCAAGCGGGCGTAACCCTAACCCTAATTTGGTTTTTCCCCCTATGGGATTTCCCCATGTATTTCATCCGGAAGCATAGAGGGGGGTGGGTTCGAAAAGTCGACCCCCTCCTAACCATAGTGATGGGTTAGGAATCCGTTGGCGAGGTCGGTTTTCGAATCTGAATTCAAGCGGGCGTAACCCTAACCCTAATTTGGTTTTTCCCTCCTATGGGATTTCCCCATGTATTTCACCTGGAAGCATAGAGGGGGGTGGGTTCGAAAAGTCGACCCCCTCCTAACCATACCGATGGCCTAGGAATCCGTTGGCGAGGTCGGTTTTCGAATCTGAATTCAAGCGGGCGTAACCCTAACCCTAATTTGGTTTTCCCCCCTATGGGATTTCCCCATGTATTTCACCCGGAAGCATAGAGGGGTGTGGGTCCGAAAAGTCGACCCCCTCCTAACCATACCGATGGGCTAGGAATCCGTTGGCGAGGTCGGTTTTCCAATCTGAATTCAAGCGGGCGTAACCCTAACCCTAATTTGGTTTTCCCCCCTATGGGATTTCCCCATGTATTTCACCCGGAAGCATAGAGGGGGGTGGGTTCGAAATGTCGACCCCCTCCTAACCATACCGATGGCCTAGGAATCCGTTGGCGAGGTCGTTTTTCCAATCTGAATTCAAGCGGGCGTAACCCTAACCCTAATTTGGTTTTTCCCCCTATGGGATTTCCCCATGTATTTCACCCGGAAGCATAGAGGGGGGTGGGTTCGAAAAGTCGACCCCCTCCTAACCATACCGATGGCCTAGGAATCCGTTGGCGAGGTCGGTTTTCGAATCTGAATTCAAGCGGGCGTAACCCTAACCCTAATTTGGTTTTCCCCCCTATGGGATTTCCCCATGTATTTCACCCGGAAGCATAGAGGGGTGTGGGTCCGAAAAGTCGACCCCCTCCTAACCATACCGATGGGCTAGGAATCCGTTGGCGAGGTCGGTTTTCCAATCTGAATTCAAGCGGGCGTAACCCTAACCCTAATTTGGTTTTTCCCCCTATGGGATTTCCCCATGTATTTCACCCGGAAGCATAGAGGGGGGTGGGTTCGAAAAGTCGACCCCCTCCTAACCATACCGATGGGCTAGGAATCCGTTGGCGAGGTCGGTTTTCCAATCCGAATTCAAGCGGGCGTAACCCTAACCCTAATTTGGTTTTTCCCCCTATGGGATTTCCCCATGTATTTCATCCGGAAGCATAGAGGGGGGTGGGTTCGAAAAGTCGACCCCCTCCTAACCATAGTGATGGGTTAGGAATCCGTTGGCGAGGTCGGTTTTCGAATCTGAATTCAAGCGGGCGTAACCCTAACCCTAATTTGGTTTTTCCCTCCTATGGGATTTCCCCATGTATTTCACCTGGAAGCATAGAGGGGGGTGGGTCCGAAAAGTCGACCCCCTCCTAACCATACCGATGGCCTAGGAATCCGTTGGCGAGGTCGGTTTTCGAATCTGAATTCAAGCGGGCGTAACCCTAACCCTAATTTGGTTTTCCCCCCTATGGGATTTCCCCATGTATTTCACCCGGAAGCATAGAGGGGGGTGGGTTCGAAAAGTCGACCCCCTCCTAACCATACCGATGGGCTAGGAATCCATTGGCGAGGTCGGTTTTCCAATCCGAATTCAAGCGGGCGTAACCCTAACCCTAATTTGGTTTTTTCCCCTATGGGATTTCCCCATGTATTTCACCCGGAAGCATAGAGGGGGGTGGGTTCGAAAAGTCGACCCCCTCCTAACCATACCGATGGCCTAGGAATCCGTTGGCGAGGTCGGTTTTCGAATCTGAATTCAAGCGGGCGTAACCCAACCCTAATTTGGTTTTCCCCCCTATGGGATTTCCCCATGTATTTCACCCGGAAGCATAGAGGGGGGAGGGTTCGAAAAGTCGACCCCCTCCTAACCATACCGATGGGCTAGGAATCCGTTGGCGAGGTCGGTTTTCCAATCCGAATTCAAGCGGGCGTAACCCTAACCCTAATTTGGTTTTCCCCCCTATGGGATTTCCCCATGTATTTCACCCGGAAGCATAGAGGGGGGTGGGTTCGAAAAGTCGACCCCCTCCTAACCATACCGATGGCCTAAGAATCTGTTGGCGAGGTCGGTTTTCGAATCTGAATTCAAGCGGGCGTAACCCTAACCCTAATTTGGTTTTTCCCCCTATGGGATTTCCCCATGTATTTCACCCGGAAGCATAGAGGGGGGTGGGTTCGAAAAGTCGACCCCCTCCTAACCATACCGATGGCCTAGGAATCCGTTGGCGAGGTCGGTTTTCCAATCTGAATTCAAGCGGGCGTAACCCTAACCCTAATTTGGTTTTCCCCCCTATGGGATTTCCCCATGTATTTCACCCGGAAGCATAGAGGGGGGTGGGTTCGAAAAGTCGACCCCCTCCTAACCATACCGATGGCCTAGGAATCCGTTGGCGAGGTCGGTTTTCGAATCTGAATTCAAGCGGGCGTAACCCTAACCCTAATTTGTTTTTTCCCCCTATGGGATTTCCCCATGTATTTCACCCGGAAGCATAGAGGGGGGTGGGTTCGAAAAGTCGACCCCCTCCTAACCATACCGATAGCTTAGGAATCCGTTGGCGAGGTCGGTTTTCGAATCTGAATTCAAGCGGGCGTAACCCTAACCCTAATTTGGTTTCCCCCCCTATGGGATTTCCCCATGTATTTCACCCGGAAGCATAGAGGGGTGTGGGTCCGAAAAGTCGACCCCCTCCTAACCATACCGATGGGCTAGGAATCCGTTGGCGAGGTCGGTTTTCCAATCTGAATTCAAGCGGGCGTAACCCTAACCCTAATTTGGTTTTTCCCCCTATGGGATTTCCCCATGTATTTCACCCGGAAGCATAGAGGGGGGTGGGTTCGAAAAGTCGACCCCCTCCTAACCATACCGATGGGCTAGGAATCCGTTGGCAAGGTCGGTTTTCCAATCCGAATTCAAGCGGGCGTAACCCTAACCCTAATTTGGTTTTCCCCCCTATGGGATTTCCCCATGTATTTCACCCGGAAGCATAGAGGGGGGTGGGTTCGAAAAGTCGACCCCCTCCTAACCATACCGATGGCCTAGGAATCCGTTGGCGAGGTCGGTTTTCGAATCTGAATTCAAGCGGGCGTAACCCTAACCCTAATTTGTTTTTTCCCCCTATGGGATTTCCCCATGTATTTCACCCGGAAGCATAGAGGGGGGTGGGTTCGAAAAGTCGACCCCCTCCTAACCATACCGATAGCTTAGGAATCCGTTGGCGAGGTCGGTTTTCGAATCTGAATTCAAGCGGGCGTAACCCTAACCCTAATTTGGTTTCCCCCCCTATGGGATTTCCCCATGTATTTCACCCGGAAGCATAGAGGGGTGTGGGTCCGAAAAGTCGACCCCCTCCTAACCATACCGATGGGCTAGGAATCCATTGGCGAGGTCGGTTTTCCAATCTGAATTCAAGCGGGCGTAACCCTAACCCTAATTTGGTTTTTCCCCCTATGGGATTTCCCCATGTATTTCACCCGGAAGCATAGAGGGGGGTGGGTTCGAAAAGTCGACCCCCTCCTAACCATACCGATGGCCTAGGAATCTGTTGGCGAGGTCGGTTTTCGAATCTGAATTCAAGCGGGCGTAACCCTAACCCTAATTTGGTTTTTTCCCCTATGGGATTTCCCCATGTATTTCACCCTGAAGCATAGAGGGGGGTGGGTTCGAAAAGTCGACCCCCTCCTAACCATAGTGATGGGTTAGGAATCCGTTGGCGAGGTCGGTTTTCGAATCTGAATTCAAGCGGGCGTAACCCTAACCCTAATTTGGTTTTTCCCTCCTATGGGATTTCCCCATGTATTTCACCTGGAAGCATAGAGGGGGGTGGGTTCGAAAAGTCGACCCCCTCCAAACCATACCGATGGCCTAGGAATCCGTTGGCGAGGTCGGTTTTCGAATCTGAATTCAAGCGGGCGTAACCCTAACCCTAATTTGGTTTTCCCCCCTATGGGATTTCCCCATGTATTTCACCCGGAAGCATAGAGGGGGGAGGGTTTGAAAAGTCGACCCCCTCCTAACCATACCGATGGGCTAGGAATCCGTTGGCGAGGTGGTTTTCCAATCCGAATTCAAGCGGGCGTAACCCTAACCCTAATTTGGTTTTCCCCCCTATGGGATTTCCCCATGTATTTCACCCGGAAGCATAGTGGGGGGTGGGTTCGAAAAGTCGACCCACTCCTAACCATACCGATGGCATAAGAATCTGTTGGCGAGGTCGGTTTTCGAATCTGAATTCAAGCGGGCGTAACCCTAACCCTAATTTGGTTTTTCCCCCTATGGGATTTCCCCATGTATTTCACCCGGAAGCATAGAGGGGGGTGGGTTCGAAAAGTCGACCCCCTCCTAACCATACCGATGGCCTAGGAATCCGTTGGCGAGGTCGGTTTTCCAATCTGAATTCAAGCGGGCGTAACCCTAACCCTAATTTGGTTTTTCCCCCTATGGGATTTCCCCATGTATTTCACCCGGAAGCATAGAGGGGGGTGGGTTCGAAAAGTCGACCCCCTCCTAACCATACCGATGGCCTAGGAATCCGTTGGCGAGGTCGGTTTTCGAATCTGAATTCAAGCGGGCGTAACCCTAACCCTAATTTGGTTTTCCCCCCTATGGGATTTCCCCATGTATTTCACCCGGAAGCATAGAGGGGGGTGGGTTCGAAAAGTCGACCCCCTCCTAACCATACCGATGGCCTAGGAATCCGTTGGCGAGGTCGGTTTTCGAATCTGAATTCAAGCGGGCGTAACCCTAACCCTAATTTGGTTTTCCCCCCTATGGGATTTCCCCATGTATTTCACCCGGAAGCATAGAGGGGGGTGGGTTCGAAAAGTCGACCCCCTCCTAACCATACCGATGGGCTAGGAATCCGTTGGCGAGGTCGGTTTTCCAATCCGAATTCAAGCGGGCGTAACCCTAACCCTAATTTGGTTTTTCCCCCTATGGGATTTCCCCATGTATTTCACCCGGAAGCATAGAGGGGGGTGGGTTCGAAAAGTCGACCCCCTCCTAACCATAGTGATGGGTTAGGAATCCGTTGGCGAGGTCGGTTTTCGAATCTGAATTCAAGCGGGCGTAACCCTAACCTTAATTTGGTTTTTCCCTCCTATGGGATTTCCCCATGTATTTCACCTGGAAGCATAGAGGGGGGTGGGTCCGAAAAGTCGACCCCCTCCTAACCATACCGATGGCCTAGGAATCCGTTGGCGAGGTCGGTTTTCGAATCTGAATTCAAGCGGGCGTAACCCTAACCCTAATTTGGTTTTCCCCCCTATGGGATTTCCCCATGTATTTCACCCGGAAGCATAGAGGGGGATGGGTTCGAAAAGTCGACCCCCTCCTAACCATACCGATGGGCTAGGAATCCGTTGGCGAGGTCGGTTTTCCAATCCGAATTCAAGCGGGCGTAACCCTAACCCTAATTTGGTTTTTCCCCCTATGGGATTTCCCCATGTATTTCACCCGGAAGCATAGAGGGGGGTGGGTTCGAAAAGTCGACCCCCTCCTAACCATACCGATGGCCTAGGAATCTGTTGGCGAGGTCGGTTTTCGAATCTGAATTCAAGCGGGCGTAACCCTAACCCTAATTTGGTTTTTTCCCCTATGGGATTTCCCCATGTATTTCACCCAGAAGCATAGAGGGGGGTGGGTTCGAAAAGTCGACCCCCTCCTAACCAAAGTGATGGGTTAGGAATCCGTTGGCGAGGTCGGTTTTCGAATCTCAATTCAAGCGGGCGTAACCCTAACCCTAATTTGCTTTTTCCCTCCTATGGGATTTCCCCATGTATTTCACCTGGAAGCATAGAGGGGGGTGGGTTCGAAAAGTCGACCCCCTCCAAACCATACCGATGGCCTAGGAATCCGTTGGCGAGGTCGGTTTTCGAATCTGAATTCAAGCGGGCGTAACCCTAACCCTAATTTGGTTTTTCCCTCCTATGGGATTTCCCCATGTATTTCACCTGGAAGCATAGAGGGGGGTGGGTCCGAAAAGTCGACCCCCTCCTAACCATACCGATGGCCTAGGAATCCGTTGGCGAGGTCGGTTTTCGAATCTGAATTCAAGCGGGCGTAACCCTAACCCTAATTTGGTTTTCCCCCCTATGGGATTTCCCCATGTATTTCACCCGGAAGCATAGAGGGGGATGGGTTCGAAAAGTCGACCCCCTCCTAACCATACCGATGGCCTAGGAATCCGTTGGCGAGGTCGGTTTTCCAATCTGAATTCAAGCGGGCGTAACCCTAACCCTAATTTGGTTTTCCCCCCTATGGGATTTCCCCATGTATTTCACCCGGAAGCATAGAGGGGGGAGGGTTCGAAAAGTCGACCCCCTCCTAACCATACCGATGGGCTAGGAATCCGTTGGCGAGGTGGTTTTCCAATCCGAATTCAAGCGGGCGTAACCCTAACCCTAATTTGGTTTTCCCCCCTATGGGATTTCCCCATGTATTTCACCCGGAAGCATAGAGGGGGGTGGGTTCGAAAAGTCGACCCCCTCCTAACCATACCGATGGCATAAGAATCTGTTGGCGAGGTCGGTTTTCGAATCTGAATTCAAGCGGGCGTAACCCTAACCCTAATTTGGTTTTTCCCCCTATGGGATTTCCCCATGTATTTCACCCGGAAGCATAGAGGGGGGTGGGTTCGAAAAGTCGACCCCCTCCTAACCATACCGATGGCCTAGGAATCCGTTGGCGAGGTCGGTTTTCCAATCTGAATTCAAGCGGGCGTAACCCTAACCCTAATTTGGTTTTTCCCCTTATGGGATTTCCCCATGTATTTCACCCGGAAGCATAGAGGGGGGTGGGTTCGAAAAGTCGACCCCCTCCTAACCATACCGATGGCCTAGGAATCCGTTGGCGAGGTCGGTTTTCGAATCTGAATTCAAGCGGGCGTAACCCTAACCCTAATTTGGTTTTCCCCCCTATGGGATTTCCCCATGTATTTCACCCGGAAGCATAGAGGGGGGTGGGTTCGAAAAGTCGACCCCCTCCTAACCATACCGATGGCCTAGGAATCCGTTGGCGAGGTCGTTTTTCCAATCTGAATTCAAGCGGGCGTAACCCTAACCCTAATTTGGTTTTTCCCCCTATGGGATTTCCCCATGTATTTCACCCGGAAGCATAGAGGGGGGTGGGTTCGAAAAGTCGACCCCCTCCTAACCATACCGATGGCCTAGGAATCTGTTGGCGAGGTCGGTTTTCGAATCTGAATTCAAGCGGGCGTAACCCTAACCCTAATTTGGTTTTATCCCCTATGGGATTTACCCATGTATTTCACCCTGAAGCATAGAGGGGGGTGGGTTCGAAAAGTCGACCCCCTCCTAACCATAGTGATGGGTTAGGAATCCGTTGGCGAGGTCGGTTTTCGAATCTGAATTCAAGCGGGCGTAACCCTAACCCTAATTTGGTTTTTCCCTCCTATGGGATTTCCCCATGTATTTCACCTGGAAGCATAGAGGGGGGTGGGTTCGAAAAGTCGACCCCCTCCAAACCATACCAATGGCCTAGGAATCCGTTGGCGAGGTCGGTTTTCGAATCTGAATTCAAGCGGGCGTAACCCTAGCCCTAATTTGGTTTTCCCCCCTATGGGATTTCCCCATGTATTTCACCCGGAAGCATAGAGGGGGGAGGGTTCGAAAAGTCGACCCCCTCCTAACCATACCGATGGGCTAGGAATCCGTTGGCGAGGTGGTTTTCCAATCCGAATTCAAGCGGGCGTAACCCTAACCCTAATTTGGTTTTCCCCCCTATGGGATTTCCCCATGTATTTCACCCGGAAGCATAGAGGGGGGTGGGTTCGAAAAGTCGACCCCCTCCTAACCATACCGATGGCATAAGAATCTGTTGGCGAGGTCGGTTTTCGAATCTGAATTCAAGCGGGCGTAACCCTAACCCTAATTTGGTTTTTCCCCCTATGGGATTTCCCCATGTATTTCACCCGGAAGCATAGAGGGGGGTGGGTTCGAAAAGTCGACCCCCTCCTAACCATACCGATGGCCTAGGAATCCGTTGGCGAGGTCGGTTTTCCAATCTGAATTCAAGCGGGCGTAACCCTAACCCTAATTTGGTTTTTCCCCCTATGGGATTTCCCCATGTATTTCACCCGGAAGCATAGAGGGGGGTGGGTTCGAAAAGTCGACCCCCTCCTAACCATACCGATGGCCTAGGAATCCGTTGGCGAGGTCGGTTTTCGAATCTGAATTCAAGCGGGCGTAACCCTAACCCTAATTTGGTTTTCCCCCCTATGGGATTTCCCCATGTATTTCACCCGGAAGCATAGAGGGGGGTGGGTTCGAAAAGTCGACCCCCTCCTAACCATACCGATGGCCTAGGAATCCGTTGGCGAGGTCGTTTTTCCAATCTGAATTCAAGCGGGCGTAACCCTAACCCTAATTTGGTTTTTCCCCCTATGGGATTTCCCCATGTATTTCACCCGGAAGCATAGAGGGGGGTGGGTTCGAAAAGTCGACCCCCTCCTAACCATACCGATGGCCTAGGAATCCGTTGGCGAGGTCGGTTTTCGAATCTGAATTCAAGCGGGCGTAACCCTAACCCTAATTTGGTTTTTCCCCCTATGGGATTTCCCCATGTATTTCACCCGGAAGCATAGAGGGGTGTGGGTCCGAAAAGTCGACCCCCTCCTAACCATAGTGATGGGTTAGGAATCCGTTGGCGAGGTCGGTTTTCGAATCTGAATTCAAGCGGGCGTAACCCTAACCCTAATTTGGTTTTTCCCTCCTATGGGATTTCCCCATGTATTTCACCTGGAAGCATAGAGGGGGGTGGGTCCGAAAAGTCGACCCCCTCCTAACCATACCGATGGCCTAGGAATCCGTTGGCGAGGTCAGTTTTCGAATCTGAATTCAAGCGGGCGTAACCCTAACCCTAATTTGGTTTCCCCCCCTATGGGATTTCCCCATGTATTTCACCCGGAAGCATAGAGGGGTGTGGGTCCGAAAAGTCGACCCCCTCCTAACCATACCGATGGGCTAGGAATCCGTTGGCGAGGTCGGTTTTCCAATCTGAATTCAAGCGGGCGTAACCCTAACCCTAATTTGGTTTTTTCCCCTATGGGATTTCCCCATGTATTTCACCCGGAAGCATAGAGGGGGGTGGGTTCGAAAAGTCGACCCCCTCCTAACCATAGTGATGGGTTAGGAATCCGTTGGCGAGGTCGGTTTTCGAATCTGAATTCAAGCGGGCGTAACCCTAACCCTAATTTGGTTTTTCCCTCCTATGGGATTTCCCCATGTATTTCACCTGGAAGCATAGAGGGGGCTGGGTTCGAAAAGTCGACCCCCTCCAAACCATACCGATGGCCTAGGAATCCGTTGGCGAGGTCGGTTTTCGAATCTGAATTCAAGCGGGCGTAACCCAACCCTAATTTGGTTTTCCCCCCTATGGGATTTCCCCATGTATTTCACCCGGAAGCATAGAGGGGGGAGGGTTCGAAAAGTCGACCCCCTCCTAACCATACCGATGGGCTAGGAATCCGTTGGCGAGGTCGGTTTTCCAATCCGAATTCAAGCGGGCGTAACCCTAACCCTAATTTGGTTTTCCCCCCTATGGGATTTCCCCATGTATTTCACCCGGAAGCATAGAGGGGGGTGGGTTCGAAAAGTCGACCCCCTCCTAACCATACCGATGGCCTAAGAATCTGTTGGCGAGGTCGGTTTTCGAATCTGAATTCAAGCGGGCGTAACCCTAACCCTAATTTGGTTTTTCCCCCTATGGGATTTCCCCATGTATTTCACCCGGAAGCATAGAGGGGGGTGGGTTCGAAAAGTCGACCCCCTCCTAACCATACCGATGGCCTAGGAATCCGTTGGCGAGGTCGGTTTTCGATTCTGAATTCAAGCGGGCGTAACCCTAACCCTAATTTGGTTTTTCCCCCTATGGGATTTCCCCATGTATTTCACCCGGAAGCATAGAGGGGGGTGGGTTCGAAAAGTCGACCCCCTCCTAACCATACCAATGGCCTAGGAATCCGTTGGCGAGGTCGGTTTTCGAATCTGAATTCAAGCGGGCGTAACCCTAACCCCAATTTGGTTTTTCCCCCTATGGGATTTCCCCATGTATTTCACCCGGAAGCATAGAGGGGGGTGGGTTCGAAAAGTCGACCCCCTCCTAACCATACCGATAGCTTAGGAATCCGTTGGCGAGGTCGGTTTTCGAATCTGAATTCAAGCGGGCGTAACCCTAACCCTAATTTGGTTTCCCCCCCTATGGGATTTCCCCATGTATTTCACCCGGAAGCATAGAGGGGTGTGGGTCCGAAAAGTCGACCCCCTCCTAACCATACCGATGGGCTAGGAATCCGTTGGCGAGGTCGGTTTTCCAATCTGAATTCAAGCGGGCGTAACCCTAACCCTAATTTGGTTTTTCCCCCTATGGGATTTCCCCATGTATTTCACCCGGAAGCATAGAGGGGGGTGGGTTCGAAAAGTCGACCCCCTCCTAACCATACCGATGGGCTAGGAATCCGTTGGCAAGGTCGGTTTTCCAATCCGAATTCAAGCGGGCGTAACCCTAACCCTAATTTGGTTTTCCCCCCTCTGGGATTTCCCCATGTATTTCACCCGGAAGCATAGAGGGGGGTGGGTTCGAAAAGTTGACCCCCTCCTAACCATACCGATGGCCTAGGAACCCGTTGGCGAGGTCGGTTTTCGAATCTGAATTCAACCGGGCGTAACCCTAACCCTAATTTGGTTTTTCCCTCCTATGGGATTTCCCCATGTATTTCACCCGGAAGCATAGAGGGGGGTGGGTTCGAAAAGTCGACCCCATCCTAACCATAGCGATGGGCTAGGAATCCGTTGGCGAGGTCGATTTTCCAATCCGAATTCAAACGGGCGTAACCCTAACCCTAATTTGGTTTTTCCCCCTATGGGATTTCCCCATGTATTTCACCCGGAAGCATAGAGGGGGATGGGTTCGAAAAGTCGACCCCCTCCTAACCATACCGATGGGCTAGGAATCCGTTGGCGAGGTCGGTTTTCCAATCCAAATTCAAGCGGGCGTAACCCTAACCCTAATTTGGTTTTCCCCCCTATGGGATTTCCCCATGTATTTCACCCGGAAGCATAGAGGGGGGTGGGTTCGAAATGTCGACCCCCTCCTAACCATACCGATGGCCTAGGAATCCGTTGGCGAGGTCGGTTTTCGAATCTGAATTCAAGCGGGCGTAACCCTAACCCTAATTTGGTTTTTCCCCCTATGGGATTTCCCCATGTATTTCACCCGGAAGCATAGAGGGGGGTGGGTTCAAAAAGTTGACCCCCTCCTAACCATACCGATGCCCTAGGAATCTGTTGGCGAGGTCAGTTTTCGAATCTGAATTCAAGCGGGCGTAACCCTAACCCTAATTTGGTTTTTCCCCCTATGGGATTTCACCATGTATTTCACCCGGAAGCATAGAGGGGGGTGAGGTTCGAAAAGTTGACCCCCTCCTAACCATAGCGATGGGTTAGGAATCCGTTGGCGAGGTCGGTTTTCGAATCTGAATTCAAGCGGGCATAACCCTAACCCTAATTTGGTTTTTCCCCCTATGGGATTTCCCCATGTATTTCACCCGGAAGCATAGAAGGGGGTGGGTTCGAAAAGTTGACCCCCTCCTAACCATAGCGATGGGTTAGGAATCCGTTGGCGAGGTCAGTTTTCGAATCTGAATTCAAGCGGGCGTAACCCTAACCCTAATTTGGTTTTTCCCCCTATGGGATTTCCCCATGTATTTCACGCGGAAGCATAGAGGGGGGTGGGTTCGAAAAGTCGACCCACTCCTAACCATACCGATGGGCTAGGAATCCGTTGGCGAGGTCGGTTTTCCAATCCGAATTCAAGCGGGCGTAACCCTAACCCTAATTTGGTTTTCCCCCCTATGGGATTTCCCCATGTATTTCACCGGGAAGGATAGAGGGGGGTGGGTTCGAAAAGTCGACCCTCTCCTAACCATACCGATGGGCTAGGAATCCGTTGGCAAGGTCAGTTTTCCAATCCGAATTCAAGCGGGCGTAACCCTAACCCTAATTTGGTTTTCCCCCCTATGGGATTTCCCCATGTATTTCACCCGGAAGCATAGAGGGGGGTGGGTTCGAAAAGTCGACCCCCTCCTAACCATACCAATGGCCTAGGAATCCGTTGGCGAGGTCGTTTTTCGAATCCGAATTCAAGCGGGCGTAACCCTAACCCTAATTTGGTTTTTCCCCCTATGGGATTTCCCCATGTATTTCACCCGGAAGCATAGAGGGGGGTGCGTTCGAAAAGTCGACCCCCTCCTAACCATACCGATGGCCTAGGAATCTGTTGGCGAGGTCGGTTTTCGAATCTGAATTCAAGCGGGCGTAACCCTTACCCTAATTTGGTTTTTCCCCCTATGGGATTTCCCCATGTATTTCACGCGGAAGCATAGAGGGGGGTGGGTTCGAAAAGTCGACCCACTCCTAACCATACCGATGGGCTAGGAATCCGTTGGCGAGGTCGGTTTTCCAATCCGAATTCAAGCGGGCGTAACCCTAACCCTAATTTGGTTTTCCCCCCTATGGGATTTCCCCATGTATTTCACCCGGAAGGATAGAGGGGGGTGGGTTCGAAAAGTCGACCCTCTCCTAACCATACCGATGGGCTAGGAATCCGTTGGCAAGGTCAGTTTTCCAATCCGAATTCAAGCGGGCGTAACCCTAACCCTAATTTGGTTTTCCCCCCTATGGGATTTCCCCATGTATTTCACCCGGAAGCATAGAGGGGGGTGGGTTCGAAAAGTCGACCCCCTCCTAACCATACCGATGGCCTAGGAATCCGTTGGCGAGGTCGTTTTTCGAATCCGAATTCAAGCGGGCGTAACCCTAACCCTAATTTGGTTTTTCCCCCTATGGGATTTCCCCATGTATTTCACCCGGAAGCATAGAGGGGGGTGGGTTCGAAAAGTCGACCCCCTCCTAACCATACCGATGGCCTAGGAATCTGTTGGCGAGGTCGGTTTTCGAATCTGAATTCAAGCGGGCGTAACCCTAACCCTAATTTGGTTTTTCCCCCTATGGGATTTCCCCATGTATTTCACCCGGAAGCATAGAGGGGGGTGGGTTCGCAAAGTCGACCCCCTCCTAACCATAGCGATCGGTTAGGAATCTGTTGGCGAGGTCGGTTTTCGAATCTGAATTCAAGCGGGCGTAACCCTAACCCTAATTTGGTTTTTCCCCCTATGGGATTTCCCCATGTATTTCACCCGGAAGCATAGAGGGGGGTGGGTTCGAAAAGTTGACCCCCTCCTAACCATAGCGATGGGTTAGGAATCCGTTGGCGAGGTCGGTTTTCGAATCTGAATTCAAGCGGGCGTAACCCTAACCCTAATTTGGTTTTTCCCTCCTATGGGATTTCCCCATGTATTTCACCCGGAAGCATAGAGGGGGGTGGGTTCGAAAAGTCGACCCCCTCCTAACCATACCGATGGGCTAGGAATCCGTTGGCGAGGTCGGTTTTCGAATCTGAATTCAAGCGGGCGTAACCCTAACCCTAATTTGGTTTTTCCCCCTATGGGATTTCCCCATGTATTTCACCCGGAAGCATAGAGGGGGGTGGGTTCGAAAAGTTGACCCCCTCCTAACCATAGCGATGGGTTAGGAATCCGTTGGCGAGCTCGGTTTTCCAATCCGAATTCAAGCGGGCGTAACCCTAACCCTAATTTGGTTTTTCCCCCTATGGGATTTCCCCATGTATTTCACCTGGAAGCATAGAGGGGGGTGGGTTTGAAAAGTCGACCCACTCCTAACCATACCGATGGCCTAGGAATCCGTTGGCGAGGTCGGTTTTCCAATCCGAATTCAAGCGGGCGTAACCCTAACCCTAATTTGGTTTTCCCCCCTATGGGATTTCCCCATGTATTTCACCCGGAAGCATAGAGGGGGGTGGGTTCGAAAAGTCGACCCCCTCCTAACCATAGCGATGGGCTAGGAATCCGTTGGCGAGGTCGATTTTCCAATCCGAATTCAAACGGGCGTAACCCTAACCCTAATTTGGTTTTCCCCCCTATGGGATTTCCCCATGTATTTCACCCGGAAGCATAGAGGGGGGTGGGTTCGAAAAGTCGACCCACTCCTAACCATACCGATGGGCTAGGAATCCGTTGGCGAGGTCGGTTTTCCAATCCGAATTCAAGCGGGCGTAACCCTAACCCTAATTTGGTTTTCCCCCCTATGGGATTTCCCCATGTATTTCACCCGGAAGGATAGAGGGGGGTGGGTTCGAAAAGTCGACCCTCTCCTAACCATACCGATGGGCTAGGAATCCGTTGGCAAGGTCAGTTTTCCAATCCGAATTCAAGCGGGCCTAACCCTAACCCTAATTTGGTTTTCCCCCCTATGGGATTTCCCCATGTATTTCACCCGGAAGCATAGAGGGGGGTGGGTTCGAAAAGTCGACCCCCTCCTAACCATACCGATGGCCTAGGAATCCGTTGGCGAGGTCGTTTTTCGAATCCGAATTCAAGCGGGCGTAACCCTAACCCTAATTTGGTTTTTCCCTCCTATGGGATTTCCCCATGTATTTCACCCGGAAGCATAGAGGGGGGTGGGTTCGAAAAGTCGACCCCCTCCTAACCATACCGATGGGCTAGGAATCCGTTGGCGAGGTCGGTTTTCGAATCTGAATTCAAGCGGGCGTAACCCTAACCCTAATTTGGTTTTTCCCCCTATGGGATTTCCCCATGTATTTCACCCGGAAGCATAGAGGGGGGTGGGTTCGAAAAGTTGACCCCCTCCTAACCATAGCGATGGGTTAGGAATCCGTTGGCGAGCTCGGTTTTCCAATCCGAATTCAAGCGGGCGTAACCCTAACCCTAATTTGGTTTTTCCCCCTATGGGATTTCCCCATGTATTTCACCTGGAAGCATAGAGGGGGGTGGGTTTGAAAAGTCGACCCACTCCTAACCATACCGATGGCCTAGGAATCCGTTGGCGAGGTCGGTTTTCCAATCCGAATTCAAGCGGGCGTAACCCTAACCCTAATTTGGTTTTCCCCCCTATGGGATTTCCCCATGTATTTCACCCGGAAGCATAGAGGGGGGTGGGTTCGAAAAGTCGACCCCCTCCTAACCATAGCGATGGGCTAGGAATCCGTTGGCGAGGTCGATTTTCCAATCCGAATTCAAACGGGCGTAACCCTAACCCTAATTTGGTTTTCCCCCCTATGGGATTTCCCCATGTATTTCACCCGGAAGCATAGAGGGGGGTGGGTTTGAAAAGTCGACCCCCTCCTAACCATACCGATGGGCTAGGAATCCGTTGGCGAGGTCGGTTTTCCAATCCGAATTCAAGCGGGCGTAACCCTAACCCTAATTTGCTTTTCCCCCCTATGGGATTTCCCCATGTATTTCACCCGGAAGCATAGAGGGGGGTGGGTTCGAAAAGTCGACACTCTCCTAACCATAGCGATGGGTTAGGAATCCGTTGGCGAGGTCAGTTTTCGAATCTGAATTCAAGCGGGCGTAACCCTAACCCTAATTTGGTTTTTCCCCCTATGGGATTTCCCCATGTATTTCACGCGGAAGCATAGAGGGGGGTGGGTTCGAAAAGTCGACCCACTCCTAACCATACCGATGGGCTAGGAATCCGTTGGCGAGGTCGGTTTTCCAATCCGAATTCAAGCGGGCGTAACCCTAACCCTAATTTGGTTTTCCCCCCTATGGGATTTCCCCATGTATTTCACCCGGAAAGATAGAGGGGGGTGGGTTCGAAAAGTCGACCCTCTCCTAACCATACCGATGGGCTAGGAATCCGTTGGCAAGGTCAGTTTTCCAATCCGAATTCAAGCGGGCCTAACCCTAACCCTAATTTGGTTTTCCCCCCTATGGGATTTCCCCATGTATTTCACCCGGAAGCATAGAGGGGGGTGGGTTCGAAAAGTCGACCCCCTCCTAACCATACCGATGGCCTAGGAATCCGTTGGCGAGGTCGTTTTTCGAATCCGAATTCAAGCGGGCGTAACCCTAACCCTAATTTGGTTTTTCCCCCTATGGGATTTCCCCATGTATTTCACCCGGAAGCATAGAGGGGGGTGGGTTCGAAAAGTCGACCCCCTCCTAACCATACCGATGGCCTAGGAATCTGTTGGCGAGGTCGGTTTTCGAATCTGAATTCAAGCGGGCGTAACCCTAACCCTAATTTGGTTTTTCCCCCTATGGGATTTCCCCATGTATTTCACCCGGAAGCATAGAGGGGGGTGGGTTTGAAAAGTCGACCCCCTCCTAACCATACCGATGGGCTAGGAATCCGTTGGCGAGGTCGGTTTTCCAATCCGAATTCAAGCGGGCGTAACCCTAACCCTAATTTGCTTTTCCCCCCTATGGGATTTCCCCATGTATTTCACCCGGAAGCATAGAGGGGGGTGGGTTCGAAAAGTCGACACTCTCCTAACCATAGCGATGGGTTAGGAATCCGTTGGCGAGGTCAGTTTTCGAATCTGAATTCAAGCGGGCGTAACCCTAACCCTAATTTGGTTTTTCCCCCTATGGGATTTCCCCATGTATTTCACGCGGAAGCATAGAGGGGGGTGGGTTCGAAAAGTCGACCCACTCCTAACCATACCGATGGGCTAGGAATCCGTTGGCGAGGTCGGTTTTCCAATCCGAATTCAAGCGGGCGTAACCCTAACCCTAATTTGGTTTTCCCCCCTATGGGATTTCCCCATGTATTTCACCCGGAAGGATAGAGGGGGGTGGGTTCGAAAAGTCGACCCTCTCCTAACCATACCGATGGGCTAGGAATCCGTTGGCAAGGTCAGTTTTCCAATCCGAATTCAAGCGGGCCTAACCCTAACCCTAATTTGGTTTTTCCCCCTATGGGATTTCCCCATGTATTTCACCCGGAAGCATAGAGGGGGGTGGGTTCGAAAAGTCGACCCCCTCCTAACCATACCGATGGCCTAGGAATCCGTTGGCGAGGTCGTTTTTCGAATCCGAATTCAAGCGGGCGTAACCCTAACCCTAATTTGGTTTTTCCCCCTATGGGATTTCCCCATGTATTTCACCCGGAAGCATAGAGGGGGGTGGGTTCGAAAAGTCGACCCCCTCCTAACCATACCGATGGCCTAGGAATCTGTTGGCGAGGTCGGTTTTCGAATCTGAATTCAAGCGGGCGTAACCCTAACCCTAATTTGGTTTTTCCCCCTATGGGATTTCCCCATGTATTTCACCCGGAAGCATAGAGGGGGGTGGGTTCGAAAAGTCGACCCCCTCCTAACCATAGCGATGGGTTAGGAATCTGTTGGCGAGGTCGGTTTTCGAATCTGAATTCAAGCGGGCGTAACCCTAACCCTAATTTGGTTTTTCCCCCTATGGGATTTCCCCATGTATTTCACCCGGAAGCATAGAGAGGGGTGGGTTCGAAAAGTTGACCCCCTCCTAACCATAGCGATGGGTTAGGAATCCGTTGGCGAGGTCGGTTTTCGAATCTGAATTCAAGCGGGCGTAACCCTAACCCTAATTTGGTTTTTCCCCCTATGGGATTTCCCCATGTATTTCACCCGGAAGCATAGAGGGGGGTGGGTTCGAAAAGTCGACCCCCTCCTAACCATAGCGATGGGCTAGGAATCCGTTGGCGAGGTCGATTTTCCAATCCGAATTCAAACGGGCGTAACCCTAACCCTAATTTGGTTTTTCCCCCTATGGGATTTCCCCATGTATTTCACCCGGAAGCATAGAGGGGGGTGGGTTTGAAAAGTCGACCCCCTCCTAACCATACCGATGGGCTAGGAATCCGTTGGCGAGGTCGGTTTTCCAATCCGAATTCAAGCGGGCGTAACCCTAACCATAATTTGCTTTTCCCCCCTATGGGATTTCCCCATGTATTTCACCCGGAAGCATAGAGGGGGGTGGGTTCGAAAAGTCGACCCCCTCCTAACCATACCGATGGGCTAGGAATCCATTGGCGAGGTCGGTTTTCCAATCCAAATTCAAGCGGGCGTAACCCTAACCCTAATTTGGTTTTCCCCCCTATGTGATTTCCCCATGTATTTCACCCGGAAGCATAGAGGGGGGTGGGTTCGAAAAGTCGACCCCCTCCTAACCATACCGATGGCCTAGGAATCTGTTGGCGAGGTCGGTTTTCGAATCTGAATTCAAGCGGGCGTAACCCTAACCCTAATTTGGTTTTTCCCCCTATGGGATTTCCCCATGTATTTCACCCGGAAGCATAGAGGGGGGTGGGTTCAAAAAGTCGACCCCTTCCTAACCATACCGATGCCCTAGGAATCCGTTGGCGAGGTCAGTTTTCGAATCTGAATTCAAGCGGGCGTAACCCTAACCCTAATTTGGTTTTCCCCCCTATGGGATTTCCCCATGTATTTCACCCGGAAGCATAGAGGGGGGTGGGTTCGAAAAGTCGACCCCCTCCTAACCATACCGATGGCCTAGGAATCTGTTGGCGAGGTCGTTTTCGAATCTGAATTCAAGCGGTCGTAACCCTAACCCTAATTTGGTTTTTCCCCCTATGGGATTTCCCCATGTATTTCACCCGGAAGCATAGAGGGGGGTGGGTTCGAAAAGTCGACCCCCTCCTAACCATAGCGATGGGTTAGGAATCTGTTGGCGAGGTCGGTTTTCGAATCTGAATTCAAGCGGACGTAACCCTAACCCTAATTTGGTTTTTCCCCCTATGGGATTTCCCCATGTATTTCACCTGGAAGCATAGAGGGGGGTGGGTTCGAAAAGTCGACCCCCTCCTAACCATACCGATGGGCTAGGAATCCGTTGGCGAGGTCGGTTTTCGAATCTGAATTCAAGCGGGCGTAACCCTAACCCTAATTTGGTTTTTCCCCCTATGGGATTTCCCCATGTATTTCACCCGGAAGCATAGAGGGGGGTGGGTTCGAAAAGTTGACCCCCTCCTAACCATAGCGATGGGTTAGGAATCCGTTGGCGAGCTCGGTTTTCCAATCCGAATTCAAGCGGGCGTAACCCTAACCCTAATTTGGTTTTTCCCCCTATGGGATTTCCCCATGTATTTCACCTGGAAGCATAGAGGGGGGTGGGTTTGAAAAGTCGACCCACTCCTAACCATACCGATGGCCTAGGAATCCGTTGGCGAGGTCGGTTTTCCAATCCGAATTCAAGCGGGCGTAACCCTAACCCTAATTTGGTTTTCCCCCCTATGGGATTTCCCCATGTATTTCACCCGGAAGCATAGAGGGGGGTGGGTTCGAAAAGTCGACCCCCTCCTAACCATAGCGATGGGCTAGGAATCCGTTGGCGAGGTCGATTTTCCAATCCGAATTCAAGCGGGCGTAACCCTAACCCTAATTTGGTTTTTCCCCCTATGGGATTTCCCCATGTATTTCACCCGGAAGCATAGAGGGGGGTGGGTTCGAAAAGTTGACCCCCTCCTAACCATAGCGATGGGTTAGGAATCCGTTGGCGAGCTCGGTTTTCCAATCCGAATTCAAGCGGGCGTAACCCTAACCCTAATTTGGTTTTTCCCCCTATGGGATTTCCCCATGTATTTCTCCTGGAAGCATAGAGGGGGGTGGGTTTGAAAAGTCGACCCACTCCTAACCATACCGATGGCCTAGGAATCCGTTGGCGAGGTCGGTTTTCCAATCCGAATTCAAGCGGGCGTAACCCTAACCCTAATTTGGTTTTCCCCCCTATGGGATTTCCCCATGTATTTCACCCGGAAGCATAGAGGGGGGTGGGTTCGAAAAGTCGACCCCCTCCTAACCATAGCGATGGGCTAGGAATCCGTTGGCGAGGTCGATTTTCCAATCCGAATTCAAACGGGCGTAACCCTAACCCTAATTTGGTTTTTCCCCCTATGGGATTTCCCCATGTATTTCACCCGGAAGCATAGAGGGGGGTGGGTTTGAAAAGTCGACCCCCTCCTAACCATACCGATGGGCTAGGAATCCGTTGGCGAGGTCGGTTTTCCAATCCGAATTCAAGCGGGCGTAACCCTAACCCTAATTTGCTTTTCCCCCCTATGGGATTTCCCCATGTATTTCACCCGGAAGCATAGAGGGGGGTGGGTTCGAAAAGTCGACACTCTCCTAACCATAGCGATGGGTTAGGAATCCGTTGGCGAGGTCAGTTTTCGAATCTGAATTCAAGCGGGCGTAACCCTAACCCTAATTTGATTTTTCCCCCTATGGGATTTCCCCATGTATTTCACGCGGAAGCATAGAGGGGGGTGGGTTCGAAAAGTCGACACTCTCCTAACCATAGCGATGGGCTAGGAATCTGTTGGCAAGGTCAGTTTTCCAATCCGAATTCAAGCGGGCGTAACCCTAACCCTAATTTGGTTTTCCCCCCTATGGGATTTCCCCATGTATTTCACCCGGAAGCATAGAGGGGGGTGGGTTCGAAAAGTCGACCCCCTCCTAACCATACCGATGGCATAAGAATCTGTTGGCGAGGTCGGTTTTCGAATCTGAATTCAAGCGGGCGTAACCCTAACCCTAATTTGGGTTTTCCCCCTATGGGATTTCCCCATGTATTTCACCCGGAAGAATAGAGGGGGGTGGGTTCGAAAAGTCGACCCCCTCCTAACCATAGCGATGGGTTAGGAATCTGTTGGCGAGGTCGGTTTTCGAATCTGAATTCAAGCGGGCGTAACCCTAACCCTAATTTGGTTTTTCCCCCTATGGGATTTCCCCATGTATTTCACCCGGAAGCATAGAGGGGGGTGGGTTCGAAAAGTTGACCCCCTCCTAACCATAGCGATGGGTTAGGAATCCGTTGGCGAGGTCGGTTTTCGAATCTGAATTCAAGCGGGCGTAACCCTAACCCTAATTTGGTTTTTCCCTCCTATGGGATTTCCCCATGTATTTCACCCGGAAGCATAGAGGGGGGTGGGTTCGAAAAGTCGACCCCCTCCTAACCATACCGATGGGCTAGGAATCCGTTGGCGAGGTCGGTTTTCCAATCCGAATTCAAGCGGGCGTAACCCTAACCCTAATTTGGTTTTCCCCCCTATGGGATTTCCCCATGTATTTCACCCGGAAGGATAGAGGGGGGTGGGTTCGAAAAGTCGACCCTCTCCTAACCATACCGATGGGCTAGGAATCTGTTGGCAAGGTCAGTTTTCCAATCCGAATTCAAGCGGGCGTAACCCTAACCCTAATTTGGTTTTCCCCCCTATGGGATTTCCCCATGTATTTCACCCGGAAGCATAGAGGGGGGTGGGTTCGAAAAGTCGACCCCCTCCTAACCATACCGATGGCCTAGGAATCCGTTGGCGAGGTCGTTTTTCGAATCCGAATTCAAGCGGGCGTAACCCTAACCCTAATTTGGTTTTTCCCCCTATGGGATTTCCCCATGTATTTCACCCGGAAGCATAGAGGGGGGTGGGTTCGAAAAGTCGACCCCCTCCTAACCATACCGATGGCCTAGGAATCTGTTGGCGAGGTCGGTTTTCGAATCTGAATTCAAGCGGGCGTAACCCTAACCCTAATTTGGTTTTTCCCCCTATGGGATTTCCCCATGTATTTCACCCGGAAGAATAGAGGGGGGTGGGTTCGAAAAGTCGACCCCCTCCTAACCATAGCGATGGGTTAGGAATCTGTTGGCGAGGTCGGTTTTCGAATCTGAATTCAAGCGGGCGTAACCCTAACCCTAATTTGGTTTTTCCCCCTATGGGATTTCCCCATGTATTTCACCCGGAAGCATAGAGGGGGGTGGGTTCGAAAAGTTGACCCCCTCCTAACCATAGCGATGGGTTAGGAATCCGTTGGCGAGGTCGGTTTTCGAATCTGAATTCAAGCGGGCGTAACCCTAACCCTAATTTGGTTTTTCCCTCCTATGGGATTTCCCCATGTATTTCACCCGGAAGCATAGAGGGGGGTGGGTTCGAAAAGTCGACCCCCTCCTAACCATACCGATGGGCTAGGAATCCGTTGGCGAGGTCGGTTTTCGAATCTGAATTCAAGCGGGCGTAACCCTAACCCTAATTTGGTTTTTCCCCCTATGGGATTTCCCCATGTATTTCACCCGGAAGCATAGAGGGGGGTGGGTTCGAAAAGTTGACCCCCTCCTAACCATAGCGATGGGTTAGGAATCCGTTGGCGAGCTCGGTTTTCCAATCCGAATTCAAGCGGGCGTAACCCTAACCCTAATTTGGTTTTTCCCCCTATGGGATTTCCCCATGTATTTCACCTGGAAGCATAGAGGGGGGTGGGTTTGAAAAGTCGACCCACTCCTAACCATACCGATGGCCTAGGAATCCGTTGGCGAGGTCGGTTTTCCAATCCGAATTCAAGCGGGCGTAACCCTAACCCTAATTTGGTTTTCCCCCCTATGGGATTTCCCCATGTATTTCACCCGGAAGCATAGAGGGGGGTGGGTTCGAAAAGTCGACCCCCTCCTAACCATAGCGATGGGCTAGGAATCCGTTGGCGAGGTCGATTTTCCAATCCGAATTCAAACGGGCGTAACCCTAACCCTAATTTGGTTTTTCCCCCTATGGGATTTCCCCATGTATTTCACCCGGAAGCATAGAGGGGGGTGGGTTTGAAAAGTCGACCCCCTCCTAACCATACCGATGGGCTAGGAATCCGTTGGCGAGGTCGGTTTTCCAATCCGAATTCAAGCGGGCGTAACCCTAACCATAATTTGCTTTTCCCCCCTATGGGATTTCCCCATGTATTTCACCCGGAAGCATAGAGGGGGGTGGGTTCGAAAAGTCGACCCCCTCCTAACCATACCGATGGGCTAGGAATCCATTGGCGAGGTCGGTTTTCCAATCCAAATTCAAGCGGGCGTAACCCTAACCCTAATTTGGTTTTCCCCCCTATGTGATTTCCCCATGTATTTCACCCGGAAGCATAGAGGGGGGTGGGTTCGAAAAGTCGACCCCCTCCTAACCATACCGATGGCCTAGGAATCTGTTGGTGAGGTCGGTTTTCGAATCTGAATTCAAGCGGGCGTAACCCTAACCCTAATTTGGTTTTTGCCCCTATGGGATTTCCCCATGTATTTCACCCGGAAGCATAGAGGGGGGTGGGTTCAAAAAGTCGACCCCTTCCTAACCATACCGATGCCCTAGGAATCCGTTGGCGAGGTCAGTTTTCGAATCTGAATTCAAGCGGGCGTAACCCTAACCCTAATTTGGTTTTCCCCCCTATGGGATTTCCCCATGTATTTCACCCGGAAGCATAGAGGGGGGTGGGTTCGAAAAGTCGACCCCCTCCTAACCATACCGATGGCCTAGGAATCTGTTGGCGAGGTCAGTTTTCGAATCTGAATTCAAGCGGTCGTAACCCTAACCCTAATTTGGTTTTTCCCCCTATGGGATTTCCCCATGTATTTCACCCGGAAGCATAGAGGGGGGTGGGTTCGAAAAGTCGACCCCCTCCTAACCATAGCGATGGGTTAGGAATCTGTTGGGGAGGTCGGTTTTCGAATCTGAATTCAAGCGGGCGTAACCCTAACCCTAATTTGGTTTTTCCCCCTATGGGATTTCCCCATGTATTTCACCCGGAAGCATAGAGGGGGGTGGGTTCGAAAAGTTGACCCCCTCCTAACCATACCGATGGGCTAGGAATCCGTTGGCGAGGTCGGTTTTCGAATCTGAATTCAAGCGGGCGTAACCCTAACCCTAATTTGGTTTTTCCCCCTATGGGATTTCCCCATGTATTTCACCCGGAAGCATAGAGGGGGGTGGGTTTGAAAAGTTGACCCCCTCCTAACCATAGCGATGGGTTAGGAATCCGTTGGCGAGCTCGGTTTTCCAATCCGAATTCAAGCGGGCGTAACCCTAACCCTAATTTGGTTTTTCCCCCTATGGGATTTCCCCATGTATTTCACCTGGAAGCATAGAGGGGGGTGGGTTTGAAAAGTCGACCCACTCCTAACCATACCGATGGCCTAGGAATCCGTTGGTGAGGTCGGTTTTCCAATCCGAATTCAAGCGGGCGTAACCCTAACCCTAATTTGGTTTTCCCCCCTATGGGATTTCCCCATGTATTTCACCAGGAAGCATAGAGGGGGGTGGGTTCGAAAAGTCGACCCCCTCCTAACCATAGCGATGGGCTAGGAATCCGTTGGCGAGGTCGATTTTCCAATCCGAATTCAAGCGGGCGTAACCCTAACCCTAATTTGGTTTTTCCCCCTATGGGATTTCCCCATGTATTTCACCCGGAAGCATAGAGGGGGGTGGGTTCGAAAAGTTGACCCCCTCCTAACCATAGCGATGGGTTAGGAATCCGTTGGCGAGGTCGGTTTTCGAACCTGAATTCAAGCGGGCGTAACCCTAACCCTAATTTGGTTTTTCCCTCCTATGGGATTTCCCCATGTATTTCACCCGGAAGCATAGAGGGGGGTGGGTTCGAAAAGTCGACCCCCTCCTAACCATACCGATGGGTTAGGAATCCGTTGGCGAGGTCGGTTTTCGAATCTGAATTCAAGCGGGCGTAACCCTAACCCTAATTTGGTTTTTCCCCCTATGGGATTTCCCCATGTATTTCACCCGGAAGCATAGAGGGGGGTGGGTTCGAAAAGTTGACCCCCTCCTAACCATAGCGATGGGTTAGGAATCCGTTGGCGAGCTCGGTTTTCCAATCCGAATTCAAGCGGGCGTAACCCTAACCCTAATTTGGTTTTTCCCCCTATGGGATTTCCCCATGTATTTCACCTGGAAGCATAGAGGGGGGTGGGTTTGAAAAGTCGACCCACTCCTAACCATACCGATGGCCTAGGAATCCGTTGGCGAGGTCGGTTTTCCAATCCGAATTCAAGCGGGCGTAACCCTAACCCTAATTTGGTTTTCCCCCCTATGGGATTTCCCCATGTATTTCACCCGGAAGCATAGAGGGGGGTGGGTTCGAAAAGTCGACCCCCTCCTAACCATAGCGATGGGCTAGGAATCCGTTGGCGAGGTCGATTTTCCAATCCGAATTCAAACGGGCGTAACCCTAACCCTAATTTGGTTTTTCCCCCTATGGGATTTCCCCATGTATTTCACCCGGAAGCATAGAGGGGGGTTGGTTCGAAAAGTCGACCCCCTCCTAACCATACCGATGGGCTAGGAATCTGTTGGTGAGGTCGGTTTTCCAATCCGAATTCAAGCGGGCGTAACCCTAACCCTAATTTGGTTTTTGCCCCTATGGGATTTCCCCATGTATTTCACCCGGAAGCATAGAGGGGGGTGGGTTCAAAAAGTCGACCCCTTCCTAACCATACCGATGCCCTAGGAATCCGTTGGCGAGGTCAGTTTTCGAATCTGAATTCAAGCGGGCGTAACCCTAACCCTAATTTGGTTTTCCCCCCTATGGGATTTCCCCATGTATTTCACCCGGAAGCATAGAGGGGGGTGGGTTCGAAAAGTCGACCCCCTCCTAACCATACCGATGGCCTAGGAATCTGTTGGCGAGGTCAGTTTTCGAATCTGAATTCAAGCGGTCGTAACCCTAACCCTAATTTGGTTTTTCCCCCTATGGGATTTCCCCATGTATTTCACCCGGAAGCATAGAGGGGGGTGGGTTCGAAAAGTCGACCCCCTCCTAACCATAGCGATGGGTTAGGAATCTGTTGGGGAGGTCGGTTTTCGAATCTGAATTCAAGCGGGCGTAACCCTAACCCTAATTTGGTTTTTCCCCCTATGGGATTTCCCCATGTATTTCACCCGGAAGCATAGAGGGGGGTGGGTTCGAAAAGTTGACCCCCTCCTAACCATACCGATGGGCTAGGAATCCGTTGGCGAGGTCGGTTTTCGAATCTGAATTCAAGCGGGCGTAACCCTAACCCTAATTTGGTTTTTCCCCCTATGGGATTTCCCCATGTATTTCACCCGGAAGCATAGAGGGGGGTGGGTTTGAAAAGTTGACCCCCTCCTAACCATAGCGATGGGTTAGGAATCCGTTGGCGAGCTCGGTTTTCCAATCCGAATTCAAGCGGGCGTAACCCTAACCCTAATTTGGTTTTTCCCCCTATGGGATTTCCCCATGTATTTCACCTGGAAGCATAGAGGGGGGTGGGTTTGAAAAGTCGACCCACTCCTAACCATACCGATGGCCTAGGAATCCGTTGGTGAGGTCGGTTTTCCAATCCGAATTCAAGCGGGCGTAACCCTAACCCTAATTTGGTTTTCCCCCCTATGGGATTTCCCCATGTATTTCACCAGGAAGCATAGAGGGGGGTGGGTTCGAAAAGTCGACCCCCTCCTAACCATAGCGATGGGCTAGGAATCCGTTGGCGAGGTCGATTTTCCAATCCGAATTCAAGCGGGCGTAACCCTAACCCTAATTTGGTTTTTCCCCCTATGGGATTTCCCCATGTATTTCACCCGGAAGCATAGAGGGGGGTGGGTTCGAAAAGTTGACCCCCTCCTAACCATAGCGATGGGTTAGGAATCCGTTGGCGAGGTCGGTTTTCGAACCTGAATTCAAGCGGGCGTAACCCTAACCCTAATTTGGTTTTTCCCTCCTATGGGATTTCCCCATGTATTTCACCCGGAAGCATAGAGGGGGGTGGGTTCGAAAAGTCGACCCCCTCCTAACCATACCGATGGGTTAGGAATCCGTTGGCGAGGTCGGTTTTCGAATCTGAATTCAAGCGGGCGTAACCCTAACCCTAATTTGGTTTTTCCCCCTATGGGATTTCCCCATGTATTTCACCCGGAAGCATAGAGGGGGGTGGGTTCGAAAAGTTGACCCCCTCCTAACCATAGCGATGGGTTAGGAATCCGTTGGCGAGCTCGGTTTTCCAATCCGAATTCAAGCGGGCGTAACCCTAACCCTAATTTGGTTTTTCCCCCTATGGGATTTCCCCATGTATTTCACCTGGAAGCATAGAGGGGGGTGGGTTTGAAAAGTCGACCCACTCCTAACCATACCGATGGCCTAGGAATCCGTTGGCGAGGTCGGTTTTCCAATCCGAATTCAAGCGGGCGTAACCCTAACCCTAATTTGGTTTTCCCCCCTATGGGATTTCCCCATGTATTTCACCCGGAAGCATAGAGGGGGGTGGGTTCGAAAAGTCGACCCCCTCCTAACCATAGCGATGGGCTAGGAATCCGTTGGCGAGGTCGATTTTCCAATCCGAATTCAAACGGGCGTAACCCTAACCCTAATTTGGTTTTTCCCCCTATGGGATTTCCCCATGTATTTCACCCGGAAGCATAGAGGGGGGTTGGTTCGAAAAGTCGACCCCCTCCTAACCATACCGATGGGCTAGGAATCCGTTGGCGAGGTCGGTTTTCCAATCCGAATTCAAGCGGGCGTAACCCTAACCATAATTTGCTTTTCCCCCCTATGGGATTTCCCCATGTATTTCACCCGGAAGCATAGAGGGGGGTGGGTTCGAAAAGTCGACCCCCTCCTAACCATAGCGATGGGCTAGGAATCCGTTGGCGAGGTCGATTTTCCAATCCGAATTCAAACGGGCGTAACCCTAACCCTAATTTGGTTTTTCCCCCTATGGGATTTCCCCATGTATTTCACCCGGAAGCATAGAGGGGGGTGGGTTTGAAAAATCGACCCCCTCCTAACCATACCGATGGGCTAGGAATCCGTTGGCGAGGTCGGTTTTCCAATCCGAATTCAAGCGGGCGTAACCCTAACCATAATTTGCTTTTCCCCCCTATGGGATTTCCCCATGTATTTCACCCGGAAGCATAGAGGGGGGTGGGTTCGAAAAGTCGACGCCCTCCTAACCATACCGATGGGCTAGGAATCCATTGGCGAGGTCGGTTTTCCAATCCAAATTCAAGCGGGCGTAACCCTAACCCTAATTTGGTTTTCCCCCCTATGTGATTTCCCCATGTATTTCACCCGGAAGCATAGAGGGGGGTGGGTTCGAAAAGTCGACCCCCTCCTAACCATACCGATGGCCTAGGAATCTGTTGGCGAGGTCGGTTTTCGAATCTGAATTCAAGCGGGCGTAACCCTAACCCTAATTTGGTTTTTCCCCCTATGGGATTTCCCCATGTATTTCACCCGGAAGCATAGAGGGGGGTGGGTTCAAAAAGTCGACCCCTTCCTAACCATACCGATGCCCTAGGAATCCGTTGGCGAGGTCAGTTTTCGAATCTGAATTCAAGCGGGCGTTACCCTAACCCTAATTTGGTTTTCCCCCCTATGGGATTTCCCCATGTATTTCACCCGGAAGCATAGAGGGGGGTGGGTTCGAAAAGTTGACCCCCTCCTAACCATAGCGATGGGTTAGGAATCCGTTGGCGAGCTCGGTTTTCCAATCCGAATTCAAGCGGGCGTAACCCTAACCCTAATTTGGTTTTTCCCCCTATGGGATTTCCCCATGTATTTCACCTGGAAGCATAGAGGGGGGTGGGTTTGAAAAGTCGACCCACTCCTAACCATACCGATGGCCTAGGAATCCGTTGGCGAGGTCGGTTTTCCAATCCGAATTCAAGCGGGCGTAACCCTAACCCTAATTTGGTTTTCCCCCCTATGGGATTTCCCCATGTATTTCACCCGGAAGCATAGAGGGGGGTGGGTTCGAAAAGTCGACCCCCTCCTAACCATAGCGATGGGCTAGGAATCCGTTGGCGAGGTCGATTTTCCAATCCGAATTCAAACGGGCGTAACCCTAACCCTAATTTGGTTTTTCCCCCTATGGGATTTCCCCATGTATTTCACCCGGAAGCATAGAGGGGGGTGGGTTTGAAAAGTCGACCCCCTCCTAACCATACCGATGGGCTAGGAATCCGTTGGCGAGGTCGGTTTTCCAATCCGAATTCAAGCGGGCGTAACCCTAACCATAATTTGCTTTTCCCCCCTATGGGATTTCCCCATGTATTTCACCCGGAAGCATAGAGGGGGGTGGGTTCGAAAAGTCGACCCCCTCCTAACCATACCGATGGGCTAGGAATCCATTGGCGAGGTCGGTTTTCCAATCCAAATTCAAGCGGGCGTAACCCTAACCCTAATTTGGTTTTCCCCCCTATGTGATTTCCCCATGTATTTCACCCGGAAGCATAGAGTGGGGTGGGTTCGAAAAGTCGACCCCCTCCTAACCATAGCGATGGGCTAGGAATCCGTTGGCGAGGTCGATTTTCCAATCCGAATTCAAACGGGCGTAACCCTAACCCTAATTTGGTTTTTCCCCCTATGGGATTTCCCCATGTATTTCACCCGGAAGCATAGAGGGGGGTGGGTTCAAAAAGTCGACCCCTTCCTAACCATACCGATGCCCTAGGAATCCGTTGGCGAGGTCGGTTTTCGAACCTGAATTCAAGCGGGCGTAACCCTAACCCTAATTTGGTTTTTCCCTCCTATGGGATTTCCCCATGTATTTCACCCGGAAGCATAGAGGGGGGTGGGTTCGAAAAGTCGACCCCCTCCTAACCATACCGATGGGCTAGGAATCCGTTGGCGAGGTCGGTTTTCGAATCTGAATTCAAGCGGGCATAACCCTAAGCCTAATTTGGTTTTTCCCCCTATGGGATTTCCCCATGTATTTCACCCGGAAGCATAGAGGGGGGTGGGTTCGAAAAGTTGACCCCCTCCTAACCATAGCGATGTGTTAGGAATCCGTTGGCGAGCTCGGTTTTCCAATCCGAATTCAAGCGGGCGTAACCCTAACCCTAATTTGGTTTTTCCCCCTATGGGATTTCCCCATGTATTTCACCTGGAAGCATAGAGGGGGGTGGGTTTGAAAAGTCGACCCACTCCTAACCATACCGATGGCCTAGGAATCCGTTGGCGAGGTCGGTTTTCCAATCCGAATTCAAGCGGGCGTAACCCTAACCCTAATTTGGTTTTCCCCCCTATGGGATTTCCCCATGTATTTCACCCGGAAGCATAGAGGGGGGTGGGTTCGAAAAGTCGACCCCCTCCTAACCATACCGATGGGCTAGGAATCCGTTGGCGAGGTCGGTTTTCCAATCCAAATTCAAGCGGGCGTAACCCTAACCCTAATTTGGTTTTCCCCCCTATGGGATTGCCCCATGTATTTCACCTGGAAGCATAGAGGGGGGTGGGTTTGAAAAGTCGACCCACTCCTAACCATACCGATGGCCTTGGAATCCGTTGGCGAGGTCGGTTTTCCAATCCGAATTCAAGCGGGCGTAACCCTAACCCTAATTTGGTTTTCCCCCCTATGGGATTTCCCCATGTATTTCACCCGGAAGCATAGAGGGGGGTGGGTTCGAAAAGTCGACCCCCTCCTAACCATAGCGATGGGCTAGGAATCCGTTGGCGAGGTCGATTTTCCAATCCGAATTCAAACGGGCGTAACCCTAACCCTAATTTGGTTTTTCCTCCTATGGGATTTCCCCATGTATTTCACCCGGAAGCATAGAGGGGGGTGGGTTCGAAAAGTCGACCCCCTCCTAACCATACCGATGGGCTAGGAATCCGTTGGCGAGGTCGGTTTTCCAATCCGAATTCAAGCGGGCGTAACCCTAACCATAATTTGCTTTTCCCCCCTATGGGATTTCCCCATGTATTTCACCCGGAAGCATAGAGGGGGGTGGGTTCGAAAAGTCGACCCCCTCCTAACCATACCGATGGGCTAGGAATCCATTGCCGAGGTCGGTTTTCCAATCCAAATTCAAGCGGGCGTAACCCTAACCCTAATTTGGTTTTCCCCCCTATGTGATTTCCCCATGTATTTCACCCGGAAGCATAGAGGGGGGTGGGTTCGAAAAGTCGACCCCCTCCTAACCATACCGATGGCCTAGGAATCTGTTGGCGAGGTCGGTTTTCGAATCTGAATTCAAGCGGGCGTAACCCTAACCCTAATTTGGTTTTTCCCCCTATGGGATTTCCCCATGTATTTCACCCGGAAGCATAGAGGGGGGTGGGTTCAAAAAGTCGACCCCTTCCTAACCATACCGATGCCCTAGGAATCCGTTGGCGAGGTCGGTTTTCGAACCTGAATTCAAGCGGGCGTAACCCTAACCCTAATTTGGTTTTTCCCTCCTATGGGATTTCCCCATGTATTTCACCCGGAAGCATAGAGGGGGGTGGGTTCGAAAAGTCGACCCCCTCCTAACCATACCGATGGGCTAGGAATCCGTTGGCGAGGTCGGTTTTCGAATCTGAATTCAAGCGGGCGTAACCCTAACCCTAATTTGGTTTTTCCCCCTATGGGATTTCCCCATGTATTTCACCCGGAAGCATAGAGGGGGGTGGGTTCGAAAAGTTGACCCCCTCCTAACCATAGTGATGGGTTAGGAATCCGTTGGCGAGCTCGGTTTTCCAATCCGAATTCAAGCGGGCGTAACCCTAACCCTAATTTGGTTTTTCCCCCTATGGGATTTCCCCATGTATTTGACCTGGAAGCATAGAGGGGGGTGGGTTTGAAAAGTCGACCCACTCCTAACCATACCGATGGCCTAGGAATCCGTTGGCGAGGTCGGTTTTCCAATCCGAATTCAAGCGGGCGTAACCCTAACCCTAATTTGGTTTTTCCCCCTATGGGATTTCCCCATGTATTTCACCCGGAAGCATAGAGGGGGGTGGGTTCGAAAAGTCGACCCCCTCCTAACCATACCGATGGGCTAGGAATCCGTTGGCGAGGTCGGTTTTCCAATCCGAATTCAAGCGGGCGTAACCCTAACCATAATTTGCTTTTCCCCCCTATGGGATTTCCCCATGTATTTCACCCGGAAGCATAGAGGGGGGTGGGTTCGAAAAGTCGACCCCCTCCTAACCATACCGATGGGCTAGGAATCCATTGCCGAGGTCGGTTTTCCAATCCAAATTCAAGCGGGCGTAACCCTAACCCTAATTTGGTTTTCCCCCCTATGTGATTTCCCCATGTATTTCACCCGGAAGCATAGAGGGGGGTGGGTTCGAAAAGTCGACCCCCTCCTAACCATACCGATGGCCTAGGAATCTGTTGGCGAGGTCGGTTTTCGAATCTGAATTCAAGCGGGCGTAACCCTAACCCTAATTTGGTTTTTCCCCCTATGGGATTTCCCCATGTATTTCACCCGGAAGCATAGAGGGGGGTGGGTTCGAAAAGTTGACCCCCTCCTAACCATACCGATGGGCTAGGAATCCGTTGGCGAGGTCGGTTTTCCAATCCGAATTCAAGCGGGCGTAACCCTAACCATAATTTGCTTTTCCCCCCTATGGGATTTCCCCATGTATTTCACCCGGAAGCATAGAGGGGGGTGGGTTCGAAAAGTCGACCCCCTCCTAACCATACCGATGGGCTAGGAATCCATTGCCGAGGTCGGTTTTCCAATCCAAATTCAAGCGGGCGTAACCCTAACCCTAATTTGGTTTTCCCCCCTATGTGATTTCCCCATGTATTTCACCCGGAAGCATAGAGGGGGGTGGGTTCGAAAAGTCGACCCCCTCCTAACCATACCGATGGCCTAGGAATCTGTTGGCGAGGTCGGTTTTCGAATCTGAATTCAAGCGGGCGTAACCCTAACCCTAATTTGGTTTTTCCCCCTATGGGATTTCCCCATGTATTTCACCCGGAAGCATAGAGGGGGGTGGGTTCGAAAAGTCGACCCCCTCCTAACCATAGCGATGGGTTAGGAATCTGTTGGCGAGGTCGGTTTTCGAATCTGAATTCAAGCGGGCGTAACCCTAACCCTAATTTGGTTTTTCCCCCTATGGGATTTCCCCATATATTTCACCCGGAAGCATAGAGGGGGGTGGGTTCGAAAAGTTGACCCCCTCCTAACCATAGCGATGGGTTAGGAATCCGTTGGCGAGGTCGGTTTTCGAACCTGAATTCAAGCGGGCGTAACCCTAACCCTAATTTGGTTTTTCCCTCCTATGGGATTTCCCCATGTATTTCACCCGGAAGCATAGAGGGGGGTGGGTTCGAAAAGTCGACCCACTCCTAACCATACCGATGGCCTAGGAATCCGTTGGCGAGGTCGGTTTTCCAATCCGAATTCAAGCGGGCGTAACCCTAACCCTAATTTGGTTTTCCCCCCTATGGGATTTCCCCATGTATTTCACCCGGAAGCATAGAGGGGGGTGGGTTCGAAAAGTCGACCCCCACCTAACCATACCGATGGGCTAGGAATCCGTTGGCGAGGTCGATTTTCCAATCCTAATTCAAACGGGCGTAACCCTAACCCTAGTTTGGTTTTTCCCCCTATGGGATTTCCCCATGTATTTCACCCGGAAGCATAGAGGGGGGTGGGTTCGAAAAGTCGACCCCCTCCTAACCATACCGATGGGCTAGGAATCCGTTGGCGAGGTCGGTTTTCCAATCCGAATTCAAGCGGGCGTAACCCTAACCATAATTTGCTTTTCCCCCTATGGGATTTCCCCATGTATTTCACCCGGAAGCATAGAGGGGGGTGGGTTCGAAAAGTCGACCCCCTCCTAACCATACCAATGGGCTAGGAATCCATTGCCAAGGTCGGTTTTCCAATCCAAATTCAAGCGGGCGTAACCCTAACCCTAATTTGGTTTTCCCCCCTATGTGATTTCCCCATGTATTTCACCCGGAAGCATAGAGGGGGGTGGGTTCGAAAAGTCGACCCCCTCCTAACCATACCGATGGCCTAGGAATCTGTTGGCGAGGTCGGTTTTCGAATCTGAATTCAAGCGGGCGTAACCCTAACCCTAATTTGGTTTTTCCCCCTATGGGATTTCCCCATGTATTTCACCCGGAAGCATAGAGGGGGGTGGGTTCAAAAAGTCGACCCCCTCCTAACCATACCGATGCCCTAGGAATCCGTTGGCGAGGTCAGTTTTCGAATCTGAATTCAAGCGGGCGTAACCCTAACCCTAATTTGGTTTTTCCCCCTATGGGATTTCCCCATGTATTTCACCCGGAAGCATAGAGGGGGGTGGGTTCGAAAAGTCGACC
This sequence comes from Rhabdophis nuchalis, assembly GCA_039707465.1. Taxonomy (NCBI): domain Eukaryota; kingdom Metazoa; phylum Chordata; class Lepidosauria; order Squamata; family Natricidae; genus Rhabdophis; species Rhabdophis nuchalis. The sequence goes on from CM077654.1 coordinate 9,046,304, forward strand.
TCCTCCTAACCATACCGATGCCCTAGGAATCCGTTGGCGAGGTCAGTTTTCGAATCTGAATTCAAGCGGGCGTAACCCTAACCCTAATTTGGTTTTTCCCCCTATGGGATTTCCCCATGTATTTCACCCGGAAGCATAGAGGGGGGTGGGTTCGAAAAGTTGACCCCCTCCTAACCATAGCGATGGGTTAGGAATCCGTTGGCGAAGTCGGTTTTCGAACCTGAATTCAAGCGGGCGTAACCCTAACCCTAATTTGGTTTTTCCCCCTAAGGGATTTCCCCATGTATTTCACCCGGAAGCATAGAGGGGGGTGGGTTCAAAAAGTCGACCCCCTCCTAACCATACCGATGCCCTAGGAATCCGTTGGCGAGGTCAGTTTTCGAATCTGAATTCAAGCGGGCGTAACCCTAACCCTAATTTGGTTTTTCCCCCTATGGGATTTCCCCATGTATTTCACCCGGAAGCATAGAGGGGGGTGGGTTCGAAAAGTCGACCCCCTCCTAACCATACCGATGGCCTAGGAATCTGTTGGCGAGGTCAGTTTTCGAATCTGAATTCAAGCGGTCGTAACCCTAACCCTAATTTGGTTTTTCCCCCTATGGGATTTCCCCATGTATTTCACCCGGAAGCATAGAGGGGGGTGGGTTCGAAAAGTCGACCCCCTCCTAACCATAGCGATGGGTTAGGAATCTGTTGGCGAGGTCGGTTTTCGAATCTGAATTCAAGCGGGCGTAACCCTAACCCTAATTTGGTTTTTCCCCCTATGGGATTTCCCCATGTATTTCACCCGGAAGCATAGAGGGGGGTGGGTTCGAAAAGTTGACCCCCTCCTAACCATAGCGATGGGTTAGGAATCCGTTGGCGAAGTCGGTTTTCGAACCTGAATTCAAGCGGGCGTAACCCTAACCCTAATTTGGTTTTTCCCTCCTATGGGATTTCCCCATGTATTTCACCCGGAAGCATAGAGGGGGGTGGGTTCGAAAAGTCGACCCACTCCTAACCATACCGATGGCCTAGGAATCCATTGGCGAGGTCGGTTTTCCAATCCGAATTCAAGCGGGCGTAACCCTAACCCTAATTTGGTTTTCCCCCCTATGGGATTTCCCCATGTATTTCACCCGGAAGCATAGAGGGGGGTGGGTTCGAAAAGTCGACCCCCTCCTAACCATACCGATGGGCTAGGAATCCGTTGGCGAGATCGATTTTCCAATCCGAATTCAAACGGGCGTAACCCTAACCCTAGTTTGGTTTTTCCCCCTATGGGATTTCCCCATGTATTTCACCCGGAAGCATAGAGGGGGGTGGGTTCGAAAAGTCGACCCCCTCCTAACCATACCGATGGGCTAGGAATCCGTTGACGAGGTCGGTTTTCCAATCCGAATTCAAGCGGGCGTAACCCTAACCATAATTTGCTTTTCCCCCTATGGGATTTCCCCATGTATTTCACCCGGAAGCATAGAGGGGGGTGGGTTCGAAAAGTCGACCCCCTCCTAACCATACCGATGGGCTAGGAATCCATTGCCAAGGTTGGTTTTCCAATCCAAATTCAAGCGGGCGTAACCCTAACCCTAATTTGGTTTTCCCCCCTATGTGATTTCCCCATGTATTTCACCCGGAAGCATAGAGGGGGGTGGGTTCGAAAAGTCGACCCCCTCCTAACCATACCGATGGCTAGGAATCAGTTGGCGAGGTCGGTTTTCGAATCTGAATTCAAGCGGGCGTAACCCTAACCCTAATTTGGTTTTCCCCCCTATGGGATTTCCCCATGTATTTCACCCGGAAGCATAGAGGGGGGTGGGTTCGAAAAGTCGACCCCCTCCTAACCATACCGATGGCCTAGGAATCTGTTGGCGAGGTCAGTTTTCGAATCTGAATTCAAGCGGTCGTAACCCTAACCCTAATTTGGTTTTTCCCCCTATGGGATTTCCCCATGTATTTCACCCGGAAGCATAGAGGGGGGTGGGTTCGAAAAGTCGACCCCCTCCTAACCATAGCGATGGGTTAGGAATCTGTTGGCGAGGTCGGTTTTCGAATCTGAATTCAAGCGGGCGTAACCCTAACCCTAATTTGGTTTTTCCCCCTATGGGATTTCCCCATGTATTTCACCCGGAAGCATAGAGGGGGGTGGGTTCGAAAAGTTGACCCCCTCCTAACCATAGCGATGGGTTAGGAATCCGTTGGCGAGGTCGGTTTTCGAACCTGAATTCAAGCGGGCGTAACTCTAACCCTAATTTGGTTTTTCCCCCTATGGGATTTCCCCATGTATTTCACCCGGAAGCATAGAGGGGGCTGGGTTTGAAAAGTTGACCCCCTCCTAACCATAGCGATGGGTTAGGAATCCGTTGGCGAGGTCGGTTTTCGAATCTGAATTCAAGCGGGCGTAACCCTAACCCTAATTTGGTTTTTCCCCCTATGGGATTTCCCCATGTATTTCACCCGGAAGCATAGAGGGGCGTGGGTTCGAAAAGTTGACCCCCTCCTAACCATAGCGATGGGTTAGGAATCCATTGGCGAGGTCAATTTTCGAATCTGAATTCAAGCGGGCGTAACCCTAACCCTAATTTGGTTTTTCCCCCTATGGGATTTCCCCATGTATTTCACCCGGAAGCATAGAGGGGGGGGGTTCAAAAAGTTGACCCCCTCCTAACCATAGCGATGGGTTAGGAATCCGTTGGCGAGGTCGGTTTTCCAATCCGAATTCAAGCGGGCGTAACCCTAACCCAATTTGGTTTTCCCCCCTATGGGATTTCCCCATGTATTTCACCCGGAAGCATAGAGGGGGGTGGGTTCGAAAAGTCGACCCCCTCCTAACCATACCGATGGCCTAAGAATCCGTTGGCGGCGTCGGTTTTCGAATCCGAATTCAAGCGGGCGTAACCCTAACCCTAATTTGGTTTTTCCCCCTATGGGATTTCCCCATGTATTTCACCCGGAAGCATAGAGGGGGGTGGGTTTGAAAAGTCGACCCCCTCCTAACCATACCGATGGCCTAGGAATCTGTTGGTGAGGTCGGTTTTCGAATCTGAATTCAAGCGGGCGTAACCCTAACCCTAATTTGGTTTTTCCCCCTATGGGATTTCCCCATGTATTTCACCCGGAAGCATAGAGGGGGGTGGGTTCGAAAAGTCGACCCCCTCCTAACCATAGCGATGGGTTAGGAATCTGTTGGCGAGGTCGGTTTTCGAATCTGAATTCAAGCGGGCGTAACCCTAACCCTAATTTGGTTTTTCCCCCTATGGGATTTCCCCATGTATTTCACCCGGAAGCATAGAGGGGGGTGGGTTCGAAAAGTTGACCCCCTCCTAACCATAGCGATGGGTTAGGAATCCGTTGGCGAGGTCGGTTTTCGAATCTGAATTCAAGCAGGCGTAACCCTAACCCTAATTTGGTTTTTCCCCCTATGGGATTTCCCCATGTATTTCACCCGGAAGCATAGAGGGGGGTGGGTTCGAAAAGTTGACCCCACTCCTAACCATAGCGATGGGTTAGGAATCCGTTGGCGAGGTCGGTTTTCCAATCCGAATTCAAGCGGGCGTAACCCTAACCCTAATTTGGTTTTTCCGCCTATGGGATTTCCCCATGTATTTCACCTGGAAGCATAGAGGGGGGTGGGTTTGAAAAGTCGACCCACTCCTAACCATACCGATGGGCTAGGAATCCGTTGGCGAGGTCGGTTTTCCAATCCGAATTCAAGCGGGCGTAACCCTAACCCTAATTTGGGTTTCCCCCCTATGGGATTTCCCCATGTATTTCACCCGGAAGCATAGAGGGGGGTGGGTTCGAAAAGTCGACCCCCTCCTAACCATACCGATGGCCTAGGAATCCGTTGGCGATATCAGTTTTGGAATCTGAATTCAAGCCGGCGTAACCCTAACCCTAATTTGGTTTTTCCCCCTATGGGATTTCCCCATGTATTTCCCCCGGAAGCATAGAGGGGGGAGGGTTCGAAAAGTTGACCCCCTCCTAACCATAGCGATGGGTTAGGAATCCGTTGGCGAGGTCGGTTTTCAAATCTGAATTCAAGCGGGCGTAACCCTAACCCTAATTTGGTTTTTCCCCCTATGGGATTTCCCCATGTATTTCACCCGGAAGCAGAGGGGGGTGGGTTCGAAAAGTTGACCCCCTCCTAACCATAGCGATGGGTTAGGAATCCGTTGGCGAGGTCGGTTTTCCAATCCGAATTCAAGCGGGCGTAACCCTAACCCTAATTTGGTTTTTCCGCCTATGGGATTTCCCCATGTATTTCACCTGGAAGCATAGAGGGGGGTGGGTTTGAAAAGTCGACCCACTCCTAACCATACCGATGGGCTAGGAATCCGTTGGCGAGGTCGGTTTTCCAATCCGAATTCAAGCGGGCGTAACCCAAACCCTAATTTGGGTTTCCCCCCTATGGGATTTCCCCATGTATTTCACCCGGAAGCATAGAGGGGGGTGGGTTCGAAAAGTCGACCCCCTCCTAACCATACCGATGGCCTAGGAATCCGTTGGCGATGTCAGTTTTCGAATCTGAATTCAAGCGGGCGTAACCCTAACCCTAATTTGGTTTTTCCCCCTATGGGATTTCCCCATGTATTTCCCACGGAAGCATAGAGGGGGGAGGGTTCGAAAAGTTGACCCCCTCCTAACCATAGCGATGGGTTAGGAATCCGTTGGCGAGGTCGGTTTTCGAATCTGAATTCAAGCGGGCGTAACCCTAACCCTAATTTGGTTTTTCCCCCTATGGGATTTCCCCATGTATTTCACCCGGAAGCATAGAGGGGGGTGGGTTTGAAAAGTCGACCCACTCCTAACCATACCGATGGGCTAGGAATCCGTTGGCGAGGTCGGTTTTCCAATCCGAATTGAAGCGGGCGTAACCCTAACCCTAATTTGGTTTTCCCCCCTATGGGATTTCCCCATGTATTTCATCCGGAAGGATAGAGGGGGGTGGGTTCGAAAAGTCGACCCCCTCCTAACCATACCGATGGGCTAGGAATCCGTTGGCGAGGTCGGTTTTCCAATCCGAATTCAAGCGGGCGTAACCCTAACCCTAATTTGGTTTTCCCCCCTATGGGATTTCCCCATGTATTTCACCCGGAAGCATAGAGGGGGGTGGGTTCGAAAAGTCGACCCCCTCCTAACCATACCGATGGGCTAGGAATCCGTTGGCGAGGTCGGTTTTCGAATCTGAATTCAAGCGGGCGTAACCCTAACCCTAATTTGGTTTTTCCCCCTATGGGATTTCCCCATGTATTTCACCCGGAAGCATAGAGGGGGGTGGGTTCGAAAAGTTGACCCCCTCCTAACCATAGCGATGGGTTAGGAATCCGTTGGCGAGGTCGTTTTTCCAATCCGAATTCAAGCGGGCGTAACCCTAACCCTAATTTGGTTTTTCCCCCTATGGGATTTCCCCATGTATTTCACCCGGAAGCATAGAGGGGGATGGGTTTGAAAAGTCGACCCACTCCTAACCATACCGATGGGCTAGGAATCCGTTGGCGAGGTCGGTTTTCCAATCCGAATTGAAGGGGGCGTAACCCTAACCCTAATTTGGTTTTCCCCCTATGGGATTTCCCCATGTATTTCACCCGGAAGGATAGAGGGGGGTGGGTTCGAAAAGTCGACCCCCTCCTAACCATACCGATGGGCTAGGAATCCGTTGGCGAGGTCGGTTTTCCAATCCGAATTCAAGCGGGCGTAACCCTAACCCTAATTTGGTTTTCCCCCCTATGGGATTTCCCCATGTATTTCACCCGGAAGCATAGAGGGGGGTGGGTTCGAAAAGTCGACCCCCTCCTAACCATACCGATGGCCTAGGAATCTGTTGGCGAGGTCGGTTTTCGAATCTGAATTCAAGCGGGCGTAACCCTAACCCTAATTTGGTTTTTCCGCCTATGGGATTTCCCCATGTATTTCACCTGGAAGCATAGAGGGGGGTGGGTTTGAAAAGTCGACCCACTCCTAACCATACCGATGGGCTAGGAATCCGTTGGCGAGGTCGGTTTTCCAATCCGAATTCAAGCGGGCGTAACACAAACCCTAATTTGGGTTTCCCCCCTATGGGATTTCCCCATGTATTTCACCCGGAAGCATAGAGGGGGGTGGGTTCGAAAAGTCGACCCCCTCCTAACCATACCGATGGCCTAGGAATCCGTTGGCGATGTCAGTTTTCGAATCTGAATTCAAGCGGGCGTAACCCTAACCCTAATTTGGTTTTTCCCCCTATGGGATTTCCCCATGTATTTCCCCCGGAAGCATAGAGGGGGGAGGGTTTGAAAAGTTGACCCCCTCCTAACCATAGCGATGGGTTAGGAATCCGTTGGCGAGGTCAGTTTTCGAATCTGAATTCAAGCGGGCGTAACCCTAACCCTAATTTGGTTTTTCCCCCTATGGGATTTCCCCATGTATTTCACCCGGAAGCATAGAGGGGGGTGGGTTTGAAAAGTCGACCCACTCCTAACCATACCGATGGGCTAGGAATCCGTTGGCGAGGTCGGTTTTCCAATCCGAATTGAAGCGGGCGTAACCCTAACCCTAATTTGGTTTTCCCCCCTATGGGATTTCCCCATGTATTTCATCCGGAAGGATAGAGGGGGGTGGGTTCGAAAAGTCGACCCCCTCCTAACCATACCGATGGGCTAGGAATCCGTTGGCGAGGTCGGTTTTCCAATCCGAATTCAAGCGGGCGTAACCCTAACCCTAATTTGGTTTTCCCCCCTATGGGATTTCCCCATGTATTTCACCCGGAAGCATAGAGGGGGGTGGGTTCGAAAAGTCGACCCCCTCCTAACCATACCGATGGCCTAGGAATCTGTTGGCGAGGTCGGTTATCGAATCTGAATTCAAGCGGGCGTAACCTAATTTGGTTTTTCCCCCTATGGGATTTCCCCATGTATTTCACCCGGAAGCATAGAGGGGGGTGGGTTCGAAAAGTAGACCCCCTCCTAACCATACCGATGGGCTAGGAATCCGTTGGCGAGGTCGGTTTTCGAATCTGAATTCAAGCGGGCGTAACCCTAACCCTAATTTGGTTTTTCCCCCTATGGGATTTCCCCATGTATTTCACCCGGAAGCATAGAGGGGGGTGGGTTCGAAAAGTTGACCCCCTCCTAACCATAGCGATGGGTTAGGAATCCGTTGGCGAGGTCGTTTTTCCAATCCGAATTCAAGCGGGCGTAACCCTAACCCTAATTTGGTTTTTCCCCCTATGGGATTTCCCCATGTATTTCACCCGGAAGCATAGAGGGGGATGGGTTTGAAAAGTCGACCCACTCCTAACCATACCGATGGGCTAGGAATCCGTTGGCGAGGTCGGTTTTCCAATCCGAATTGAAGGGGGCGTAACCCTAACCCTAATTTGGTTTTCCCCCTATGGGATTTCCCCATGTATTTCACCTGGAAGCATAGAGGGGGGTGGGTTTGAAAAGTCGACCCACTCCTAACCATACCGATGGCCTAGGAATCCGTTGGCGAGGTCGGTTTTCCAATCCGAATTCAAGCGGGCGTAACCCTAACCCTAATTTGGTTTTCCCCCCTATGGGATTTCCCCATGTATTTCACCCGGAAGCATAGACGGGGGTGGGTGCGAAAAGTCGACCCCCTCCTAACCATACCGATGGCCTAGGAATCCGTTGGCGAGGTCGGTTTTCGAATCTGAATTCAAGCGGGCGTAACCTAATTTGGTTTTTCCCCCTATGGGATTTCCCCATGTATTTCACCCGGAAGCATAGAGGGGGGTGGGTTCGAAAAGTAGACCCCCTCCTAACCATACCGATGGGCTAGGAATCCGTTGGCGAGGTCGGTTTTCGAATCTGAATTCAAGCGGGCGTAACCCTAACCCTAATTTGGTTTTTCCCCCTATGGGATTTCCCCATGTATTTCACCCGGAAGCATAGAGGGGGGTGGGTTCGAAAAGTTGACCCCCTCCTAACCATAGCGATGGGTTAGGAATCCGTTGGCGAGGTCGTTTTTCCAATCCGAATTCAAGCGGGCGTAACCCTAACCCTAATTTGGTTTTTCCCCCTATGGGATTTCCCCATGTATTTCACCCGGAAGCATAGAGGGGGATGGGTTTGAAAAGTCGACCCACTCCTAACCATACCGATGGGCTAGGAATCCGTTGGCGAGGTCGGTTTTCCAATCCGAATTGAAGGGGGCGTAACCCTAACCCTAATTTGGTTTTCCCCCTATGGGATTTCCCCATGTATTTCACCCGGAAGGATAGAGGGGGGTGGGTTCAAAAAGTCGACCCCCTCCTAACCATACCGATGGGCTAGGAATCCGTTGGCGAGGTCGGTTTTCCAATCCGAATTCAAGCGGGCGTAACCCTAACCCTAATTTGGTTTTCCCCCCTATGGGATTTCCCCATGTATTTCACCCGGAAGCATAGAGGGGGGTGGGTTCGAAAAGTCGACCCCCTCCTAACCATACCGATGGCCTAGGAATCTGTTGGCGAGGTCGGTTTTCGAATCTGAATTCAAGCGGGCGTAACCCTAACCCTAATTTGGTTTTTCCCCCTATGGGATTTCCCCATGTATTTCACCCGGAAGCATAGAGGGGGGTGGGTTTGAAAAGTTGACCCCCTCCTAACCATAGTGATGGGTTAGGAATCCGTTGGCGAGGTCGGTTTTCGAATCTGAATTCAAGCGGGCGTAACCCTAACCCTAATTTGGTTTTTCCCTCCTATGGGATTTCCCCATGTAGTTCACCTGGAAGCATAGAGGGGGGTGGGTTCGAAAAGTCGACCCCCTCCTAACCATACCGATGGCCTAGGAATCCGTTGGCGAGGTCGGATTTCGAATCTGAATTCAAGCGGGCGTAACCCTAACCCTAATTTGGTTTTTCCCCCTATGGGATTTCCCCATGTATTTCACCCGGAAGCATAGAGGGGGGTGGGTTCGAAAAGTTGACCCCCTCCTAACCATAGCGATGGGTTAGGAATCCGTTGGCGAGGTCGGTTTTCGAATCTGAATTCAAGCGGGCGTAACCCTAACCCTAATTTGGTTTTTCCCTCCTATGGGATTTCCCCATGTATTTCACCTGGAAGCATAGAGGGGGGTGGGTTCGAAAAGTCGACCCCCTCCTAACCATACTGATGGCCTAGGAATCCGTTGGCGAGGTCGGTTTTCGAATCTGAATTCAAGCGGGCGTAACCCTAACCCTAATTTGGTTTTTCCCCCTATGGGATTTCCCCATGTATTTCACCCGGAAGCATAGAGGGGGGTGGGTTCGAAAAGTCGACCCCCTCCTAACCATAGCGATGGGTTAGGAATCTGTTGGCGAGGTCGGTTTTCGAATCTGAATTCAAGCGGGCGTAACCCTAACCCTAATTTGGTTTTTCCCCCTATGGGATTTCCCCATGTATTTCACCCGGAAGCATAGAGGGGGGTGGGTTCGAAAAGTTGACCCCCTCCTAACCATAGCGATGGGTTAGGAATCCGTTGGCGAGGTCGGTTTTCGAATCTGAATTCAAGCAGGCGTAACCCTAACCCTAATTTGGTTTTTCCCTCCTATGGGATTTCCCCATGTATTTCACCCGGAAGCATAGAGGGGGGTGGGTTCGAAAAGTCGACCCCCTCCTAACCATAGCGATGGGTTAGGAATCCGTTGGCGAGGTCGGTTTTCCAATCCGAATTCAAGCGGGCGTAACCCTAACCCTAATTTGGTTTTTCCCCCTATGGGATTTCCCCATGTATTTCACCCGGAAGCATAGAGGGGGGTGGGTTCGAAAAGTTGACCCCCTCCTAACCATAGCGATGGGTTAGGAATCCGTTGGCGAGGTCGGTTTTCCAATCCGAATTCAAGCGGGCGTAACCCTAACCCTAATTTGGTTTTTCCGCCTATGGGATTTCCCCATGTATTTCAACTGGAGGCATAGAGGGGGGTGGGTTTGAAAAGTCGACCCACTCCTAACCATACCGATGGGCTAGGAATCCGTTGGCGAGGTCGGTTTTCCAATCCAAATTCAAGCGGGCGTAACCCTAACCCTAATTTGGGTTTCCCCCCTATGGGATTTCCCCATGTATTTCACCCGGAAGCATAGAGGGGGGTGGGTTCGAAAAGTCGACCCCCTCCTAACCATACCGATGGCCTAGGAATCCGTTGGCGATGTCAGTTTTCGAATCTGAATTCAAGCCGGCGTAACCCTAACCCTAATTTGGTTTTTCCCCCTATGGGATTTCCCCATGTATTTCCCCCGGAAGCATAGAGGGGGGAGGGTTCGAAAAGTTGACCCCCTCCTAACCATAGCGATGGGTTAGGAATCCGTTGGCGAGGTCGGTTTTCAAATCTGAATTCAAGCGGGCGTAACCCTAACCCTAATTTGGTTTTTCCCCCTATGGGATTTCCCCATGTATTTCACCCGGAAGCATAGAGGGGGGTGGGTTCGAAAAGTTGACCCCCTCCTAACCATAGCGATGGGTTAGGAATCCGTTGGCAAGGTCGGTTTTCCAATCCGAATTCAAGCGGGCGTAACCCTAACCCTAATTTGGTTTTTCCGCCTATGGGATTTCCCCATGTATTTCACCTGGAAGCATAGAGGGGGGTGGGTTTGAAAAGTCGACCCACTCCTAACCATACCGATGGGCTAGGAATCCGTTGGCGAGGTCGGTTTTCCAATCCGAATTCAAACGGGCGTAACCCAAACCCTAATTTGGGTTTCCCCCCTATGGGATTTCCCCATGTATTTCACCCGGAAGCATAGAGGGGGGTGGGTTCGAAAAGTCGACCCCCTCCTAACCATACCGATGGGCTAGGAATCCGTTGGCGAGGTCGTTTTTCCAATCCGAATTCAAGCGGGCGTAACCCTAACCCTAATTTGGTTTTTCCCCCTATGGGATTTCCCCATGTATTTCACCCGGAAGCATAGAGGGGGATGGGTTTGAAAAGTCGACCCACTCCAAACATACAGATGGGCTAGGAATCCGTTGGCGAGGTCGGTTTTCCAATCCGAATTGAAGCGGGCGTAACCCTAACCCTAATTTGGTTTTCCCCCTATGGGATTTCCCCATGTATTTCACCCGGAAGGATAGAGGGGGGTGGGTTCGAAAAGTCGACCCCCTCCTAACCATAGCGATGGGTTAGGAATCCGTTGGCGAGGTCGGTTTTCCAATCCGAATTCAAGCGGGCGTAACCCTAACCCTAATTTGGTTTTTCCGCCTATGGGATTTCCCCATGTATTTCAACTGGAGGCATAGAGGGGGGTGGGTTTGAAAAGTCGACCCACTCCTAACCATACCGATGGGCTAGGAATCCGTTGGCGAGGTCGGTTTTCCAATCCAAATTCAAGCGGGCGTAACCCTAACCCTAATTTGGGTTTCCCCCCTATGGGATTTCCCCATGTATTTCACCCGGAAGCATAGAGGGGGGTGGGTTCGAAAAGTCGACCCCCTCCTAACCATACCGATGGCCTAGGAATCCGTTGGCGATGTCAGTTTTCGAATCTGAATTCAAGCCGGCGTAACCCTAACCCTAATTTGGTTTTTCCCCCTATGGGATTTCCCCATGTATTTCCCCCGGAAGCATAGAGGGGGGAGGGTTCGAAAAGTTGACCCCCTCCTAACCATAGCGATGGGTTAGGAATCCGTTGGCGAGGTCGGTTTTCAAATCTGAATTCACGCGGGCGTAACCCTAACCCTAATTTGGTTTTTCCCCCTATGGGATTTCCCCATGTATTTCACCCGGAAGCATAGAGGGGGGTGGGTTCGAAAAGTTGACCCCCTCCTAACCATAGCGATGGGTTAGGAATCCGTTGGCAAGGTCGGTTTTCCAATCCGAATTCAAGCGGGCGTAACCCTAACCCTAATTTGGTTTTTCCGCCTATGGGATTTCCCCATGTATTTCACCTGGAAGCATAGAGGGGGGTGGGTTTGAAAAGTCGACCCACTCCTAACCATACCGATGGGCTAGGAATCCGTTGGCGAGGTCGGTTTTCCAATCCGAATTCAAACGGGCGTAACCCAAACCCTAATTTGGGTTTCCCCCCTATGGGATTTCCCCATGTATTTCACCCGGAAGCATAGAGGGGGGTGGGTTCGAAAAGTCGACCCCCTCCTAACCATACCGATGGGCTAGGAATCCGTTGGCGAGGTCGTTTTTCCAATCCGAATTCAAGCGGGCGTAACCCTAACCCTAATTTGGTTTTTCCCCCTATGGGATTTCCCCATGTATTTCACCCGGAAGCATAGAGGGGGATGGGTTTGAAAAGTCGACCCACTCCAAACATACAGATGGGCTAGGAATCCGTTGGCGAGGTCGGTTTTCCAATCCGAATTGAAGCGGGCGTAACCCTAACCCTAATTTGGTTTTCCCCCTATGGGATTTCCCCATGTATTTCACCCGGAAGGATAGAGGGGGGTGGGTTCGAAAAGTCGACCCCCTCCTAACCATACCGATGGGCTAGGAATCCGTTGGCGAGGTCGGTTTTCCAATCCGAATTCAAGCGGGCGTAACCCTAACCCTAATTTGGTTTTCCCCCCTATGGGATTTCCCCATGTATTTCACCCGGAAGCATAGAGGGGGGTGGGTTCGAAAAGTCGACCCCCTCCTAACCATACCGATGGCCTAGGAATCTGTTGGCGAGGTCGGTTTTCGAATCTGAATTCAAGCGGGCGTAACACTAACCCTAATTTGCTTTTTCCCCCTATGGGATTTCCCCATGTATTTCACCCGGAAGCATAGAGGGGGGTGGGTTCGAAAAGTCGACCCCCTCCTAACCATACCGATGGGCTAGGAATCCGTTGGCGAGGTCGGTTTTCGAATCTGAATTCAAGCGGGCGTAACCCTAACCCTAATTTGGTTTTTCCCCCTATGGGATTTCCCCATGTATTTCACCCGGAAGCATAGAGGGGGGTGGGTTCGAAAAGTTGACCCCCTCCTAACCATAGCGATGGGTTAGGAATCCGTTGGCGAGGTCGTTTTTCCAATCCGAATTCAAGCGGGCGTAACCCTAACCCTAATTTGGTTTTTCCCCCTATGGGATTTCCCCATGTATTTCACCCGGAAGCATAGAGGGGGATGGGTTTGAAAAGTCGACCCACTCCTAACCATACAGATGGGCTAGGAATCCGTTGGCGAGGTCGGTTTTCCAATCCGAATTGAAGCGGGCGTAACCCTAACCCTAATTTGGTTTTCCCCCTATGGGATTTCCCCATGTATTTCACCCGGAAGGATAGAGGGGGGTGGGTTCGAAAAGTCGACCCCCTCCTAACCATACCGATGGGCTAGGAATCCGTTGGCGAGGTCGGTTTTCCAATCCGAATTCAAGCGGGCGTAACCCTAACCCTAATTTGGTTTTCCCCCCTATGGGATTTCCCCATGTATTTCACCCGGAAGCATAGAGGGGGGTGGGTTCGAAAAGTCGACCCCCTCCTAACCATACCGATGGCCTAGGAATCTGTTGGCGAGGTCGGTTTTCGAATCTGAATTCAAGCGGGCGTAACACTAACCCTAATTTGCTTTTTCCCCCTATGGGATTTCCCCATGTATTTCACCCGGAAGCATAGAGGGGGGTGGGTTCGAAAAGTCGACCCCCTCCTAACCATACCGATGGGCTAGGAATCCATTGGCGAGGTCGGTTTTCGAATCTGAATTCAAGCGGGCGTAACCCTAACCCTAATTTGGTTTTTCCCCCTATGGGATTTCCCCATGTATTTCACCCGGAAGCATAGAGGGGGGTGGGTTTGAAAAGTTGACCCCCTCCTAACCATAGCGATGGGTTAGGAATCCGTTGGCGAGGTCGGTTTTCGATTCTGAATTCAAGCGGGCGTAACCCTAACCCTAATTTGGTTTTTCCCTCCTATGGGATTTCCCCATGTAGTTCACCTGGAAGCATAGAGGGGGGTGGGTTCGAAAAGTCGACCCCCTCCTAACCATACCGATGGCCTAGGAATCCGTTGGCGAGGTCGGATTTCGAATCTGAATTCAAGCGGGCGTAACCCTAACCCTAATTTGGTTTTTCCCCCTATGGGATTTCCCCATGTATTTCACCCGGAAGCATAGAGGGGGGTGGGTTCGAAAAGTTGACCCCCTCCTAACCATAGCGATGGGTTAGGAATCCGTTGGCGAGGTCGGTTTTCGAATCTGAATTCAAGCGGGCGTAACCCTAACCCTAATTTGGTTTTTCCCTCCTATGGGATTTCCCCATGTATTTCACCTGGAAGCATAGAGGGGGGTGGGTTCGAAAAGTCGACCCCCTCCTAACCATACTGATGGCCTAGGAATCCGTTGGCGAGGTCGGTTTTCGAATCTGAATTCAAGCGGGCGTAACCCTAACCCTAATTTGGTTTTCCCCCCTATGGGATTTCCCCATGTAGTTCACCTGGAAGCATAGAGGGGGGTGGGTTCGAAAAGTCGACCCCCTCCTAACCATACCGATGGCCTAGGAATCCGTTGGCGAGGTCGGTTTTCGAATCTGAATTCAAGCGGGCGTAACCCTAACCCTAATTTGTTTTTTCCCCCTATGGGATTTCCCCATGTATTTCACCCGGAAGCATAGAGGGGGGTGGGTTCGAAAAGTTGACCCCCTCCTAACCATAGCGATGGGTTAGGAATCCGTTGGCGAGGTCGGTTTTCGAATCTGAATTCAAGCGGGCGTAACCCTAACCCTAATTTGGTTTTTCCCTCCTATGGGATTTCCCCATGTATTTCACCTGGAAGCATAGAGGGGGGTGGGTTCGAAAAGTCGACCCCCTCCTAACCATACCGATGGCCTAGGAATCCGTTGGCGAGGTCGATTTTCGAATCTGAATTCAAGCGGGCGTAACCCTAACCCTAATTTGGTTTTCCCCCCTATGGGATTTCCCCATGTATTTCACCCGGAAGCATAGAGGGGGGTGGGTTCGAAAAGTCGACCCCCTCCTAACCATACCGATGGGCTAGGAATCCGTTGGCGAGGTCGGTTTTCCAATCCGAATTCAAGCGGGCGTAACCCTAACCCTAATTTGGTTTTCCCCCCTATGGGATTTCCCCATGTATTTCACCCGGAAGCATAGAGGGGGGTGGGTTCGAAAAGTCGACCCCCTCCTAACCATACTGATGGGCTAGGAATCCGTTGGCGAGGTCGGTTTTCCAATCCGAATTCAAGCAGGCGTAACCCTAACCCTAATTTGGTTTTTCCCCCTATGGGATTTCCCCATGTATTTCCCCCGGAAGCATAGAGGGGGGTGGGTTCGAAAAGTTAACCCAATCCATACCATAGCGATGGGTTAGGAATCCGTTGGCGAGGTCGGTTTTCCAATCCGAATTCAAGCGGGCGTAACCCTAACCCTAATTTGGTTTTTCCCCCTATGGGATTTCCCCATGTATTTCACCCGGAAGCATAGAGGGGGGTGGGTTTGAAAAGTCAACCCACTCCTAACCATACCGATGGGCTAGGAATCCGTTGGCGAGGTCGGTTTTCCAATCCGAATTAAAGCGGGCGTAACCCTAACCCTAATTTGGTTTTCCCCCCTATGGGATTTCCCCATGTATTTCACCCGGAAGGATAGAGGGGGGTGGGTTCGAAAAGTCGACCCCCTCCTAACCATACCGATGGGCTAGGAATCCGTTGGCAAGGTCGGTTTTCCAATCCGAATTCAAGCGGGCGTAACCCTAACCCTAATTTGGTTTTCCCCCCTATGGGATTTCCCCATGTATTTCACCCGGAAGCATAGAGGGGGGTGGGTTCGAAAAGTCGACCCCCTCCTAACTATACCGATGGCCTAGGAATCTGTTGGCGAGGTCGGTTTTCGAATCTGAATTCAAGCGGGCGTAACCCTAACCCTAATTTGCTTTTTCCCCCTATGGGATTTCCCCATGTATTTCACCCGGAAGCATAGAGAGGGGTGGGTTCGAAAAGTCGACCCCCTCCTAACCATACCGATGGCCTAGGAATCCGTTGGCGAGGTCGGTTTTCGAATCTGAATTCAAGCGGGCGTAACCCTAACCCTAATTTGGTTTTTCCCCCTATGGGATTTCCCCATGTATTTCACCCGGAAGCATAGAGGGGGGTGGGTTCGAAAAGTTGACCCCCTCCTAACCATAGCGATGGGTTAGGAATCCGTTGGCGAGGTCGGTTTTCCAATCCGAATTCAAGCGGGCGTAACCCTAACCCTAATTTGGTTTTCCCCCCTATGGGATTTCCCCATGTATTTCACCTGGAAGCATAGAGGGGGGTGGGTTCGAAAAGTCGACCCCCTCCTAACCATACTGATGGGCTAGGAATCCGTTGGCGAGGTCGGTTTTCCAATCCGAATTCAAGCGGGCGTAACCCTAACCCTAATTTGGTTTTCCCCCCTATGGGATTTCCCCATGTATTTCACCCGGAAGCATAGAGGGGGGTGGGTTCGAAAAGTCGACCCCCTCCTAACCATACCGATGGCCTAGGAATCTGTTGGCGAGGTCGGTTTTCGAATCTGAATTCAAGCGGGCGTAACCCTAACCCTAATTTGGTTTTTCCCCCTATGGGATTTCCCCATGTATTTCACCCGGAAGCATAGAGGGGGGTGGGTTCGAAAAGTCGACCCCCTCCTAACCATACCGATGGCCTAGGAATCCGTTGGCGAGGTCGGTTTTCGAATCTGAATTCAAGCGGGCGTAACCCTAACCCTAATTTGGTTTTTCCCCCTATGGGATTTCCCCATGTATTTCACCCGGAAGCATAGAGGGGGGTGGGTTCGAAAAGTCGACCCCCTCCTAACCATACCGATGGCCTAGGAATCCGTTGGCGAGGTCGGTTTTCGAATCTGAATTCAAGCGGGCGTAACCCTAACCCTAATTTGGTTTTTCCCCCTATGGGATTTCCCCATGTATTTCACCCGGAAGCATAGAGGGGGGTGGGTTCGAAAAGTCGACCCCCTCCTAACCATACCGATGGCTTAGGAATCCGTTGGCGAGGTCGGTTTTCCAATCCCAATTCAAGGGGGCGTAACCCTAACCCTAATTTGGTTTTTCCCTCCTATGGGATTTCCCCATGTAGTTCACCTGGAAGCATAGAGGGGGGTGGGTTCGAAAAGTCGACCCCCTCCTAACCATACCGATGGCCTAGGAATCAATTGGCGAGGTCGGATTTCGAATCTGAATTCAAGCGGGCGTAACCCTAACCCTAATTTGGTTTTTCCCCCTATGGGATTTCCCCATGTATTTCACCCGGAAGCATAGAGGGGGGTGGGTTCGAAAAGTTGACCCCCTCCTAACCATAGCGATGGGTTAGGAATCCGTTGGCGAGGTCGGTTTTCGAATCTGAATTCAAGCGGGCGTAACCCTAACCCTAATTTGGTTTTTCCCTCCTATGGGATTTCCCCATGTATTTCACCCGGAAGCATAGAGGGGGGTGGGTTCGAAAAGTCGACCCCCTCCTAACCATACTGATGGCCTAGGAATCCGTTGGCGAGGTCGGTTTTCGAATCTGAATTCAAGCGGGCGTAACCCTAACCCTAATTTGGTTTTCCCCCCTATGGGATTTCCCCATGTAGTTCACCTGGAAGCATAGAGGGGGGTGGGTTCGAAAAGTCGACCCCCTCCTAACCATACCGATGGCCTAGGAATCCGTTGGCGAGGTCGGTTTTCGAATCTGAATTCAAGCGGGCGTAACCCTAACCCTAATTTGGTTTTTCCCCCTATGGGATTTCCCCATGTATTTCACCCGGAAGCATAGAGGGGGGTGGGTTCGAAAAGTTGACCCCCTCCTAACCATAGCGATGGGTTAGGAATCCGTTGGCGAGGTCGGTTTTCGAATCTGAATTCAAGCGGGCGTAACCCTAACCCTAATTTGGTTTTTCCCTCCTATGGGATTTCCCCATGTATTTCACCTGGAAGCATAGAGGGGGGTGGGTTCGAAAAGTCGACCCCCTCCTAACCATACCGATGGCCTAGGAATCCGTTGGCGAGGTCGGTTTTCGAATCTGAATTCAAGCGGGCGTAACCCTAACCCTAATTTGGTTTTCCCCCCTATGGGATTTCCCCATGTATTTCACCCGGAAGCATAGAGGGGGGTGGGTTCGAAAAGTCGACCCCCTCCTAACCATACTGATCGGCTAGGAATCCGTTGGCGAGGTCGGTTTTCCAATCCGAATTCAAGCAGGCGTAACCCTAACCCTAATTTTGTTTTTCCCCCTATGGGATTTCCCCATGTATTTCCCCCGGAAGCATAGAGGGGGGTGGGTTCGAAAAGTTGACCCAATCCATACCATAGCGATGGGTTAGGAATCCGTTGGCGAGGTCGGTTTTCCAATCCGAATTCAAGCGGGCGTAACCCTAACCCTAATTTGGTTTTTCCCCCTATGGGATTTCCCCATGTATTTCACCCGGAAGCATAGAGGGGGGTGGGTTTGAAAAGTCAACCCACTCCTAACCATACCGATGGGCTAGGAATCCGTTGGTTAGGTCGGTTTTCCAATCCGAATTGAAGCGGGCGTAACCCTAACCCTAATTTGGTTTTCCCCCCTATGGGATTTCCCCATGTATTTCACCCGGAAGGATAGAGGGGGGTGGGTTCGAAAAGTCGACCCCCTCCTAACCATACCGATGGGCTAGGAATCCGTTGGCAAGGTCGGTTTTCCAATCCGAATTCAAGCGGGCGTAACCCTAACCCTAATTTGGTTTTCCCCCCTATGGGATTTCCCCATGTATTTCACCCGGAAGCATAGAGGGGGGTGGGTTCGAAAAGTCGACCCCCTCCTAACTATACCGATGGCCTAGGAATCTGTTGGCGAGTTCGGTTTTCGAATCTGAATTCAAGTGGGCGTAACCCTAACCCTAATTTGGTTTTTCCCCCTATGGGATTTCCCCATGTATTTCACCCGGAAGCATAGAGAGGGGTGGGTTCGAAAAGTCGACCCCCTCCTAACCATACCGATGGCCTAGGAATCCGTTGGCGAGGTCGGTTTTCGAATCTGAATTCAAGCGGGCGTAACCCTAACCCTAATTTGGTTTTTCCCCCTATGGGATTTCCCCATGTATTTCACCCGGAAGCATAGAGGGGGGTGGGTTCGAAAAGTTGACCCCCTCCTAACCATAGCGATGGGTTAGGAATCCGTTGGCGAGGTCGGTTTTCCAATCCGAATTCAAGCGGGCGTAACCCTAACCCTAATTTGGTTTTCCCCCCTATGGGATTTCCCCATGTATTTCACCTGGAAGCATAGAGGGGGGTGGGTTCGAAAAGTCGACCCCCTCCTAACCATACTGATGGGCTAGGAATCCGTTGGCGAGGTCGGTTTTCCAATCCGAATTCAAGCGGGCGTAACCCTAA
This sequence comes from Rhabdophis nuchalis, assembly GCA_039707465.1. Lineage (NCBI taxonomy): Eukaryota > Metazoa > Chordata > Lepidosauria > Squamata > Natricidae > Rhabdophis > Rhabdophis nuchalis. The sequence continues at coordinate 9,065,508 of CM077654.1, forward strand.
CCCTAATTTGGTTTTCCCCCCTATGGGATTTCCCCATGTATTTCACCCGGAAGCATAGAGGGGGGTGGGTTCGAAAAGTCGACCCCCTCCTAACCATACCGATGGCCTAGGAATCCGTTGGCGAGGTCGGTTTTCGAATCTGAATTCAAGCGGGCGTAACCCTAACCCTAATTTGGTTTTCCCCCCTATGGGATTTCCCCATGTAGTTCACCTGGAAGCATAGAGGGGGGTGGGTTCGAAAAGTCGACCCCCTCCTAACCATACCGATGGCCTAGGAATCCGTTGGCGAGGTCGGTTTTCGAATCTGAATTCAAGCGGGCGTAACCCTAACCCTAATTTGGTTTTTCCCCCTATGGGATTTCCCCATGTATTTCACCCGGAAGCATAGAGGGGGGTGGGTTCGAAAAGTTGACCCCCTCCTAACCATAGCGATGGGTTAGGAATCCGTTGGCGAGGTCGGTTTTCGAATCTGAATTCAAGCGGGCGTAACCCTAACCCTAATTTGGTTTTTCCCTCCTATGGGATTTCCCCATGTATTTCACCTGGAAGCATAGAGGGGGGTGGGTTCGAAAAGTCGACCCCCTCCTAACCATACCGATGGCCTAGGAATCCGTTGGCGAGGTCGGTTTTCGAATCTGAATTCAAGCGGGCGTAACCCTAACCCTAATTTGGTTTTCCCCCCTATGGGATTTCCCCATGTATTTCACCCGGAAGCATAGAGGGGGGTGGGTTCGAAAAGTCGACCCCCTCCTAACCATACTGATCGGCTAGGAATCCGTTGGCGAGGTCGGTTTTCCAATCCGAATTCAAGCAGGCGTAACCCTAACCCTAATTTTGTTTTTCCCCCTATGGGATTTCCCCATGTATTTCCCCCGGAAGCATAGAGGGGGGTGGGTTCGAAAAGTTGACCCAATCCATACCATAGCGATGGGTTAGGAATCCGTTGGCGAGGTCGGTTTTCCAATCCGAATTCAAGCGGGCGTAACCCTAACCCTAATTTGGTTTTTCCCCCTATGGGATTTCCCCATGTATTTCACCCGGAAGCATAGAGGGGGGTGGGTTTGAAAAGTCAACCCACTCCTAACCATACCGATGGGCTAGGAATCCGTTGGTTAGGTCGGTTTTCCAATCCGAATTGAAGCGGGCGTAACCCTAACCCTAATTTGGTTTTCCCCCCTATGGGATTTCCCCATGTATTTCACCCGGAAGGATAGAGGGGGGTGGGTTCGAAAAGTCGACCCCCTCCTAACCATACCGATGGGCTAGGAATCCGTTGGCAAGGTCGGTTTTCCAATCCGAATTCAAGCGGGCGTAACCCTAACCCTAATTTGGTTTTCCCCCCTATGGGATTTCCCCATGTATTTCACCCGGAAGCATAGAGGGGGGTGGGTTCGAAAAGTCGACCCCCTCCTAACTATACCGATGGCCTAGGAATCTGTTGGCGAGTTCGGTTTTCGAATCTGAATTCAAGTGGGCGTAACCCTAACCCTAATTTGGTTTTTCCCCCTATGGGATTTCCCCATGTATTTCACCCGGAAGCATAGAGAGGGGTGGGTTCGAAAAGTCGACCCCCTCCTAACCATACCGATGGCCTAGGAATCCGTTGGCGAGGTCGGTTTTCGAATCTGAATTCAAGCGGGCGTAACCCTAACCCTAATTTGGTTTTTCCCCCTATGGGATTTCCCCATGTATTTCACCCGGAAGCATAGAGGGGGGTGGGTTCGAAAAGTTGACCCCCTCCTAACCATAGCGATGGGTTAGGAATCCGTTGGCGAGGTCGGTTTTCCAATCCGAATTCAAGCGGGCGTAACCCTAACCCTAATTTGGTTTTCCCCCCTATGGGATTTCCCCATGTATTTCACCTGGAAGCATAGAGGGGGGTGGGTTCGAAAAGTCGACCCCCTCCTAACCATACTGATGGGCTAGGAATCCGTTGGCGAGGTCGGTTTTCCAATCCGAATTCAAGCGGGCGTAACCCTAACCCTAATTTGGTTTTCCCCCCTATGGGATTTCCCCATGTATTTCACCCGGAAGCATAGAGGGGGGTGGGTTCGAAAAGTCGACCCCCTCCTAACCATACCGATGGCCTAGGAATCTGTTGGCGAGGTCGGTTTTCGAATCTGAATTCAAGCGGGCATAACCCTAACCCTAATTTGGTTTTTCCCCCTATGGGATTTCCCCATGTATTTCACCCGGAAGCATAGAGGGGGGTGGGTTCGAAAAGTCGACCCCCTCCTAACCATACCGATGGCCTAGGAATCCGTTGGCGAGGTCGGTTTTCGAATCTGAATTCAAGCGGGCGTAACCCTAACCCTAATTTGGTTTTTCCCCCTATGGGATTTCCCCATGTATTTCACCCGGAAGCATAGAGGGGGGTGGGTTCGAAAAGTCGACCCCCTCCTAACCATACCGATGGCCTAGGAATCCGTTGGCGAGGTCGGTTTTCGAATCTGAATTCAAGCGGGCGTAACACTAACCCTAATTTGGTTTTTCCCCCTATGGGATTTCCCCATGTATTTCACCCGGAAGCATAGAGGGGGGTGGGTTCGAAAAGTCGACCCCCTCCTAACCATACCGATGGGCTAGGAATCTGTTGGCGAGGTCGGTTTTCGAATCTGAATTCAAGCGGGCGTAACCCTAACCCTAATTTGGTTTTTCCCCCTATGGGATTTCCCCATGTATTTCACCCGGAAGCATAGAGGGGGGTGGGTTTGAAAAGTTGACCCCCTCCTAACCATAGCGATGGGTTAGGAATCCGTTGGCGAGGTCGGTTTTCGAATCTGAATTCAAGCGGGCGTAACCCTAACCCTAATTTGGTTTTTCCCTCCTATGGGATTTCCCCATGTAGTTCACCTGGAAGCATAGAGGGGGGTGGGTTCGAAAAGTCGACCCCCTCCTAACCATACCGATGGCCTAGGAATCCGTTGGCGAGGTCGGATTTCGAATCTGAATTCAAGCGGGCGTAACCCTAACCCTAATTTGGTTTTTCCCCCTATGGGATTTCCCCATGTATTTCACCCGGAAGCATAGAGGGGGGTGGGTTCGAAAAGTTGACCCCCTCCTAACCATAGCGATGGGTTAGGAATCCGTTGGCGAGGTCGGTTTTCGAATCTGAATTCAAGCGGGCGTAACCCTAACCCTAATTTGGTTTTTCCCTCCTATGGGATTTCCCCATGTATTTCACCTGGAAGCATAGAGGGGGGTGGGTTCGAAAAGTCGACCCCCTCCTAACCATACTGATGGCCTAGGAATCCGTTGGCGAGGTCGGTTTTCGAATCTGAATTCAAGCGGGCGTAACCCTAACCCTAATTTGGTTTTCCCCCCTATGGGATTTCCCCATGTAGTTCACCTGGAAGCATAGAGGGGGGTGGGTTCGAAAAGTCGACCCCCTCCTAACCATACCGATGGCCTAGGAATCCGTTGGCGAGGTCGGTTTTCGAATCTGAATTCAAGCGGGCGTAACCCTAACCCTAATTTGGTTTTTCCCCCTATGGGATTTCCCCATGTATTTCACCCGGAAGCATAGAGGGGGGTGGGTTCGAAAAGTTGACCCCCTCCTAACCATAGCGATGGGTTAGGAATCCGTTGGCGAGGTCGGTTTTCGAATCTGAATTCAAGCGGGCGTAACCCTAACCCTAATTTGGTTTTTCCCTCCTATGGGATTTCCCCATGTATTTCACCTGGAAGCATAGAGGGGGGTGGGTTCGAAAAGTCGACCCCCTCCTAACCATACCGATGGCCTAGGAATCCGTTGGCGAGGTCGGTTTTCGAATCTGAATTCAAGCGGGCGTAACCCTAACCCTAATTTGGTTTTCCCCCCTATGGGATTTCCCCATGTATTTCACCCGGAAGCATAGAGGGGGGTGGGTTCGAAAAGTCGACCCCCTCCTAACCATACCGATGGGCTAGGAATCCGTTGGCGAGGTCGGTTTTCCAATCCGAATTCAAGCGGGCGTAACCCTAACCCTAATTTGGTTTTCCCCCCTATGGGATTTCCCCATGTATTTCACCCGGAAGCATAGAGGGGGGTGGGTTCGAAAAGTCGACCCCCTCCTAACCATACCGATGGGCTAGGAATCCGTTGGCGAGGTCGGTTTTCCAATCCGAATTCAAGCGGGCGTAACCCTAACCCTAATTTGGTTTTCCCCCCTATGGGATTTCCCCATGTATTTCACCCGGAAGCATAGAGGGGGGTGGGTTCGAAAAGTCGACCCCCTCCTAACCATACTGATGGGCTAGGAATCCGTTGGCGAGGTCGGTTTTCCAATCCGAATTCAAGCAGGCGTAACCCTAACCCTAATTTGGTTTTTCCCCCTATGGGATTTCCCCATGTATTTCCCCCGGAAGCATAGAGGGGGGTGGGTTCGAAAAGTTAACCCAATCCATACCATAGCGATGGGTTAGGAATCCGTTGGCGAGGTCGGTTTCCCAATCCGAATTCAAGCGGGCGTAACCCTAACCCTAATTTGGTTTTTCCCCCTATGGGATTTCCCCATGTATTTCACCCGGAAGCATAGAGGGGGGTGGGTTTGAAAAGTCAACCCACTCCTAACCATACCGATGGGCTAGGAATCCGTTGGCGAGGTTGGTTTTCCAATCCGAATTGAAGCGGGCGTAACCCTAACCCTAATTTGGTTTTCCCCCCTATGGGATTTCCCCATGTATTTCACCCGGAAGGATAGAGGGGGGTGGGTTCGAAAAGTCGACCCCCTCCTAACCATACCGATGGGCTAGGAATCCGTTGGCAAGGTCGGTTTTCCAATCCGAATTCAAGCGGGCGTAACCCTAACCCTAATTTGGTTTTCCCCCCTATGGGATTTCCCCATGTATTTCACCCGGAAGCATAGAGGGGGGTGGGTTCGAAAAGTCGACCCCCTCCTAACTATACCGATGGCCTAGGAATCTGTTGGCGAGATCGGTTTTCGAATCTGAATTCAAGCGGGCGTAACCCTAACCCTAATTTGCTTTTTCCCCCTATGGGATTTCCCCATGTATTTCACCCGGAAGCATAGAGAGGGGTGGGTTCGAAAAGTCGACCCCCTCCTAACCATACCGATGGCCTAGGAATCCGTTGGCGAGGTCGGTTTTCGAATCTGAATTCAAGCGGGCGTAACCCTAACCCTAATTTGGTTTTTCCCCCTATGGGATTTCCCCATGTATTTCACCCGGAAGCATAGAGGGGGGTGGGTTCGAAAAGTTGACCCCCTCCTAACCATAGTGATGGGTTAGGAATCCGTTGGCGAGGTCGGTTTTCCAATCCGAATTCAAGCGGGCGTAACCCTAACCCTAATTTGGTTTTCCCCCCTATGGGATTTCCCCATGTATTTCACCCGGAAGGATAGAGGGGGGTGGGTTCGAAAAGTCGACCCCCTCCTAACCATACTGATGGGCTAGGAATCCGTTGGCGAGGTCGGTTTTCCAATCCGAATTCAAGCGGGCGTAACCCTAACCCTAATTTGGTTTTCCCCCCTATGGGATTTCCCCATGTATTTCACCCGGAAGCATAGAGGGGGGTGGGTTCGAAAAGTCGACCCCCTCCTAACCATACCGATGGCCTAGGAATCTGTTGGCGAGGTCGGTTTTCGAATCTGAATTCAAGCGGGCGTAACCCTAACCCTAATTTGGTTTTTCCCCCTATGGGATTTCCCCATGTATTTCACCCGGAAGCATAGAGGGGGGTGGGTTCGAAAAGTCGACCCCCTCCTAACCATACCGATGGCCTAGGAATCCGTTGGCGAGGTCGGTTTTCGAATCTGAATTCAAGCGGGCGTAACCCTAACCCTAATTTGGTTTTTCCCCCTATGGGATTTCCCCATGTATTTCACCCGGAAGCATAGAGGGGGGTGGGTTCGAAAAGTCGACCCCCTCCTAACCATACCGATGGCCTAGGAATCCGTTGGCGAGGTCGGTTTTCGAATCTGAATTCAAGCGGGCGTAACCCTAACCCTAATTTGGTTTTTCCCCCTATGGGATTTCCCCATGTATTTCACCCGGAAGCATAGAGGGGGGTGGGTTCGAAAAGTCGACCCCCTCCTAACCATACCGATGGCTTAGGAATCCGTTGGCGAGGTCGGTTTTCGAATCTGAATTCAAGCGGGCGTAACCCTAACCCTAATTTGGTTTTTCCCCCTATGGGATTTCCCCATGTATTTCACCCGGAAGCATAGAGGGGGGTGGGTTCGAAAAGTCGACCCCCTCCTAACCATACTGATGGGCTAGGAATCCGTTGGCGAGCTCGGTTTTCCAATCCGAATTCAAGCGGGCGTAACCCTAACCCTAATTTGGTTTTTCCCCCTATGGGATTTCCCCATGTATTTCCCCCGGAAGCATAGAGGGGGGTGGGTTCGAAAAGTTGACCCCCTCCTAACCATAGCGATGGGTTAGGAATCCGTTGGCGAGGTCGGTTTTCCAATCCGAATTCAAGCGGGCGTAACCCTAACCCTAATTTGGTTTTTCCCCCTATGGGATTTCCCCATGTATTTCACCCGGAAGGATAGAGGGGGGTGGGTTCGAAAAGTCGACCCCCTCCTAACCATACCGATGGGCTAGGAATCCGTTGGTAAGGTCGGTTTTCCAATCCGAATTCAAGCGGGCGTAACCCTAACCCTAATTTGGTTTTCCCCCCTATGGGATTTCCCCATGTATTTCACCCGGAAGCATAGAGGGGGGTGGGTTCGAAAAGTCGACCCCCTCCTAACTATACCGATGGCCTAGGAATCTGTTGGCGAGGTCGGTTTTCGAATCTGAATTCAAGCGGGCGTAACCCTAACCCTAATTTGCTTTTTCCCCCTATGGGATTTCCCCATGTATTTCACCCGGAAGCATAGAGAGGGGTGGGTTCGAAAAGTCAACCCCCTCCTAACCATACCGATGGCCTAGGAATCCGTTGGCGAGGTCGGTTTTCGAATCTGAATTCAAGCGGGCGTAACCCTAACCCTAATTTGGTTTTTCCCCCTATGGGATTTCCCCATGTATTTCACCCGGAAGCATAGAGGGGGGTGGGTTCGAAAAGTTGACCCCCTCCTAACCATAGCGATGGGTTAGGAATCCGTTGGCGAGGTCGGTTTTCCAATCCGAATTCAAGCGGGCGTAACCCTAACCCTAATTTGGTTTTCCCCCCTATGGGATTTCCCCATGTATTTCACCCGGAAGGATAGAGGGGGGTGGGTTCGAAAAGTCGACCCCCTCCTAACCATACTGATGGGCTAGGAATCCCTTGGCGAGGTCGGTTTTCCAATCCGAATTCAAGCGGGCGTAACCCTAACCCTAATTTGGTTTCCCCCCCTATGGGATTTCCCCATGTATTTCACCCGGAAGCATAGAGGGGGGTGGGTTCGAAAAGTCGACCCCCTCCTAACCATACCGATGGCCTAGGAATCTGTTGGCGAGGTCGGTTTTCGAATCTGAATTCAAGCGGGCGTAACCCTAACCCTAATTTGGTTTTTCCCCCTATGGGATTTCCCCATGTATTTCACCCGGAAGCATAGAGGGGGGTGGGTTCGAAAAGTCGACCCCCTCCTAACCATACCGATGGCCTAGGAATCCGTTGGCGAGGTCGGTTTTCGAATCTGAATTCAAGCGGGCGTAACCCTAACCCTAATTTGGTTTTTCCCCCTATGGGATTTCCCCATGTATTTCACCCGGAAGCATAGAGGGGGGTGGGTTCGAAAAGTCGACCCCCTCCTAACCATACCGATGGCCTAGGAATCCGTTGGCGAGGTCGGTTTTCGAATCTGAATTCAAGCGGGCGTAACCCTAACCCTAATTTGGTTTTTCCCCCTATGGGATTTCCCCATGTATTTCACCCGGAAGCATAGAGGGGGGTGGGTTCGAAAAGTCGACCCCCTCCTAACCATACCGATGGCTTAGGAATCCGTTGGCGAGGTCGGTTTTCGAATCTGAATTCAAGCGGGCGTAACCCTAACCCTAATTTGGTTTTTCCCCCTATGGGATTTCCCCATGTATTTCACCCGGAAGCATAGAGGGGGGTGGGTTCGAAAAGTCGACCCCCTCCTAACCATACTGATGGGCTAGGAATCCGTTGGCGAGCTCGGTTTTCCAATCCGAATTCAAGCGGGCGTAACCCTAACCCTAATTTGGTTTTTCCCCCTATGGGATTTCCCCATGTATTTCCCCCGGAAGCATAGAGGGGGGTGGGTTCGAAAAGTTGACCCCCTCCTAACCATAGCGATGGGTTAGGTATCCGTTGGCGAGGTCGGTTTTCCAATCCGAATTCAAGCGGGCGTAACCCTAACCCTAATTTGGTTTTTCCCCCTATGGGATTTCCCCATGTATTTCACCCGGAAGCATAGAGGGGGGTGGGTTTGAAAAGTCGACCCACTCCTAACCATACCGATGGGCTAGGAATCCATAGGCGAGGTCGGTTTTCCAATCCCAATTCAAGGGGGCGTAACCCTAACCCTAATTTGGTTTTTCCCTCCTATGGGATTTCCCCATGTAGTTCACCTGGAAGCATAGAGGGGGGTGGGTTCGAAAAGTCGACCCCCTCCTAACCATACCGATGGCCTAGGAATCAATTGGCGAGGTCGGATTTCGAATCTGAATTCAAGCGGGCGTAACCCTAACCCTAATTTGGTTTTTCCCCCTATGGGATTTCCCCATGTATTTCACCCGGAAGCATAGAGGGGGGTGGGTTTGAAAAGTCGACCCCCTCCTAACCATACTGATGGGCTAGGAATCCGTTGGCGAGGTCGGTTTTCGAATCTGAATTCAAGCGGGCGTAACCCTAACCCTAATTTGGTTTTTCCCTCCTATGGGATTTCCCCATGTATTTCACCTGGAAGCATAGAGGGGGGTGGGTTCGAAAAGTCGACCCCCTCCTAACCATACCGATGGCCTAGGAATCCGTTGGCGAGGTCGGTTTTCGAATCTGAATTCAAGCGGGCGTAACCCTAACCCTAATTTGGTTTTTCCCCCTATGGGATTTCCCCATGTATTTCCCCCGGAAGCATAGAGGGGGGTGGGTTCGAAAAGTTGACCCCCTCCTAACCATAGCGATGGGTTAGGAATCCGTTGGCGAGGTCGGTTTTCCAATCCGAATTCAAGCGGGCGTAACCCTAACCCTAATTTGGATTTCCCCCCTATGGGATTTCCCCATGTATTTCACCCGGAAGCATAGAGGGGGGTGGGTTCGAAAAGTTGACCCCCTCCTAACCATACTGATGGGCTAGGAATCCGTTGGCGAGGTCGGTTTTCCAATCCGAATTCAAGCAGGCGTAACCCTAACCCTAATTTGGTTTTTCCCCCTATGGGATTTCCCCATGTATTTCACCCGGAAGGATAGAGGGGGGTGGGTTCGAAAAGTTGACCCAATCCATACCATAGCGATGGGTTAGGAATCCGTTGGCGAGGTCGGTTTTCCAATCCGAATTCAAGCGGGCGTAACCCTAACCCTAATTTGGTTTTTCCCCCTATGGGATTTCCCCATGTATTTCACCCGGAAGCATAGAGGGGGGTGGGTTCGAAAAGTTGACCCCCTCCTAACCATAGCGATGGGTTAGGAATCCGTTGGCGAGGTCGGTTTTCCAATCTGAATTCAAGCGGGCGTAACCCTAACCCTAATTTGGTTTTCCCCCCTATGGGATTTCCCCATGTATTTCACCTGGAAGCATAGAGGGGGGTGGGTTTGAAAAGTCGACCCCCTCCTAACCATACTGATGGGCTAGGAATCCGTTGGCGAGGTCGGTTTTCCAATCCGGATTCAAGCGGGCGTAACCCTAACCCTAATTTGGTTTTCCCCCCTATGGGATTTCCCCATGTATTTCACCCGGAAGCATAGAGGGGGGTGGGTTCGAAAAGTCGACCCCCTCCTAACCATACCGATGGCCTAGGAATCTGTTGGCGAGGTCGGTTTTCGAATCTGAATTCAAGCGGGCGTAACCCTAACCCTAATTTGGTTTTTCCCCCTATGGGATTTCCCCATGTATTTCACCCGGAAGCATAGAGGGGGGTGGGTTCGAAAAGTCGACCCCCTCCTAACCATACCGATGGCCTAGGAATCCGTTGGCGAGGTCGGTTTTCGAATCTGAATTCAAGCGGGCGTAACCCTAACCCTAATTTGGTTTTTCCCCCTATGGGATTTCCCCATGTATTTCACCCGGAAGCATAGAGGGGGGTGGGTTCGAAAAGTCGACCCCCTCCTAACCATACCGATGGCCTAGGAATCCGTTGGCGAGGTCGGTTTTCGAATCTGAATTCAAGCGGGCGTAACCCTAACCCTAATTTGGTTTTTCCCCCTATGGGATTTCCCCATGTATTTCACCCGGAAGCATAGAGGGGGGTGGGTTCGAAAAGTCAACCCCCTCCTAACCATACCGATGGCTTAGGAATCCGTTGGCGAGGTCGGTTTTCGAATCTGAATTCAAGCGGGCGTAACCCTAACCCTAATTTGGTTTTTCCCCCTATGGGATTTCCCCATGTATTTCACCCGGAAGCATAGAGGGGGGTGGGTTCGAAAAGTCGACCCCCTCCTAACCATACTGATGGGCTAGGAATCCGTTGGCGAGGTCGGTTTTCCAATCCGAATTCAAGCGGGCGTAACCCTAACCCTAATTTGGTTTTTCCCCCTATGGGATTTCCCCATGTATTTCCCCCGGAAGCATAGAGGGGGGTGGGTTCGAAAAGTTGACCCCCTCCTAACCATAGCGATGGGTTAGGAATCCGTTGGCGAGGTCGGTTTTCCAATCCGAATTCAAGCGGGCGTAACCCTAACCCTAATTTGGTTTTTCCCCCTATGGGATTTCCCCATGTATTTCACCCGGAAGCATAGAGGGGGGTGGGTTTGAAAAGTCGACCCACTCCTAACCATACCGATGGGCTAGGAATCCGTTGGCGAGGTCGGTTTTCCAATCCGAATTGAAGCGGGCGTAACCCTAACCCTAATTTGGTTTTCCCCCCTATGGGATTTCCCCATGTATTTCACCCGGAAGGATAGAGGGGGGTGGGTTCGAAAAGTCGACCCCCTCCTAACCATACCGATGGGCTAGGAATCCGTTGGCGAGGTCGGTTTTCCAATCCGAATTCAAGCGGGCGTAACCCTAACCCTAATTTGGTTTTCCCCCCTATGGGATTTCCCCATGTATTTCACCCGGAAGCATAGAGGGGGGTGGGTTTGAAAGGTCGACCCCCTCCTAACTATACCGATGGCCTAGGAATCTGTTGGCGAGGTCGGTTTTCGAATCTGAATTCAAGCGGGCGTAACCCTAACCCTAATTTGGTTTTTCCCCCTATGGGATTTCCCCATGTATTTCACCCGGAAGCATAGAGGGGGGTGGGTTCGAAAAGTCGACCCCCTCCTAACCATACTGATGGGCTAGGAATCCGTTGGCGAGGTTGGTTTTCCAATCCGAATTCAAGCGGGCGTAACCCTAACCCTAATTTGGTTTTCCCCCCTATGGGATTTCCCCATGTATTTCACCCGGAAGCATAGAGGGGGGTGGGTTCGAAAAGTCGACCCCCTCCTAACCATACCGATGGCCTAGGAATCTGTTGGCGAGGTCGGTTTTCGAATCTGAATTCAAGCGGGCGTAACCCTAACCCTAATTTGGTTTTTCCCCCTATGGGATTTCCCCATGTATTTCACCCGGAAGCATAGAGGGGGGTGGGTTCGAAAAGTCGACCCCCTCCTAACCATACCGATGGCCTAGGAATCCGTTGGCGAGGTCGGTTTTCGAATCTGAATTCAAGCGGGCGTAACCCTAACCCTAATTTGGTTTTTCCCCCTATGGGACTTCCCCATGTATTTCACCCGGAAGCATAGAGGGGGGTGGGTTCGAAAAGTCGACCCCCTCCTAACCATACCGATGGCTTAGGAATCCATTGGCGAGGTCGGTTTTCGAATCTAAATTCAAGCGGGCGTAACCCTAACCCTAATTTGGTTTTTCCCCCTATGGGATTTCCCCATGTATTTCACCCGGAAGCATAGAGGGGGGTGGGTTCGAAAAGTTGACCCCCTCCTAACCATACTGATGGGCTAGGAATCCGTTGGCGAGGTCGGTTTTCCAATCCAAATTCAAGCGGGCGTAACCCTAACCCTAATTTGGTTTTTCCCCCTATGGGATTTCCCCATGTATTTCCCCCGGAAGCATAGAGGGGGGTGGGTTCGAAAAGTTGACCCCCTCCTAACCATAGCGATGGGTTAGGAATCCGTTGGCGAGGTCGGTTTTCCAATCCGAATTCAAGCGGGCGTAACCCTAACCCTAATTTGGTTTTTCCCCCTATGGGATTTCCCCATGTATTTCACCCGGAAGCATAGAGGGGGGTGGGTTTGAAAAGTCGACCCACTCCTAACCATACCGATGGGCTAGGAATCCGTTGGCGAGGTCGGTTTTCCAATCCGAATTGAAGCGGGCGTAACCCTAACCCTAATTTGGTTTTCCCCCCTATGGGATTTCCCCATGTATTTCACCCGGAAGGATAGAGGGGGGTGGGTTCGAAAAGTCAACCCCCTCCTAACCATACCGATGGGCTAGGAATCCGTTGGCGAGGTCGGTTTTCCAATCCGAATTCAAGCGGGCGTAACCCTAACCCTAATTTGGTTTTCCCCCCTATGGGATTTCCCCATGTATTTCACCCGGAAGCATAGAGGGGGGTGGGTTCGAAAAGTCGACCCCCTCCTAACTATACCGATGGCCTAGGAATCTGTTGGCGAGGTCGGTTTTCGAATCTGAATTCAAGCGGGCGTAACCCTAACCCTAATTTGGTTTTCCCCCCTATGGGATTTCCCCATGTATTTCACCCGGAAGCATAGAGGGGGGTGGGTTCGAAAAGTCGACCCCCTCCTAACTATACCGATGGCCTAGGAATCTGTTGGCGAGGTCGGTTTTCGAATCTGAATTCAAGCGGGCGTAACCCTAACCCTAATTTGGTTTTCCCCCCTATGGGATTTCCCCATGTATTTCACCCGGAAGGATAGAGGGGGGTGGGTTCGAAAAGTCAACCCCCTCCTAACCATACCGATGGGCTAGGAATCCGTTGGCGAGGTCGGTTTTCCAATCCGAATTCAAGCGGGCGTAACCCTAACCCTAATTTGGTTTTCCCCCCTATGGGATTTCCCCATGTATTTCACCCGGAAGCATAGAGGGGGGTGGGTTCGAAAAGTCGACCCCCTCCTAACTATACCGATGGCCTAGGAATCTGTTGGCGAGGTCGGTTTTCGAATCTGAATTCAAGCGGGCGTAACCCTAACCCTAATTTGGTTTTCCCCCCTATGGGATTTCCCCATGTATTTCACCCGGAAGCATAGAGGGGGGTGGGTTCGAAAAGTCGACCCCCTCCTAACTATACCGATGGCCTAGGAATCTGTTGGCGAGGTCGGTTTTCGAATCTGAATTCAAGCGGGCGTAACCCTAACCCTAATTTGGTTTTTCCCCCTATGGGATTTCCCCATGTATTTCACCCGGAAGCATAGAGAGGGGTGGGTTCGAAAAGTCGACCCCCTCCTAACCATACCGATGGCCTAGGAATCCGTTGGCGAGGTCGGTTTTCGAATCTGAATTCAAGCGGGCGTAACCCTAACCCTAATTTGGTTTTTCCCCCTATGGGATTTCCCCATGTATTTCACCCGGAAGCATAGAGGGGGGTGGGTTCGAAAAGTCGACCCCCTCCTAACCATAGCGATGGGTTAGGAATCCGTTGGCGAGGTCGGTTTTCCAATCCAAATTCAAGCGGGCGTAACCCTAACCCTAATTTGGTTTTCCCCCCTATGGGATTTCCCCATGTATTTCACCCGGAAGCATAGAGGGGGGTGGGTTCGAAAAGTCGACCCCCTCCTAACCATACCGATGGCCTAGGAATCTGTTGGCGAGGTCGGTTTTCGAATCTGAATTCAAGCGGGCGTAACCCTAACCCTAATTTGGTTTTTCCCCCTATGGGATTTCCCCATGTATTTCACCCGGAAGCATAGAGGGGGGTGGGTTCGAAAAGTCGACCCCCTCCTAACCATACCGATGGCCTAGGAATCCGTTGGCGAGGTCGGTTTTCGAATCTGAATTCAAGCGGGCGTAACCCTAACCCTAATTTGGTTTTTCCCCCTATGGGATTTCCCCATGTATTTCACCCGGAAGCATAGAGGGGGGTGGGTTCGAAAAGTCGACCCCCTCCTAACCATACCGATGGCCTAGGAATCCGTTGGCGAGGTCGGTTTTCGAATCTGAATTCAAGCGGGCGTAACCCTAACCCTAATTTGGTTTTCCCCCCTATGGGATTTCCCCATGTATTTCACCCGGAAGCATAGAGGGGGGTGGGTTCGAAAAGTCGACCCCCTCCTAACCATACCGATGGCTTAGGAATCCGTTGGCGAGGTCGGTTTTCGAATCTGAATTCAAGCGGGCGTAACCCTAACCCTAATTTGGTTTTCCCCCTATGGGATTTCCCCATGTATTTCACCCGGAAGCATAGAGGGGGGTGGGTTCGAAAAGTCGACCCCCTCCTAACCATACTGATGGGCTAGGAATCCGTTGGCGAGGTCGGTTTTCCAATCCGAATTCAAGCGGGCGTAACCCTAACCCTAATTTGGTTTTTCCCCCTATGGGATTTCCCCATGTATTTCCCCCGGAAGCATAGAGGGGGGTGGGTTCGAAAAGTTGACCCCCTCCTAACCATAGCGATGGGTTAGGAATCCGTTGGCGAGGTCGGTTTTCCAATCCGAATTCAAGCGGGCGTAACCCTAACCCTAATTTGGTTTTCCCCCCTATGGGATTTCCCCATGTATTTCACCTGGAAGCATAGAGGGGGGTGGGTTCGAAAAGTCGACCCCCTCCTAACCATACTGATGGGTTAGGAATCCGTTGGCGAGGTCGGTTTTCCAATCCGAATTCAAGCGGGCGTAACCCTAACCCTAATTTGGTTTTCCCCCCTATGGGATTTCCCCATGTATTTCACCCGGAAGCATAGAGGGGGGTGGGTTCGAAAAGTCGACCCCCTCCTAACCATACCGATGGCCTAGGAATCTGTTGGCGAGGTCGGTTTTCGAATCTGAATTCAAGCGGGCGTAACCCTAACCCTAATTTGGTTTTTCCCCCTATGGGATTTCCCCATGTATTTCACCCGGAAGCATAGAGGGGGGTGGGTTCGAAAAGTCGACCCCCTCCTAACCATACCGATGGCCTAGGAATCCGTTGGCGAGGTCGGTTTTCGAATCTGAATTCAAGCGGGCGTAACCCTAACCCTAATTTGGTTTTTCCCCCTATGGGATTTCCCCATGTATTTCACCCGGAAGCATAGAGGGGGGTGGGTTCGAAAAGTCGACCCCCTCCTAACCATACCGATGGCCTAGGAATCCGTTGGCGAGGTCGGTTTTCGAATCTGAATTCAAGCGGGCGTAACCCTAACCCTAATTTGGTTTTCCCCCCTATGGGATTTCCCCATGTATTTCACCCGGAAGCATAGAGGGGGGTGGGTTCGAAAAGTCGACCCCCTCCTAACCATACCGATGGCCTAGGAATCCGTTGGCGAGGTCGGTTTTCGAATCTGAATTCAAGCGGGCGTAACCCTAACCCTAATTTGGTTTTTCCCCCTATGGGATTTCCCCATGTATTTCACCCGGAAGCATAGAGGGGGGTGGGTTCGAAAAGTCGACCCCCTCCTAACCATACCGATGGCCTAGGAATCCGTTGGCGAGGTCGGTTTTCGAATCTGAATTCAAGCGGGCGTAACCCTAACCCTAATTTGGTTTTTCCCCCTATGGGATTTCCCCATGTATTTCACCCGGAAGCATAGAGGGGGGTGGGTTCGAAAAGTCGACCCCCTCCTAACCATACCGATGGCTTAGGAATCCGTTGGCGAGGTCGGTTTTCGAATCTGAATTCAAGCGGGCGTAACCCTAACCCTAATTTGGTTTTCCCCCCTATGGGATTTCCCCATGTATTTCACCCGGAAGCATAGAGGGGGGTGGGTTCGAAAAGTCGACCCCCTCCTAACTATACCGATGGCCTAGGAATCTGTTGGCGAGGTCGGTTTTCGAATCTGAATTCAAGCGGGCGTAACCCTAACCCTAATTTGGTTTTTCCCCCTATGCGATTTCCCCATGTATTTCACCCGGAAGCATAGAGGGGGGTGGGTTCGAAAAGTCGACCCCCTCCTAACTATACCGATGGGCTAGGAATCCGTTGGCGAGGTCGGTTTTCGAATCTGAATTCAAGCGGGCGTAACCCTAACCCTAATTTGGTTTTTCCCCCTATGGGATTTCCCCATGTATTTCACCCGGAAGCATAGAGGGGGGTGGGTTCGAAAAGTCGACCCCCTGCTAACCATACTGATGGGCTAGGAATCCGTTGGCGAGGTCGGTTTTCCAATCCAAATTCAAGCGGGCGTAACCCTAACCCTAATTTGGTTTTCCCCCCTATGGGATTTCCCCATGTATTTCACCCGGAAGCATAGAGGGGGGTGGGTTCGAAAAGTCGACCCCCTCCTAACCATACCGATGGCCTAGGAATCCGTTGGCGAGGTCGGTTTTCGAATCTGAATTCAAGCGGGCGTAACCCTAACCCTAATTTGGTTTTCCCCCCTATGGGATTTCCCCATGTATTTCACCCGGAAGCATAGAGGGGGGTGGGTTCGAAAAGTCGACCCCCTCCTAACTATACCGATGGCCTAGGAATCTGTTGGCGAGGTCGGTTTTCGAATCTGAATTCAAGCGGGCGTAACCCTAACCCTAATTTGGTTTTTCCCCCTATGGGATTTCCCCATGTATTTCACCCGGAAGCATAGAGAGGGGTGGGTTCGAAAAGTCGACCCCCTTCTAACCATACCGATGGCCTAGGAATCCGTTGGCGAGGTCTTTTTTCGAATCTGAATTCAAGCGGGCGTAACCCTAACCCTAATTTGGTTTTTCCCCCTATGGGATTTCCCCATGTATTTCACCCGGAAGCATAGAGGGGGGTGGGTTCGAAAAGTTGACCCCCTCCTAACCATAGCGATGGGTTAGGAATCCGTTGGCGAGGTCGGTTTTCCAATCCGAATTCAAGCGGGCGTAACCCTAACCCTAATTTGGTTTTCCCCCCTATGGGATTTCCCCATGTATTTCACCTGGAAGCATAGAGGGGGGTGGGTTCGAAAAGTCGACCCCCTCCTAACCATACTGATGGGTTAGGAATCCGTTGGCGAGGTCGGTTTTCCAATCCGAATTCAAGCGGGCGTAACCCTAACCCTAATTTGGTTTTCCCCCCTATGGGATTTCCCCATGTATTTCACCCGGAAGCATAGAGGGGGGTGGGTTCGAAAAGTCGACCCCCTCCTAACCATACCGATGGCCTAGGAATCTGTTGGCGAGGTCGGTTTTCGAATCTGAATTCAAGCGGGCGTAACCCTAACCCTAATTTGGTTTTTCCCCCTATGGGATTTCCCCATGTATTTCACCCGGAAGCATAGAGGGGGGTGGGTTCGAAAAGTCGACCCCCTCCTAACCATACCGATGGCCTAGGAATCCGTTGGCGAGGTCGGTTTTCGAATCTGAATTCAAGCGGGCGTAACCCTAACCCTAATTTGGTTTTTCCCCCTATGGGATTTCCCCATGTATTTCACCCGGAAGCATAGAGGGGGGTGGGTTCGAAAAGTCGACCCCCTCCTAACCATACCGATGGCCTAGGAATCCGTTGGCGAGGTCGGTTTTCGAATCTGAATTCAAGCGGGCGTAACCCTAACCCTAATTTGGTTTTTCCCCCTATGGGATTTCCCCATGTATTTCACCCGGAAGCATAGAGGGGGGTGGGTTCGAAAAGTCGACCCCCTCCTAACCATACCGATGGCTTAGGAATCCGTTGGCGAGGTCGGTTTTCGAATCTGAATTCAAGCGGGCGTAACCCTAACCCTAATTTGGTTTTCCCCCTATGGGATTTCCCCATGTATTTCACCCGGAAGCATAGAGGGGGGTGGGTTCGAAAAGTCGACCCCCTCCTAACCATACTGATGGGCTAGGAATCCGTTGGCGAGGTCGGTTTTCCAATCCGAATTCAAGCGGGCGTAACCCTAACCCTAATTTGGTTTTTCCCCCTATGGGATTTCCCCATGTATTTCCCCCGGAAGCATAGAGGGGGGTGGGTTCGAAAAGTTGACCCCCTCCTAACCATAGCGATGGGTTAGGAATCCGTTGGCGAGGTCGGTTTTCCAATCCGAATTCAAGCGGGCGTAACCCTAACCCTAATTTGGTTTTCCCCCCTATGGGATTTCCCCATGTATTTCACCTGGAAGCATAGAGGGGGGTGGGTTCGAAAAGTCGACCCCCTCCTAACCATACTGATGGGTTAGGAATCCGTTGGCGAGGTCGGTTTTCCAATCCGAATTCAAGCGGGCGTAACCCTAACCCTAATTTGGTTTTCCCCCCTATGGGATTTCCCCATGTATTTCACCCGGAAGCATAGAGGGGGGTGGGTTCGAAAAGTCGACCCCCTCCTAACCATACCGATGGCCTAGGAATCTGTTGGCGAGGTCGGTTTTCGAATCTGAATTCAAGCGGGCGTAACCCTAACCCTAATTTGGTTTTTCCCCCTATGGGATTTCCCCATGTATTTCACCCGGAAGCATAGAGGGGGGTGGGTTCGAAAAGTCGACCCCCTCCTAACCATACCGATGGCCTAGGAATCCGTTGGCGAGGTCGGTTTTCGAATCTGAATTCAAGCGGGCGTAACCCTAACCCTAATTTGGTTTTTCCCCCTATGGGATTTCCCCATGTATTTCACCCGGAAGCATAGAGGGGGGTGGGTTCGAAAAGTCGACCCCCTCCTAACCATACCGATGGCCTAGGAATCCGTTGGCGAGGTCGGTTTTCGAATCTGAATTCAAGCGGGCGTAACCCTAACCCTAATTTGGTTTTCCCCCCTATGGGATTTCCCCATGTATTTCACCCGGAAGCATAGAGGGGGGTGGGTTCGAAAAGTCGACCCCCTCCTAACCATACCGATGGCCTAGGAATCCGTTGGCGAGGTCGGTTTTCGAATCTGAATTCAAGCGGGCGTAACCCTAACCCTAATTTGGTTTTTCCCCCTATGGGATTTCCCCATGTATTTCACCCGGAAGCATAGAGGGGGGTGGGTTCGAAAAGTCGACCCCCTCCTAACCATACCGATGGCCTAGGAATCCGTTGGCGAGGTCGGTTTTCGAATCTGAATTCAAGCGGGCGTAACCCTAACCCTAATTTGGTTTTTCCCCCTATGGGATTTCCCCATGTATTTCACCCGGAAGCATAGAGGGGGGTGGGTTCGAAAAGTCGACCCCCTCCTAACCATACCGATGGCTTAGGAATCCGTTGGCGAGGTCGGTTTTCGAATCTGAATTCAAGCGGGCGTAACCCTAACCCTAATTTGGTTTTCCCCCCTATGGGATTTCCCCATGTATTTCACCCGGAAGCATAGAGGGGGGTGGGTTCGAAAAGTCGACCCCCTCCTAACTATACCGATGGCCTAGGAATCTGTTGGCGAGGTCGGTTTTCGAATCTGAATTCAAGCGGGCGTAACCCTAACCCTAATTTGGTTTTTCCCCCTATGCGATTTCCCCATGTATTTCACCCGGAAGCATAGAGGGGGGTGGGTTCGAAAAGTCGACCCCCTCCTAACTATACCGATGGGCTAGGAATCCGTTGGCGAGGTCGGTTTTCGAATCTGAATTCAAGCGGGCGTAACCCTAACCCTAATTTGGTTTTTCCCCCTATGGGATTTCCCCATGTATTTCACCCGGAAGCATAGAGGGGGGTGGGTTCGAAAAGTCGACCCCCTCCTAACCATACTGATGGGCTAGGAATCCGTTGGCGAGGTCGGTTTTCCAATCCGAATTCAAGCGGGCGTAACCCTAACCCTAATTTGGTTTTCCCCCCTATGGGATTTCCCCATGTATTTCACCCGGAAGCATAGAGGGGGGTGGGTTCGAAAAGTCGACCCCCTCCTAACCATACCGATGGCCTAGGAATCCGTTGGCGAGGTCGGTTTTCGAATCTGAATTCAAGCGGGCGTAACCCTAACCCTAATTTGGTTTTTCCCCCTATGGGATTTCCCCATGTATTTCACCCGGAAGCATAGAGGGGGGTGGGTTCGAAAAGTCGACCCCCTCCTAACCATACCGATGGCCTAGGAATCCGTTGGCGAGGTCGGTTTTCGAATCTGAATTCAAGCGGGCGTAACCCTAACCCTAATTTGGTTTTCCCCCCTATGGGATTTCCCCATGTATTTCACCCGGAAGCATAGAGGGGGGTGGGTTCGAAAAGTCGACCCCCTCCTAACCATACCGATGGCTTAGGAATCCGTTGGCGAGGTCGGTTTTCGAATCTGAATTCAAGCGGGCGTAACCCTAACCCTAATTTGGTTTTCCCCCTATGGGATTTCCCCATGTATTTCACCCGGAAGCATAGAGGGGGGTGGGTTCGAAAAGTCGACCCCCTCCTAACCATACTGATGGGCTAGGAATCCGTTGGCGAGGTCGGTTTTCCAATCCGAATTCAAGCGGGCGTAACCCTAACCCTAATTTGGTTTTTCCCCCTATGGGATTTCCCCATGTATTTCCCCCGGAAGCATAGAGGGGGGTGGGTTCGAAAAGTTGACCCCCTCCTAACCATAGCGATGGGTTAGGAATCCGTTGGCGAGGTCGGTTTTCCAATCCGAATTCAAGCGGGCGTAACCCTAACCCTAATTTGGTTTTTCCCCCTATGGGATTTCCCCATGTATTTCACCCGGAAGCATAGAGGGGGGTGGGTTTGAAAAGTCGACCCACTCCTAACCATACCGATGGGCTAGGAATCCGTTGGCGAGGTCGGTTTTCCAATCCGAATTGAAGCGGGCGTAACCCTAACCCTAATTTGGTTTTCCCCCCTATGGGATTTCCCCATGTATTTCACCCGGAAGGATAGAGGGGGGTGGGTTCGAAAAGTCGACCCCCTCCTAACCATACCGAGGGGCTAGGAATCCGTTGGCGAGGTCGGTTTTCCAATCCGAATTCAAGCAGGCGTAACCCTAACCCTAATTTGGTTTTCCCCCCTATGCGATTTCCCCATGTATTTCACCCGGAAGCATAGAGGGGGGTGGGTTCGAAAAGTCGACCCCCTCCTAACTATACCGATGGGCTAGGAATCCGTTGGCGAGGTCGGTTTTCGAATCTGAATTCAAGCGGGCGTAACCCTAACCCTAATTTGGTTTTTCCCCCTATGGGATTTCCCCATGTATTTCACCCGGAAGCATAGAGGGGGGTGGGTTCGAAAAGTCGACCCCCTCCTAACCATACTGATGGGCTAGGAATCCGTTGGCGAGGTCGGTTTTCCAATCCGAATTCAAGCGGGCGTAACCCTAACCCTAATTTGGTTTTCCCCCCTATGGGATTTCCCCATGTATTTCACCCGGAAGCATAGAGGGGGGTGGGTTCGAAAAGTCGACCCCCTCCTAACCATACCGATGGCCTAGGAATCCGTTGGCGAGGTCGGTTTTCGAATCTGAATTCAAGCGGGCGTAACCCTAACCCTAATTTGGTTTTTCCCCCTATGGGATTTCCCCATGTATTTCACCCGGAAGCATAGAGGGGGGTGGGTTCGAAAAGTCGACCCCCTCCTAACCATACCGATGGCCTAGGAATCCGTTGGCGAGGTCGGTTTTCGAATCTGAATTCAAGCGGGCGAAACCCTAACCCTAATTTGGTTTTTCCCCCTATGGGATTTCCCCATGTATTTCACCCGGAAGCATAGAGGGGGGTGGGTTCGAAAAGTCGACCCCCTCCTAACCATACCGATGGCTTAGGAATCCGTTGGCGAGGTCGGTTTTCGAATCTGAATTCAAGCGGGCGTAACCCTAACCCTAATTTGGTTTTCCCCCTATGGGATTTCCCCATGTATTTCATCCGGAAGCATAGAGGGGGGTGGGTTCGAAAAGTCGACCCCCTCCTAACCATACTGATGGGCTAGGAATCCGTTGGCGAGGTCGGTTTTCCAATCCGAATTCAAGCGGGCGTAAGCCTAACCCTAATTTGGTTTTTCCCCCTATGGGATTTCCCCATGTATTTCCCCCGGAAGCATAGAGGGGGGTGGGTTCGAAAAGTTGACCCCCTCCTAACCATAGCGATGGGTTAGGAATCCGTTGGCGAGGTCGGTTTTCCAATCCGAATTCAAGCGGGCGTAACCCTAACCCTAATTTGGTTTTTCCCCCTATGGGATTTCCCCATGTATTTCACCCGGAAGCATAGAGGGGGGTGGGTTTGAAAAGTCGACCCACTCCTAACCATACCGATGGGCTAGGAATCCGTTGGCGAGGTCGGTTTTCCAATCCGAATTGAAGCGGGCGTAACCCTAACCCTAATTTGGTTTTCCCCCCTATGGGATTTCCCCATGTATTTCACCCGGAAGGATAGAGGGGGGTGGGTTCGAAAAGTCGACCCCCTCCTAACCATACCGAGGGGCTAGGAATCCGTTGGCGAGGTCGGTTTTCCAATCCGAATTCAAGCAGGCGTAACCCTAACCCTAATTTGGTTTTCCCCCCTATGGGATTTCCCCATGTATTTCACCCGGAAGCATAGAGGGGGGTGGGTTCGAAAAGTCGACCCCCTCCTAACTATACCGATGGCCTAGGAATCTGTTGGCGAGGTTGGTTTTCGAATCTGAATTCAAGCGGGCGTAACCCTAACCCTAATTTGGTTTTTCCCCCTATGGGATTTCCCCATGTATTTCACCCGGAAGCATAGAGGGGGGTGGGTTCGAAAAGTCGACCCCCTCCTAACCATACTGATGGGCTAGGAATCCGTTGGCGAGGTCGGTTTTCCAATCCGAATTCAAGCGGGCGTAACCCTAACCCTAATTTGGTTTCCCCCCCTATGGGATTTCCCCATGTATTTCACCCGGAAGCATAGAGGGGGGTGGGTTCGAAAAGTCGGCCCCCTCCTAACCATACCGATGGCCTAGGAATCTGTTGGCGAGGTCGGTTTTCGAATCTGAATTCAAGCGGGCGTAACCCTAACCCTAATTTGGTTTTTCCCCCTATGGGATTTCCCCATGTATTTCACCCGGAAGCATAGAGGGGGGTGGGTTCGAAAAGTCGACCCCCTCCTAACCATACCGATGGCCTAGGAATCCGTTGGCGAGGTCGGTTTTCGAATCTGAATTCAAGCGGGCGTAACCCTAACCCTAATTTGGTTTTTCCCCCTATGGGACTTCCCCATGTATTTCACCCGGAAGCATAGAGGGGGGTGGGTTCGAAAAGTCGACCCCCTCCTAACCATACCGATGGCTTAGGAATCCGTTGGCGAGGTCGGTTTTCGAATCTGAATTCAAGCGGGCGTAACCCTAACCCTAATTTGGTTTTTCCCCCTATGGGATTTCCCCATGTATTTCACCCGGAAGCATAGAGGGGGGTGGGTTCGAAAAGTCGACCCCCTCCTAACCATACTGATGGGCTAGGAATCCGTTGGCGAGGTCGGTTTTCCAATCCAAATTCAAGCGGGCGTAACCCTAACCCTAATTTGGTTTTTCCCCCTATGGGATTTCCCCATGTATTTCCCCCGGAAGCATAGAGGGGGGTGGGTTCGAAAAGTTGACCCCCTCCTAACCATAGCGATGGGTTAGGAATCCGTTGGCGAGGTCGGTTTTCCAATCCGAATTCAAGCGGGCGTAACCCTAACCCTAATTTGGTTTTTCCCCCTATGGGATTTCCCCATGTATTTCACCCGGAAGCATAGAGGGGGGTGGGTTTGAAAAGTCGACCCACTCCTAACCATACCGATGGGCTAGGAATCAGTTGGCGAGGTCGGTTTTCCAATCCGAATTGAAGCGGGCGTAACCCTAACCCTAATTTGGTTTTCCCCCCTATGGGATTTCCCCATGTATTTCACCCGGAAGGATAGAGGGGGGTGGGTTCGAAAAGTCAACCCCCTCCTAACCATACCGATGGGCTAGGAATCCGTTGGCGAGGTCGGTTTTCCAATCCGAATTCAAGCGGGCGTAACCCTAACCCTAATTTGGTTTCCCCCCCTATGGGATTTCCCCATGTATTTCACCCGGAAGCATAGAGGGGGGTGGGTTCGAAAAGTCGACCCCCTCCTAACCATACTGATGGGCTAGGAATCTGTTGGCGAGGTCGGTTTTCGAATCTGAATTCAAGCGGGCGTAACCCTAACCCTAATTTGGTTTTTCCCCCTATGCGATTTCCCCATGTATTTCACCCGGAAGCATAGAGGGGGGTGGGTTCGAAAAGTCGACCCCCTCCTAACTATACCGATGGGCTAGGAATCCGTTGGCGAGGTCGGTTTTCGAATCTGAATTCAAGCGGGCGTAACCCTAACCCTAATTTGGTTTTTCCCCCTATGGGATTTCCCCATGTATTTCACCCGGAAGCATAGAGGGGGGTGGGTTCGAAAAGTCGACCCCCTCCTAACCATACTGATGGGCTAGGAATCCGTTGGCGAGGTCGGTTTTCCAATCCGAATTCAAGCGGGCGTAACCCTAACCCTAATTTGGTTTTCCCCCCTATGGGATTTCCCCATGTATTTCACCCGGAAGCATAGAGGGGGGTGGGTTCGAAAAGTCGACCCCCTCCTAACCATACCGATGGCCTAGGAATCCGTTGGCGAGGTCGGTTTTCGAATCTGAATTCAAGCGGGCGTAACCCTAACCCTAATTTGGTTTTTCCCCCTATGGGATTTCCCCATGTATTTCACCCGGAAGCATAGAGGGGGGTGGGTTCGAAAAGTCGACCCCCTCCTAACCATACCGATGGCCTAGGAATCCGTTGGCGAGGTCGGTTTTCGAATCTGAATTCAAGCGGGCGTAACCCTAACCCTAATTTGGTTTTTCCCCCTATGGGATTTCCCCATGTATTTCACCCGGAAGCATAGAGGGGGGTGGGTTCGAAAAGTCGACCCCCTCCTAACCATACCGATGGCTTAGGAATCCGTTGGCGAGGTCGGTTTTCGAATCTGAATTCAAGCGGGCGTAACCCTAACCCTAATTTGGTTTTCCCCCTATGGGATTTCCCCATGTATTTCACCCGGAAGCATAGAGGGGGGTGGGTTCGAAAAGTCGACCCCCTCCTAACCATACTGATGGGCTAGGAATCCGTTGGCGAGGTCGGTTTTCCAATCCGAATTCAAGCGGGCGTAACCCTAACCCTAATTTGGTTTTTCCCCCTATGGGATTTTCCCATGTATTTCCCCCGGAAGCATAGAGGGGGGTGGGTTCGAAAAGTTGACCCCCTCC
Organism: Rhabdophis nuchalis; assembly: GCA_039707465.1. Lineage (NCBI taxonomy): Eukaryota > Metazoa > Chordata > Lepidosauria > Squamata > Natricidae > Rhabdophis > Rhabdophis nuchalis. The sequence goes on from CM077654.1 coordinate 9,090,679, forward strand.
TAACCATAGCGATGGGTTAGGAATCCGTTGGCGAGGTCGGTTTTCCAATCCGAATTCAAGCGGGCGTAACCCTAACCCTAATTTGGTTTTTCCCCCTATGGGATTTCCCCATGTATTTCACCCGGAAGCATAGAGGGGGGTGGGTTTGAAAAGTCGACCCACTCCTAACCATACCGATGGGCTAGGAATCCGTTGGCGAGGTCGGTTTTCCAATCCGAATTCAAGCGGGCGTAACCCTAACCCTAATTTGGTTTTTCCCCCTATGGGATTTCCCCATGTATTTCACCCGGAAGCATAGAGGGGGGTGGGTTTGAAAAGTCGACCCACTCCTAACCATACCGATGGCCTAGGAATCTGTTGGCGAGGTTGGTTTTCGAATCTGAATTCAAGCGGGCGTAACCCTAACCCTAATTTGGTTTTTCCCCCTATGGGATTTCCCCATGTATTTCACCCGGAAGCATAGAGGGGGGTGGGTTCGAAAAGTCGACCCCCTCCTAACCATACTGATGGGCTAGGAATCCGTTGGCGAGGTCGGTTTTCCAATCCGAATTCAAGCGGGCGTAATCCTAACCCTAATTTGGTTTTCCCCCCTATGGGATTTCCCCATGTATTTCACCCGGAAGCATAGAGGGGGGTGGGTTCGAAAAGTCGACCCCCTCCTAACCATACCGATGGCATTGGAATCTGTTGGCGAGGTCGGTTTTCGAATCTGAATTCAAGCGGGCGTAACCCTAACCCTAATTTGGTTTTCCCCCCTATGGGATTTCCCCATGTATTTCACCCGGAAGCATAGAGGGGGGTGGGTTCGAAAAGTCGGCCCCCTCCTAACCATACCGATGGCCTAGGAATCTGTTGGCAAGGTCGGTTTTCGAATCTGAATTCAAGCGGGCGTAACCCTAACTCTAATTTGGTTTTTCCCCCTATGGGATTTCCCCATGTATTTCACCCGGAAGCATAGAGGGGGGTGGGTTCGAAAAGTCGACCCCCTCCTAACCATACCGATGGCCTAGGAATCCGTTGGCGAGGTCGGTTTTCGAATCTGAATTCAAGCGGGCGTAACCCTAACCCTAATTTGGTTTTTCCCCCTATGGGACTTCCCCATGTATTTCACCCGGAAGCATAGAGGGGGGTGGGTTCGAAAAGTCGACCCCCTCCTAACCATACCGATGGCTTAGGAATCCGTTGGCGAGGTCGGTTTTCGAATCTGAATTCAAGCGGGCGTAACCCTAACCCTAATTTGGTTTTTCCCCCTATGGGATTTCCCCATGTATTTCACCCGGAAGCATAGAGGGGGGTGGGTTCGAAAAGTCGACCCCCTCCTAACCATACTGATGGGCTAGGAATCCGTTGGCGAGGTCGGTTTTCCAATCCAAATTCAAGCGGGCGTAACCCTAACCCTAATTTGGTTTTTCCCCCTATGGGATTTCCCCATGTATTTCCCCCGGAAGCATAGAGGGGGGTGGGTTCGAAAAGTTGACCCCCTCCTAACCATAGCGATGGGTTAGGAATCCGTTGGCGAGGTCGGTTTTCCAATCCGAATTCAAGCGGGCGTAACCCTAACCCTAATTTGGTTTTTCCCCCTATGGGATTTCCCCATGTATTTCACCCGGAAGCATAGAGGGGGGTGGGTTTGAAAAGTTGACCCACTCCTAACCATACCGATGGGCTAGGAATCAGTTGGCAAGGTCGGTTTTCCAATCCGAATTGAAGCGGGCGTAACCCTAACCCTAATTTGGTTTTCCCCCCTATGGGATTTCCCCATGTATTTCACCCGGAAGGATAGAGGGGGGTGGGTTCGAAAAGTCAACCCCCTCCTAACCATACCGATGGGCTAGGAATCCGTTGGCGAGGTCGGTTTTCCAATCCGAATTCAAGCGGGCGTAATCCTAACCCTAATTTGGTTTTCCCCCCTATGGGATTTCCCCATGTATTTCACCCGGAAGCATAGAGGGGGGTGGGTTCGAAAAGTCGACCCCCTCCTAACCATACCGATGGCATTGGAATCTGTTGGCGAGGTCGGTTTTCGAATCGGAATTCAAGCGGGCGTAACCCTAACCCTAATTTAGTTTTTCCCCCTATGGGATTTCCCCATGTATTTCACCCGGAAGCATAGAGGGGGGTGGGTTCGAAAAGTCGACCCCCTCCTAACCATACCGATGGCATTGGAATCTGTTGGCGAGGTCGGTTTTCGAATCTGAATTCAAGCGGGCGTAACCCTAACCCTAATTTAGTTTTTCCCCCTATGGGATTTCCCCATGTATTTCACCCGGAAGCATAGAGGGGGGTGGGTTCAAAAAGTCGACCCCCTCCTAACCATGCCGATGCCCTAGGAATCTGTTGGCGAGGTCAGTTTTCGAATCTGAATTCAAGCGGGCGTAACCCTAACCCTAATTTGGTTTTTCCCCCTATGGGATTTCCCCATGTATTTCACCCGGAAGCATAGAGAGGGGTGGGTTCGAAAAGTTGACCCTTTCCTAACCATAGCGATGGGTTAGGAATCCGTTGGCGAGGTCGGTTTTCGAATCTGAATTCAAGCGGGCGTAACCCTAACCCTAATTTGGTTTTTCCCCCTATGGGATTTCCCCATGTATTTCACCCGGAAGCATAGAGGGGGGTGGGTTTGAAAAGTTGACCCCCTCCTAACCATAGCGATGGGTTAGGAATCCGTTGGCGAGGTCAGTTTTCGAATCTGAATTCAAGCGGGCGTAACCCTAACCCTAATTTGGTTTTTCCCCCTATGGGATTTCCCCATGTATTTCCCCCGGAAGCATAGAGGGGGGTGGGTTCGAAAAGTTGACCCCCTCCTAACCATAGCGATGGGTTAGGAATCCGTTGGCGAGGTCGGTTTTCCAATCCGAATTCAAGCGGGCGTAACCCTAACCCTAATTTGGTTTTTCCCCCTATGGGATTTCCCCATGTATTTCACCCGGAAGCATAGAGGGGGGTGGGTTCGAAAAGTCGACCCACTCCTAACCATACCGATATGCTAGGAATCCGTTGGCGAGGTCGGTTTTCCAATCCGAATTCAAGCGGGCGTAACTCTAACCCTAATTTGGTTTTCCCCCCTATGGGATTTCCCATGTATTTCACCCGGAAGGATAGAGGGGGGTGGGTTCGAAAAGTCGACCCTCTCCTAACCATACCGATGGGCTAGGAATCCGTTGGCGAGGTCAGTTTTCCAATCCGAATTCAAGCGGGCGTAACCCTAACCCTAATTTGGTTTTCCCCCCTATGGGATTTCCCCATGTATTTCACCCGGAAGCATAGAGGGGGGTGGGTTCGAAAAGTCGACCCCCTCCTAACCATACCGATGGCCTAGGAATCCGTTGGCGAGGTCGGTTTTCGAATCCTAATTCAAGCGGGCGTAACCCTAACCCTAATTTGGTTTTTCCCCCTATGGGATTTCCCCATGTATTTCACCCGGAAGCATAGAGGGGGGTGGGTTCGAAAAGTCGACCCCCTCCTAACCATACCGATGGCCTAGGAATCTGTTGGCGAGGTCGGTTTTCGAATCTTAATTCAAGCGGGCGTAACCCTAACCCTAATTTGGTTTTTCCCCCTATGGCATTTCCCCATGTATTTCACCCGGAAGCATAGAGGGGGGTGGGTTCGAAAAGTCGACCCCCTCCTAACCATAGCGATGGGTTAGGAATCTGTTGGCGAGGTCGGTTTTCGAATCTGAATTCAAGCGGGCGTAACCCTAACCCTAATTTGGTTTTTCCCCCTATGGGATTTCCCCATGTATTTCACCCGGAAGCATAGAGGGGGGTGGGTTCGAAAAGTTGACCCCTCCTAACCATAGCGATGGGTTAGGAATCCGTTGGCGAGGTCGGTTTTCGAATCTGAATTCAAGCGGGCCTAACCCTAACCCTAATTTGGTTTTTCCCTCCTATGGGATTTCCCCATGTATTTCACCCGGAAGCATAGAGGGGGGTGGGTTCGAAAAGTTGACCCCCTCCTAACCATAGCGATGGGTTAGGAATCCGTTGGCCAGGTCGGTTTTCCAATCCGAATTCAAGCGGGCGTAACCCTAACCCTAATTTGGTTTTTCCCCCTATGGGATTTCCCCATGTATTTCACCTGGAAGCATAGAGGGGGGTGGGTTTGAAAAGTCGACCCACTCCTAACCATACCGATGGGCTAGGAATCCGTTGGCGAGGTCGGTTTTCCAATCCGAATTCAAGCGGGCGTAACCCTAACCCTAATTTGGTTTTCCCCCCTATGGGATTTCCCCATGCATTTCACCCGGAAGCATAGAGGGGGGTGGGTTCGAAAAGTCGACCCCCTCCTAACCATAGCGATGGGCTAGGAATCCGTTGGCGAGGTCGATTTTCCAATCCGAATTCAAACGGGCGTAACCCTAACCCTAATTTGGTTTTTCCCCCTATGGGATTTCCCCATGTATTTCACCCGGAAGCATAGAGGGGGGTGGGTTCAAAAAGTCGACCCCCTCCTAACCATACCGATGGGCTAGGAATCCGTTGGCGAGGTCGGTTTTCCAATCCGAATTCAAGCGGGCGTAACCCTAACCATAATTTGGTTTTCCCCCCTATGGGATTTCCCCATGTATTTCACCCGGAAGCATAGAGAGGGGTGGGTTCGAAAAGTCGACCCCCTCCTAACCATAGCGATGGGCTAGGAATCCGTTGGCGAGGTCGATTTTCCAATCCGAATTCAAACGGGCGTAACCCTAACCCTAATTTGGTTTTTCCCCCTATGGGATTTCCCCATGTATTTCACCCGGAAGCATAGAGGGGGGTGGGTTCGAAAAGTCGACCCCCTCCTAACCATACCGATGGGCTAGGAATCCGTTGGCGAGGTCGGTTTTCCAATCCGAATTCAAGCGGGCGTAACCCTAACCCTAATTTGGTTTTCCCCCCTATGGGATTTCCCCATGTATTTCACCCGGAAGCATAGAGGGGGGTGGGTTCGAAAAGTCGACCCCCTCCTAACCATACCGATGGCCTAGGAATCTGTTGGCGAGGTCGGTTTTCGAATCTGAATTCAAGCGGGCGTAACCCTAACCCTAATTTGGTTTTTCCCCCTATGGGATTTCCCCATGTATTTCACCCGGAAGCATAGAGGGGGGTGGGTTCAAAAAGTTGACCCCCTCCTAACCATAGCGATGGGTTAGGAATCCGTTGGCGAGGTCGGTTTTCGAATCTGAATTCAAGCGGGCGTAACCCTAACCCTAATTTGGTTTTTCCCCCTATGGGATTTCCCCATGTATTTCACCCGGAAGCATAGAGAAGGGTGGGTTCGAAAAGTT